>CM066329.1:345436041-346636041 GCA_033807585.1 Hydrophis major | reverse complement strand
TTGCATTAGGATGGCATCAGAGGTGAGGAGGTCTTTGGTCTTTTGAAAAGCTGTTTGTTCCCGTCTCCCCCAAGTCCAGGCTGCCTTCTTGTCCAGGAGTCTATGTAAAGGTTCCGCCGCCGTAGCCTTTTGAGGTAGGAAGACATTATAGAAGTTTAGTAAACCTAAGAACGCTTGCAGCTCTAATTTGGACTTTGGGGTGGGGGCTTCTTTGATGGCCTTTACTTTTTTTGTTGTGGGGTGGATGCCCTGCTGGTCTAGGAGGTAGCCCAGAAACTCTACTTGCTTTGTACAAAGTTGGCATTTTTCGCGTTTGACTTTAAGTCCTGTTTCTTTAAATTTCGTTAAGACTTGTCTTAAACGGTTTTCTAGTTCAGCTTCATTTGGCGCCGCCACTAATACGTCATCGAAGTAGGGCACCACCCCCTTGATGCCTTGCAGCAAGCGTTCCATCAGGCTCTGGAAGATGCCTGGTGCCACGCTGACCCCAAATTGAAGTCTGTTACATTTAAAAGCCCCCCGGTGGGTCACTATTGTTTGGGCCTCTGCCGTTTCCTCGTCCACAGGTAGTTGTTGATAGGCTTGTGCGAGGTCGAGCTTAGCAAAAACTTTGCCCCCTCCCAGTGAGTGCAGTAAATGTTGCACTACCGGGACTGGGTAGGCGCTTTGTTGCAACGCGCCATTTAGGGTGGCCTTATAGTCCCCGCAGATTCTCACGGACCCGTCTGGTTTTATTGGGGTCACTATAGGGGTTTCCCATCTGGCGTGATCTGTCGGTTGTAACACCCCTTGTCTGACGAGCTTGTCTAGCTGCTCGTCGATTTTGGGCTTTAATGCAAAGGGTACCCTTCTAGGCTTAAGCCGCTTCGGGGGAACCCTTGGGTCTAAATCAAATGAAATAAGGGGCCCCTGGTACTTGCCCAATTCTCCATTGAAGACCTCCTGGAATTCTTCGGTTAGCCGCTGTTCCCAAGCTTCAATGGATACGTGGTTGACACCTGTCAGCGCGATGTTAAGCGGAGCAAACCATTGTAACCCCAGCAGGCTAGGGCGGTCGCGGTCGACTATTGTGAGTGGAAGTTGTTCTGTGTGGCCTTTGTAGGTTATGTTAAAGTTCTTGGTGCCCACTACCGGAACGCGATTACCTTGATAGTCTTTTATGATGATTTTTTGGGCAGGTACGTTTCTTCTTTGTAGTGTAGGCACTAGTTGCTTGATTTCGCGCCAAGCAATCATAGAAAGGTAGGAACCGGAGTCCACTTCCATCTTACATGGTCGACCCTCTATGTGAACTTCTACGTGAACCTTTCTAGCTCCGTCGGAAATGGCGTGGCCAATGGTCACCGTCTGGTGGGTTTCCTCTTTACGTCGGCTGTCACTGCTTCTTTGCGATCGTTGTCTCTGGTCCCATCGACCCGTTGGCTGGCGCTCTCTGGCTCTGGGCGGGGAGCTTTCTCTCTTCCTGTCAAGTTGTTCCCGTTTGGGCGGGCTGCGGGGTTTTTTCTGGCGGCAAACTCGGGCGATGTGGCCTTGTCGGTCACAATGCCTGCAGATAGCGTCGAAGAATCGGCATTCTGACCTGGGGTGGTCGCCGCCGCAACCGGCGCAGTTGGTCCTCGACCTGCGACCTCTTTGACTTCGCTGTTCGCCTCGTCCCATTTGTACACGGTGTATGTCCTCCTCGTCATCTGACGCGCTGGAGGTTGATTGGTATTCGCCGTAGTGTGCGGTCGCTTCGCTTCTGGTGTCGGCCGACCTCGCGGGGTTGTTGTTCCCGCCCTTCGCGTCAGATCTTCGCATGGTGTCTGCTGACGTGCGGGTGGCTTCTGCTGCTGCGGCCGCAGTGAGGGCATCGGCTAGGCTGATGTCGCCTTTGGCCATGAGTCGGCTCTGGAGTGTCGGATCCCATAGCCCGAGCACGAAGCGGTCTCTGATGAGACTATTAAGCCCTTCAAACTCACAGAGTCCTCCCAGGCGCCGTAATTCAGCGACAAAGTCGCTTAATTTCTCGTTCGGTTTCTGGTTTCTGCGGTAAAACTCGTTTTGCCGTATCAGGATGGGGACCTCGGGGGCGTAATGGCGTCTCAGTATGGGCTCGAGGACGTCCCAGTCTATGGCGGTTGCGTCTGCTGGTTTGGCCAATGCCTTGGCCATCTGGAAGACCTCTGGTCCGCAGTGTGTGAGAAAGACGGCGCGTTTTAGCGGGCCCGGGGCGTCCTTCATGCCGGCGCATTCCAGATACATCCGGAATCGATCCGAGTACGATTCCCAGTCCTCGGCGGCGGGGTTGAAGGGAGCGGGCGGTGCTATTTTCGCCATCTTCGCTGTCGCTGGTTCTTAAACGGATACGGGGTTCGGTTCAATGGCGAGATCCCATCCTCGTCGCCAGTGTCGTATCCGCAATTAAGGCTCGTAGTCAGTGACTTTCAATTCAAGCTCTTTATTAACACTGGTGGAACCGAACCGCAAAAGACAAAAAGCTTGCGGCTTTTATATCTTTTGCTTCGGCGGCCGCGGCCAATGGCAGCGATTCAAGTCTCCCGCTTTTGGCTTTAACCAATCGCGGGAGACTTCAATCGGGCCAATCAGGCGCGGCTCGCCTGGCCAATCAGAAATCCCCGCGCCTTAGCCAATCAAGGCACGGGGATTTCGAGTAGTCCATTTGCATACATGACACATCTGATAGGACTATACCATTTTACTAGGGCAGATTTACGTTTTCTGCCTGACTCATCATCAGTCCAGACCATCCATCTCTCTGTGGATGCAGAAGTAGATGCCCTTTTGGCTTCAGGTTTGCATTTTCCAACTTTGATTCAGAACAGATCAAAGCTGCCTTAAGCTTTTCAGACAGTTTGTTTTTCACCAATTTCATCTGACAGAGGAGCAGCTTAGCTTCAGTTGACTGGTGTGCTTACCAAACCCACTTGCCTCCAGCAGCTGAGGAGTGGCCCATGAGTTATTTTGTCCTGGATGTGGATGTTTTTATTTTTTATTTTTAAAAATTGCACTTGATCCAACACTGACCTGTTAAGTTCATGAAATATCCTTACTTTTAGGAACTCATGCTTCATCTTATAAACCTTCATCTTCAAATGGGCAACCCTTTCAATTTATAGGTGAAGCAAATTTCCCCCTGCACCCCCTGTCCACCCCCTTTTCCCTTCTTACTACTCTGTTTCTATGAGATTGAACAATAGCTTATTCTTTGCTACAAGATTTTCATGGACCTCCAGAGGAACACAGAAATGAAAGACCAGTTAATCAATACCCTTTTGTGTTGCAATGGTACCATAAAGAAATTTTCAAAGAAATCTGGTTTAGCGTTATAGGAGATAATGAGAGAGGAGGGCTGAAAGCATCCAAACATTTGCAAAAGCAAAAAAAGAAAAAAAAAGAAAGAGAGAAAGAAAGAAAGAAAAAAAGATACTGGTAGACTTGATCACTTGACTTGAAAGCACCTGTGACTTGCTTTCCCTGCCTGATAGGAAAGGCATGATGCAGTGGTGGGATTCAAATTGTTTAACCACCATTTTGGTGGGCATGGCTTTGTGGGCGCGCTTTGTGCCCAACCTTCTTTTGCAATCCTGCACTCTCCCTGTGTCTTCAACAGCTGATGAACGGCAATCTGCTATGTGGCATAAAGCAGCTGAGCTTCAAAAGCAGGAAATAAAGGTCAGCATGGAGCCAGGATAGGCAGGAGGGCCCAGCAGCTGATGGAGCAAACTGGTTCGCTCCCAGATGATCTTTGGAGCTACTGGTTCAGCCAAACTGGGCCGAACCAGTAGAATACCACCACTGGCATGATGCAAAAGATTGACCAATGAGTTTTGTAATGCAGTGGCTCCCAGATTTTGGGCACCAGGAACCATTTCCTGGAGGGTGGCATGGTTTTTCATGCTGTCTGGATCCCATGCATGTGTGGATGGGGCTTCATTCATTTGTGCAACCTGGTTCTTGATGAGTCACAGATCAGTGGTTGGGGAACCCCTGTTGTAATGTCCATAATCTATATTGAGCAATTGCTTAGCCCGTTTGCCAATCTATTGCAGTTTGGACTAGAATTTCCAAAGTTGGCTTAAGGATCAAACAGGAGCAATTTAGGGTACAAGGCAGAATTGCCCTATTGTAAGGTAATAGAAAGGCAGGAAAGAGGGATGACATATGTACCTGTGGCCATTGCACAGGAAGAAAGCACCTAGTAAAATTCAAACTTTCATTGGAGGAATGAAGTTTGAATCTGATTCTGTCAGCTGGGTATCCTTAGCACAATAATATTTAATATATTGTCAGACTTCTTGCATGCGTTTCTTTATTTTCAAAATTTGAACTTCTTAAAAACTAAAATCTCAAACCCCAGCACTTAAAGCCAAATAGAAAATAAAATAGTGGTTTGGTATGGATGGAAATATTCAGAATATAGGAATAAAGATTCTGTAAGCACCTATTTGGTCTACAAATTGCTTTCATGCTTTCAGCATGAAAAGTCAACAGCCTTTCCAATAAAACACAGCTCCTGCTTTTCTTTACTTTAGAAAGAAAATCTAATCTAATTTAGAAAGAAAAAAAAAGAGCATTATTATTATTGTTCTTAAATAATTGAGAGTCAGAAAGTCCTGCCAACCTTTTTATAAATCATCCAGAGTTATGCCAAGAATCTGTTTCATGCCAATTAAATTTTGTTTCTTGGATTGCTATTGTATTTTAAGCATTATTTCTATGCACTTTTGAAATGGTAATGTATAAAAAGGTGGACGATGAATTGAAAAAGGCATAACACTTCCCTTTATTAATTGTTTTAGCAAAGTTCATCCATAGATCAATGAACTAAGGGTGGCATTTTTATTCATATTTTAGACATTAAAGCTTTCTTTAAAGTAACAGTTTTTGCAGGATGATTCTTAGTAAAATATACTTACCACTCCTTTTTGACATTTATTGATAGTTCTGTCCCACTGTGACAAACCAAAAAAATCTTTATCAGCACTTTGCCTATTCACACCACCAAAGAATTCTGGATTTTGAAGTTTTCTTCTACGAATCTATGACCTAATCCATAACCTATGACCTAATTCAATCTCAGAAAGCTAAAGTATCTTCCACTCCCATCCACCATCTTAGATTTGTAACTAAAAGTAGATAAATTCTTCTCATTAATAAAGGCCAGACCTGGACATTTTGTGGCCCATCCAGCCCTTTGGTTGTCTTTGTCTGGCCTGTGGTGTCAGCAGCACTGGGTGGGTGACAATGATGGTGGAAGGCACAATGGCAGTGGGGTGGTAAACTGGTGGAATGGTGGATTGGCAGAGATGGTGGTGATGGGACCATGACCGGGGATTAATAATATTTTTTTTGTGTGTGTATGTGTATCAAAGTCTGTAAGAAGGTGGTTATGTGGCATCATAATCCAAGCCCCTTTTGCATATGCATTAACACAGTACACATCTACAAAAGGAACAGAGCTTCAATCGTGTACCCATCATCTTCCAGATTATACCCCCCTGCAGATACCTGAATCTAAATTGCCTTTATTTAGAGAGGCACATTGCTAAACAAAACATTAGACTGTGTAGCCACTCATCATTTTGTTCTTGTTTGTGTTTTAAAGAATAGATCGAAAAGGCTGTAATTCTTTTACAGCTCTGCTAATTCTCTTCATGTGAAGTACATAAGATTGGCTGAGATGAACCTGACTCCACTGCCTATCTTTGTTCTGAGTAAGTGTGTGTAGCTGTACATCTTGTTATTAATTTTGCTTTGGTTAAAAAAGAATAACTTCTTTCTCTACACTCTGTTTTCTGAATTATTGTAAGATCTCTCCTGCTGTTTTTCAATAAAGCCTAGTGCAATATGAATATTTCAAAAAAAAAAAAAAAAGGCTAACAATAATTAGAGTAAGATTCCAAGCAGGATTCAGAATACAATGTATTTAACAGATGTTTCTGAGGCTTGAGACTGCTATTTCTGAAAACTGATAGGTTGCTAGGTGCCCACTAACTTGAAGGGGAAAAAAAACCCCAGTATTGTATGTGTGTTTCATTGTAGAGAATATCACATGCAGCAAATAGGATGCTGCAGAAGCCATTGGTTGCCTATATGATGAGAGTCCTATCAATTAGATTAGGCAAAATAGGTGTATTAGTGGTTAGTAGAAAAACTACCACAAGTAGTGGCACCCTGCCTACTGAATAGTGCAGAAAAAATAGTTTTGTGGATAGCAGGTATTCCACTAACTTCATTTTTTATTCTGTGTATAATATTTCTACTCTGTGGCAACATCAAAGAGGAAATCAAAGGAGTTTCTAATATCTACAGCAAGAGCATTTTTTCTCGAAACATTAGATAGATTGTAATACATAGCTGTTAAGTTTCACTCAGTTTGGGAAGAGTTCAACCTAGTATTTCTCAAACTCAATGAGCCATAAATAATCTTGCTGGAGAAATATGGGAGTTCCATGTTTGCCAGAATTAATAAAATCTTTCAGAACTGAAGTCCACAGTGCTACAGATTTTGGAATCTCTATTTAAACCACAACACCACAAATCCTATCCATTAATAGAAAAGCTGTCAAATGTTAGGATAAACTTTTGCATTATGTCTACAGAGACCAAAGTTCAACCATATTCTCAGCCATGGTAAGATGACTTTGGGCCAACATTTTCCTCTCAGTCAACCAACCTCACAAGGTTGCTGTTTGGGATCTAATGAAGGAAGATCCCTAAATAGATAGCCCTCAGTTGACATCAGCATTTCCATTGCAAAACAAGGTGTTTGTTAAGTGTGTTGCACCTGATTTTATGACCTGTTTAGAAGACCTTCAAATTATGCCTAAATTATAAAAGACACTTAAGTGTGATCCTTAGTGAAGTACTCACACACTGGAAAGCACCCTATTAACAATAATCTGTGTTTTCAGTTGTTACTCAGTTTTTTTTAACTTTTGTAATATAAATCAATTCAAAGTCAGAAAGCTATAATAGAGATTTGGACAATATTTGTCACTTACACAACTGCCTACTATTGATGATGATTTTTGTGGGCAAGCACTTAAAGTAGAATTTACCTTACTTTTCATACTAGCATTTTTTTCTGCATGTGAAAATCAAGAGCGCTGATCATTACAAATGTTACATTCATCATCATCCATTGAAAAGAAAACTTTGAACTGATATATTTAATATTTATGCAATCACACTGAATCCATAATTAACTATTTTTTAAAAAGTAATTTATTTTGACTAGAAGAAAAAAAAAAGAAATGTTTGCAGTAAGGTTAAATAAAACCTATCTATCTCTCTACTAACAGTTCCCAAACATTACACTGGATTTGGGTTGCTAGTAGGACCTTATTCAACTATAATTAAATTATAGATACTGTAGTGCAAGAAGTCTGGTTTTTGCCATCTGATGAGAGATAGAAAACATTCAAGCTGTGTGATTTGTCATAACTCCTCAGAAGATCTTGATTATGATTAGCAGACACACTTCACAGCCAAAATAATCCCTTTTGATTCAGGTAGCTGTTCCAAGCAGAATGTCCGCTCTATTTTATTGGCACATAACTTATTCTTTACAATGGAGTTCACATAGGCAAAAAATAGACATAAGCCAAGACTATTGAAACCAAAGGCAACCCCCAATCTGTGGGGACACTGTGGTACTGGGCTACTGGAAACCAGGCCACACAAACAAGTGAAACCCCATTAGTTGGATACAGGCAGAATGTAAAACCATGCCTCCTCAGGTCCAAGGAAAAACCTCTCTCCATAGAACTGGTCCCTGGTGCCCAAAAAGTTGAGAGCCTCTGCATTAGCGGCTAGTTTAATCTGGAGGATTACCTGGAGGCAAATTGCAATTGAGAAATGTTGTGAATGCATAAGGTTTAATAAAGTTATCTTGAGCTTGGAGTCAAGTGCAGGGTTCTGGCCCTGCACTTCTGATTGGCTGTTAATGGCAGGATTGGATTGGCCCGTTCCGGGGGATCTGATTGGCCATTAACGGAGCATTCATATTGGTTAAGGGAGCTAGCGCTCCTGGATTGTTATTGGTTAAATAGTTATTGGGTTGCCTATATAAGGAGGGCTATAACTGCCATTGAGCTTGAGCTGTCACCGTGTAAATAAAGAGTTGAAGTTCACCGTTCCAGAGGCTCGTCTCCATTCTTTCTCGCCCATGCTCCAAACTTAACAAGAAACATATAATTTTAATGGAAGGTTAAAAAGTACAGTCAGCTATGTTAGCTTTCGTCATTTACCTTAGAAACAAATCCTCACTTGTTAAAGTGAAATGAAGTACAATACCAAGAGGCTTATAAATATTCCATTTTATTTTAGAAAGACATGGGCGATGCATGATAACATCACTTCCCAAGACTCCAGAATAGTTGTCTAATTTTATTTTAGTCTGTCTGAGTATTATTTCATTGGTACCATGAGTTTTAAATAATCCCTTTCCTCTATGCAAATAATCATATATTTGATTCGAAATAATTCCCTCTGAAAAGAGAGAATGGAGGAAAAAACTATGTCATTCAGAATGCCTGAAGCTGATCTGTCAGCAAGAATCTTTTTTTTTCCTGGATAAGGGAAGTTAATATATTCTGAGTCAGAATCAAATCACAATTGCCTAAACTGACCATCAACAATTCTCTATTATCTCAGGAAGACCTCCCCTCTTCTAAACTTCTGCAGACTGAATGCGAGTATTGTAATACTTGATTGTAATCCCTCCTCACAAGGATATATTGCAAAAAAGGGGTTAGTTCCTATAATATTTTTGCACAATACTGCAGTATTTGACAATTAATTTCATATTATTTTGTAGTGCACAGATATCAGAGTTGCATGATTATTACTATTGTTGTTGTTGTTATTCTAAAAATAGAAATAAGAAAATTCCATTTCAATATGTGTGTGTGTATACATATATACATACACACACACAAGTATACTGGAGTGGATTTTTTCTCTTTTCTAATATATTGTAATATATAATATATTTTCAACACACATGCACACATGAGCATAAGTACACTGCAGTAGAAGTGCAGCAGAACTCTCACCCTCTACTTTAATATATATATTTTGCACCCACACACCCACCATCCTTCTTTCCATTTTTATCACGAAATAATATCAGTGTCTTCTTGGCAAATGTCAACCCTTTTATGTTATTCCGGTGGTCATATCTATCTGGTGGTATAAAAGATTCTCAGTAAAAGCTGAAAAATGTAGAAGATTTACAAAGATTAGCTCCCTGCTAGTCTGGGAATGCTACTTGCTGTTTAGCTATATCTACTTTCTCACCTGAGGTGCATGGTGTGATTTAACATATGACATAAGGCAAAGGATGTGTGTGCTATCTCTATGTGTCTTTGGAACACGATGCACTGTATTAGTGTTAAACAAGGACTAAAATGGTAGTATTCATTAGCATCTATCAAACAGTATATAAGTTCTAAAATGATAAGGTTCCTACCTAAGAGCATAGGAGGGCAGGCTTCCCAGATGTTCTTTTTTAGGTTAGAAAATTGAAATTCCAGCCTCAGTTGGAAAAATGTTTTGTGATGCCATCCTGCAGTTTATAGCTACCATTTGCTATTTAGACACAGGCATTGGAAAGAAGGCAAGCCTTCGAATTTCCAATATATAATCTGTGGATGGATTTGTGCACAGAAGGGGAGACTGCTTGATACAGAAGGATGCATATTTCAGCCAGCAGGCATGGACCAAGATTTCCAGGATAAATTCTGTTTATTAGCTTTTAATCTTTTTCTCTGAAACCATCAGAAAACATGGAAGCTAGGATAATGTCCAGGAAAGGCAAAACTCAATTTCAGTACACAGTCGTAACTGTTTAAGATTACTGCAGAGTTTTTTTCATGCATGTGACCCTGCTCAAATATTTTTACATTTGACTACTCACAGCTTTTTTTTGCCTCAGTAATTCAATTGAATTAGGAGGAAATTCTTTAGTTTCCCTATATTTAAAAACTAGATTGCATACCTATAGATTTAGGATGTATGAAAGAATGCTACTGTTTTTCAAGAAATTCAGACATAATGTGTATATAAGCCTTATTAGTTTCAGTAAACCCAATAAGTTTATATTGACTTTTTTTTACCAGATACACTGAAGCTGTTAAGAAGGGGTAAAACAGTATTTTCTCTTCTTCAGAAGAAAACTCTCTGTTTTTTTCCCCAAAGCAATCCTCACAGTCATTTTCAACACCAATGTATGCTGAGGGATATGATACATTCTCAACTACTTCATTAGCTTTCCACAAGCTCAGACCAGTCTTGCACCACAATGGAAGTTAACTTTAACTGCTAGCATTAGTACTAGCACTTAGACTTATATACCACTTCACCGTGCTTTACAGCCCCTCTCTAAGCGGTTTACAGAGTCAGCATATTGTTCCCAACAATCTGGGTGCTCATGTAATACACTAAATGTACTATTGAATATTCTAGAGGTATTTCCTTTGTTACTAAGAATAGAGAAATTGTATTTGAAAACTTAAATTTAAGAGAGTGAAGGAATTAGACTGTCTACTATTGACCTCACCCCTTTCCTAAGAGGCCTGTAGAGGGTGTGCATAAGTGCACCAATCGTGCCTACCATCCCTGTCCTATTGTTTTTTTTATTACGTATCCATCTTTTTATATGTATCCATCTCATGTATTCATAACTATGTTTATACTTATACCTGTTATCTTGGAAGCGATTGACAAATCAAATAAATAAAAATAAAAATAGAATTCCTCCCCAACAAATATACATTTCAGAAAGCATTTCCTGGTTTCTGGATCAAGGTTTATAATTTAGTCTTTTTTAGACCCTTCTCAAGTTCCCTTTAGCATATCAGCACTATTGTCCATGTTGCATGTTTCTAGATATAGATCTATCATTCATAATCCTAGTGAGCGAATCCTTCACAGAAAAGCTTTTGGAATTTACAGATTGAGTTATCAACTTTTTAGAGTGGATTTTAAAACCTTTAAAAAAAATGCTTGGTTGCCTGATCAGCCTTTCTGGATATTGGCCTACTTTTCATAAGCTTTGTCTTCTCTAAGTGCCTTGCCATGATAACCTGAAGCAATTGCAATAAGGATTTCCTCCAAAATTACATACTTATATTCTTCACAGGCTCCCTGCAGGAAAGATTAAAAAAAACATGGTTCTATTCCAGATGACAATGTGATCCAAAACTAGAGGGCACCACAACACAACTAGTTGAGTTGCTACAATATGGTGGCAAAAGACTTCAGAATGATTAATTCCCAGCTCCCAGATATTGTAGACATCACCTGTAGAATTTTTCAGTGTGTAGGATTTATGTGACTTATAATCAATGTTTGATTAATTTGCAAAAGTGCTCTTTATATACTGCTGACTGCTCTGTATTTCAGATTAAGAACTGAAAAAGAAAGATTCCAAGATAAAGAGATTTTAATGATCCAGCAATCTGTCTTAACCTTTCTACTTATGAGATTGTATCTTCCACAGCATTCTTGGATGATTGAAATAGAATTAAACATGCTGGCTTCAGCTGATTCAGGCACATGCTTTAGAACCAATAAACACATTTCTCATTTCACTCACAAACTGCTTTCATAGAGTTGTGCTTGCCTGGTATAAAGCGGCTGCAAGATTAGTCATGGTGGTCCCAAAGCACTCATTTACTACTAAAACAATTGGGATGATTTGTTTCTAACCCTTCTGGCTCTACTCTCCCTCCCATTTTATGCATGTCTTTTGAGGGCAGAAAATGAGCTGCAGCAAGATAACACTTTTGTTTCTTAAGAATGGCTGTGGGGTCCATATGGGACCTGGAATTCTGTTTGGCTGTGGGGTCCATATGGGACCTGGAATTCTGTTTGGCAACAAAGACAATGCTCGATGTTTGTTGGTGCTAAGCTTGCATTTATTTGAAAGTTCATAGTGGATTATCTGGCAATCTTCCTTCGTATTAGCTCCTCAACAATAAACCTGAGAGGGATATTGAGCTGGATATAAGTCACCATAAGAGTCCCTAAAACTGAAGGTGGTTTTGAATTTGTATTTTCTCCAAACAGTTGTCCTAAACTTGATCCACTACACCAGGATCAAGTGTCATCATGGAGGTGTCACATGATGTCTTGAGACTTTTTCCCCCTTCGCTAAACCAGGCGTGGGCGTGGCCAATATATGACGCATCCAGCCCACAGGCCAGGGGTTTGACAGCCCTGCACTACACCATGCTGTGATTTGCAACAGGTTAACTTTCCATTTTTAATTAATTACTTTTAAGTAAAACAAAGTAGTAAAACTGGAGGATGGCTATTTTAGGCAGTGTATATTGCACAGCTGAATGAGCCGATAAGGTTCAGCATATTTCTTTGGAAGAAGACCAGCTGGATGAAAAAAAAGAGGGAAGGGAAGAGCAGTTGCATTTCTTGCTCTTGCCAGCATGCAGTTAACATGGTTTAGGAACTAGTAGCTGTTCCACCATTAATACATCTTCCCTGGGATTTGGTAGAGGGCTTTTTCTGTTGCCTTATAAGTGATAAGTAGTTTTAGAAAAACTTTGTTTTTAAATCATTCAAACACCTGCACTCATTCTACAATTTATCTGTATTTAAGAAATGAATGCAATTATATTATTAGGAATGACCATGGAATTGTTATTAACTGAATGTTTGGAGTAGATGAATTAAAAATAGGATTCAAGTAAAGCCGTCTGTGTGCTCAGCTTGATTTTGGAAGTCCTTGTACTTTTGTTGGGAATAAAAGTTTACTGATCTGCATTCTTCTAGGATAGGGATGTCAAACTCGTGTTGTCACGGCATCATCACATGATGTATTATGACTTTTTCCCCCTTTGCTAAACCAGGTGTGGGTGTGGCCAATGTGTGACGCATTCAGCCCGCAGGCTGCAAGTCTGACAGCCCTGTTCTAGGACTTTTGTTTTAACTTCCCCAATCTAGCATTACCTAGTAGTTTCAATTGCAATAACTCACCAGACCTGGCACTATTTAGCTTTGTTATGATCAACCACAATATAAATATTCAAAATGTTCATGTTTTATATAAAGCTATTATGCCCAGATACAAGCATATATTCCAGTGGTTCATGAAATGATTTTTTTCCAAAAAATTGCTAAACCAATTACATGTCCTTTGTGTGGAAAATATAAATTGATTGGAGAAGGGAATCAATATATTTTGCTTTGATATTTATTCCATTAAGGATGTACAGTACAAAGAGAAATCAGCTTTTTTAAATGGTAGCTACATGAAAATCCACTGATGATCTGATAGATGAATTAAAAGTTTGTAATGCCAATTAATTGGATTTTGCATCTGAGGTAACAATGCATACACCAAATTACATATTTACTAGCTTTTCAAGATTTTTTATTACAATAGGTCTGTGCTGTCAAACTCCCGGCCTGCAGATTTGATGCGTCAGGTGCTGGCCATGCCAAAACCTGGTTTAACAAAGGGGAAAAAAAATTCCAATATGTCACATGATGCCGCCATGATGACATGAGTTTGATACCCCTGCAATAGGCCATCAAGCTAATAATGTTATTACTTCACAATACATTTCAACACATTTGTAATTGGTTGATTTCAAAAACTGCTTTTTTGCTAGGGGTGGGTTTAAGATGTTTCTCTATCATGTTTTATGTACTTTGTCAGACTTCGGTACACAAATACATAATGCCATCCTGGTGGCATTTGCATAATGATGACCTTAAGCCCATACCTTCATTTTGATCTCATTATGGTGTGGATGTTTTCTAGCAAGAAACTGGGTGAGGCAAATAAGATAGTGAAAAACAAGATAATTTTTTGGTCTTTTATAAAAGTATGCAGTTTAATAGTAAAGGCTTGATGTCACCAATTGTCCTTGGTTTGGGTATGCTCACACAACTCATCATTTACTGAGGAGGATTGCTGAACTTCCACAAATAGAGGCAGTAAGTCTTAGAATAGCACATAATGTTACAGCCAATTAAGAAAAAGATGCTTATAGATCAGGGATGTCAAACTTGTGTCATCATGTTGTCATCATGTGTCATATCATGACTTTTTATCCCTTTGCTAAGTTGGGTGGGCGTAGCCAGCACATGACACATTTGGCCCATGAGACATGAGTTTGACATCCGTGTTATAGATGCTTGGTTTTCAATCTAATGTGCCTTCCAAAGCTTGGATTCTTTGAGTTATTTTATTCTTTCCTCAGTTCTACTCAATAAAGTTAAAAGACAAGAATGATGAGAACCACGATTTGTGAAGGGACTAGTATCAGAAACAGACCTGATTCCAGTCCTGAAAATACATTGTTTTAGGTACCAGCAAGTTATTAGAAAGGGATAATAAATAATCTACTGTATAGTCAGAGTAATGGCAAAAGAGGAACAGAGAATTAAAGGGAGCAAATTTATAGGGAGCAGAGGTATAGAAGCAGACCAAGAGACAGGGATGGAAATAAAAAATGAGAACATTAATTAAAACATAGGAGGAGTACAGCAGGTAATCTACAATGTTACAATGTACAATGTGTGTATATTTCTCCCAGATATGTTTGCCTGTGTCTGCTGGCTGAATAGAGAAATCTCTGAAATGTATTATTGGAATATAATATTGTCCACAACTTGCTCCGTAACAGTATAGATGTGCCTGGAAATTATATAGAATTCAATGATGAGACTTAATGAGGTGCTTTATGGATGAGATTCAATGTTAACTTTGCATTTGCTGGCTATGTTGATTTTGTCACACCTTAGCACTCTTTTGGCTGCAGAACCATTAAGTTATACTCTCCCTCCTGTGCTGCATTCTAAACAAGATTTATTATGCTACAGTGAGATAAATCTTGCTTTTAGATTTGAGTAATGGTATGATTTATTTGCATAGCAGTTGAAGGGTCAAAAAAGAACTAGATCTGAATGAAAAATAATACTTGTTAATACAAATATGCATTATTTTTCCAGCTACTGAAGAACCAAGAATGAATAAATCAGGTTTCTAGTTCTGAACTGTACTTTTTTAAAAATGCAGTCAAGATAGAAAACTCCTTCCAAAAAGTTTTTTTAACTAATAGTGAGGGCAGTTAGCAGATGCTCATTGGAAGCCCATTGGTCTACAACCCTGATGAATAGAAATTATATCGAACTAAAATCATCTTCTAATATTGGAATACCTAATAGAAGAACAATATTATAAATAATGGCCATGTTTCTGCAGCATACTTAAGGATAATTGTCATATTAATAGCCCATAATTACATTTAACAGAATTAAAAGTACCCATTCTGGGAAGTCCCTTTATCAGGAAATGAAGTCTACTCATAAGACTCTACTCTAGAAGAGCAAAACTGTATGACATGAACAGAATGTTTCTTGTTGGATCAGGCAGTAGTGGGCATTGAAAGGAGAAAGAGAGAGAGAGAGAATTAAGAACCTGTGCAATATTTCAAGCTCCAGTTCACACTAACTTATATTGAACTATTTTGCATTAAAGAAATATCTCCCCAATCATACAGTTGACTGTGTATCTGTAGCAGTTAACAACATTTATGTCCCAGTTTTGTGTTACAAGAACAATGTCAATGAACCAGAAATAAAATATGTTAAAGAAAACTTGGATCTCTCCTCTTCTTCTATACTGCCCTAAGTATAGAAAACTGAACTAATCTTTCATTATTACAGAATACTGAGCTACCCTCAAGACCAGTTGAAACAAACTCAAAAAGAAATTTCAGTGGACATTTACCCAAGCTTATAAGCAGATCTTTATTTTCTCCAAGTTTGTGATTTGTGATCTGCACTACTATTACTATTAATCTTCTCATCACTCCTTATCACCCATCCCCTCCCACTTGTGACTGTATGACTGTAACTTTGTCGCTTGTATCCTTATGATTTATATTGACTGTTTCCTAGTATGATTTGATTGCTTATTGTATCCTATGACTATTATTAAGTGTTGTACCTGATGATTCTTGACTCTTGACTAATGTATCTTTTCTTTTATGTATACTGAGAGCATTCGCATCAAGACAAATTCCTTGTGTGTCCAATCACACTTGGCCAATAAAGAATTCTATCTATCTATCTATCTATTTGTTCTTTAACCAAACAAATATGTATATAAAGAAGTGTGTACTCCAGAAATGACTTGTGAGGAAAAAAAATTAAAACACTTACTGTGATGCTTGGCCAAAAGTGCCATGGACTAAGAATAAATCAGTGTTCCTCCGGAAAGCTAAACTGAAGGGATAAACTCCTGTCAGTGCAGGAAACAGTTTCTGAGCATATTGTTCCTGCCATTTTGCCCCCTGATGTTCAGCTCACTCTATTCTTTACGTGCTCAGGAACGAACTGCTACCTAATTTATCATAGATGTTATCCCTGACACTTGGAAGAAAGCAGATTGTATATTCACAAAATGGGCATAAAAATGCATTCAGGCTAGAAAATAGTGCAGATTGATGTGGAAAATGACAAAATATAGTTCAGACCAAACAGAAAAAGAGAATCTGGATCAAGAAAATGCATGAGGAATCTTCTCAGGAGAAAAGCAGGATACAAATAGATCAAGATAATGTAAAAATGATTATGGCAATTGTGCACACACATAAATGCACATGCATGAGTGTGCACATTCTATTGGGCATTTGTAATTCATTTTAAGCTGTTTGTTGGTATTCAATATTTTCAATGTCTTGAAAGATTATAGGTCAGAAAAGGGAAAAAGAAAAGATTATTATTTTCAGATTGTTTTCTGTCAACATTTGCTTTCTGGGGTCTTGAAATGAACAAGTAGGAACTTTTTCCCAAGATATTTGCTTCATTTATAATATTGTTGTTCTACATCTTACACACCACACTGCAGTAGGTATGATAAGCACAAGGAAAGACAGCTGATTGCCTCATGCTTATCAAAGCACATGATTTTAATGATTTTTTAAGTTCATTCTGCCACCCAGACTTTGGTTGCTGTCTTGAAAGGATAGCAAATTCTATTTTGCCTCCAAAATCTTGCAATATGATGTTGACATTCTCCACTGAACATTATCTATAACTTAAGATCTTTAAATAGTCTTAGGTTCACTGCTCCACTTTATACCCCTGCTGCTATCGCTAGGACCATTCCAATAACTTAATAGCTGTGAATAATGACTTGCCCTGACTTTGCTTAATACCGCATCGTATTAATCCAAACATGTAGAATGGGCATATACTGTAAATAAATAAATCTAATGCCAGTGAGCAAACTTAAAATTAGTTTTTTAATAAACACGGGGCTTACTGATTCATTAGTTTGATACCAATTAATGTAGGGCAATACAACCAACTCCATGCATGAGTATTAACCAAAGATATAGAGTTGAAAAGCACATTGTTGATAATATCTCCCATGATAAAAGAGTACACTTTCCTGTGTAGACACTTATTCTTCCTGTTCCTCACTGTTACTCACCATGCTGTTAATTCCATTTAAAGAAATCAGTTCTTCTTTTTAATCTTTCTGCTCTAACAGTGCTGAGCCGTTTATCTCAATTAGCACTGTACACTATCCAATTTCAATATATGGCACTGCACCTTAAGAAAACCATGTAGGATCTAGTACATTATGTTGCCTGAGAACTCTGCATGGTCCCATCACATCTGACTAATCTCCTGAGCCTATTGAGTATGTGTTTGGTTCAAAGTCCCTTTCAATCATTCTTAATGCAATTAATAGAATGAAAACATTGCTTCTTTTCCTTCATTGTAATGGTAAAGGAGCGATTATCAATAGCTTGTGTTCATATTGGCAGCTTCTCAGCTCCTGGATCCAAGTCAGCCTTAATTCTTTTCCTGCTCCAATAGAGATTCAGTATCTTGTATCAGGAAGCTGAAGTATGCATTGATCGCCCTTTCTTCTACTCCAGCTCCTGACAATGTTACTTGAATATTTTGGGGAAAGTGATGGCTGCCAAGACCTGGCTATACTATCATTATACCCTATTGTTATACTACAGAGGTTTTTAGATACAACAAAGAAATAGTCTCCAGGAAATCTTGTAGTCTCCTTAATATTTAATATTATTTCAGGAATGAAATTTTTGTTAGTGTGGGATCTACCTTGCTCTGAGAACTGGTGTATCACTTTAAAATGTGTGGGGAATTGGCTGGCTGAGGAATTCTGAGTATTGAAGTACACTCATCCTAAAGTTACCAACTTTGAAAAACTATACTCCAGTATAGTGCGTAGTTATATATAGATATCGATGTATAAAAGGATTCCTTGCACATAATCTGCCTTAAATGGCTCTCCTATATTCTTCTGTGTGCTTATCAAAGAGGAAAAAAATTGTATTGCAAAAAAAGATTGCCACCCAGGTCAGGAAAGTATCCCAAATTACCTTATAAACTTGCTGCTTGGGTCAGGCATACTCCATACAATTTTACAGACTGACTGATTTTTATAAGCTCAAATTAGTGGTGGAATTCAATTTTTTTTCATTATCAGTTCTGTGGGCATGGCTTGGTGGGCGTGATGTGGCTTGGTGGGCATGGCAGGAGAAGGATACTGTAAAATCTCCATTCCCACCCCACTCTAGGGGAAGGATACTCTATTCCCTCCCCACCCGCCTTATCTGCTTTCCAGCTTTGTTCTCCTGTGCAGCGCAACAAAAGAAAACCCAGCTGATCAGCTGGGACTCAGGAGGAAGTGAATAGATGGAGGTGGGAATAGCCAGAGGTGGTATTTGCTGGTTCTCCGAACTACTCAAAATTTCCACTACAGAACCTGCTGCATACCACTTCTGGCTCAAATCCTGCTTATTGCTTGCAATCGCAATTTAAAAGATACAATTTCATGTCTAACATGTGCAGATTTTATGATAAATAGCTTGCTCCCAATCACCAAAGAACCAGCCATTTCCCTCTGCCAGTGATGTATATAGACTGATTTCCAAATTAACTTGGACACAACCAAGACTATTGGCTGATTTTTATGTGACAGTATCTTGTGCAGAATTCATTTGATTAAATGTTGTAGTTTTTATTGTTTAGAAGGTTTGAAGAATGGAAAGGGTGGTACGAAAGTGTTGAAAATAAGCATAATAAGAACCATGAGGAAAAAAAAAATCTATTCCCCTTTGCATGACTACTTGCATGAATGTTTTTCAGCAATTTGTTGGGAAAATTATATTAGAAGTTTTTTAAATTTTTTAAAAGAAATATTGTCTACCAGTACACTCCGCCTACATGCTTGTTAAGGGCAACCATCAATCTTAGATAAATGCAGGGCAGAATATACCGTGCATTTTTTTAAAAAATGTGGTATTTCAATTATTATTTATTCAGAGATAATCACTGCAATAGGAATATTTTGAGTGGCTAAAGTATTTTATGGTCCTAAGAAAAGGAACAAATTTAACTACTGGAAAACAGCTGTTTAAAAGAAACATGTGAAATGTTCTCATAGGTCTGTGGAACAAATTTAAACAATCCTTAGCAAAAGCTGCTCATCAAGACACATTCAAATTCATATAAAAAGAAAAGTGAATAGAACATAACAACACAAAAGCAAATAATGTGAGCACAGATCCAAGTCTAATAACTAATTTTACTATAGTTTCATGCAGACATGGTTTCTGTTTATTATGGGGAAAATTGAAATTTCTGTCAAGTTTTATAAATAGTTGAAAACTTTTAAATGGTTCTGGATCTAGAGAAAAGATAACACCCGGAGAAAAAATAAAGAAATATAGGAAGTATAAATTCCTCATCTCTTAAATGCACACTTATAGAAATACAACTTTTATTTCATTATCACCTACGATACTAGATTCATTCCCAACTTCCAAATTTTTAAAGAGTTATTTTCAGAACAAGATAAAGAAATCATTATGCTTGTAATATTACAAAATGTTCAATAAATGGGAAATAAATTGGTGTTAATCTGCTATTATCATATAGCTGAAATAGTGGCATAGTATGCCTACAAAATTCTGAAATGAGTTTATTCAACCAGGTGAATGTTGTCTCTACTTAATAGAAGGAGAAACAGTGATTTGGTTGCAAGTTTTATTTGAAAAGTCCTTGCCTTTTGGCTTGCATAATTTTGAAAATAAAAAATAGAGCTGAAAGAAAGACTTTGTTAGGGCAGAAAAGGAAACTCTTTCTTTGGTGAATTCAGTTAATGGGTAGCAAGTAGAAGAAGAGCAAAAAGAGAAGTAGATGCATATATAATTTACATGGGATTCTTCAAAGTAGAGTTGATCACCATATTGATGTTGTGAGGGGGTTCAACAGATCCAATGACCCTGAAAGTTAGGAGCTCCTGTTCAGCTCACTCTAGCTGGTAAAAAATGGAAAACCTCCCTACAACGAAGTGTAGGAACAGACAGGACTCTACAGCAGGGGTCTCCGGGCTGTGGCATGTTCGAAATTGGGCCATGGGAGAAATGGGCAAGTGTGCGCATGGGAAACTCCACTCACACTTGTGGGGGGCAAATGTGCACATGTGCACAAAGCTCTATTAGCATGAGCAGAGGGCACTTTGTGCTTGCTTGAGTGGACCTTCATGTGTGAGCATAAGTGCCCCCTCTTTGCGTAAATGGAGCTTTGAACACAAGTCTATTGTTTCGGCCTGGTTCTGTTGAGCTGGTAGAAGTGATGAGCAGCAGAGACCAAACCGGTTCTCTCTGATGCTCTGTGTTAGTCCCACCCACATGCCCAGGCTCCCATACTAACCTTTATGTCTTGCTTTTAAAGCGCAGTTGCTTTGCATGGCATAGCAATTGGTGCACGGCAGCTGCTGAAGCTTCAGGGAGAGTGCAGGATTGCGGGAGGTGACTCAAAATGCCTCTGTGCCTGTGCAAAGTGTGCATTTGGGGTGTGCATGCAAAGTGTGTGCATATGTGCAAAGCATGCCCACCAAGCCACACCCACCAAACCAGTGGTAAAAATTTTTTTGAAACACACCACTGACATACTGTAAGTGCAAGCACCTTCCACTTATGCACGAAACTCTATTCACATGAGTGGAGAATGTATGCATGGTACTCTCACAAATGGAATTGTGTGTGCATGAATGTGTCTGCCAGTCACATATCCTCCCATGTGAATGGCCAGACTGCAAAGCTGGAAAGGTTGGGGACCGTTGTTCTACAGGTATGAGGGAGGCCATCTATGATAGGAAAATCCCATCTATGATAGGAAAATCCCATCTATGATAGGAAACTCCATAGTCAAATGTGGAAAGAAGCAATGGCAAATTTTGTGTGAATTATTGCGAGGAAACTATATGGGCATGTCTATAATATTTTTGAAAGTTTGTAGGCTGAGTGATGTGGTCTCCAGGTTAGTTATTGAGGATAAATATAACATTTCCAAAGGTGTGGAGTAGGTGATGTGGCCAGAGACACAAATCTGTAAGGGAAACTGACCAATCATGCTTCTAGTACTGAAAGCAAAACTCCTTGCTTTACAAGGACACGTATAATTGGATCTTGTACATGAAAAATATGAAAGAAAATTCAGAAAGAAAGAGAAAAGAGGGACCAAGAAGCTGCTGTAGATGCAACAGAGTAGACACTGGAGAGAAAAGAAGAAAAGGGGCAGTGAGAAACTGGTCTGTATCAGAGGTGGTATTCAGCAGGTTCTGACCAGTTCTGGAGAACCAGTAGTGGAAATTTTGAGAAATTTAGAGAACCGGCAATACCAGCTCTGACTGGAGATTTTACAGTATCCTTCCCCTGCCACGCCCACCAAGCCATGCCTACAGAGCTGGTAGTAAACAAATTTGAATCTCACCACTGGTCTGTATGTTATGACAGATCATAACTAGATTAGGGGAAGGGAAGGGGAGAAAAGGGTGAGTGGTATTCTGTATCTGTCAACAGTGTCCCCCAAGGCAGTGTTCTAGGACCAACTCTTTTCATACTCTACATAAATGATCTCTGTAATCATATCAAGAGCAACTGCATTCTCTTCGCTGATGATATAAAGCTATTCAACATCACAGACAATACTGCTACCCTTCAAAAAGACCTTGACTATGTATCAGAATGGTCAAACAAATGGCAACTTTAAATCTCAAGAAATAAATGCTCTGTCTTACATATTGGCAAAAAATAATAATAATAGCCAGAAAATAAAATACAGGCTGAATAGTCAAGACCTTGTTGATGATCCAAACTCTGTCAAGGATCTTGAAGTACAGTCTGGAACCCACCTAAATCTGATATTAACACAGTTGAGAAAGTCCAGAAATATTTCACAAGAAGAGTTCTCCACTCCTCTACTCGTTGTAGAATACCTTATGCCACCAGACTCGAAATTCTAGACCTAGAAAACCTAGAACTACGCCACCTTCGCTCCGATATAAGTATAATATATAAAATCTTACATTGCAATGTCCTACCTGTCAATGAATACTTCAGCTTCAACCATAACAACACAAGAGCAAACAATAGATACAAACTCAAAGTTAATCACACCAAACTTGATTGCAGGAAATATGACTTCAGCAAAAGAGTGGTCAATGTCTGGAATATTCTACCTGACTGGTTTTTTTCCCCAAACCCCAAAAACTTTAACCTTACACTGTCTACTATTGACCTCACCACTTTCCTAAGAGGCCTGTAGAGGGCGTGCATAAGCGCACCAACGTGCCTACGGTCCCTGTCCTATTGTTTCTTTTATTTTTTTTATTTTTCTTATATGCTTTTTATTTTTTTATTTATGTTTTTTATTTTTCTTATATGTATCCATGTATTCATAACTATGTTTTTACTTATACCTATTATCTTGTAAGCAATTGACAAATAAAAAACAAAAAAATAAAAAAAATTCCATCACATGGTCCTAGTTATTGAGGATTGAAGGTTCAAAAATTCAGAGATGGACACAAAGGATGGGAAAAGGTCTCTATCATCATGTTTTTTGAAACAGGAGAAGGAAGTAAATTAGGAAAAGAGGGGAAAAAATGGGGATGCACTCAGAGATGACTATCCAGCTCTTACAGTTTTAGGAAGAATATTTGAAACCTAGGATTGAAATGAAGGGTCCTTGGTCCTCTCTGAGCTTGGTTGTTTTCCTGCAGATTTCATCTGCACTGCAAACTCCACTCCTACTAGCACTGATGATATAGCCTATTTTGGGTAATGAAATGTCTACAAGAAAACAACTAAGCTCAGTTAGCACCAAGGACTCCTTTCCACAGCTGTCTTCAAATGAAGATGGAGAAAATATTTCAAAATGAAATTTTTCCTTTCTTTGGCTGACTGGCCAAAAAGTGAAGTTTTTTTGTGTTTGTTGATGCAGATTACTCAGAGGAATTGCTGAGTGATCTTATCAAATGACAAGAATGCAAAGGATTCCACATTTTGTTAAATCTGTTAGATTTATTTGAAACTCTTTGGGATACCTATCCTCTCACATTCAGGTGGATCTACATTTACTTAATTTGTGATCCAATTAATCTTTCATTTAGGGCTTGTACTATTTTCACAAAATGAAAGTTTTATCCTTAGAGATGATATGGGATTTTATCTAAGCAAAGACTATAGTTGCATATTCACAAATGGGGAAGGATGGTTCATATAAGCATTTGCCCAGCAATAAACCCATCCCTCCTCCAGTATCTGCCATGTAATGAAGTCTTTTTCCCCTGTGTAAGCTGAATTGGGATGTCAGGGTGAGAATCAGAAGCTGAAAGGAGGTGATTTCTGATCAAATTGAAAGTTTAATTACTACTGGAATACTCAAGGCTACTTAAGAGATCAATAGAGACAAAGGAAGATAGAAAGGCTTTTCTATTTTCAAACTTTTTACAAATGGAATTATAGAATGACAAATACTCTACTAGGAAATAAAATATAACAGACGGTAAACTATTGCCAAATAGGGGAGAATCATGTATAGTACAGCAAATATATTTTAAGAGTACTCTAAAATCAAAACTGAAGCTTAACGGTGAAGGCTGAAACTCTAGCAATGAGAATGAGACATATTCTTTTCATTAAAGCACAAATTGTTTATTGACAGAAGTGGTGGCAGCTGAGGCTAACCTGAAAAAGGAGCACTGATGAAAGGCCTCTGTATAGATTTATCCTGTATATGTGATTAATGCAGCCAAAAAACCTGATTCAATAGAGTAACATAAATTAATAGGATAAAGCAGCATATCTTGTGTTTAGTGGGGCACTATAAAGTAATGAGGCACTACTATAACGACAACTTTTTATGAATTATTATTTAAATAGATACTATTGCTTTGTTATTTTGCTAAGTTTTATCTCTAAAGAGCCTTGTTCCCAATGCTGTTTCTATTCCTTAACATTTTTTTTACATATGTCTAAATCAGGGATATGATTCTATGCAGTTTGGAGAACCGGCAAATTGTGCCGCTGGCCGGCCCCGCCCCTCTCTTCCCACCTTTCCAGTCAGTCCTCCCCTCCCAGTCAGTCCTTATCACGCATGCATGACATCACTGACTGCGTTCTCCCCTGCCCAGCCACTCTGTAAGTTATTTCTTTTTCCCCCCTCCTGACAATCAGCTGTTCCAATCCATGTTTTGCCTTCCTGGGCCACAGGAAGCCTTCTGGGAGCAAAAATGCCCTTCCAGGAGGCTCCTCTGAAGCCTAGGAGGCAAAAAAATGGGGGTAGGGGACTGACAAAAAAGCCACACTCACCCAGTCACCTGGTCACACCCACCTAGCCATGCCTATCCAGTCACACCCACAGAACCAGTTGTTAAAAAATTTGAATCCCACCCCTGGTCTAAATGTTTCTGTAGATATACTAATAGTTTATTTTCTCTGGGAAGGAATATTTGCAGCAGGGTAATTGTCTTATCCTTACTAAAACATAGTTAATATAAAACACAAACATATTGAAATACGCAAACAACAGCGTTTTGTTAGGTGAAAAGAAAAGAAAACATATGGCTTATTATGAGATAAAAATGAAAGTGAAAAATCCGGGTTAATGCTAAATATTTAGAAGACAAAGGTTGTGTAAACATGCATCTTTAATGACTTTGCAGTTGATGACAAAGTAGTGTAGGAAAGTGGCAGATAGTTTTGTTCTCTTGGGCTCAGGAGTATATGAAGAAGGAATATGCTGGAGAAATAAATAGAAGCTTACATATTGGTTATTAAACTTTTGGTCTAAAAGAATAAAAAGAAATTATGTAAAAAAAATTAAAAGAATTAAAATTAGGTTAAAAAAAGAATAAGAGACAAAAGACGCTAAAATGGGGACTTTTAGTAATGGTGGCACAGTGGTTAGAATGCAGCATTGCTGGCTGACTGCTCACTGCCAGGAGTTTGATCCTGACCAATTCAAAATTGATTCAGCCTTCCAGCCCTCTGATGTCGGTAAAATGAGGATCCAGATTGTTTGGGAAGATATCCTGACATTTGCAAACTGCTCAGAGAGTGGTGTAAAGTGTTATGTTCTGTGCATGGGTCCAAGGATGGAGACGAGCCGATGAAACAGTGAACTTCAAACTCTTTATTTACATGTGAAACAGCTCAGCGCAATGGACCCCTTTATATAGGCAACTCTTAACTTATTAAACCAATGAAACACAGGGAGCGCTAGCTCCATTAACCAATGGGAGAGGCTCGTTAACAGCCAATCAGATTCTCCTGAACGGACCAATCTGATGTCGCTATTATCGGCCAATCAGAAGTGCAGGGCCAGAACCCTGCACTTTACTTCAAGCTCTTAATAATCTTTATTTTATTGATTCACAACATAAAGCACTATGGAACAACTGTAAAGTACTATGGAAATCTAAATGTTATAAACCACTTAGAGAAGGCTGTAAAAAGCACTGTGAAGCAGTATATAAGTCTAAGTGCAATTGCTATTATTTATTCAGGGTCTATTTCTTATTGACCTTCTGTTTTCTGGTTATGCCATGTACACTTCTTAAGTATCCCATTCCCCAATATATTTAAGTTACTTTTGTATTTCTTCTCATTTGTCCAATTCTCCTTTTCATATGACAAAGTGGGCAGGAACATTGCCTCATACTAGCTCTTCCCATTTCCTTTGAAAAATATTGATTCCTGACAATAGTCTGCAGATGACCGACAATATCTATACCAATTTTGAAGGCCTTAAATATTCAACCTCTATTTTTTCCAAATTTAGTAAGTATTCTACACAGTTAAATAAATTCATGTATTTAATTTTTTGCCATTTATGTATAAGTTGTTCACTCCATTTTTCCATCAAATTTCTTGATCTCTGATACATCAATTTCAGACTGATTTACTTCATTCCATAGAGAGCTAATGTTAACCACATTAGTGAAGTTGGGATTGGGAATGGAAAGATTAGGTTTTATTTCTTTAAGCATGGAAACTGGTTTGTTGTCCTTGTCTTTCCTTCCCAGCCCTAATCAATGTCAGTTCTGTAACAAGATAGCCGAAAAATGAAGCCCCTTATCAGATAACAGATAACATATAATCAGAGTTGGAAGGGACCTTGTAGGTCATCTAGTCCAACCCCCACCCGTGGAAGGCCCTACACCATTTCTGACAAATGGCAGTCCAATCTCTTCTTGAAAGTCTCAACAGATGGCGCTCCCACAACTTCCGAGGGCAAGCTGTTCCATTGGCTGATTGTTCTCACTGTCATAAAGTTTCTCCTTGTTTCCAGGTTAAATCTCCCGTTGTTCAGTTTCCTTCCATTATTCCTTGTCTGGCCTACAGGCACTTTAGAAAATAGCTTGACCCCTTCCTTCCTGTGGCAGCCCATCAAATATTGGAAGGTTGCTATCATGTCTCCCCTGGTCCTTCTCTTCACGAGACTAGCCAAGCCCAGCTCCTGCAACTGTTCTTGTATGTTTTAGTCTCCAGTCCCCTAATCATCCTGGTTGGTCTTCACTGTACTTTTTCTAGAGTCTCAACATATTTTTTACATTGTGGTGACCAAAACTGGATGCAGTACTCTAGGTGTGGTCTTACTAAGGCTTTATAGAATGGTATTAGTACCTCCCTCAATCTTGATTGTATCCCTCTGTTAATACAATTTAGGATTGCATTAGCTTTTTTGGCGGCTGCTGCACACTGCTGGCTCATATTTAGCTGGTTGTCCACTAAGACTCCAAGATCCCTCTCACAGTTACTGCTATTGAGCCTGGTTTCACCCAGTTTATAGGTGTACTTTTGGTTTTTCTTGCCTAAGTGTAGGACTTTACTTTTCTCTACATTGAATTTCATTTTGTTAGATATGGCCCAGTGTTCTAGTCTGTCAAGATCCCTCTGGATCTTGAGCCTATCTTCCTGGGTGTTAGCTATTCCTGCCAGCTTAGTATTATCTGCAGATTTGGTAAATCCCCCTTCTATTCCCTCATCTAAGTTGTTAATGAAGATATTGAAGAGTACTGGGCCTAAGAAGGAACCTTGTGGCACCCCACTGCTTACTTCCCTCCATGTAGACTTAGACCCATTAAGGACTACTCGTTTAGTATGGTTTGCCAGCCAGTTGTGAATCCATCTAGTGGTGGTGCTATCTATTCCACTTTTTTCTAGCTTACTAAGAAGTAGGTTGTGGTGTACTTTATTGAATGCCTTGCTGAAATCTAAATATATTATGTCCACAGTATTTTGCTGGTCTACTAATTCAGTCACTGTGTTGAAGAATGAATAAGATTGGTTTGGTATGATCTGTTTTTAACAAACCCATGCTGACTGCAAGTTATTACTTTACTTGTTTCTAGATGTTGGCAGATCTGTTTTTTTTATTATCTTTTCTAGTATCTTCCCGGGTATTGATCTTAGGTTGATTGGTCTATAGTTTCTTTTCCTTTTTTGAAGATGGGAACCACATCAGCTCTTTTCCAGTCCGCTGGTAGTTCCCTGGTTCTCCAGGATTTTTGAAAGATACGGTGCAGTGGTTCTGAGATGACCTCTGCCAGTTCCTTTAAAACTGGGATGTAATCTGTTATGTTTGGAGCATGGCCGAGAAAGAATGGAGACAAGCCTCGGGAACGGTGAAGTCACATAATGACTTCTCAACTCAATGGCAGTTATAACCCTCCTTATATAGGCAACCCCAATAACTATTAACCAATAACAATCGAGGAGTGCTAGCTCCCTTAACCAATAGGAACTCTCTGTTAATGACCAATCAGATCCCCCGGAACGGGCCAATCTGATCCTGCCGTTAACAGCCAATCAGAAGTGCAGGGCCAGAACCCTGCACTTTACTCTAAGCTCAAGTTCTCTTTATTAAACCTTATGCATTCACAACACCCCTTCCCCCTGGCTTTTGTTTGCAGGGCGCAGTTACATAGTCCTTTAGGTAGGATGGTTGCTTTATTAGTCTTTTTGATTTTCACTGTGTCATTTGGCTGCAATCACGCTGAGGTAGATCGTTATTTGGCAACGGGGTCGCCTCTGGTTCAGAGTTCATTTCTTTGTCGTTGCCATTATTTTCGGTAATTCCCTGAGGTGCATCTGTTTCCCTCTCTGGTTCCACTTCCTGTGTCTCTATTACGCCGTCGTTCCCTTCGAACGGGTTTTCTTCTACTTGGAATTCATCTTCTTCCATATCTCCCCCCCCTCAGTTTGGTCATAAGGGAGTTCAGGAATGCCTGACAGGAGCCGCAATCGTAATTGATCGATATGGTGTTTCCATAGTCTATCATCAAGGCATTGTACAAGATAGGATCTCGGGCCGGTTACACGAACTACTGTCGCCTCCACCCACAGCGGATCGCCCGATAGGTTTTTAGCGTATACCAAATCGCCTAGCTGGAAGGCACGACAGCGGCCGCTGGATCCTAGTGGTTTTTCCAGTTCATAAGCTGGGTGTAACCGGTCGAGGTGGGAGCAGAGTTTTCGTCCCATTAGCAGTTCGGCGGGAGTTTTGTTGGTGACGCTATGAGGTGTGATGTGTTGTAGAAAAAGGATTCAATTGATCTTGTCATCAATGTTATCGTAGTCTACCTTCTGCAAGGTTTTCTTAACAAATTGGACCATGCGCCCTGCTTTGCCATTGGTTGCAGGGTGCGCAGGCAATGTGAGCACATGTCGGATGCCACGGTCAGCCAGGTACTGCTCGAACGACAGCACTGTAAATTGGGGCCTGTTGTCGGATACCAGGACGTCTGGTAATCCGTGGGTTGCAAATAGTCTTTCCAAGTTTTTGATAACCGCTTCAGTGGTTGTGTTCGTCATGCGGTGAATCTCGAGCCAATTCGAGTAGGCGTCGACGGTTAGCAGAAAGGTGTGGCCTTTGGTTGGCCCCGCAAAGTCCAAGTGAATACGGGACCAGGATCCCCATGGTGTCTCCCATTCGGTAGGGATGGCTTTAGGTGTGGCGTTGCTCACTTCCTGGCATTTATGACAAGCTTTAACCCAATTTTCGATTTCCTTGTCGATGCCCAGCCACCATGCGAAGCTTCGTGTGAGGGCTTTCATTCGCACGATACCCGGGTGGCCATCGTGCAAGGTTTTCAGCAGCGCTTTTGGGAGTCATTCTGGGATAACGACTCTATCGCCCCAGATGACACAGCCTTTTTGAGAGAACAGCTTATCTCCACCTATTATCCCCAATAACAGTTTGTGGTCAGTCACGATAGTAAAAGCCCGGCCATACATGTACTCATGGAATCTTTTAACGGCCGATACAATTGCGAGGGCTTCTTTATCGATTTGGCCATAATTTCGCTCAGTTTTTGAAAGTATCTTTGAAAAATATGCAACAGGGGCTTTGTTACCATTAGGCAGTACATGGCTCAGAATGGTGCCCACTCTGAAAGGTGAAGTATCGCATGTGATATTTAACGGCAAAGTTTCATTGTATTGCATGAGTACAGAGTCAGAAGTCAGTAGTTTTTTCACATTACGGAACACCTGTTCTTCTCTATGATCCCATAACCAGTTTGCTTTCTTGTCTAACAACTGGTGTAACGGTTCAGCGACCGTTGCTTTATGTGGTAGAAATACATTATAAAAGTTGATGAGGCCTAGGAACGCCTGGAGATCGGCCTTGTTCTGAGGCCTGGGAGTGTTTTTTATTGCTCTTAGTTTACTGTCGGTAGGGTGAATACTCTGACTGTCTATTAGGTACCCTAAAAACTCAACACTATCTGTACACAATTTACACTTATTCTTTTTTAGCTTAAGACTGGCGTCTTGGAATTTTTGACTAACTGTAAACGATCCCGTAAGATTTTTTTTGTAGGTGCAGCAATTAATACATCGTCAAAGTAGGGGACCATGCCTTTAATCCCTTCTAGTAGCCTCTCCATCAGGCTCTGAAAAATCCCTGGGGCTACACTGACTCCGAATTGGAGCCGGGTGCATTTAAAGGCATCTCGGTGCGTCACAATCGTTTGTGCCTGTGCCGTCTTTTCATCAACAGGTAGTTGCTGATATGCCTGAGCTAAGTCTAATTTAGTGAAGACCTTTCCGCCCCCCAGGGAGCGGAGGAGATGCTGTACCACTGGCACCGGATATGCATTCTGCTGAAGGGCGTGGTTCAGGGTGGCCTGGTAGTCCCCACAAATTCGGATCAACCCGTCTGGCTTAATGGGTGTTACGATTCGGGTTTCCCAGGGAGAGTGATCGGTAGGTTCTAGCACCCCCTGAGCTATTAGTTTGTCGAGTTGTTCATCGATTTTTGGCTTTAAGGCAAATGGAACTCGACGGGGCTTAAGGCGGATGGGAGCTATCTTTGGATCAAGGCTGAACAAAATTGGGGTCCCCTTGTATTCGCCTAAACTTTCTGTGAAGACGTCCTTGAATTCATGGATGAGGTCCTCCTCCCAGTCACTTCCGCTGATTCGGTTTATGCCTGCCACTTCAATGCCAAGTGGTGCGAACCATTAGAGACCTAGCAGACTAGGCCGATCTTTGTCGATCACAGTTAGCGGTAAGTACGCTGTGTGCTTCTTGAAGGAGACCCGGACTTAGCAGGAACCAACGACAGGGATTCGATTCCCTTGATAGTCCTTAAGAATGAGTTTTTGGAAACGGAGGTCTTGGCACTGAATCGTGGGGATGAGTTGCTTGAGGGTCTTCCAGGACACCATCGAGAGAGACAATCCCGAGTCGACTTCCATGTGGCAAGGCTGGTTCTCGATGGCTACTGTGATTCGGATTTTCTTGGCATCCAAGGCAGAGGTGTGACCGATAGTGATAGTATGGTGAGCCTCTTCTCGCTGTAAAGCTCGGTTTCTGTAGGAGTGGTTTACTGGTTCTCGCCTTACAGGACGGTTTCCTGTCGATTGGCAATAGTTAGCCCCTTTTGAGGCCTGGCCAGGTCCTTGTAAACTTCAGTAGACCTGTCCGATGTGGCCTCTCTTCCCGCACTCATGGCAGAGTGCGTCACGGAATTTGCATTCAGATCTGGCATGGTTGGCTCCACAGCCAGCGCAAGGGCGTAGGGACTTCAGGTGGTGGTCCCGGTTGGACCGCAGTCGATGGACCTCTTCTTCATCACTGTCTGACGACGAAGAGAGGTCCTCGTGGTGTGTCGTTGAAAGCTGCCCTTCTGACTTGAATTTCGCTTGTCGGTTGGTGTACCGGAGCGCGGTTGTGGCGTAATTGTGCAGCCGACTTCCTGGTTGCTTCTGCTGCAGTAGCATCGGTGATGGCATCGGCAAGGTTGATGTAGCCTTTCGCCATCAGCTTGCTCTGCACGCCTGGTGCATCTAATCCCAGAACTATTCGATCTCTCAGTGCCTCTTCCAAATCGGCGAATCCGCAGAGGCCTCCCAGGTTTCGGAGGTCTGCTATGAAGTTGTGATTGAACTCGTGCCGTCTCACGAGTGTAGGCACGGTCGGTGCGTAGTGATCTCTTAGTAGAGGTTCGAGGTCGTCCCAATCCATCGCCTTCACTTTTCTAGGTTTTGCTAGTGCTTTAGCCATCTTAAATACGGTTGGACCGCAATGCGTTAGGAACACCGCCCGTTTCTTCCCGGCTGTGGTGTCCTTTAAGTTGTTAGTTTCTAAGAACATTTGGAAGTGATCCATGTAGGACTCCCAGTCTTCCTGCACTGGATCGAACCGAGCGGGTGGTACTACGACAACGGACATGGTTCCGTTGTGTAGCGCCATCAGCCACGTACTCGGTGTTTCTTCTTGGTTCCGTCAGTTCAGACGTCTCCATATCCCACCTTCGTTGCCACTGTTATGTTTGGAGCATGGGCGAGAAAGAATGGAGACGAGCCTCTGGAACGGTGAACTTCAACTCTTTATTTACATGATGACAGCTCGAACTCGATGGCAGTTATAGCCCTCCTTATATAGGCAACCCAATAACTATTTAACCAATAACAATCCAGGAGCGCTAGCTCCCTTAACCAATAGGAACTCTCTGTTAATGGCCAATCGGATCCCCCAGAACGGGCCAATCCGATCCTGCCGTTAACAGCCAATCAGAAGTGCAGGGCCAGAACCCTGCACTTTACTCCAAGCTCTTTATTAAACCTTATGCATTCACAACATAATCCATCAGGCCCTGGTGATTTGTTTTCATCAAGATCAGACAAGTGTTCTCTTACTATTGTTTTGCTTATTTTAACTTTTATTTCTGGTCTGTCTTTTACAGTTATGTTTTTGGTGGTTTGAGCTACAGTTTCTTTTTGCGTGAAGACAGATGCAAAGAATGAGTTAAGCAGTTCTGCTTTCTCTCTGTTGCCTGTTACTTCCTTGCTATCTTCTCTCTTTAGTGGACTGACTGTTTCCTTGACTTTTTTCTTGTTATTTATATGTTGGAAGAAACTTTTTTTTATTATCTTTGACTTTTGTTGCAAGTCTTTGTTCGTTCTGAGCCTTTGCTATCCTGACTTCATCTTTGCAGATTCTGGCTATCTGCTGATATTCTGCCTTAGTTGTATGTCCTTCTTTCCATTTTTTGTACTTGTCCTTTTTTTCTTTCAATTTGCCAGAGAGATCTTTGTGTAGCTATGCTGGTTTCTTCTTGGATTTCTTGTTTTTCTTTTTCAATGGTATTGTGCTGGTTTGGGCTTCTATGATCATACTTTTTAGAGTTTCCCAAGATTCTTGAGTTGTTTTCCCCTTTAGGATTTTCATCCATGGAATCTTTCCCAAGTCCTCTCTAAGTTTATTGAAATCAGCTTTTTTAAAATCCAAGACTCTGGTGTCATTATGTTCTGCTGCTTGTGTTTGTGTTATGGTGAATTCTAGTATGACATGGTCACTCTGACCCAAAGTTCCTGCAGTTTCAACTCCCTCTATCACTTCTTCTTTGTTTGTAAGAATTAAGTCCAGTATGGCTGTCCCTCTAGTTTCACTCTCTACCTTTTGGACAACAAAGTTGTCAGCTAGGTTGGTTAGGAACTTATCTGATTTCTCACTTGGTGCAGAATTAGTTTTCCAATTGATATCAGGATAATTGAAGTCTCCCATTACTATTGTTGTGTGTTTCCTGCATATGTTTGTTAGTTGGCTGGCAAAAAGGACATCTATTTTTTTCTGCTTGATTGGGTGGCCTATAATGTACACCTATGGCCATGTCATTCTTTTTTTCTTTTATATTGACCCATATGCATTCTAGGAGGTTTTCATCTTTGGTTTCATGCATTTCTATAGCAATATAGTGGTCTTTTATGTACAGTGCAACTCCACCTCCGCTTTTCTGGTTTTTTTTTTGAATAGTTTGTATCCTTCTACCAGTATGTTCCAGTCATGGGTTTCATCCCACCAACTTTCTGTTATTCCAACTATATCATATTCACCTTCATGTATTCGTAGTTCGATTTCGCCCTGTTTGTTCCCCAGACTTTGTGCATTTGTATATAGGCACTTGAGATCTTTATGTATGACACTGTGTTTACTGTCTACATAACCTGTGTTGTGCCTGCCTGTCCCTACTTTTTTGCCACCTGTTTGATTAATGCACCTGGTATGGCACTCACTATTAAGTGCTTGGTTTTAGTCGACAGCAAGGTTGATAATCTTACCTGCACAAACATCTATTTTGCATGCACTGGTATCTTTATTAGTTTTAAGTTGCTGGGGACAGAGATGTTCTGAATCCATTAATTCTCTGCCCCCGCTGTTCAGTTGAAATGTTTATCCAGGAAATCTGTGAATTTAATGCCAAGTAACTCAGTCCCTTTCTTTGATGGATGCAAACCATCTCTTTTGAGAGATGGACCAGCGGCAGACATCTTGACTAATAAAACCAAAGCCTTCCCTTTGATACCACTCCTTTAGCCACACATTAAACTCTGCTACACGCTGCCCTTTCCCTTTTTGTTCCTTGTATACTGGTAGAACTTCTGAAAAGATAAGCCTACAGTCCATATTACTAAGTTCATAACCCAAGTTCTGGAAGTCTTTCTGAACAGAAAGTACATCCTTCTGGGACAGATATATAATAGCATCAACATCACAGTCCTTGCTGGAATTCTTGACTATCTTAAGAATATGCTTCTTGTCTCTGCTGGCAGTAGTACCTGGTAGAAACTTGAGCTCTTTCAAAACCTCAGTATCCTTTCCTAAATTTACATCCCTTACAACTGAGTCCCCAACCAGAAGGTGGCTTCTCCTTTTGGATGCCTTGCTCTTCTTGTGTGACTGGTGCATAATACCTGATTCAGACTTTCTCCTTTCCAAAGTAAATTCTTCTTCTAGGACCGTGATCCCCAGCTTACTTAAGTTATCATTATCACAACTACCTTGACCTGTCACTTTAGTGTTTCTATTAAGATCAGCAAGGACATTGTATCTGTTATGCTGGGACACAGCAAAACTGTTGTGTTTATGGTCCACAGCTCTCACCCTGCCAGATCCCACGGTTGTCCATACTGCCCTTTTCCTGTAGGATCTTTGTGGTAGTGGGGGCTGGTAGCATGGCAGCTCAACAGATGGCTGGATTGGGCACCTAATTTCTGCTTGGAGAGCACAGATTAGAGATTCTAGATAGGTAATCTGTCCATGTAGACTGGTAATTTTTTTACAAAGAGGACAGTATCCAAGTTTGAAAAGAGTACTGCGAAAGACAGCTGTAAAACAAGTATTACACTGAACTAAGCCGGTCATTTTGAAATAAAATAAAATCACAATCTCAAGTGCACTTACTCTAAATGTCTTATTGGTATTCTTGGTTTATAGTTATATGATTCATGCGCCTTTAGGCGTGCAGGCCGCTATCTTTCTCCTTTCTATTCACTCTCTGCTTCCTTCACAAGCAGCCAGCAGTTCCTCTCACAGCCTCTGGGAATTTGAAATGCAATGGAAGCAATTCAAACTGCCTCTCTTTTTTCTACTCACCCTCTGCTTCCTTCACGAGCAGCCAGCAGTTCCTCCCACAATCTCTCTTTTGTAATGTGGTGACCAAAACTGGATGCAGTACTCTAGGTGTGGTCTTACTAAGGCTTTATAGAATGGTATTAGTACCTCCCTCAATCTTGATTGTATCCCTCTGTTAATACAATTTAGGATTGCATTAGCTTTTTTGGCGGCTGCTGCACACTGCTGGCTCATATTTAGCTGGTTGTCCACTAAGACTCCAAGATCCCTCTCACAGTTACTGCTATTGAGCCTGGTTTCACCCAGTTTATAGGTGTACTTTTGGTTTTTCTTGTCTAAGTGTAGGACTTTACTTTTCTCCACATTGAATTTCATTTTGTTAGATATGGCCCAGTGTTCTAGTCTGTCAAGATCCCTCTGGATCTTGAGCCCATCTTCTTGGGTGTTAGCTATTCCTGCCAGCTTAGTATCATCTGCAAATTTGGTAAGTTCCCCTTCTATTCCCTCATGTAAGTCGTTAATGAAGATATTGAAGAGTACTGAGCCTAAGACGGAACCTTGTGGCACCCCACTGCTTACTCCCCTCCATGTAGACTTAGACCCATTAAGGACTACTCGTTATCACATACTTGTTATCACATCGTGCACTGGTAGGTTCACAGCGTGAAATAAGTAATCACAGTGGAACTCTAACTGAAGCAAAGTGGATCTCTAACTAAGCAGAGCACATGCAAAGAAGAACAATACTCCTTTTAATAATGCAATCTAATATTTATTGCAAAATGTTCATGTTTTCAATAACTAACACAACATCTTCCACATATAAAAATATATTCATATTTCCAACATTCAAATATCTATTACCAAAAGTATTATTTATTTATTTATTTCTGTCCTTTAGATTGTGAAAAGACAAAGTTTTTTTATGCCTACCTTCCGGACATGCCCAAACATTTTTGGATAGTGAGTAAGGAAGAGATAAAACATGTGATGAAGTTATGTTGCTCTCAGAGTATATTCATGAACTGGAATCGAGCATGGTAACAAGGTCAGCCAATGAATAGGCATAGCAACTAAATCAGCCAATGAGAACTGTTTGGAACTAGAAGTAGTTGAAACTAGAAGTAGTCTAGGCATGGCTCTATATTAAGCTCTACAGCTCTGAAGCTATGTTAAGCTCTGACTCTGTCTATTGAAAATGAAACTGCTTCTCTCTTCTACTATGTGTCTTGCTTTCCTGCTGAACTAAAGTGAGACTGATGTCTGTTTCTGAGCTCATGAGTTGCTGTTCTGCTCCGAACCTGTAACATGTCTGCTTCTGTTTGAGTTTGCTCCATGTTGGAGAAATCTACAACTAGTATTGTAAAATGTACTTAATATGTTTATAAAGACATTAAATGAAGCATCAGCCATGTGTGTTTACTTTTCTGGCATGGAATTTACGCTGTAAAACTCTGAACAGTTGCTAATTCCATTCCTTATATAATTGTGTGTAAGTCTTGTTACAAGTACCAAGGCTAGAACTTAAGCGACGGTGACACAATACATATTTTGTTATTTTGATGAGATCAGGTTCAACTGTGGATACCTATGTGGACATATTGAATTTAACTTCCATAATCATAACCAGGTGTGTGTGTGTGTGTGTGTGTGTGTGTGTGTGTTAGGGAAATGGTTTCATATAGCTTTCTCTCTTCAAAGAAATGTGGATTTCTTAACTGTTTTCATTCTTTTTCTTCTACCTATTTCAATGATAACATCCATGAAATCCCAACAAACACTTGCACAATGCAGTAAAACTGAATAGGTGAAACATTTTACTTAAAGTATGAAATTTGAACTTGATAGGTCATAGATTTAAATAGCACAGTCTTTACAAACTGAACAGACTCCTTACTGAACATGTTGAAAAAGGTAAAGCAATAAAAATGCAAGAAAACCTACAAGAAATCGGCACATCTTTTGCTAACTAATTCATTCCAGCTGTTTGTCACATATTTCCAGTCATCTAGGGCAGTGACCCCCAACCTTTTGGGCCCCAGGGACTGGTTCCATGCAGAGATGTTATTCTGTAGACCAGAGGGGGCATGGTTTCGTATGCTGCATGCTTCTGTGAATGGGGCTTCACTTTTTTACACAGCCCAGTTTCTGATATGCCAAGGGCAGGTGTCAGTCCCTGGACTGGGTTTTGGGGATTGCAGACCCAGGGAATATGAACATCTAAATAGAATTGCTATTTTTATGTCTTTTATTTTAAAGAAAGGGATTGGTCAAGAGTCTTCCGGGCTGTTTTTTTCAACTTCCAGACTAATCCGCATGCTCTGCAATTTCCTTGTGATGTTTCATCCAAGTATTATCAGGCATGATCCTGCTTATTTTTTGAGGACTAGCCAAGTTTGTCTAGGTGCTGAAGCTTGCTGTGGTTTCTTCATACTGTATCTATCTTTTCTTCATACTGTATCTATCTTTTTCTTCATACTGTATCTATCTTTTAAAAATGTGGTATAATAATTTTATAATTTGCAGTGATTTTTATAGACTCAAACCACAGCAAGCTTCAGCACCTAGACAAACTTGGCTAGTCCTCAAAAAATAAGCAGGATCATGCCTGATAATACTTGGATGAAACATCACAAGGAAATTGCAGAGCATTCGGATTAGTCTGGAAGTTGAAAAAAACAGCCCGAAAGACTCAAAAGCAAGCTAGTTCAATAATGTTGCTGAAAAAAGTAACATAATCTGTGCCACTATCATGTGCTGAGCTCAGTTAGAGGGAGATTTTACTTATAATGGTCCCATCATACATTTCCAGTTTGTTACCATTTCCAGCTTGGATCATTTGTATCAGCAAAGAAGCCTAAATGGCTAAACTCTACATGTAAAGATTTTGTTATCTTAAGGAAGACTTAATAAATTCATTTCCCTGCAGCTATGTAGTATTTGAAAAGAAAAAGTTACTTCAGGCAGTGGGGAGTCACATACTGTAGCAGCTCCTGGCAACTTCTCAAACCTAACACAACTTTTCTCAGGATTGTGTGGATTCTTTACACAAATGCTGCATGGTCCACAAAAAAGTCACAGTGGCAACTGTAATGGTCCAATAGAAACTTCATATTTTTTCTACGTTTATTCAACACACTTACAAAATGGTTGAAGTTTTGATCATACTATTGGGGCCATTTTGACTTTTTATATAATATTCTGGGGATGCTGCTATCCCTGGGAGAAAGTTGAGGGGTGGCTGAATTGTCCTATGTGACTATCCATGTCACTACAAAACAGCTTTTTCCTTTCTAAGCATTTCACAGTCCTTTAACTACATTTTTAAAGTTTGAAATGATAATTTTCTGCTATTTATTGCATAACTGAGATAGGTAAGTCTGATCCTGGAAACAGTATGGCAATGCCACAATAATTTAATATTAAAAAACGAGTTTTCTTTCTGCATTGAAAGACTCTGCAATTATTGTGTTGAAAACATAGGATGACATCATCAAATGCTCTCAGTGTCTCTCATTTACTTTGGCAGAAAAAAAAATATCATGTAACCCCTTCATCCAGTCCTGGGCATATGGTGATGAATTCTCTTGGATTCAACATTTCAGCTGAATTCCAATTAGTAGAGTGTGGAAGATTCAGGCTGCAGCCATCAGACTAGGGAGAATGAATATTGAAATAGTGAACTGGAGCACAAATGTGTTTATTCTGCATCAACCCAACATTGCTGATGAAGGACAAACAAACACCACTTTTCTGTCAATTAGCTTTCTGAGGAGAAGTAAACACAATCAAAGTTACCTCAGCTTGCCAAATAAACTGAAGTCTCGACAGACTGCTAAAATGCATCCTGATTCATTATTTATTTTCTCATATGCCATACAGAGGGCTTATCTTCATTTGCCTGAAACTTTGGGAAAGAAAATACATACTAGGGAACAAAAAGAAAAGGGGCAACTTTAATAAAAAGCATTTTGTGTTTGAATAGAGTTTTGTTTCTAATTTACTAGTAATGGTAGTCATCTGAAAGAAGCCTGATCAGCAGAATAAGCTTCTTTTAGAAGGCATATAATTAATTTACACATTAAAACAAAAATTGCTAATCCACATGAAGATTTAGAGGCAAATGAAATTGCTAATCCACATGAAGATTTAGAGGCAAATGAAATGCTTTATTTTTCAAATACTTTAGAATTATTCTTAAAAAAAAAAAAACCTCTAGTGAACATTAGATTATATATTCAAGGGGGACATGCTTTCTTAGCCATCTGGTCTCTGGGTGGTGTGTTGGAAGCAGCAAGATGAACAAGTAAACATAATTTAATCAGTTGAAGGGAGTAAATATAAACAAATTACACGTTTTAAATGATTTATCTCCACTATTATTTTAAAAATTATATGAGGGTGATCCTCAAAGAAGTTCTGTAGTTTTGGGTTTGTGAGGATGCCATCTTCTCAGGTATGGATTTTCTTTTTATTCCCCTTTCCAAGACTAACATTTAGACCAGAAGCATTTGACATTCCATCCAGGGTTGGGATACGACAGGGTTAACTACCAGTTTGAGATTTACAAGCTGGCCTGCCCACTGTGAGCCACACGCCTGTTAATTGTCATTAGTGTTAAGCCTGGATTCCCCAACCAGGGTCAAGGAGACAAGCTAAACAGAATGTGCAGCGTTAGTCAGATATGCACACAGATAAATGAGTGAAATAAGTTTGTATGTTTGTTAACATACAGTAAAAATAACAGATACACTTGTGCTATCAAAAATATAGTTTATTCCATTTAGATTTTAGAGCATAGTCAAAATAACAGTCCATTAGTCATGTATCATTTTAGTCAGTCCATTCAAGGATATTCAAGTAGCAAAGTCCGTGTAGAATATCAAATGTCAGTTCGCTTACAATAAATCAGCAGTCCTTTCTCTCTCCCGTTCGAGTAAGGAAAAACGCAGTCTTCATCCAGTAATTAGGGATCATCAAGTCAGAGAGAGCAAGCTGACGTTCCTTGCTTCTTTTATGGTGCTTTCACAACCACTCCCTTAATTACATTCCTATATTTAAAGTTGCAGACACTTTAACTTATAAACCATGATAACATATTTATTATTTTACCTAAACCAGTTAGGGTAAACAATGTTATCCCTAACATTCTCCCCTTTTAGGAAATAATAATAATATAACTAATAACTATTTACATCTTTAAATCATATTCTCTTTAAACTTAATTACTCCTTGAGCTTTTGTAAATTGGTCTGCAATATTTTCTTCTGTCATGCAGTATTCCAATTTAATTAGCCCATTCTTTACAGATTCTCTAACATTTAAGTATCTTAAATCAGTATGCTTTGATCTAGTTTTTACAGCAATACTAGTAGCTAACTTTATGGCTGCCTGGTTGTCCTCGTACACAATAATGGAATCTTTAACAGTTATACCCATGTCTAATAATAACTGTTTGTACAAAATTAAGTCAGTGCATAGTAATGACAGACATGAAAATTCCGCTTCCATCGTGGACAAGCTAATATGCTGTTGTCTGATTGACCTCCACCCTATTAGTGTCTTACCAAATAATATAGCCATCCCAGATGTTGACTTTCTAGTGTTTATGTCAGTTTCAAAACTTGCATCTGCATAGGCACTAAGACTCAAATCACCCTTTGGTTCTATATACAATGCATGGTTCATTGTTCCTTTAAGATATCTTAAAATTCTCTTTAATGATTGCCAATGACATTGATGTGGATCCGAATTAAAACGTGCCAGCTGATTTACACTATAAGCTATATCTAGCCTAGACTAATTGCTTATATATGATAAGCTGCCAATCAAAGATTGATAAATAGACTTATCAAATTTGGGACTTTGATCATCAGTTTGGCAAACTTCCTGATTCATTGGAGTCTTTGCTGTTTTACAAAGTTCCATTTTATACGTTTTAATTAATTGGCAAATTTTATCTTCTTGAGATATCTTAAAACCATTTTTTGTTTTGTTAATTGTCAATCCTAGATACTTTTTAATTTTACCTAAATGCTTTAATTTTATCTTTTTAGTTAATAATGATATAATCTCATTCGCTTCATTATTAGTCTTAGTTATCAAAGCAATATCATCTGTAAATAATAACAATAATGACACCGTTCCATTATTTTCTCTTCTAAACACACATGGATCTGCTAAACCAGATTTAAAACCTAAATTGTTTAACTCTTTCACAATATATTGGTTCCACTCAAAGCCAGATTGTTTCAACCCATAAAGACTCTTTTTGAGTTTCCAACAATCATTACTATTTACTTTATTATCTTTTATAACAACTGGCTTTTTCAAATATATAGTGTGCTGCAATGGTGCATGCAAATAAGCAGTTTCTACATCTAAATGGTTAATGACATAGTTTTTCTTAGCTGCCTACACTAATGCTGCTCTCAAAGTTGTTGCTTTAAGACTTGGTGCAAAAACTTCATCATAACCAGATGCAGTTTGATTAAATTCTTGAGCTACCAACCTAGCCTTATGGGTAACAGTCCCATCATTTCCAGTTTTTACTTTAAATATCCATTTGCACCCAATGGATTTTTCTCCTGGAGGTAATTTAGCATCTTCATATACTTTCATTACCTTTAATGAATTTAGTTCTTTTTCCATTGCCTTTTGCCAATTCTCTTGATCCTTAGCAGGATACATCCTAAGTTCATCTACACTAGTTGGAACTTTTGTTACTTGGCAAACTATACTTGCTTGAAACCTATCAGGTGGTCTAGTTACACGTGTAGTACGTCTAGGTATTACAGGACTTACAGGTGGACTTTCATTTATTAACTGTTCTTGATTATCAACTGTTTCCTCTTGTTCTGGTTCTATTTGCTCTTCATGGACTTCTTTTATTGGACTCTTCTTATAACTAGTCTGACCTTTCTGCCTTTTGTAGGGTTCAATAATTACTTCGTTATTTAAATCTTGCTCTAATCTTTTCCATCCTACATGTTCTAGGAATTTTGCACTAGCACTGGTATAAACTCTAGATGTACCTGGTTCCCAGAATCTATAAGATCTATGCTTAGATTCATATCCTACAAAAAATAATCTTTTAGCTCTATGCTGTCCTTTGTGTCTGAGTTGTGTAGGGATACGCACCCATGCTGGTTCTCCAAATGTGTGCATGTAACTTAAATCAGGTTTTGTACCATGCCACAGTGTGAATGGTAATTCACCTATTGTTGAATTAACAACATTATTTAATATATGATTACCACACATTATTACTTCTCCCCACAAATTGTCAGGTAATCCTGAATGAGACATCATAGTACATGCCATTGACTGTAGTGTTTGGCCTCGTCTCTCTAAAAAGGCATTATGTTGTGGCCTATATGGTGCAGACTTTTTATGTTGAATACCTAACATTCTAAGTCTATTCTGGAATTTATTATTTGTAAATTCCGCACCATTATCTGTTATAAGAGTTACTAATTTCTTTTTAGTTTTCCTTTCTGCAAATTTAATCCAATTAAATAGATTTAGATACGTTTCAGTTTTGGTCTTCATTAAATAGCAAAACCCATATCTAGAATAGTGGTCCATTATACTTAGTATGTAACGAGCTCCTCCTACACTTGGTTTTTTCGGACCTATTAAATCAGCAAATACTACTTCTAAAGGCTCTTTGCTAGTAAATCCATCAACTCTATTAGCCGATATGACCCTGCTTTTGCTTTGATAACAGGCAAAGCATTGCAAATACTTATTACAAGGTTTCAAACTTATTCCCTTAGATAATTCAACAGTTTTCTTAAGCATTTTAAAATTTAAATGCCCTAGCCGTCGGTGTAACAAGTGAATACATTCATCATGAGGTTTCTTATTATCATAAACTGTGTTAGCCACCTTTAAACCATTATCATTTAACACATATAATTCACCTCTTAAAGATGCAGTAATTTTCTTATTTTCTTTTTCAATTATGCAGTTATCTCCTTTAAAGGTAACTACATATCCTAGTTTAACCAAATTTCTAACTGAAATTAAATTAAACTTAAGTTGTGGTACATATAACATTTTTACATTCTCTTTTATGAAAGAACAATATGCTATACCTTGACTTTTAGCTTTCAGTTTCCAGCCATTGGCTAACGATATCTGCTGTGTAGTCGTGGACATTTTAATAAAATTTCTGTTATCATTTGTTATACAGTGGGATGCTCCACTGTCAACCATCCATAAATTATTTTTTACAGCTCCGTTACTATACATGGCTAACTCTAAATTTTTATTTTTCTTTTGGTTACTTTTAGTATTCTGGCCAGCGTTCTGGTGTTTTGCTTTTTTACAAAATCTTGCCAAATGTCCTCTTCCTCCACAATTAAAACACTTTTTAATTGTGTATGCAGTAGGAGATTCATTATTTACTTTTTGAGATTGCTCCCTCCTTAACTGATCTCTTTCAAGTCTTCTTCTTGCCTCTTCAATCAATCTGCCAGTTATATCAGTTAAAGTTAAACTTTCCTTAGGCAAAATTTCAAGGGAAGTGATGTAGTTATCATAATTTACGTCTAGTGAAGATAGAATTATGTAGACTTGGTGTAGTTCAGAGAAAATAAGCTCTTTCTCGTGCAGTTCTTGAAAAATGCTTTTTATAGTTTCCAAATGACTCAGCAAATCACCATTCGTCTGGAGATGTGTCCTGAAAAGCTTCCATGTAAGATTTATGTGAGCACCAACATTATCTCGGACATAAATCCTCTTCAGCTTCTGCCAACACTCAACAGCCGTTTGCTCTCCATGGATATGAACAAGTTGCTGGTCAGACAGTGTTAATCCTATTATGCAAATAGCTTGTTCATTTTTATGCTTAAATTCTTCTATCTTTAGTCTATCTTCCTCAATCTCTGGATCCCATTCCTCTACGTTTGGTGGGTTTTCAATTATGTTCCACAGACCTTCTCTTCATAGAAGTAGACTACATTTCATAGACCATGATACATAGTTTGTTCCATCCAGCTTGTATATAAGGGAAAAACTTTGTAGATTGACTTGTGCCATGTTTTCTTATATGGATATAAAACTATAATTAATAAAACACAGCTGTCTGTTTACTGTAATGTATAACAACACAAACTCTCACTTTTTACATAAATCTGTTTTATCCTAGTTAAACTGACTTTGCAGCCTCTGGGCCCATAACCAGTGTTAAGCCTGTGTTCCCCAACCAGGGTTAAGGAGACAAGCTAAACAGAATGTGCAGCGTTAGTCAGATAGGCACACAGATAAATGAGTGAGATAAGTTTGTATGTTTGTTAACATACAGTAAAAATAACAGATACGCTTGTGCTATCAAAAAATATAGTTTATTCCATTTATAGCATAGTCAAAATAACAGTCCATTAGTCATGTATCATTTTAGTCAGTCCATTCAAGGATATTCAAGTAGCAAAGTCCGTGTAGAATATCAAATGTCAGTTCACTTACAATAAATCAACAGTCCTTTCTCTCTCTTGTTCGAGTAAGGAAAAACCCAGTCTTCATCCAGTAATTAGGGATCATCAAGTCAGAGAGAGCAAGCTGACGTTCCTTGCTTCTTTTATGGTGCTTTCACAACCACTCCCTTAATTACATTCCTATATTTAAAGTTGCAGACACTTTAACTTATAAACCATGATAACATATTTATTATTTTACCTAAACCAGTTAGGGTAAACAATGTTATCCCTAACAATTAGCAGCTGTGTGCCTAGAAGCAGCCTTTGAAACAGCCCTTTTGTTTTTTTTAACTGCAGCTGTGCCTCGTTCAGCAGCTGAAGTTGAAAAATCAGGACATAAAGATCAGGTAACAGCCCGGGTGGGCGGATGGGCAAAAACATCAGCAGACATAGAACCGGTTCTATGTCTGCTTCTCTTCAGAGCTACCAGTTCTACAGAGGTGGACAGAACTGGTAGAAACCCACCCCTGATTCCATCCCTCTAGCTCTCCAGACATACCATAGCTTTTTATTCTCTAAAAATAGGAATAATGCCCATGTGGAGCCCAAAGGCATTCTAGAAGAATAATGCTTGAGCCTGGCCCTTGGAGTCTGCTCCATGTCATTTTTAAAGAGATTAATTTCTAGCAAGAGAATAAAGTTGGGTGAAGCAGATAATGAAAAGCAAACCCAGGCATTTTATAACTATGTGGCCCTTTGATTATCCAGAACTGCATGGTGGTAGCAGAGGAAGCAATGGCAGTGGGAAAACAATGGTAGTGAGTGCAGCAGTGGCAATTCCCAACAATCCCAGTTTCTCATTGGTCTTTGGAAAAATTAATTGCCCATCCCTGATCTATAGTTAGCACAATGTGCTAATTTCACATTGAACAGTAAGATCGTGGTTAGCTGTGATAACTTGTAAAAATACAGTCAATTCCAACTGTTATTAACATGAGAAGGATACTATATGCTAACTGAGGAACAGAATCTCAGAATGGGATTTGCCTCCAGATTTAGGAACCATTATGACTGCATAAATCTGGATGAGGACACATTAGCCTAAACATATGCAACTACTTACTCATAGGCCTTTATGTGATCATTACTGCCAAATGGATTGGGAGAAAAGGAGGAGACCTCATAGGCATCTGCAGCTGTTCATGTATCAAGCTTCAACTCTGCTGACATCCAGGGCAATGTTTGGGCATTCAGTTGACTGTTTACTTTATTTATTTATTTGATTTGTCAATCGCTTACAAGATAATAGGTATAAGTATAAACAAAATTATGAATACATGAAATGGATACATGTAAGAAAAATAAACAGAAACAACAGGGACGGTAGGCATGTTGGTGCACTTATGCACACCCCCTATAGACCTCTTAGGAAAGGTGTGAGGTCAATAGTAGACAGTCTAAGGTTAAAGTTTTTGGGGTTTGGGGAAGAAACCACAGAGTCAGGTAGAGAATTCCAGACATTGACTACTCTGTTGCTGAAGTCGTATTTCCTGCAATCAAGTTTGGTGCGGTTTACCTTGAGTTTGTATCTTTTGTTTGCTCTTGTATTGATGAGAGTAATGGGGTTTTACATTTTTAAATTGCATAGAGATTATTGTATGGTCGGTTGTGTTTAGTTTTAATTTAATTTTTTTTCTTTTAGTGGTGTTTGTCCAGTTTTACTTGTGGAAGAGCACCTCATTTCGTTGCACCCACTTGCGAGTGTAATGACAAATAAACTTTTATGTCTTATGTCTTATGTCTTATGTTATGGTTGAAGCTGAAGTATTCATTGGCAGGTAGGACATTGCAATGTATGATTTTATATACTATACTTAGATCGGACCAAAGGTGGCGTAGTTCTCGGTTTTCTAGGTCTACAATTTCAAGTCTGGTGGCATAAGGTATTCTACAATGAGCAGAGAAGTGGATAACTCTTCTTGTGAAATATTTCTGGACTTTCTCAACTGTGTTAATATCAGATATGTAATGTGGATTCCAGACTGATGAGCTGTATTCAAGTATTGGTTTAGCAAATGTTTTGTATGCTCTAGTTAGTAGTGTGATATTACCAGAGAAAAAGCTACATAGGATTAGGTTAACAACTCTTAATGCTTTTTTGGCAATGTAGTTACAGTGGGCTCTAGCATTTAGAACATTGGAGAAGATCCTTGACAGAGTTGTTGACTATCCAACACACATGTCATATTTATTTGTTAGATTTGCATCCTACTTTATTTCAAGGAGCACAAGATGGTGGTTTTGGTAGTTTGCTCTCACAGCAACTGTTAAGTTCTGTGCATGGGCGCAAGGAACGGAGACGAGATGGTGAAAAGTGAACTTCAAACTCTTTATTAAACATTCTGAACAGAGCAAAACCTAAGGCAACAGCAGCCCTTTTATAGGCAAGCTGCTGCTCTAGTAACTAATAGGAAACATGGAGTGTTAACCCACTTAACCAATGAGAGTGGCTCGTTAACAGCCAATCAGATTCTCCTGAACAGACCAATCCGATATCACTATTATCGGCCAATCAGAAGTGCAGAGCTAGAACCCTGTTATTTTCTAAAGCTTTTGATAAACTTTCTTTAAGTGTTTTATTAGTTCATAATACCCCTTCCCCCCAGGTTCCGTTTGGGGGGTGCAGTGACGTAATCTCTGAGGTAGGAAGGTTGCTTTGACTGTCTATTGGATTTACGCTGTCCCACCAGTTCTTGTCCGTAAGCCTGTTTTGGCGGGGTGTTTTCAGGCAAGTCGGGTACTGGTGGTTCCTCGTTGGAAGACTCGATGCTGCTAATGTTCTCATCGTTGTCCTCTGGCCCTTGCGGGCTTGCCTCTGTTGGGTTGTTCCTCTGTGGCGAGGCCACACCCATCCCTGATCCTTCTTCACTTGTTACGCCCAATGGCTGCCTTCTTTCGTTCCTGCTTTCCGCCATCTCGAATTCGGTTTCTTTGACATCCCCTCCCCCCTCAGTTTGGGAGTTACCGGAGTCGCGGAAACTAGGTTGTAGCCTCGAAAGAAGCTGATCAACATGGCGTTTCCATATTTTTCTGTCTCAGGTTTTCACCCGGTACGACCTGGGTCAAGTGGCTTGAATAACAGTGGCCTCAATCCACAACAGTTCGCCAGAAAGGTTTCTGGCAAAAACTAAGTCGCCTATCTTGAACTCGTGGCATTTTCCGCTAGATCCACAGGGTTTCTGTGGCTCGTAAGACGGGTGAAGCTGGTCCAGGTGGGAACGGAGTTTGTGTCCCATCAATAGTTCCACTGGAGTCTTGTTGGTGACTCTGTGCGGAGTGATGTGTTGGAGAAGGAGTATTCTATTTATCTTATCTTCAATATCCCCATAGTCCATCTTGTAGAGGGTTTTTTTTAACAAACTGTACGATGCGCTCGGCTCTTCTGTTAGCTGCAGGGTGCGCTGGCGAAGTTAGCTCATGGTGAATACCGCGGTCCACTAAGTATTGTTCAAAAGGAAGCACGGTAAACTGGGGTCCGTTGTCGGATACCAGAATGTCTGGCAGTCCATGCGTCGTGAATAATCTGTTCACCTTCTGGATGATGGACTCAGCTGTAGTATTTTTCATTTCGTGGATCTCGAGCCAGTTTGAGTAGGCATCCACTGTTAATAGGAACGTATGTCCCTTAGTAGGTCCCACAAAGTCAATATGAATGCGGGACCACGGTCCCCGAGGTGTTTCCCATTCTGTCGGAGTTGCTTTTGGTGGGGCATTGCTAACCTCCTGGCACTTATAACAAGTCTTTACCCAGGCTTCGATTTGTTTGTCGATGCCCGGCCACCACGCGTAGCTTCGTGCGAGCGCTTTCATACGCACGATGCCGGGGTGGCACTCATGCAGTGTCTTTAGTACCGCTTGTTGTAACCGCTCTGGGATGACGACTCTATCCCCCCACAAGATGCAGCCCTTTTGTGAAAAAAGTTCCGTTTGTCGATTCTTGAAGGGAATGAAGTCGTCAGGGGTTTGATCTACTGGCCATCCTCGCTCCACCCAGCTAAGAACCTGCTTTAAGATAGGATCGCGTTTTGTTTCGATCGCGATGTCTCTAGCGGCGGTGAATGCAGAGTTTCAATCTGGAGTGTTGTAAGGGTTGGAGCTGGGTCATCGACGGTTCCGGAAGTGGTGCACAGCTCAATGCGTCAGCGTGGGGAATGGCTTTCCCCAGGCGGTGCTGCAACTTATAATTGTACGCAGTCAAAAACTCTGACCAGCGAGTCATTCTAGTTGATAGTATATAGGGGGTTGGCTTGTCTCCTGCTATAATCCCCAGCAAAAGTTTGTGGTCGATAACAATAGTAAAAACTCATCCATATACATATTCATGAAACTGTTTAACAGCAGATACAACAGTAAGAGCCTCTTTATCGATTTGACTATAGTTACGTTCAGCCTTTGATAGAGTTCTTCAAAAATAGGCAATAGGGCTTCACTACCGTTTGCTAACACATGGCTCAAAATGGCTCCTACTCCAAAGGGTGACGCGTCACATGTGATTGTTAAAGGCAAAGTCTCATTATACTGCATTAAAACAGCATCTGAAGTTAATAGGTTTTTCACTTGTCGGAACGTGTGCTCCTCTCGGTGCCCCCAAACCTAGGTTGCCTTTTTCTCGAGAAGCCGATGTAGGGGCTCGGCTATGGTCGCTTTGTGGGGCAGGAAGATGTTGTAAAAATTAATAAGCCCCAGAAAAGCTTGGAGATCAGTCTTGTTCCTGGGTCTTGGGGCGTTCTTGATTGCTCTTAACTTGCTACTGGTGGGGTGAATGCCTTGTTTATCGATTAGGTACCCCAGGAACTCTACTTTATCTGTACACAGTTGACATTTATTTTTTTTAACTTTAAGGCCGGAGTCTTTAAATTTCTGGAGAACCAGTCTAAGACGCTCCTTTAGTATTTCTCTATTCGGGGCAGCAATTAAAACGTCATCAAAGTATGGTGCAACCCCTTTTATACCCTGTAATAGTCTCTCCATCAAACTCTGAAAGATCCCTGGGGCCACGCTAACTCTGAATTGGAGTCAGTTGCACTTAAAGGCGCCTCGGTGCGTAACGATCGTTTGCGCCTCTGCTGTTTTTTTTTATCTACAGGCAGTTGTTGGTACGCCTGTACTAAATCCAATTTAGCGAAGACTTTTCCGCCCCCCAGAGAATGGAGGAGGTGTTCTTCCACTGGTACCAGGTAAGCGTTCTGTTGCAGGGCGTGATTCAGGGTGGCACGGCAGTCCCCACAAATCCTTAACGATCCATCCAGTTTGATGGGTGTTACGATTGGGGTTTCCCAAGGAGCATGGTCGGTTGGTTCTAAAACACCCTGGGCTGTCAATTTATCAAGCTGCTCATCAATCTTTGGTTTAACAGCAAAAGGGACTCGATGAGGCTTAAGGTGGATGGGGGCTACTTCAGGGTTAAGGTTAAATGATATCGGGGTCCCCTTGTACTCGCCTAGTTTATCTGCAAAGACGTCCTGGAATTCCTGGATGAGGGCCTCCTCCCAGTCGTCACTTCTGGTTTGGTTAATGCCAGCTACTTCAATCCCAAGTGGAGCAAACCATTGAAGGCCTAACAAGCTAGGCCAATCACAGTCGACGACGTTAATGGTAGAGATGCAGTACGAGTTTTGAATGAGACCTGGACTAGGCTGGATCCAACGACCAGAATTCGGTTTCCTTGATAGTCCTTGAGAATCATTCTTTGGGTTCTGAGGTCTTGCCGGATGGCAGGGATCAATTGTCTTCCAGGAAACCATTGAGAGGGATGATCCTGAATTGACTTCCATCACGCAGGGCTGGTGTTCGATGGCGACCTTCACTCGGATCTTCTTTGCATCTAATGATGAGGCGTGACCAATCGTGATGGTTTGGTGTGCCTCTTCTCGTTTCATTGAATGGGCTAGTGGTTTATTTCTGCAGGAGTGGTTGTTCCATTGGTGGTTCAAATGTTCCCGATTCACAGGATGACTTCCTGTGGGTTGGTGGTAGTTGGTCCCCCTCTGAAGTGGGCTGGATCCTAGCTTGCTTCTACAGACCTTTCCGATGTGGCCTCTCTTCCCAGAAATATGGCAGAGCGCGTCGAGGAATTTGCAGTCTGATTGTGGGCGGTTTGCCCCACAACCTGCGCTTTGGTACTGCAGTCTCTGGTTACGCTGGTGGTGTTGGTCTCGTTCAGACCGGAGCCGGTTGACTTCTTCCTCATCACTTTCTGATGACGATTCGAGGTCCTCGTGGTGGGTTTGCCATTGCATGTCCCTCAAGGCGAGGTGAGGTTTCGCTGGTGAGTTGGTGGAGCGGGGCATTGGTGCAGCGCATTCAGGCAGTCGACTTTCTGGTTGCTTCTGCTGCAGTAGCATCAGCGATGGTATCTGCAAGGCTGATGTCGCCTTTCACCATCAGCTTACTTTGCACGTGCGGTGCATGTAAACCTAGAACTATTCGGTCTCTTAGAGCTTCTTCGAGGTCGGCGAACCCATAGAGGCCTCCCAGGTTCCAAAGATCTGTGATGAAATCTGCAAAGCTTTCTCCTTTCCGCTGGTCTCTCTGGTAAAATTCATGTCTTCGGTACGGTAGGTGCATAGTGGGCCCATAGGAGGGGCTCGAGGACATCCCAGTCCATGGATTTCACCTCAGCTGGTTTCGCCAGTGCCTTAGCCATCTTAAAAACGGTATGTCCGCAGTGAGTCAGGAATACCACTCTCTTTTTCCCAGTAGTGGCATCCTTCAAGTTATTGGTCTCCAGAAACATCTGGAACCGGTCCATGTATGAGTCCCAGTATTCTTGTGTCGGGTCGAAAGGAGCGGGTGCTATGGTACCGCTGGTCATGGTTTAGTGCTCTGTAGTGTTCAGTCAGCTCTGATGTCTCCACATGCCACCTTCGTCGCCAGTGTTAAGTTCTGCGCATAGGCGCAAGGAACGGAGACGAGACAGTGAAAAGTGAACTTCAAACTCTTTATTAAACATTCTGAACAGAGCAAAAGCCTAGGGCAACAGCAGCCCTTTTATAGGCAAGCTGCTGCTCGAGTAACCAATAGGAAATGTGGAGTGTTAACCCACTTAACCAATGAGAGTGGTTCGTTAACAGCCAATCAGATTCTCCTGAACGGACCAATCTGATATCGCTATTATCGGCCAATCAGAAGTGCAGGGCTAGAACCCTGTTATTTTCTAAAGCTTTTGATAAATTTTATTTAAGTGTTTTATTAGTTCATAACAGCAACAATTTTATTAGTTCATAACAGCAACAATCCAGTATGAGTTAGATTGAATTGAGAGAAAGTCACCAGTCCAAAGATACCCAATGAGCTCTTATACCTTTGAACACTTCAAGGTAGACCAGACTAGGAAGCTAGAGTTATGAATGCTAATATTACTTTTATTATAAAATTAGAGTAATGGAATCTTGCAAATTTGAATGCACTTACTCTCTCCCCTTTTTACTGTATCTTCAAGAGAAGTTCAAGAGAACTCCAAGAGAACTAGGAAAATGGAAATCTCACTTTGCTTCTGCCCCCTTTTTTTTGCATTTCCTTTGGAGTTCTTCCATGATGATAGCAAGAATGATACAGTATTGGAGCTAGCAGTCCTTGGGAATATGTTGTGGTGATAAAGGTTTTCCTTCATTCTGGTAGCTCAGACATGAAATTATTTAATAATAATGAACCTCGAGCAACAGTCCTTCCAACATTTATGAGAGCAACTACTAAAGTACCTGAAGGTTTTCACCTGTTATGAATGGGTACAGGGAATATCTTTCTGATTCCATGTGCCTATTTTGCATGTAAGAATTAGTTTTGGTCAGCAAATCTACATGGCTTACAGCAGCTTTTTGCCTTTACAACAAGTTGTATAAACATTGTTATTACATTACAATGGAGAGTTGTGGCTTTGCATTGATGTGCACTATTGAATTTTAAACTGTAATTGCATGCTGCTTCTTAGTATTTTTTAGTGTGGCTAGTATAAAGTTGTAATAGCAGGTGGAATGCTTTATTAACCATTATCTATCTTGTTGAGACAAAATGCAGACTAAAGATGTTCTATTTCAAAATTAATTTTGCTTTCCTCAAGCATCATATGTTTAATTATATTCCCCAATGATTAATTTCTATACTTAAATAAAGTAGAAAATGATTATCTTTACTTTGGAACATGCACACATCGCAGAGTTTTAACTATAAGGTAAGAGCCAAATCTCACTGCTTGCAAAAAAAAAAAAAAAACAACCAAAGCAAGATCAAAAGACAAATGGACAAGAGAATCCCTAATTCCTATTCATCTCTTTTCACCAGCATGTTTAGAAGTATTTATGGTAGCTAGTGAGTGAAACAACTCTGTATAAAAGATAACTTTATACCTCCCCAAAAATTACCAACAGGGCTTCCTATTTTAGAGGCTGTATGGTTTGCTTCTGGATTTTGCTTGTCCTGCCTGGCTAAAATCATAGGCTTGATAGACTCTACAGAACATCTCATTGATGACAGTTCTGTCCAAGCGTAATGTTCAGCTTTTGGTGCCTCCTCTAGTATCTACATCTACTTCCTTCTTCCTTAGTTTGACACTCCTCAAATGAGGTTGGGATTGCAACTTACAAATTTCTCACCTATTATGATCAGTTGCAGCCAGAAGGCAGCAGTTGGAGAAAGCTGCTGTACTTTAAACGAACTACCGTTTGGTCTTGCTTCCATTTCCTCTCCTTCCTTTATTAGCTTTTCTTTTCTTGAATTTTAGAATTGTAATCTGTTTGGAGGAGAAACCTGCCCATCTAATATTTAGTAAAGCATCATGCATGCTGATAACACTAAAATCATTCATTCAGAAATAGTGAAACAGATTAATCTTAAACACACAGCCCTTATCAAGTCTGGCATTTTCCTGTTCACTTTCTTGTTTGAGTTTGCTGATAAAAGTAGGTGATCATATGATCAACATATGGAATAATTCCAAATGAATATATATTTTTCACAGAATAATATCAAAAGCTATGTCCAAAGTACAGTATATTATATGTATATATTTGTTCACATGTCTTGTTAATAGCTTATATCAAATATGAATGTTCTATTTTTCTGGAAAGTTGAAGGAGAATATGCGTATGAATGAATGAACTGAAATATTTTTTCACCTTAGTCAGGAATCCACAAAGCTCAATTACAATTTGATTCTCATAGAATTTTTCAATTCCATTCAATACAATGCAATACAATTAAATTCAGTAAAATACAATACAATACATTCTTTAATAGGGAAAATTCCTGTATGTTGTAAAATGAAGAATAGTATAAATTACCATTGTGTGGTTTTTAAAGTACTTTGATCATTATTTTTGAACTTCCTTTTGTACAGAATAGAATAAGGGCCATCCTATCCACGGTGATCAGGTTCACTTCTGGTGAACTTTATTTATTTATTTATTACATTTATATACTGCCTATCATCATCAAAGGTAACTCTGAGTGGCTAAATTTAAACATAATGATAAATTGCAGGATAATTTGCTTGAGGAAGAAAATCTTCAGCACTATATGGCAATGTTCCTTCCACATGAAGAGAATTATAAGAGCATGCAAAGTAAATGGATGTACAAAAATAGTTTGAAACATATGTTCATTCTGTAGTTCTATCATTTTTTTAAAAATTAGGTAAATGGTAGAAACTAGGGGGGAGTGGTGATGGGGAACCATCCTACCCTTTCATGGTTTAGATTTAGCTTGCTTTTTTCTAACCCCAACCCAATTATACTAAAAGTGATTATCATTTATTCTCTATATGGTATTTGTTTTTTCCTTAAATCTAGGACCATCCTGTGTTGATAATCCTAGAAATGTGTCAAAACATATCCAAAATATTTCACCTAATCATCTTCCTACCTGAGTTTAATTCATATATCCTGTTTTTTTTTCTTGCTTCTTACAAATGTTCATGATAGCTTCAAGTCCCATATGGGATTATAATATCACATTAAATTGAAGAGCCTCTCTTAATAAGAAAGTTGCTGTCATTTTCTGGAGATGTATAGTTTGGTTTTGTCGAAACTGTTGTTTCCATGGCTACAGACAGAATGCATGTCTGAGTTCTCTATAAGATTGAGACAAAAAGCTGTCTCAATTTCCAAGATATTTAGATTTATCTTTTTACATGTAAATTTTCAATTCTGAATTATGATACAGGTGGAATCCTAAAACAATACCTAACTTTAAGAATACTTATTTTAAAGCAGTGTTGGGCATTTACTGTCAGTTTCTGCCTGTTTCCGAGTATCAAATGATTTCCCCAGAACAGATCCATTTTGCCCCATAAGATCCCTAAAGTCTCAAAATGAAAAAGAGGGGCAATATTTTGATCTAGCCAAATTAAGAGCCACAGAAGCAATGTTTCTGAGCTGCATGTCACTATAGTTTGCTCCTGTGAATTAGAAGCATTGCTTTCAAGGATGCTTATATCATAGTAAGCTCACACAAATGTCAACCAATCTGTTAGGCAAATTTTTGTTGCTGTTTCTTCTTATGTCTTTATGTTTGATCTATTGTATTTGGTTTTGCACTGAGTATTTATAAATTCCTTCTTAATTCAGCAAAATACTACTCTTGCTCACAAGCACATTTCTTATAGATAAAGGAAAAAATTGTGATGGAGTGGAGGAAAGTTCTTTGAATTATATATTAAAGATGTAGGGAAAAATGTTTCATTCCATCCAACATTTAAAGTTCCATAAAAATTATAAAAAGGTATATTTTTGAAAAAAAATCTTAATTTTTTTTGTATCTTTCCAGTGCAGTTTTTAAAAAATGGAATGATCAGAATGTGTTCTGGAAGTTCAACTGATAAGACACATAGAAAACATAGAAAAACAAATACCATTTTGGTGTTTGCCTAGGTGACACACATTAACAGATGCTGCTTTAAATCTCATTCTAGAAATAGTATAACAGGATGCCATAAAAGAAACATGACCACTGGCAATGGTTTGGTTCTCAACATGCTAATGTCAGTTTTATTTAAATAATATTACTTAAGGTTATGCAAATATACAGCTGAATTTCCAATGTGTTGAATATATTGAATTTCATGAGTAATTCTTTGTGATGAACAAGTTGTTCTCTCTTGTACTTAGCAATTAGGGGGAGAAATGAAACTGAATATAAATATGCAGCAGGGAGAAGTTCATTGCAGGCTAGTCAAAGGGATTTTTTCCCCAACCCATTCATCTGTATTCCCACTGCTATAGACCATTTTTGGATAACTTCTGCCTATTTCCATCTTTCAGCCTCATTCCCAAATTAGTATGCATTATCATATGATAACTCAAGAGCTGCCCTGCTAAACCTCAAATACTAGCATTCTGAGAAGTGGCCTTGATTTGTGTTGTGATGGTAACATGATCTGCTTGAATGAAGAGTTTTGGGTTTTGTTGCAGACTCTTCAACTACTTGCAATATGAGAAGACTGCAGAGCAGAGGTGGTATTCAGCAGGTTCTGACCAGTTCTGGAGAACCAGTAGCAGGAATTTTGAGTAGTTCAGAGAACCGGCAAATCCTACCTCTGACTGGAGATTTTACAGTATTCTTCCCCTGCCACGCTCACCAAGCCACGCCCACACCGGTAGTAAATTGTTTTGAATCCCACCATTGCTGCAGAAGAGACTTTAGAGCAGGGATGTCAAACTTGTGGCCAGTGGCCCAGATATGTCACATGCTAGCCTCACCCCTGCCTAGTTTAGCAAAGGGGGAAAAGTCCTGATACATCATGTGACACCACCGTGACAACGCGAGTTTGACACCCCTGCTTTAGAGTAACACAAAGTGAAGCGGTATAGCTACTTTGCTTTGAAAAAACCCAAACCTTTTGAGTGCTTCACCTGACCTTTAATCAAACCAAAGTTCTGCATGATATCCAGAATGAGAAAGTTAAAAAAAAAGGCTGGATGCTTTCCAGTCCTTTGATATAGATGCTTGAAAAACCCAGTACTTCTGAATTCTAGTAAGGGGTGGTGTGGGAATTGTTGTTTGTGTACGTCCTAGGACAACGGAGCCTTGTGGTGGTTGGCTGAAACACAGAACAAGGAGCAAGGACAAACTGTTGCCATTTCTTACCCAGAACTGTAGCAAGCTTAAACTTTGCAGCTTTGTATGCTTATGTGAATGATCAGTGCATTCTGTGTGATGTAATGCGTTTGTGATAAGACGCTAAGAAAAATTGCTACGTTAACAAGGATTGCTTCTAATAAAAGAGGGTGTCAGAGTCTGCTCTGGGCTCTCATCCCGATCTTGCTTCAAGACGTTGTCTCAGTGTCTTCCTTCATGAGAGACCACCACAACTGGTGACCCCGACGTGATCATCTGCGTGGTGATACGTCTTTGGACCATCCACACTCATCAGCTGGCATAGCCTGTGTATACCTCATCCCTGATTCGGTCGCAGGCGATCACCATGGATCCCTCATAAGTATGGGTGGAGGATTCTCTCAGGACCAGAAATTGCACATTGAGGAACTAAGAGAATTAACCAAACAAAATTTCTCCATTTTCAAAAGAGGGGGCTCTCTTGAAAACCCTCTCAGTAAAGCCTCTTTAGAAGATTTACTTAGTTATATTTGGTCCCATTACCCCTCCTATCCGCACAAAGGGAGTCTTAAAGCTTCCGTATGGCAATGATTGGGGAAACACTTACACGCTTCCCCAAGCACACCCCGGAAAATTCTTTTGGCATGGCGGGGGTTTTTTGAAGCCTTGCGGTCTCATGAGCAACCTCTCCTTGCCCCCTTGCACTGTCCTCCTTATGCTCCTGTGCAACTAGTTGCTCCTGCAGCCCCTGTTTCCCCCGACAAACCTCTGAAGCCTTCTTCTTCCTCTTCTCCTTCTTCCTCTTCCTCTCCTTCAGCCCCTCCACCCACCTCTTCGCAGTTTTTATCTCCTTCTTGTCCCGCGCCACCTCCCATGGGCGCAGTTCATGCTGCTATTGCCAAGGGACTTCGGGAGGGTGATTTCGACTTTGAAAATTCTCCTGGCCTTTTCCCGCTAGTGTTCGCTCCCAACGCTCAAGATAATAATGTTCCCCTTTGGGAGCCAATCCCCGTCAAATTTATAAAAGATATCAAATTGGCCGTCCAGATGTATGGGATTAATGCCCCTTTTACACAAGGACTCTTTGCTGCTTTATCAAATTCCCACCTTATGATTGCGGCTGATTGGAAGAACTTGATTTATATGGTCACCTTGGGCACTCAGTTTGTAGTGTGGTCTTTTGAATTTGTTCAGCATTGCCAACTTTTGGCAGCCCGTAACCCCAATCTCCAGGCTGACGAGCTAGCTGGGGAAGGTGCTTTTCTCCAAGCCACGGCTCAGTATGACACCCCTCCAGCTGCTCTTAACTTGACTGCTCAAGCTGCTCTTCGCGCTCTGTCCAAGGTGCAGGACCCTGGCCCCGCTCCCTAGTCTTTTGCAAAAATTATTCAAAAGCCCACTGAGTCATATAATGATTTTATTGAGCGCCTCCAATAAGCTCTCAGGCGACAAATTTCTAATGAAGATGCTTGCCAAGAAATACTCATAAAACTAGCATATGAGAATGCTAACGCTGATTGTAAAAACCTTCTTGCTCCATTAATCAAAGTCCCTGGCTCTACTTTAGCACAGTTTCTTCAGGCTTGTGCGGTTGTTGGCACTCAACAATATACTGCCCAAGTGATGGCTGCCGCCATTACTCGAGGCAATAAATCATCCGGTAATTGCTTTAATTGCAGCAAGCCCGGCCACCTTAAAAGTCAATGTAGAGCCCCAGGCAGTGGCGCTTCCCGCTCCGCCACCTGGCGTGATGTTTACCCAAGAACAATCTGTCCAAAATGCAAAAAGGGCTATCATTGGGCTAATCAATGCCGTACCAGCCAGAACAATTCACAATATCGCAATGTTGTTCAGGAAGAGGATCAGGGAAATGAGTAAAGGGGCTAGCAGCTAGCCCCACTCTCAAGGCTGCACCCTCACCACTGTGTATCCAGAATGTTTTTGAACTGTTCGCTGCTCAGAATCTTGATCTGCACCTCCCTACCCCTGCTTCTCTTCCTACCACGTCTACACTTCCTTTATCTGTTTTACCTGCTGATGCTATCATCCAACCACACCCTATTGCACAGTTAAAAGGTCTTCATATCTCTCTGATGGTGCTTTTGGAGGACATGTTAGGACCTACCATAATTCTCTCTGTTTGTGCTACCTTGCCTACTACAATTCAAAAAAGGGACATTTTGGTGAAACTCATCATGTTGCCAAAAAAGTCCCCTGGCATTCTGACTATCACAGAGACTCTCACCGAGACTAAGCCCATGCTTCTGCTTTCTGTGCAGGGTCGCTCTTTTTGAGGACTTCTGGAATCTGGTGCGGATGTCTCTGTGATTAGGTCTGCAGAATGGCCTGACGAGTGGCCTACAACCCCCTCCCCATCAGTTCGGGGAGTGGGGGGAACCCAAACGGCCAGAATCAGTACAAATTGGCTCTCAGTCACAGGGGAAAATCTGACAGGCACTGCTCAAATCAAGCCTATTGTGCTCCCCCTGCATCCCAATCTGTGGGGGCGAGACTTGCTCTCACAGTTTCAAGCTTCTCTTGTGCTAAAATGACCCATTCTTTTCCTCTTCGCTTGCAGCTAACCACACCAGTCCCTGTTTGGGTGGATCAATGGCCCTTGACAGCCCCGAAACTGGCTGCCTTGCAACAGTTGGTAAAAGAACAACTTACTCAGGGACATATTGAGCCCTCTATTAGCACCTATAACACCCCTGTGTTTGTCATAAAGAAGAAATCAGGCAAATGGAGATTTTTGCATGATCTCCGAGCCGTCAACACTGTGATCCAACCAATGGGACCCCTGCAATGTGGCATGCCCAACCCCAATATGATTCCCAAGGACTATGACCTTGTGGTCATAGATCTTAAGGACTGTTTTTTCTCTATACCTTTGCATAAGGAAGAGAGACGCTTGTTTGCCTTTACTATTCCCAGTTCTAACAATGAAGCACCGGCAGCACATTATCAATGGAAGGTGCTACCACAGGGAATGTTAAACAGCCCTACCATGTGCCAGGCTTATGTACATTACATTATCGATCCCTTTAGAAAATCACATCCTCACTTCATTATTTATCATTATATGGATGACATCTTAGTAGCAGCCCCAGAAGCTCCTGGCACTGTGGCTGCTTCACTGCAAGAACTACAAGATCTCTTAACTGCAGGAGGCCTTTTGGTAGCACCTGAAAAAATCCAGATGAAGGCTCCATATCAATATCTAGGTCACAAATTGTTACAAGCCTCATCTGCTCTGGTGGTGCCAAAACTGACCCTCTCTCGCACAACGACCCTAGTGCGTTTACAACAACTTTTAGGAGCCATCAATTGGGTACGTCCCTATTTTGGCATCACTACTCATCTGCTTAGCCCCCTGTTTGAGGCTTTGCGACGAGGGAAATCCTCGGCAGATATAGTACACATGACCGACACTCAAATGAATGTCATAGATAAAGTTAATGATATTATGAGAAGTCGATGGGTTGATAGATGTGAGACCTCAACTCCTCTTTCCCTTCTTTTGCTTAATACCCCCTCCTTACCTACTGCTGTATTAACCCAAAAGTCCCAGCATACTAGCAACCTCCTTATCTTAGAATGGATACATCTTCCTCACACCCCTAAAAAATCTCTTAGTACAAAAGCTTCTTTATATACCATGCTGATTAGCAAGAGTCACCAACGCAGCAAATCCCTGGCTGGCATAGAGCCAAGTGTACTATATGTCTCCATGTTCCTGTCAGATTGGGATACCCTGCTGATCAACTCCGAATCTCTCCAGTCAGGGCTGGGGGACTGGCCAGTGAAAATCTCATGCCATCCCCCTCCTGATGGGAGTCTAACTCTGTTAAAAACCGTTCCCTTTGAATTGGCTACAAAAGAAGCGCCTGGTCCTATCTCTTTGGCGATTACTGTACGTCGACGGAGGAAAAAAATATGGGGCGTGTGTTTGGAAAATTGATAGCGATTGGAAAACAAAAATAACCTCTCCTCAAAAGTCCGCGCAATGCTCTGAATTGGCTGCTGCTATCATTGCGTTCGCTGAATTCAAGCACCAACCTTTTAACTTAATTTTAGATAGCTTGTATGTTGTTTACTTGATCAGGAACATTGCCTATGCTTATCTCTCCCCACTGTTACAGCCCGACTTATTACAGCAATTTCTTGCCTTACAAACCTTGCTTGTTAATCGCTCTCATCTCTACTATGTTGCTCATATCCACAGTCATCAGCCATTTCCCGGCTCTTTGCAAGAGGGCAATGATATGGCTGATGCGGTGGCTGCAGTTGCAACCGCAGGCAGCGCCATCTCTTGCATGATTCTTTCACAACAAACACCCTGGGACAGTCATTGCTATTTTCATTAAAACAAAAAAGCCTTGGCCAAACAGTTTAAAATATCTCAGAGTGAAGCGGCAGCAATAATCCAGCAATGCCCCACTTGTTCTCGCCAAGGCGTTTCTTTGCCCATGGGGGTAAATCCTCGAGGCATAAATGCCTTAGAACTTTGGCAAATGGATGTTACTCAATATCCACCCTTTAATCCATGGAAATATCTTCATGTTACCGTGGACACTCATTCAGGATTTATCATGGCCACACCTCAAAGAGGTGAGGCCACAAAACATGTTATCAACCACTGCATTAAAACATTTGCCTCCATGGAAAAACCCAAGGAGATAAAAACAGACAACGGCCCTGCATATACCAGTACTGCTTTTGCACAATTTTGCTCCCAATGGCAAATCACTCACAAATTTGGCATTCCATTCAATTCTCAGGGACAAGCCATTGTTGAACGAACTAATCAAACCCTTTAAAACAATTTGGAAAAATTCAAATTTAAGACTGTCACAGGGTTGCCGGGACTCCAGAATGCATTAAATGTTTGTTTATTTACTCTTAACTTCCTCAATGAGTCCGGATCTCCCCCATGCACAGTGGCATCACGTCATTTCACTTCTTCGCTTCTTCGCCTCATCCTGAACCCAGACCAATGGTATATTTTCGTCAGCTTCCAGATCCTCAGTGGAAAGGTCCTTTTGAACTTATAACCTGGGGACAAGGGTATGCTGCTGTTTCCTACAACAACACCACCATCTGGGTCCCCGGACGACAAGTGAGGCCTTTTCTACCCAAACCAGCCTTTCCTACATCAGCATCATGAAACTTCCCGCTGCATTCATCATCTGCTTCCTGGGTTTCCAAACAGTTCCTGCCGATACGACAGCCACCCCATCCTCATGTGACGCCTGCATCAAAACTACTCGCAGTGGAACGACAATCCAATCCACCCTGATCTATCATACTTTGAAGCCTGAGTGCAACTCCACGACGGTCTCCTCTTGTCTGCATAACAACACTCAATATGCATGATGCTACACCAAACAAGGTATCCAATGCTACGAACCAAAGGCTGTGGGGCCCATCACTGCCTCGCTGTATGTCTATGCCTACAAAGGAGGACCCAGCTCTGACCTTGCCTCAATGTTCTCAACCAGTCAAGCAAAAAATGGGTACATAACCCATAATGTCACTTGGGGGGGGGGTACCAACACTTCTCTGTGTTTTGATGCTTGCTTTGCCATCAGCAAAGGCCAAGGTCCTGACGACGCTGCAGGAGTTACCTGCGGCTCACACAGCTGGCAGAGATCTTATCTACAGGAAAAGAAATATCTCTTTCAAAAGGTGTCCGGAACTAACATGGGGGCCACCACTGTTTACAACTATTGGTACACCCCACCAATCGACTCAGCTCAAATCAGAGGTCCCCAAAACATGAACATCACTCTCAAATCAAGCTCCACTTCATGTTCTTTGGATACCTGCAATCCGATCTATCTACATACAAACCTGCCCCAGTCTGAAGGAGTACAATACCGCTTTTTGGGTTTAGGCATTGATAGCTCAGGACGTGACCCTTATGGCTATCTTGTTTTAAAAATTCACACCACTTCTATAAAGTCAACCCCATCTAAAGTCTTCTGGGAATACCAAGAGCAAATCGGTAAGCTCAATCAACTCCCGATTCCTCCAAAAGCTCACAACATGTTTATTAACTTGGCAGAGACTATAGCCAAAGAATTGACTGTTAAAAATTGCTTTTTGTGTGGGGGCACAAACATGGGCGACCAATGACCATGGAATGTGCAAGAAGCTAGCTACACCAATCTTCTTCAGGAACAACAGAATTTCACCTATACGCAATCCTCTAATGAAACATGGCTTTTGTCAGTTAATTTGGTGGGCCATTCTGCTTTGAAAGAAACAGCACCAATTGTATCATACTGGTTGGTAGTTTGTTATGCCTCGAGGTATGGAATAACAACACCTGGTGGTCGAATTCATCATCTCTTGCCCCTAACAATTCGTTAGCCCAAATGACTAATATGACTTTTCTGAAAGACCCGGAAAATAACACCCTTCAATGGCACTCCCCGGATGGGTTATATCGGATATGTGGACGGTATGCATATAATATATTACCAGTTGGATGGTATGGCTCCTGTGTATTAGGTGCCATTTCTCCCTCTTTCTTTCTCTTGCCATTACGCACAAAACAACACCTTGGAGTACCCATCTATGACGACATCGGTCATCTCTCCAAATGATCTGTTCAGATTGGTAATTGGAAGGACAATGAGTGGCCACCAGAGCACATCATCCACTATTATGGGCTGGCTACTTGGGCCCAGGATGGGACTTGGGGGTACCGTACCCCCATATATATGCTCAATAGAATTATAAGGTTGTAAGCTGTATTAAAAATTATAACCAATGAAACTGCTCTTGCTTTGAAAATACTTGCTAAAGAAAGTGCATTGTCTAGAACATATATCATGCAAAATCACTTGGCTTTAGATTATCTTCTTGCCAAAGAAGAAGGAGTGTGTGGAAAATTTAACCTTAGTAATTGCTATATTGAGGTAGATGATAGCGGAAAAATTATCCAACAAATTACTGATAGAATGATCAAGGTTGTGCATGTACCCGTACAAACATGGAATGGTCTTGATTTTAGAGACATGTTTGGATCCTGGTTCCCCAAATTGCCTGGTTTGCAAGCTATTGTAGCACTTATTGGTATGATTGCTGCGGGATGTGTTGTATTGCCTTGTGTATTACCCATCTTTGTACGCACTATTTCTAACAGTTTATCCCTCTTGGCTGAGAAAAAAGCCACTGCGCAGGTAATGGCTCTCTGGAATCAACAAATAACTAACACATATGAACCATTGCCATCCGAAGATGAGATAGGAGAGTCAACCTGTGACGATCCAGATGAGGACGAGATGTTTGTGATGGTTGAAGAAGTCACGAATGCCACGTATAACATCAGTATGCACAGCACTCTTGCCTTTTGGGACTAAAACACTCCCTGTCTCTTAAAAAACAAAAACAGGGGAGATGTGGGAATTGTTGTTTGTGTACGTGCTAGGACAACGGAGCCTTGTGGTAGTTGGCTGAAACACGGAACAAGGAGCAAGGACAAACTGTTGCCATTTCTTACCCAGAACTGTAGCAAGCTTAAACTTTGCAGCTTTGTATGCTTATGTGAATGATCAGTGCATTCTGTGTGATGTAATGCGTTTGTGATAAGATGCTAAGAAAAATTGCTATGTTAACAAGGATTGCTTCTAATAAAAGAGGGTGTCAGAGTCTGCTCTGGGCTCTCATCCCGATCTTGCTTCAAGACGTTGTCTCAGTGTCTTCCTTCATGAGAGACCACCACAGGTGGGAAGATTAACATCTTCAAGCCCAACACAAAGATCAGGATGTGAGTAGTTTTCAGATTTGAATGTCTCCAAACTGTCAAGTCATCATGAAGGCTAAAAAAAAGGATTTACGTTAGAGTGGGGTGGGCATCTGAGGGCAGAAGAGTTGGCTGGATGAATAGTCTGCATTTCTCTAGGACGGGTGTCAAACTCGTGTCATCACGTTGTTGTCACATGACATATCATGACTTCTCCCACTTCACTAAAACAGGGGTGGGGGTGTTTATTGTAATCTTTCTCAGTCATTATATTTCTCTAACATATCTTTTAAGAGGTTGATTTTTTTTTTTGCCCCTTTTTATTTTTACTCTGTTTTTTATCTTGGCATTTTGTTTTCTCCATATTTATTCTGATTTGTTTCAGGGGTTCATTTTTTTTTGCAATAAATTACCTAGAAGTATTTTTTCTAAAATTAATGTATGTTGCAGGATTATTTACATAGTTATTGCTTAGTGCCCACTATCGAACCACTGTTTGGAATGGATTATTTCCTTGCTAGCAGGTAGTAGAAGCAGAGTAGAAGGGAGCAAATGTAAATGACTGAACTTTCTTAGTTTTATTAAGTTACATTGAGCACCATCTATTTGTGGGTGGACAGGTGGTGCTCAAGGTAACTTAATATTTCCTATAATCTTATAGGTGTCAACCTGCAAAATTTCAGTTGAAGCTATGCTTACTTCAGCTTCATTTCTTGGTTGACATTCAAGGGAGAGGGGGGAGAGCATGGGAGGACACACAGGAATGGGATGCCTCAGCTGGCTAGCCATAACATCTCCCAACTGGCATGTGAATCCAGGTCATTTCAACGAACATTTGCTGAAATTCAGTGGGAACCTACAGCTGGACTGATTGGCCCATGTAACCTGAGGGACAAAGGCGGGGGTAGGGGAGGGGAGGGAGATCTTATTCTTTTAACTATACCTGAGCATGGGAATAATTTAGATCTAGGTTTACCTTTCTAAATGTCGATATGTACTCGATAAAGGATCTCTTGAACCTACAAAAAGTGTCAGATGCCCCGAGTTCATTACTTAGAACGGTGTCATTAGGGATGACAATAAGTTTGTTTAGAAAAAGGTCACAAATGGCAGAAACAACATCCTGGACTGAAATTATTGGCAAATGGAGGTGGGAATTGAGCTTGGCCTTCTGTTCAGAGCTGTCAGGTTGTAGAAAAACAATCTGCCTAAGTGAAACTTACTAAATCCAGGTCATTTTTGCCTCCAACTCCCAAAATATGGATTCTGGTTTGATATATATCAGTGTCCATCCAAAGTTAGATTTGTCACTTTCATAACCTTTGGAAAGGGAAAAACGATTTTTATTCCACCCCGCCTGCAAATGTAATCCACTTTTTTAAAAAACCAAATCAACTATTCATTTCATTTTTCTCTTTTTAGCTCCTTTTCCATGCTCACTTATTATAAATGTACTGATAATCATTTTGGTTTAAGTCAATGTATTAATTGCAAATTCTGCTTCATTGGGAACCACTCAGACCATATTGCATTATGTTTTATGAAACTTTAGGTAAAATGCAAGTTGTGGTTGGCAGGAAAAACACACTGACCATTTTTCGTAATGAAGCAGGTATGTGAAGTGCTACCTGGCATGAAGATATGTCCCAGTTGGCAGAGAACAGGTTGCATTATAGCCAAAACAGTACATGTTTGAAAAATACCAGATAGAGCCAAAATAAAACCTTTGATTTTATTTATATTTAATTAGAATTAAATGGAGTTATATGCTTGCTTTGTTGTCTTGTATTTAATCGCTTTTCTATTACATTAAATCTTAAAATTTGATAAGAACTTTTGAAGGTGAATGCAACCAATACTTTCAAGGTCTACATATATCCTGCATACAGGCTGTATACTATTATAAATAAATGAATACATAGAATAATAAAGGGCCTAACATCTTTTAAGTAGCCATGTTTGAGATTGAGGTTGCCAGATGAAGTAGCTTTTGATTGTCAAGCAGATCTACTAGAGAAAAAAGGATTTCTTAAATCCATAAACTCCAGACAACAGACTAACTTGCACATTGAAATGTTCCTGCTGATAAAGAATTTTATGATTTAGATCTTTTAATCATGTGTTGATTAAGTTATGATTAAAATATATGACTCATGAGGTTGGTCACACAAAGCTTTTTTATTGAAGAGCAGATGACTTTTATCAGGATAGGATTACTCCCTGATTGCTACAACTGACAGATGCCTTCTCCTTCCAGAAAGATATCCAAGCATTGAACCAGTTGGTTTCCAAAGGGCTGTTGGAGAATTTTCTAAGATCTGGTGGGCAGTTCTGCTAAGGAACTTGGAAGTGATGGCTGCAGCCATGGACAAGTTTACAGCAGAATGGCATTCTGTACTTCCTGATTCATGGAAGTTCTATGGTTTACTGAGAAGTTCTAGGACAGGGGTGTCCAACTTTAAGACTTGTGGACTTTAACTCGCAGAAATCCTCAGACAGCGACAATTTGTAGAGTTGAAGTCCACAAGTCCTAGAGTTGCCAACATTGGACACCTCTGCTCTAAGAGAAAAAGAACAAAGTGACAAATGGAAAACAATTTATGGAAGAACTCAGGTTCAAGCCTACACAGAAGCATAAAAGGCAATACTTCTCTGTTGTGGCCCGGATTCCTGAGCCTATGCTGTCAGAGGAAGAAGACCTGGAAGATGATGGGGAGGAACTGGGAATGCCTTCCTCCTCAGGACCTTTCTTTCTGGCAATGTCTTCCTCCCGGATAATGCCTCAGGTTTCATCAGACAACCGAGAGGAACAGCCTTAATCAGGAGGAAGGCATATCAGAGCAGCCCCTGAAAGGAAGTAAAGAGGAAGAGTGTTGGCTTGATCCTAAGCAGCATCGTAGGGAGAAACATGAGCAGCAATGTAGGAGGTGTGGGAGGCTCAGAGAGTGAGCTGAGTCATTGATCCACACCCCACAGGGGATAAAAGTGGGTGTGTTTTCGGCTGGAACTTTATACGGGACAAAGTTTAATCTTACTTCAGATTTTCTTCGTAAATGATTTTTGTGGACTACCTTGTAATTTTCTGTGAGTAGATGTTTATTTGTTATCAATTTGGACTTGGCAGGCAGAGGGTGTTGGAATGCCAAGAATATTATCAGTTCCAAAGAATTAACTCTGTGAAGTCCGAGCCAGCTTGCCTGCCTGTGTTTGTGTGAGTTTGTATTCTTTCATCTTTTGGGAAAGAAGAAAAGTGAGACAGAACACTTCTCTATTCATGTTGAGTTTCAGATTGCTGACCAAAATCTCTTTTATGAGTGACCTGGACCCGGTTGAAGAAGGCTGGGCTATTTCAGAAAGGCTTTGGAGCTTGATAAAAAAAGTATTCCCCTCCAATGGAACTTGTGGCTATCACGTTATGGAGAGTAATCTTCTTCAGCATGATGAAGATGATAATGATTTCTTTTTTATACTATTATAATATATTGTTTTAATCCTTTTCACTGTACAGGAACCTATATAGTTTAGAATAGTTTGTGCAGCTAAAGGAATCCTTAAGCCGCTAAATAAATACTATAATGATATATAAATATATCCTAGATAATTTCTGTCCACAGTAAAAAGGATTGGAAAGTAACTCAAAAGTTGAAGAAAGAACAGGCTTTACAAACATTTTAATCTTAGGAAGAAGGTTTTGTTCTGTTGATAGAAACCAGTAGAATTCATCAGACAAGAAAATCCACCATAAAACTTTTTAAAACTAGTCTAGAAATCTCTTTTCCTTTCAAGTGAAGGATTTTTTATTTCTGCTGTTTGTTTTTTCCCAATGGATCTTAAATGTGTCTTAACTCATCTCCCCCAAAGCCCATTGCTGTATTCCTTTGGCTCTCGTTAATTAGTTTACATTTTTTCCAATAGAACTCTTTAAATATTCTTTTTTCTTATTAACATTTTCACTCTTCACACCATTCTAATTTAAAGCAAAAAGTGAATTCAGGTGACTGTGTAGGACCACAGACTCAGTCTTCTGTGACCCTGTACATGATGTGCTTCTGCTATTATCAGTGTCCAATAGTAACCTGCCATTATGACTTTTAAGTACATTATTACACATGCATGTGATTTATAAAATCATAGAATAACCACATTTACTTGGCCATTGGTTTCATTTTCAAAAAGGATTAAGAACTAGTGCTACCTTTCTACATGTAACATCTGCAATGCCTAGGAATAAACATTAGTCAGCCTCTTTTTTTGCCTTGCTGCTATGCAAGGCCCTTAAGAAAGAAAGCCCTGTCCTGCAACTCATATCAGAAATTAGGCTTTATTCCTTCATTTTCTCATTAATGTTTTACCAAGTCAATAATACATGGATATTATATCACCCTCACCCTTTCATTACCTTGGCCTTGTTACAAACTTCCTTCATTTGTACACAAACATTTCCTGGTCTGCTTTTTATTTCTGCCAAGAAGGCCTCTGAAAATATCCAAGGATCATTTTCCTCCAATTTCTAACTCTTTTCTTCACTTTAATTGGCCATTGATGTTTCAGCTTAGCTCATCTGGAAAATTTCTTCCCTTTTCCCTTTCTCAACACATCCATCAAAAAGTATCAGGGTTATTTATCTCTACCTTCAAAGTCTCATTCTGTTCCTGTTGGTGCATCTTTGAGCAATTTCACATCCACATCCTCAGCTGCTGAACTGCGAGACTGCTTCTGATTGTTTCTTGGGATAACTTCAGAAATTTAAGTCCAGACTGAATTGAGTTGCAAGAGTTGGGCTGATGCACATTCTGGGTTATGGTCATCACAAGACCTGATAGGTCATTCCTCTGTTTTATTGCCCTTGCCATACATTCAGGAAAAATAACCCTGGCTGGTTGGACACATGCTCTGGTTTTTCCTTTTATTGATTCTTCCTCCCTCTAATGCCATGCCTTTCTTTAGCTTTCCCAGTTTGCCCAAATGAATGCTTTTGCCCTCTCTTTCCATATTATCTTCCTTGACACTAAGTAGAAACTTTCTCTTTCTAGTTTCTCCTTTTTGTAGCATCATTACTCGGATGTTGTAGGCCCCCACCCCAAGGGGGGGCAGTGGGATCAGACTCATGAAAACAGCCAAATCCTGTAGATGCTGCTGAGAAATACACTGTTCTGACCAAGGCTTCCTGAGATCATAATTAAGCACACGCTTCATCCAAACAACTCTTGTTTTATTTCAAAGCTGGGAATTCTGTTCATTCCCATCCTGTAATGAGTCCCAAACAGTCTCTCGAGATAAGTACCCACCTTTATTTCCTTTGAATTGCTGCCAACAACTAAAGTGCCAAATTAACTGTAAAAAACCAAACAAAGTAGGAAGTCCTCATAGAGCTTCAAGGTTTGAACTGAACAGAGTGAACGACGTTGCTTACTGCAAAGGTTCCTGTCCCTTTGTACTTCCTTTATATCTTATGGGAGGGGCAATCACTTCCAAGCCTTACTCCCAAGTCACATGCACTGGGAACAGGCTCCCCTTGTTCCTCTGCTCGCTGCTGTCAGATTCTGGAGGCTCTGGAGTCAGCACATAACTCCCAGATGGCCCTGGCCCCATCTCTGTATCGGATGCAGGACCCTTGTCCACGTCCTTCCCAGACTTCCAGACTGGCCCATGTTCTTCCTCACTGTCCAATTCTGCTGCAGGCTGCTGGCGAACCACAACATACACAATTTAATAACTAATTTTTGATCCAAGCAGTGGAGTTCAGGATATTTCATATAGGAATAAGATGTGATTTAATTCCTTTGATATTTCTTCTTTGAAGACCCATCTGCATTACAGGATTTATATGAAGTTTTTTTTTGAAGAAGGGTAGGTTAATGAGTTTTAATAGTACTTAAATAATATTGTTTACAGTTGCTACAATAATCAAAGCAATGGAAGAACTGCCTTTTTTTGGTTCTTACTTTCCTCTCTTAAGTACAAGAAAACTATCAAATATTCAGTTTTTGGTGGAAACAGAAACATTAGTATTAGCAACATTCCTAGGTTACTACTCAAGCTTTTTTTTAAACAAAGGAAAGAAAGCTTTCAGGTAGTGGGAAAGCAAAGGGAGCATGCTTCAGCCAGTTGGAACCCAAACTAAAAAGGTGCCTTGAGAAATATAAAGGTTGAATTAAGATTCTATGGATGAGGATAATGTGTAATATTTTGTTGACTTAATGAGCCATTGTTCTATCAACTGTGAGATTGAGATATAAAGAATATACTAAACCAACAGCAAAAGATATAAAGAATATCCCAGTCCAACAGCTCAGTAGGGAACAGTTGCATCAGGCAGTGCTAGAGGGGAGAGTGTGTGCTATTTGTGATGGATCTAAGATCAGGAGGAGATTGATGTCATCCATTACGGTACTCAGGAACTGATGGATGATCATATTGGTAATATGTAAAGCTGAAAGTCCAGATCAGCCCTTAGTGTTCAGCATAACATTTCCAGGAGGAAACGATTGGTGTTTGCAAAAACTGCCCAGTAGCAATAGCAATAGTAATAGCACTTAGACTTATATACTGTTTCATATTGCTTTACAGGTCTCTCTAAGCGGTTTACAGAGTCAGCATATTTCCCCCAACAATCTGGATCCTCATTTTACTGACCTTGGAAGGATAGAAAGCTGAGTCAACCTTGAGCCTGGTGAGATTCGAACTGCCAAAATTCTGGCAGACAGCAATCATTAAAAGTAGCCTCCAGGACTGCATTCTAACCACTGCACCACTATGGTTCATGAAGTTTTCTAGTCTATAGCAATATTATTTTTTACACATTTGAACACAAATTGCTCTATTGTAGATTATAAATATGATGATTTACATGGAAATTTTAATTTGGAATCTGCAAAATGGATGTGCTTGGGAAAGTTTAGGACTCTCTATGATGTAGATGCCAGGAGAGGGCTATTCAGATTTATAATGTAACCTATATTTCTTTGCAAGAATCCTCTAATGTGATTTATAAATGAGCATACAGCATTCTGCAGCCACAATAAAAGATACTGAAAATGGCAGGCTGTTCATCTGCTGAAATCAATGCACACTGAAGAAGATGACTGCCTCCTCAGAAGATTCACTATGCTACAAGATCAGACCAAGGACATGTGAATAGAATACCAATGTGATCTGTAAATATAATCAAATATTCGTTGCTAACTTCCTTCATCAGCTCCAGACAACATAAAGGCTTTGCACACTAGCCAAAAACAATCAGACAGAATTCAAGTAACATGAAAATTAACTTAAGAATAATAATTGTAAAGAAAGCCATAGGAACTATTTAATTTTATTTCTAATACAATTTTCTTGTAGGTTCCATCCCTATTGTTCATATTATCTTGCATGACTTTTAATAGATTAGAGTCCTGCTAGTAGTCACTGTCAGCATTCATTATTTTTTATGGAGCTTCTGTTAATTCTGTTGTTTTCTTTGGTACAGTACTTAGTTAATTAATTACAATATTTATAATATTTACATTTATATTTTCCCCCTTTTTAAAAAAACCAGAAAGGTTGTATTTTATTTTTACATAATATTAATAGTCCACAAATTAAAACCTTAGCCTTTAACTTTTTAAAAAGCCATCTTTTTAAAAAACCATTAAGGAAAATGAACAATGAAGTTATTATGCAAGTAAAATAGGCAGTAAAACAAACTAGATTTATACTGATTAACATAAGTCAACTATTAGTTTGGATTGGCACTGATTATGTGGTTCCATTAACTACTGGTAAAAGTTGGCATATAGCAACAATCTTCAATCTAATCAACCTTTAAATATTTATATTTAAATTTGACATAAAGAAAAAAAATGCCATTTTTGGATATGCAAACACAAAGACAGACAGACACATACTGCACTCTCTGGAAAGTGTACAAGGTATCATTTATTTACTCACTGATTGAAATGTATCTTATTAATCATCTAAGATTTGTTTAATTACCAGATAGTTTTCATTTTGGGGGAATGGATAGTTTGGAATGCTATAATTAAAAACGATATGATGCAGCAGTGGCTGAGATTAAAACTTTCCCAGTGTGGTGTTCTGAATTTTTAAACCGTTCACAAAGTGTTCCATGAAAGTCTAAGGCTTTTCAGGAACTTCATGAGGAAAAGAGTAGGGCTTTTTCTCCCATGACAAAAAGCCAAGGTTACCATTATGTAGTGCAGAGGTTCCAGGAATGGTTTTAATGAACAAGATCCACAGCTTCAAATGTTTAAAATACCTTCGTCAGTGTCCAAACTTTCAATTTACATGCTTGTGATGCTGGAAGTGATGGAACTGTAAGAAAATATGAAAAGTACCAATCTGGGAATATCTGATTTAAATTCTAGGCCACCAGATGAATCTTAATCAAATCTTAGATTTGAAGATGGGCCAAATCTAAAACTCTACAATGACAGTGGTACTGAAAACTTATTAATTAAACAAGATATCTTTTCATTCATTTGTCTTCAGTATGAAAAAATATAGATGCTTTGACTGTCTATCCAAGGCACTATGAAAGGATAAGAAGAATGAAAAAAAAAAAACACCCCTCATTCATAAAATTAAAATATCAAAAATAGAACAATATACTAAAATGGCAGAGTATCTATGTGACTATTACAGAAAAAAAGATTAAAGTTATATGTAAACAACCAATTACAATAGGGATTTGATTCAAAACTATGCCCAAATCATCTCATCAAATACAATCAATCATGGTTGTGTGTATATTTTCAGTGTGACAATTTATATACCAAAAACTTTAACTATGTTAAAAGTTATCCATATAATGATTATTTCCGCTTCTCCCAACATGATCAGTTAAATGTTGTACCAGGGCTAAATTCAGTGGGTGTCCTTTATTTCTGAATGACTGAAAATGCCACTGCTTTCTTCTGGAAGTGATCTAATGAGGAAAGGATCTGATTTATGTAGGAGGATCTTTTATATTACTTGAGGATTATTCAAGATCATGGAAAGGTACATTGATGCTGTCCTTTTCCTTCTTTGTTGCCACTTTAAGAAATCCAGATGGAAATGTGAAGTTTTACCAATTTTACTGGAAGACTATTACAATTATATCATTTCTTAGCTGGTTAAATATATAATGCTGGTTAATTTATGGAGCAATAATTGCCATTGTTATCTAACTTGATTGTTTTTACATATTTACAATTAAAGTATCCTGGGCATTGTTTAAACATTTCTTTTACAATCTGGCATCTTGATCATTTGGTAGAAGAAGACAAAGGATTTCAGCTGAGCCAGTGCTGTGCAAAGCTGTCTATTGAATTTTTAAAACATGTTAATGGCTTTTGCAAGGAAGAAAGACAAATAAACACATTCGCCTTTCTGCTGTGACTAATCTCTATCAATGATGCACCAAGTGAAACTTGAAGATAGCACCTGAATAAATAAGCTATGCATTTCTTATGTGACTTTCTTCAGTAAAATATTTTGATATTTCTTAAAGGCATGTACAGTAATTGGAGAGCCAGCTTTTTTTTTTTTTTTTTTGCAAACATCCAAATAAATCCACTCTTTATGAATGATGTATCTTAAACTGACTGCATAAGAACTTATAAACTATAGTGTTAGTTTGGATCCTTCTTACAGTACTGATTCACAGCCAGTATTTAGAATTAATAAGGAAACCATGGGGAACATATAAAACAGCAATTATAGAAGTATGACATTAAGTACAAGCAGATATTTAAGCTGCAAAAACAGGAGTTAAAAAGAAGTAGTAGCTAAACAATGGTGCATTATACAGACCCATGCTTTGGGATAGGCAGAGAAAATGTTACATCTATCTCCAACATGTCATAAAAATTAGAGCTAGAGAAACATGGTGGTACAAGTGTCCATCAACTTCTAAAACAGCAAAAACTCTACACATGAAATCTACCAATCTACAACCTGACCCAGTGAAGTCTAGCAATCTACAATCTGATCCAGAGTGAAAAACAATGCTACATTAGGGGCAACACCACCTTCTGTCTCTTTTAAGCCATATGCAGCTTTATTCTCTTCAGATAATCAAAAGAGCACATGAACTTTACTGGCATTCTGTTCTAGCTATGTTCCTTGCCATGATTAAAATATGCTGTTCTGGTTTCCAATTATTAATTTATATTTCATTTACTGTAGAAATAAATAAAAACTGTTATATCCTTAAGCAGATGTAGGATTCCGTGTGGGGCCTGACCAAGGCAAAATAGAGTGGAATAATTGCTTCCCAAGACCTGTTCTCTGCACTTAATATATCCCAAAATGCTATTTTGAGATTTATTAAGAGTTCCTTATACCTAACACTGATTAGCAACCTGGCTGTCACATTTTCCAAGTTTTTCCAGAACCCAGTGATCTAGGAATGATAACAGTTTGCATTAGCCATAATTGTGTAAATGTGCTTCTTATCATAGATTTTCTAGTGACAGCTGCAGTGTGATAGTGCTGGCCAAGGAATACTTCCCAAGTATAAACATGGTATTTCTGCAGTAAATTTTATATTTGTTTTGGCAGTAAATCACTGACCTCCAGAGCTTAATGTTACTTCATCTTCTCAGTTGATATTGGCAGAAGGCACATAAGTGCAATATGGCCAGATTAGATTATTGCAGAAAAAAAATGAAGATTCTCATGTGACAGGCAGCTAATTGTCCACAACATATTCACATATATAGTTTTGAGAGTTTAAACACTGGGTTTTTTTCTCCTTTCTTTTAAAGTAACTTTTATTTCATGAAATTTCATGAAATCATTGCATGATTAAAATAACTAGCAATCTCAATTCTTATGTTCTGAGGAGTGCACATCATTCCCCTTCTTCTCTGCTAATACTACTACTTCTTCTCTGGTAATATCACACTACTAACTAGAGCATACAAAACATTTGCTAGACCTATACTTGAATCCAGCTCATCAGTCTGGAACCCATATCATGTATCTGATATTAACACAATTGAGAAAGTCCAAAATATTTCACAAGAAGAGTTCTCCACTTCTCTACTCATTGCAGAATACCTTATGCCACCAGACTTGAAACTCTAGACCTAGAAAACCTAGAATTACGCCTCCTTCAGTCCGATCTAATATAGTATATAAAATCATACATTGCAATGTCCTACCTGTCAACAAATACTTCAGCTTCAACCATAACAATACAAGAGCACACAATAGATACAAACTCAAGGTTAACCGCACCAAACTTGATTGCAGAAAATACAACTTCGGAAACAGAGTAGTCAATGTTTGAAATACTCTACCTGACTCTGTGGTTTCTTCCCCAAATCCCCAAAACTTTAACCTTAGACTGTCTACTATTGACCCTACCCACTTCCTAAGAGGTCTATAGGGGGCATGCATAAGAGCACTAATGTATCTACTGTCCCTGTCCTATTGTTTCTTTTTATTTTTCTTATAAGTATCCATCTCATGTAATCAAAACTATGTTTATTCTTATACCTGTATCTTGTAAACAATTGACAAATCAAATAAATAAAATAAATAAATTTATTTTCAATTTCCAAGTTTAGGGGTTTTTGTTCCTTATCACTTTACTTCTATGTTGTCTGGATTTAGTTTCATCTTTTTTGTCACTTGTGTAGCCTAATATTAATGTTACACAGTGTTGAAGCCTACTTATTACTTCACTGGAGCTAGATTACCAATAGAAAGCAGTACTTGTTCACGCATCTCCCCTTCTCCAGGCTGTTGTCCTCTAGACACTTCTGAAGAATATGTTTTAATTGAATATAATCTTTCCCATACTCTTACTACTTTGCATAAAGATGCAATTTACAAATAATCTGAAGATGATTATCTGATCCTTAGTGAAACTTACAAACCCTACAGAGAATTCTACATAAATAGAGAAATCTATATAAATCCTACATGCAGACAGAGAAAAGGTGCAAGTCACTAAACTCCTTGCTGTTTTTCTGCAGCATCACTAAAAAGAACTAGTGGGCTGCCATTCTTTCCACCTAATTTATGCTGTTAATTATTCAACAAGGTGAGAAAGCATTCAGTACCAACCAAAATCCAATTGAAATTGGTCCAGACAATCTGTTTTTATTAACCTTCCCAAGTAAACTATATAGATAACATGCTAGATAAGCTAAACCTATTTTATTGTAAGGCTACATCAGAGGTCTCCAAACTTGGCAACTTTAAGGCTTGTGAACTCTCAGAATTCTCCAGCCAGCTATGCTTAAAATTGCCAAATTTGGGGACTCCTGGACTACATTAACAAAATATTAACTGCAACCAAATGAATTAGTCAAAAGGTAGAAGGATTAAGCAAGCAGGTGGTAATGGCCTTCATCTTTCCACATTACCTGCCATGAGCTGCATGATCAATTTTGTTTGTAAAAGGAATGAAAATTGCTTACTGGTTGTTTCAGTTCTCCCTCCCCCAACAAGGGAAGTAAATATCAACTTAATAAGTAATCCTTGGTTCATTGCATCCAGTTGATGCTCAATGTGTCCTCTTCAGAGAGTTCTTTTACCACTTTTTTAACTATATTCATTTTTACCTACTTGCATCCTTGAACTCCTCAACCTTGGAAACTGAGATATCAGTACAGCTCTGATAAATGAAATGTGGCACTTAAGAATGATTGTGATAATACTCAAGCCATTTTTTCTATTCTATACATTAAGCCGCATGTCAGTAACATTACTGACAGACAAGACAGAAAATTCCCTATATGTATTTAAGAAAATATCAGGATCTATCCAACATAGCCACATCTATAGGTTCTGACCATTTTCTTCAAAATGAACAAAGCAGCACTGGGTATGTGTGAGCCATGTTGCAAGCAGAGAAGGAGTGGAGCTTGCATCATATAACTCCAATGTTTCTTTCATTGGTTTGACCCTTTGGTTCCCCTGCAGATGTTGCTGACCACGCATTGAGATCACACTGTTTTAACCTGTCCTTCATACCTACAGAAGTGTATAGCTTCTTCCAGTTGAAAACTAATTAAAGAGGAAGGTCTCCACAACAATAGAATTAAGCTCTGTAGTTTTTGCAGGATCCAATCTGGGTTGATCACCGGGAGGTTTGGTCTTCTGAGCTTTCAGACTTGTGCCACAACCATCCTCAGGGAACTTCTTTTTCACCAGAATGGGTGCTTTGGGCTATTATATGCATAGTATATATGTGGTGCTTGATTGTGCTTGGGACATGTATATTTGCTTCTATTTATAGTTCTTTATCACCATTCCCAACCAAAACAAGTATCAGATTCAGTGAATGTATATATCAATTGGAACATGTTCATGTTCATGATGGCAGACAGTATATCAACCCAGATAGAACAATAAACATGCAAAATTGACAGATTGTCATATGGAGCTTTTGTTTGAGATGGAATTTCTGTAGCCAGTGTACTCAAACCCTAAGTGCTACATCACAATCTCTGACAGACAAAGCTTGGAGACATTAACTTCCTAATTGTGATTCCATAATGCATGTGAAATCAATGTTTTCATCCAGGAACAAATCCTGGATAGATGCTCTACAGCAGGAGTGTCAAACTCACATCATTACGATGGCATCACATGAAGTATCAGGACTTCCCCCCTTCACTAAATTGGGCATGGGCATGGCCAGCACATAATGCATTCAGCTCATGCGCTGGGACTTTGACAGCCCCGCTCTACAGCAACTGGCCTGACATTAACAAATAGGACCTTTGTGTTATAAAGATCATATTTATGTTACTTGATGTCCTTGGTTAGTCTACAAACTGAAAGAAGGAAGAGCAATTAACAGCCTTTTCTTATGGAAGATAATTATAAATCAACAATAAGTTAGATCTATTTCACAAAAATTCCAACATCTAGGCCTCTCCAAGGAGGAGTTCCTACTGATGAGCTGTGCATGTGCACTCAGTTCGTTTAAATAATTTATTAAAAACTAGGAAGTTCAACAGAAGTTTTCTGCTCTATCTAAGAGTGAGATACTTATTGTATAATTTATTTTATTTTTATTTATTTATTTGATTTGTCAATCGCTTAAAAGATAATAGGTATAATTATAAACATGAATACAGGAAATAGGTATGAATAAACGGAGACAATAGGACAGGGACAGGAGGCACGATAGTGCACTTATGCGTGCCCCTTACAGACCTCTTAGGAATGAGGTAAGGTCAATAGTTGATAGTTTGAGGTCAAAGGACTGGGGTTTGAGGATGTAACAACAGAGTCAGGTAGTGCATTCCAGGCATTGACCACTCTATTGCTGAAGTTGTACTTTCTGCAATCAAGTTTGGAGTGGTTAACATTGAGTTTGTATCTGTTATGTGCTCTTGTATTGTTGCGGTTGAAGCTGAAGTAGTCATTGACTGGTAGGACATTGTAGCAGATAATTTTGTGTACTATGCTTAAGTCCAACCATAGGCGGCATAGTTCAAGATTGTCCAAGCCCAAAATTTCAAGCCTGGTGATATAGGGTATTGTGTTGTGAGCAGAGGAGTGTAGTACTCTTCTCATGAAATACTTCTGGACTTGCTCAATTATATTAATGTTTGATATACAGTGTGAATTCCAGACAGATGAGCTGTATTTGAGTATTGGTTTTGTATGCCCTAGTTAGCAATTCAATATTTCCAGAGGAGAAGCTTCATAAAATTAGATTTACAACTCTTAATGCCTTTTTGGCAATGCTGTTACAGTGAGTTTTAGCACTTAAATCATTAGATAGGAGTACTCTGAGGTCCTTGACAGAGTGAGGGTCATCAACGAAGTCATATCTAGCTAGCTTATATTTGGTATACTGATTTTTTTTTTTTTACCAATGTGTAGGACAGAGCATTTGTTGGTCAAGATTTGGAGTTGCCAAATGTTTGATCATTCAGACAAATAATCAAGTTCACTTTGAAGAATAGTAGCATTGTTGGTGGTGTTGAATAGATTTACATCCTATGTGAAGAGGATAATTGTTTATAAATTTTTATAATTGTTTATGAATTTTGGAAGGTATTAACTCTAGTGTATTGTAATGCCCTTCCCACAGCAATTTTGAAAGACGGATACAAAAAAGTCCTATCTGAGCTGAGATGGTGTCCTGCAGACAAGTGGCAATTAAAACCACAGCTCATGTTCTGTTATATTATACCGTATATAAGGATTCATGGGCTTATTTTATAACACCCAAGTGGGCAAAATATATCTGGGAAATTCTGTTATTTTTTATGTATAGTTGTTACTATCAGATCAGTAAAATATAGTCTTCAGGAACATATATCTAAGGTCTGCTATATTACCTGTAAAATTAGGCAGGTCTGGCCACTTCATCAATGGTCTTTCCACTAATTATTATGTCTTGTTCTGTTCTGTTACATTTTATTTTAATGTTTTAATTTTTAATTCAGGTCTGTGACCATAATAAAGTATTCATTGAGCTGATTAATTTTAATCTATTTGCTGCTCCAGAGGAACATCTGCAAATACTATTTTTTTAAAAAAAAACTTTTCTTTTTGAGTTAAGAGAAGGTGGTTTCCCATTAACCAGAATTCATATCTTGTCACATTTTCCAGCTTTTTGGCATTCTTAGCTTATTTCTGAAATGAAGGCATCATTACACCTTACTACCATTCCTACTGAGGTTCTGCTTTATTCCACTCTGTAAAAATAAGCAAAGCAAGTTTTGCATTTCCCCATTTGAGCCTCTGGAACAGGCTCTGATCTAATGGAGTTTTCTCAGGAAGACAAGAACATTCTTCAACAAATACCAATGTGATTGTGAGGATTTGGAATGGTGGAGCAGGAAAAATGGCACTTGTGTGAAAATGTAGTCTCCATTTGTGAATTGTGTGAATTATGAATGAAAACCTTCTTTTGTTCCTTCCTTTTCTTCTTCATTTTTAAATCAGGTTAGGAAATCTTGCCCTAACAATTTCAGGTGAGTTTTTGAATTGTTTACCCAATATCACATAACCCAGAGACAAGGGCATGAATTTATGTTTTGTTTCAAGGTGCACTCCAAATCAATAATTGTTGCAGAACAGCAAGAAGCAGTTTAATAAGGAGCACACAGCAAGTGACCTGAAATTGGGTTTCCTCTTCCTAGAGAGAAACAGAGATGGTTCAGTGAGGACACAGATGTCTCATTGTATATATTGTGCAAACCTGTTGTTTAGGGACTCTCTTGGTGCTCTAAAAATGATTTAAAAGGCCTTGCCCTAAAAATGTTGACATACTTTTACATAAAACAAATGCAAACAAATCTCTGTACCAATGGTCATTTTTATGGATCACATCACTGTTATTATTTAACATCAACTACTCTGGGTTTTTATTCTGGAATAAATTGTTGCTAGAGTAATGTAACTCTCACTATATTTTCTGAGTCTTTTTTATGCTTTGAAGCTTTCTACTTTTTATATTTGAATGTTTTTTAATGAATATTTTTACTGTAGCTTGGAAACTGCCCAGGAGATGGGCAGAAAATAAAACATCCAAACAAACAAATAAGTATTGAAATATAAGTTAGAAATTAAATTCTGCATACAACATTAGATAGTAAAGATTTTCCAAATGTAGCAATAGATCATGGCTAGGCACTCTTATCTGTAAAACTGAAAGCATCCTCTGGCAAAGAAAATCAATGACATGTAGGTGCAAATTTATACCGAACCATAAAATTCATCAATTGAATGTTGAGCCAATTACTATTTTCAGTCTCATCCACATCAGATGCCATTGCATGCAAATTTATCAGAAAAAAAGGATTCCTGGATCTCAGATATAAATTTTTTTATGGTTTACTTTAATGATTCCATTTAAGGACCAATATTACTTTTTGTTTGTAAAGAAATGGGTTGCTGACTTTTGCTGCCTTCCTGATAATATCAGTTAAAATAATCTAGACAACTGATGAAATGGTATTAGGTAGAAAATAATTCATGGCTTACAAGTGATTTCATGAACAGCAAATATTGCTCTCATTCTGTATGTACTTCATCTGATTTTTATTTATTTATTTGTTAAATTGATTTGCTGCCTTTCTCACTATGGGGCTACTCTAGGCGGCCTACAACAATAAAAAGGAAGAAATGAAAAGAGTGTAAACAGGACAGAAATAAAATGACAAACAGGGGTCTCAAACCAGATTTTTTAGAGAGCCAGATCAGCATTATAGTTCTCCTCTGTAGTCTGGGTGGGGGAAGGGATGAGATGGACACCTCCTGCAGCATCCTGCCAGCCAAAATGGGACACGGGGGGCACACACAGCCACTCTGTGCTCCATTTTTGGCCTGGATGATGTCTTGTAGCACTTTGCCAACCAAAATCAGGCACAGGTGGGCCATGCGTTGCCCTCCTGAATCCCATTTTTACCAGCAGAGTGCTACAGGAGGCTGTCCAGGGCAAAAACGGGACATGGGGTCAGCACGTGGCCCATGTGCTCCATTTTGGCTGCCAGAGGTGCTGCAGGCTGGTACTTTTCTATTTCCAGGCCAGCCCCACAGGCCAGATTTGAGCATCCCTGTAATAGAACAATAAAATAAACAATGGAAAAGAATACAACACATATACATGAATGTAATAACCAAGTAAATGGACCAGTGGAGAGTAGAAAGCAAATGGTGGGGTAGGAGGTGTAGTCTGTCATCAATCCAGCAGCCACTTTAATTGTGGAACTCCCCCACTTAATTCCAACAAGAAATCAGGTCTTCAGGTTTATGCCACTTTGCCAAGAAGATTTGATTACATGATGAGTTTAGAAAGCCAAAGTAGACTGAGGGAAGTGCTTCCTGCTTCTGCATATAGTTTTTCTGGTAAATAAATAAATAACAATTTGTGCAGTCTTCAAGTTGCAAAGTTGAGTGAAAAAAAGAAATTCTTGTTGGAATTAATAGCATTGTTTTGGCAATCTTCCAATACATTACAAAATGCATATAAATTTCAGTGGAAATTATGCAATGAGATACAACAGGATAAGAATCCTTTTCCTACCTTGATTGATCTTTCTATTAACTGTGATTACAAGCAAATCAGTTTACTACCTGAGAACTATACAAACCATCTCTTTGTAATGCCTTATATACATCAACTAATGCAATTATTTGGACATGGTGCTTTGTATCGCAACACATGAGTGAGAAGATAGCAATAGCACTTAGACTTGTATTTTGCTTCACAGTGCTTTACAGCCCTCTCTAAGTGATTTACAGAGTCAGCATATTTCCCCCAAGAATCAGGGTCCTCATTTTGGAAGGAAGGATGGAAAGCTGAGCCAGCCTTGAGCCTGGTGAGATTCGAACTGACAAATTGGAGGCAGGTGGCAGGCAGCAGTAGTAACCTGCAGTACAGCATTCTAACCACTGCACCGCCTCGGCTCAGGGTAACACTTGTATACTCATAATCTCATTTTATGAAGGAAAGGTAATCAGCTTCTCTTAAGTAAAGTCATATTTCCTAAAAATAATGAAACAGTTTAAATAAGTAAGCTTATATGATCTTAACCACAACCTATTTCTTAGTAAGCTAGAAAAAAGTGGAATAGATAGCATGACCACTAGACGGACTCACAACTGGCTGACAAACCGTACTCAATGAGTAGTCCTTAATGGGTCTAAATCTACATGGAGGGAAGTAAGCTGCCACAAGGTTCCGTCTTAGGCCCAGTACTCTTCAATATCTTCATTAATGACTTAGATGAGGGAATAGAAGGGGAACTTACCAAATTTGCAGATGATGCTAAGCTGGCAGGAATAGCTAACACCCAAGAAGATAGGCTCAGACGAGAACACTGGGCCATAGCTAACAAAATGAAATTCAATGTAGAGAAAAGTAAAGTCTTACACTTAGGCAAGAAAAACCAAAAGTACACACATAGACTGGGTGAAATTGGGCTCAATAGCAGTACCTGTGAGAGGGATCTTGGAGTCTTAGTGGACAACCAGCTAAATATGAGCCAGCAGTGTGCAGCAGTAGCCAAAAAAGCTCATGCAATCCTAGGTTGTATTAACAGAGGGATACAATCAAGATCAAGGGAGGTACTAATACCACTCTATAAAGCCTTAGTAAGACCACACCTAGAGTACTGCATCCAGTTTTATTCACCACATTACAAAAAAGATGTTGAGACTCCAGAAAAAGTACAGAGAAGAGCAGCCAGGATGATTACAGGACTGGAGACTAAAACATATGAAGAACACTTACAGGAACTGGGCTTGGCTGGTCTAGTAAAGAGAAGGGCCAGGGGAGACGTGATAGCAACCTTCCAATATTTGAGGTGCTGCCACAGAGAGGAGGGGGTCAAGCTATTTTCTAAAGTGCCTGTAGGCCAGACAAGGAATAATGGATGGAAACTGAACAAGGAGAGATTTAACCTGGAAACAAGGAGAAACTTTATGACAGTGAGAACAATCAACCAATGGAACAGCTTGCCCTCGGAAGTTGTGGGAGCACCATCACTTGAGACTTTCAAGAAGAGATTGGACTGCTATTTGTCAGAAATGGTGTAGGTCTCCCACTTGGGGGGGCTTGGACTAGATGTCCTACAAGATCCCTTCCAACTCTGATTATCTGTTAAATCTGTTAAATCTTGGGCATACTCTTAAAATACTTTCAACAGATAATATAATAAATAGAACTATATTTTCCCCAACTTAGGTCCTCGGTAAGTTGGTGTATGAATTCTACCAGCTGAGCCTGCCTAGCCAGTGATCACAAATAACGGAATTGTGTAGCAACATCTCAAGAGTCACAGAGCAAAATTAAATTAGAACACAGCATAGCTTGATCCAACATGAGTGGTACGGTGGCCTAGAGGTGGAGCTCTCATCTCACAGTAGAAGACTGTGAGTTCGATCCTAGGTAGAGGCAGATATTTCTTTCTCTGGGCACACTGAGAACATATCAGGTGAAAAAAACTCTGTATTGGTGACAAGGGCTTCTAGTAATCACTGAGCTCCATTCAGTTGCGCAGACTCCACCCCGCAAGGGATTATGAGGTAGTTAAAAGAGGGCGATGACAGGTTGATCCAATGTGTCTCTTTCTGAGCTTAATTTAATTTTTTTTCTTACAGTACCTTGTCCACTGTTCTGCTACATGATCAATATTGTTTATGATTTTTAATTAACTACTGCTCAATTTCACTTCAGTTTCTTTTTATTATGTCTGTTCAAATAATTCTCATATTCCAAAATTTTATAGCTGATTATTTTATTATTTATATTATTGCAACAAAGAAAATGATGTTTTTACATTTCTCCACATGAAAAAGACTTATTGCCATTTCTATAATTGATCACAAGATAAATTAATGGCTTAAAATGTATTATTTCAAAGGTTGTACACATGCAGCACTATAATTTCCTATTTCTTGCAGTAATTATATTTTTAAAGCAATCCTTCACAATTATAACAGTCCAATAACATCATTCTTAACCTCAAGGGATTGGAATGTCATAGGTAATAAATGTCATAATTGGAATATAAATGGATTTGGGTTTTCTATATCTGAATAATAAAGACTACAAAACTGCATTGGTCTAATACTGCAAGCTGGTCTAATACAGCAATGATATTAAATTTAAATTTATGTATTAAAATCAATTGGAACTTTGGGGAAATTGAAATATTTGTAACTACAATCTACGAGAAAAGACTTGCAAGTGTTTATTCTATATGCCACCTCTGGTTTTGGAAAAAGGGATGGAAGATTCTCTAATAAAAGTCAAAACTGTATGGAAATGTACCCATCTCAAACAATTGTCATTTACATGAGAAAAGGCAAGCAAGAAATCCATGATTGCTGTCATCTATAGTCCTGTTGTGTCTTGTAAGATACTCAAGATCAAAAAGAAAAGACATATAAGCTAAGTTTTAAGTGAAGTTGTGTCTGGTTACTTCATATAATAGAATTAGGGAACTAATTGTAATCTTTAACCATTCACCAATTCTAGAATCTTGTAAAAAGCAGAAATTGAATTTTATCAACATGCACATTTCCATGCCTTCTGTTTGTTGTGCAAAGGAAATGCAAAACTTGTTTTTGTTAATCATTTCTTCCTCTATTGTTTATTTCAAATATATAGAACAATCAAAGCTCATGTTTAATTTTATGCAAACTTTCAATGTAGTAAATTTCATTTAATAGAATGACATTTTTTTTTGAATAAACATGTATAGGATTGTGCTGTCAGAGGAATCTTTCATATTTATATGTACCTGACTGACCTCAGCATGGTTTCTGAAGATTAACTACAATGCAGTATTAAAAAAGAACTCTGAATGCTGTTTGATTGTAGAAGCATTTCACTGCGTGGTTAAAGCAATCAGCAAAGTGGCAAGGGGATGTAAGGAGCAAAATGAAAGGAAATTGATGAAACGAGCACTTAGAGGGAAAATGACTTTTTTCTCTAATAATTGTTCTATTAAAGAAGACCTTGTTTCAGAAGCTACATCTTTTTTCTACTAATTTTAAAAATGACGTTCTTAGCTCTTAAAAAATGTCTTTTCATTTATTAAACTTTTAAAAATGTATTTATTACAGTTAATAATCAGAGAGTTTAAATGTTCTTGTACACTTTCCAGCTAATTGCTAGAATTTTCCTTTCAAGGTAGAGGAAATGGGAGTAAACAAGGAGGACAGGGGAGGAAGTAAGAGAGTTCATAGCTCTTGGCTTCTACAGGGCTGTGAAAGAATTGTGCTCCATGGGTACTGCCAGTGATATAATCTTTTGTTATAGTAAAATATGTCATGAGCTCATCATCTTTGTTCTTTACTGGCAATGGAAAGGATGAAGGTAACCAAAATCACTTGGTTAAAACTTTCAATAAGGGAGATATTGTTTAGGATTTGGGTTTGTTGGCTACAAGGATTGCCTTGTACCCAACTGAAATCCACTAAATTGTAAATGAAGTTCATGGTATCTAGACTTACCCAAAACTGGGACACATGTGATTTTTTCTGGGCCAAAGCATTGGAATAGGTCATTGGCCCTAAAGTAGGTTGGTAGAAAAATGAAATTGGATTTCATGGGAGTCAAAATAGAATTAGTATGATAACTGCTCATTTATTTTATTTTTTCTAATTGTAGTATAGTAAAAAGTATAATTTGGTAAAAGACTTGGGAAGTCTCTGAGGGAGGGGTAAATCTATTGCTTGCAGTGGATTCAAGCCTTTTTATTGAGAACTGAGCTTGATTTTATTCACTAGGACTTCATGATATAAGGTACTATGAGTGAACAAGGCATCTCCTTTGCTGTGATAAACTGAGTCTTTTACTAATGAGATACCTCCTCAGTATAATTTATAGCTTCTTATTCTGAAAAGTAGCATGTTCATTTTCTCAATTAAAAATTAAAATTAAAATATCTCCTAAGGCCCCCAATGTTGGCTCTTCTTTTCTTCTTCATTTGTGGTGCCACCAGCTTTAGTTATCTTGTGCAGGATCATCACTGCCCTGACATTATTTCCCTGTGTGGTAATATTACCATGGTGTAGTGACAACTGTGCAAAAAACTATCCCTTGTAGATTTAAATGCAAAGCAGACACTCTTCTTTCTTCTTTGGACCATTTAAATTAGGTTTTCTGGGTCTTCTTTTCTCATTTTTTTCCTGGGGCATGTTTGCAAGGAAAGACAACACACACACACACACGAGTTTGTCTTATTTCAATCGTATTTCAACATAGATTGTGTTTACTGCTTATTAATAGGTTATTTCGCCACTACTCAAAGGGAGCAGGTTGGTCTGTTTCTAAGAACTGATAATTATTTGCCAAAATACAGTATTTTATTCAAAACTGCACTGCAATTACTTTGTGTTGAATACTTAAGACAGCTGATATCATTCTATGAAGTAAGGATCTAATTTCAGTCTATCTTTCTTTTTCCTTTTTTTTTTTTAGTTTTTGTTAAGCTGCAGAAAATCAACCTTTCTATTAAAACAAATACTTTGGAATTTTGATATCATTGTTAATTTTGGAAAGGCTTTCCTGCTCTTAAATAGTCATAAAATTTAGTAATTAAATTTCTTATTGTATCTCAGCTAATAATCTTGCAGAGTTGTAGGTACAAAATGAAAATAGATTTCTATATAAAAAGTACTGAACTCCTGAAGAAGAGGGGATTTATAAATATAGTGAATTAATTAAAGCACAGTCTTACTATACAAAGCACAATTCAAATCTGCTGTAAACTTAAAGGACAGTTAGAAACAGAGCAATAGTTCAGACTGAATGCGCATACAATTTTCATGTAATTATATTCACAAACATTCTATGCTATGCCATGCTATGCCATGCTATGCCATGCCATGCCATGCCATGCCATGCCATGCCATGCTATGCCATGCCATGCCATGCCATGCTATGCCATGCTATGCTATGCTATGCTATGCTATGCTATGCTATGCTATACTATGCTATTCTATTCCATGCTATGCCACCCCATCCCACCCCACCCCAAAAAGAGCTGTTCTCAAATTATAGTGCTATTGGTGCATTAAATGTGCATTATCATGAGACATTTATTTATACAGCATGGTATATTGCTTTTTTCTTTGAAAAATACTGTTACAAAATTTTAGTTTATTGTTCTTTTATATGATACATAATTAAATGTGATAATATCAAATATTTCATTTCACAGTAGGTTGGAACTTCAAGTAGAATAGGAAATTATTTGGCCTAAAATGAAGCATAGACATGAATGCAGTATTTATTTAAAAAATGCCATTCCTCAAGCCTTTGTTGGCATATATAATCTATATTGGTTTCATTCAGATCTTGGAAAGAATGTAGTAAACACTTCTCAGTGGTATTATTTAGTTTTGACAACTCATTATTTATTAATATAAAATATGTGTTCATATACCTATCCTTAAAAGTATTGATTCATTATGTGCTATCAAGTTGGTGAGGACCCTGGGCAACCATATCAATATACATTTTTCAGGATGATCAGACCCTAACCTTGGTTTTCAGAACTTCCAGTGGTGCAGCCATTGTCGCTGTAATTAATTCCACCCATGTTTGTTTAGCAAATTTCTACCATGGCCACCTCATCTAACTGACTCTGCATAGTTTACAAATAACATACTAAAACAATATAAAGCATTACTAAAAGCACAACCAAAGAGCTGCTGGTTCAGTTCTACAGAAGAATTATTGAGACTGTCATCTGCACCTCTATAACTATCTGGTTTGGCTCTGCAACCAATAATTAGATAATTAGAACTGCAGAAAAAACCAATTACCACCAACCTTCCTTCCATTGAGGATCTATATACAGCATGAGTCAAAAAGAGGGCTGTGAAAATATCTACAAACCCCTCAGATTCTGGACATAAACTGTTTCAACTCCTACCCTCACAACAACGCTATAGGACACCAGAACAACTAGACATAAGGATAGTTTTTTCCCGAATGCCATCACTCTGCTAAAAAACTACCTCTCGCAACACTATCAAATTACTTAGTAAGACTGTATTATTATTATTTTACTCATCCTTCTGGTTACCTATCTCTTCCCACTTATGACTATAACTGTGTTGCTTGTACCTTTACAATTTATATTGTTTTATATGTTTTCCTAGTATGTTTTGATTGCTTATTCATAACCTATGTATGATTTGATTGCTTATGACTATGACTATCGCTAAGTGTTTTGAATAGTAATAGTAATAGAATAATATGTTCCAATAACAGTCCCTTTCATGCCTAAAATACCTAAAAATGCAACATATTCACTCATTTCAGGTTTCACTTTCTTCAGTTTTCTCATGCTCATTCTTCTTATTCCATGTTCCACTATAATTCTTTTTTTGCAGCTTCAGATTGTTTCTCTTGCTGGGCAACAATGGCAGCTAGACTTCCAAAGGTCTTAAATTTAGTTGTATCATAAACACCAAGGATACTCCAAAACATTTTTTTTTATTTTTTAGTTATTTGATTTGTCAATCATTTACAAGAAATAGGTATGAGGATAAACATAGTTATGAATACAAGAAATGAGTACATATAAGAAAAATAAAAGAAACAATAGGACAGGGATGGTGGGCACATTGGTGCGCTTATGCACGCCCCCTACAGAGCTCTTAGGAAAGGGGTGAGGTCAATAGTAGAAAGTCTAAGGTTAAAGTTTTTGGGTTTTGGGGAAGAAACCACAGAGTCAGGTAGAGTATTCCAGACATTGACCACTCTGTTGCTGAAGTCGTATTTCCTGCAATCAAGTTTGGTGTGGTTAACCTTGAGTTTGTATCTATTGTTTGCTCTTGTGTTGTTATGGTTGAAGCTGAAGTATTTGTTGACAGGTAGGACATTGCAATGTATGATTTTATATACTATACTTAGATCAGACCGAAGACGGCGTAGTTCTAGGTTTTCTAGGTCTAGAATTTCAAGTCTACTGGCATAAGGTATTCTTCAATGAGTAGAGGAGTGGAGAACTCTTCTTGTGAAATATTTCTGGACTTTCTCAACTGTGTTAATATCAGATACATAATGTGGGTTCCAGACTGATGAGCTGTATTCGAGTATTGGTCTGGCAAATGTTTTATATGCTCTAGTTAGTAGTGTGATATTATCAGAGAAAAAGCTACATAGGATTAGGTTAACAACTCTTAATGCCTTTTTGGCTATGTAGTTACAGTGGGCTCTAGCACTTAGGTCATTAGAGATGAGTACTCCAAGATCCTTGACAGAGTTTGGATCATCAACAAGGTCTTGACTATTCAGCTTGTGTTTTATTTTCTGATTTTTTTTTGCCAATATGTAAGACAGAGCATTTATTTGTTGAGATTTAAAGTTGCCATTTGTTTGACCATTCTGATACATAGTCAAGGTCTTTTTGAAGGGTAGCAGTATTGTCTGTGGTGAATAGCTTTATATCATCAGCAAAGAGAATGCAGTTGCTCTTAATATGATTGCAGAGGTCATTTATGTAGAATATGAAAAGAGTTGGTCCTAGAACACTGCCTTGGGGGACTCCACTGTTGACGGGTACATAATTTGATAAGACGCTCCCAATTTTGACCATTTGATTTCTATTTGACAAGAATTCTTCTATCCAGTTATGCAGTCTTCCTTGGGAGCATGTTGTGTGTCAACCCATGTGATCATCTGGTACCATTTTATCAACACCTTATAATACCTATCTAAATGATTTTACTGGCATACTACAAGAATGGCTTGTGACTGCCTTCATTCATGAAGTTTGAAGGCTCTCCTTTGCCATTGTCTCTAAAGTGATCATACCCACTCAGCATCTTCCTGTGTTGCTGATGCTTGAATTAAGTGCCTGCTTGTTTTAGCTACTTTAATTGGAGCAACAATGTATGCCTTCCTTGAATGGCTGTTTCAGACAAACACACTGTAAGGTAGCCATACATTGGATTGCATGGCTGTGATTGCCACCTCCAGCCCAATACTAATTAAACTGGGAGGCAGTTGATATAGTTAATAAGTGGAGAAATGCTACAAACTCAGTGCAGTGCGTAACCACCAAGCGCTCCCTTTTGGCCAGCAAGCTAATTATAGTTTCCAATAATTCTTGGTGGGTGGCTTCTGTTTCTGGGAGAAGCAAAGGAAAAATGATAAAAGCAATTATTTGACAACTGCAATTCTCTTGCAGCCTCTTATTGCTGTACTTTCTCAAATAAACTTTGCCCCTGATCCAAGTGACTTGCTCTTGTGTTTGTTGGATAACCCACTTGGTTCTGAATCCAGAACTTTCTGCTTACAGTTTTATTTTGCTTAAAACTTCATGATCTTAAAGTGAGTATCTTTAGAACTGTGCGAAGCCACCCTGCACAGAAGAATGTAATGTTTTGGGGAATATTAAAAAGGCAGGATAGAATATTTCCCCTAAAGGAGAAGAGGAACAAAAAATCTTAAGGGAAGCAGAAACCAGCCCCAGTTTCCCTGCCCCAAGCAAAAACTGGGGAGGACAACTTAAAGAAATGCAGATTTGGTAATCCATTCAGAAACACTGGGTCAGGCAGAAACTTCAGATAAGCAACACAATAAGCAACACAATCAAGCCAAAGGTTGACAACAGTAGCTCAGAAAAAACCTAGGATTTGCATTTCCCCTTTTGCCTATAGAGTCAGCCTTGACCCTACATGACTCCACAGGAATCCAGAAGATATAAAAACACACACACTCTAAACTCCATTTTGTCAACTAGCTGTTCCAGAATCACATGTGGCTGGTGGTTATTCTTCATCAATAAAGGGAACCTTTCTTTCCAATCAGCCATCAGCCTGCATGTTGTTTCCAGTGTCTTTCTCCTGGCTTGGAATTGGACCTGGAATTTTTTTCCTCAACAGAAACAAAATATGGATTAATGTTTTGCATTCTGTCCATTTTTAAAAAACAAACTTTTAGTTAGCAACTAGTAGGGAATCTGAGGAAATTTAAGTATGATCCTATTGCACGGTGCTAATTGAGATGTCTTTTGGATCTGCAGATCTGTTGGTTTAGATCACCATACTGCAGTGAGGTATTATGGGACTATGGTGAGGTGCATACTCCATGAACATGACTCACAAAGTGGTTTTTTATAGCCTTTCTCTCCTTTCTTTCTCTTTCTTTCCCCACCCCTTGAATTTCTCAGTTTAGATATCAACAAAGAAGGGTTACATATTGATGAGGATTGTGTCTAGCAGGTATAGTCTAGCAGGACTGCTAAGATTAAAAAGAAAGAAATAATCATCTAATTGGGATAGTATTGGAAATTTGTTATCTGACAGTTCAGGAGATTAAAATAGGAAGAGCCAGCTGGTCTAAGCAGCTTCTCTTTCAGGTGTTTTCTAAATATGCAGGTAAAACACAGGATAACCTACTGATTGGGTCTGACGGCAACAGCTCTCTTCCCTTGTTGTTGCCAGTAAGTATTTTGGGGCTCTTCTGCCTTTATATCAGGAAAAAGTAGCATAATACTCATGGGAATCAATAGATTTGGAGACCCCTTACTTGGTGACATCCAGACTCTCTATCTCGCTTTTCTTCTACCATGCTTCTAAACAAAAAAGGAAACTGGAATGTTTCAAAGCAAATGGCAACTGTAGTTCTGTCTTTCTTTACGGGAAGGTTCCTAGGTATCACTAAATCTCAATTAGCATTGATCAAAAATAATAATGATGAATAGCTACAGCCAAGTCTAATGGTTCCCCAAAGAAACAAGATAGTGTTAGAACAAGATACTTGTTTTGCTTTCTGATAAATAGCAATAGCACTTAAATTTATATACTGCTTCATAGTGCTTTACAGCCCTAAGTGGTTTTACAGAGTTGGCATATTTCCCCCAATAATCTGGGTCCTCCTTTTACCCATCTCAGAAGGATGGAAGGCTGAGTCTTGAACCAGTGAGAATTGAACTGCTGAACTGCTGGCAGCTGGCAGTCAGCAGAAATAGCCTGCAGTACTGCATTCTAACCACTGTGCCACCACAGGTCATATTAGGATGTTATGATTGGACTCACCCATATGATTCATATCTTGGGCATAAGCAATCCTATTTCCATGACAGCCATTTGTCAGGATTCTGGAAGTTACTCCAATTAAATCATGAGCCTTGAGTCACACTCCCAAAACTAAAAAAGATTTATTTGAAGTTAACATTCTATGTCCAGCATTTACCTGGGTGTAGCCAACTCTGAGATAAGTAATTCACTGTCACCCTTGATCCTGCCCCTGCCCCAACTCCTCTGGGTGTATCATCCAACAAAAATCATCCATAGCCAAGAGTCATCAATCATGCTCTCCAATTAGATTTTTGCTCAGCAAAGCTTCAGTCATCTAATCAGTCTTTGAAGAAAATATGAATGAAATGTACTTTCAATTCCACAGTGCTACCTGCTCTTTGAAACTCCCCCCTTCTCTCTGTTTTCAACTATAAAACATGTATAAAAATGTTTTATGAGTTGACACCATTTTTATGAGAACCGCCATGATATCCTCATGACATCCTCTTAGAATTCCAATGTATCCCAAGTATACTCATTCCCTTTCTAAAGGAACTCCTATGCAAACGTCTGACAAGCTTACTTTGCATGGATTTGTCTCCTTTGTTCTCCTCTGCAAAGCCATCAAAAGCTGAACTGGATAAATTAATGAACGATAACATCTCAGTCCTTCCATGGCCATTTCCTGACTATTGTAATAACTTTGCATTGCCCCAGCTCTTGATTTCCTTTAAAATGAAATATGTTACCTTCTTGCCTACCACTGCATTTTTTTCTGCTGGGTAATTGAATAGAAGGGGGAAAAAAAGAGATAAAACCTTTTGTTTTTAAGCTTTTGAAAAACATGCCTTTAATACCTCTTTCCATTATTTCAAATGCCTGCTATCCGTTATTCATTAAAATGCTGGGTCAGTTAAATGATGAATCAAGCACTGAATAGTTTTATCCGTCACTGGGGTCATAACAAAACTGTGACTGCTAGCTATTATTAACAATAATGGATTTCCCACATTTATGCTGACCACAGAATACATGAAAAAAATAAATGGGAACAGGCATTGGGTCTAAAATTTGAGAGAGCTAAGTTTGCATTACAGGCCTCAAATAAAAGCATCTTCATCTTTGCTCTAGGATACCACCTTTCATTTTTTGCTAACACTTCATCAGGTGTTCATAACTAATGTTTAGTTCATTTTTCCTCTCAAAAGAACAAACAGCTTCTCTGTTCATTTTTCAAAGGTGAGAAATGACCTATTAATTGTATCAGGACATGGCTAGACAAAATGATGTGATGTTCACCTTTTTACAAAAAGTAGCTAGCAGGTAAATACAATGGATCACTATAAGGTCAAAAAATTGCTGAACTAAATGTAATATTTCAGTTTAAGAAAATGGCTTTGCCCTCGTATGTCTGCCGAAAGCTGTCAAATTCCAATAAGCTGTTGTCAGCTTTAATATATCTTACAGACATCTTCAAGATAATAGATTTTGATAGATGAAAATTAAGAGAAAACTGATTAGCTGAAAGCAAGAATGACATCTTGAACACAAACTCCTGTCCCATAACTGGTGTTCAGTTCTCTGCAAATTCATTGCATAGGCAGTTTTCTTCAACTTACACCTTGGAAGAACATCTTTAAATTTATTGTCCATTTTTCTTCTTTTGACTCAGTTTTCAATCATTTTAAGTTGTATTTGGTAATGTCAAAATAGTGGGCTGAACTGTCCTGAGAAAATGCTGAAGAAATCACTTTGATGATGTCTGCCTTGGCAGGAAGTTAGACATCTTGGATTATCTTGGATTATTCATGGACTGGTTCCCAGGTGGTTCATAATAACATTAGTGTGTCATTTGTGTTAGGTATCTGAATCAATAAAATGGTGGGGTTCATAGAACCAGCCAACCAGCCATTGTAGATAGTCCAGGGCTGGGTAGGCTTGTTGGGACCTAAGAAAGTCAGTTGCAAATACTGCCATATTTCTTTTGTTTTTTGTTCATGCTGAAAACTTTTAGAAAGGGGGCAAGAACCTGTAGTCTTCTAAATTTTGCTGAAATAAAGCTCATAGTATTTCTCACTAGTCAGCTTTTTGATTAGGGCTGCTGTGACATGTAGTTAAACAGGATCTGGAGGCTCACAGATTTCACATCCTAGTCTTAGAAACATAGTTTATGGGATTTCTAGCATAGTGTCTGGTGCACAAAACTCAAATCTGGATGTTTTTCTTGAAATCAGCACTCTGCTCTTCACATTTATCTTGCATTCACTAACTGAATCGAAAATAGAGTTGCAAATATATCATGCAAGGGTAGAAGTACAGGGATCCTCCAGGTTTTAAGATTCAGAAAACTTACTTTAAGCCATTGTTTCTGGACTTTGGCACCTTTAAGATATGTGGATTCCAACTGTCAGAATTCTAGAAAGTCTACATGTGTTAAAGCTGCCAAGGTTGAGAAACATTATTTTAAGCTAAAGAAGATTGTCTACACTCCATTAGAGTGACTGTAGCTTTCTCCATAGACCTCTACCTAGATTGTTCACCTCATTGTTTCTTTTCATTTTGTGCCAGATCATTGTTATCTATCCTATTAAGAACTGAATCATGCTACAAATCACATGTTGTTTTCTCTCAGGAATACCAGACACTGCTCTTCAGTCTTCTCAATAATTGCTTAATATTGCAAGATCTCCTGTCTGATTTAGATGTGTTTAGTTTTCCAATCATTTATCACTCGAGCACTGGATTTTTCATGAACAATATGTATTTCTTTCTGTTATATATCACTTGTGTTATCTTTGTGGCATGATTCATATAAAAGTGACCCACAGAGACTGATTGTGATGAGTGTAGAATACAGTGTCTCCTAAACACATAAATATAGTATGTCTTAATTCCAGTCCCTGGAAAGCTAAAGTGGACCAGCACTATTGTTCTCTAGTTGTGCTTGTGAACTTCCCAGATCTGAGACACTAAATGAATCTAAATGAATCTTTGGCTATAGGCAATTACACAAAAATAAAAAAGTGACAAAATGTTTTTGAACTTGTGTCCCAATGGCAGAGACCAAAGCATAAACCATGAGATTTGTGTTGGGACATTACAACTCACATTTCATTACTCCCCTTTCCCCTCATTCCCATGCCAGAAGACATAGGTGACATCACAGCTCTTTTCATGAACTTAACCTGGTACCAACTATTTTGTGACCTTGAAACTATTGAAATCATGTTCTGCAGATCATTTCTGAGATGACCTAGTGAAACAGCTCAATACTAGGACTATGCAAATATCTTGAAAGAGTTCTTGTGAAAGGTATGGAAGGGCAAAAGAAATCCTGACTGACTAACAGATATTTCAGAACATTAAAAGATGCAGCTCCCTTAATGAGTCAAAAAGAGATAACAGTTAACAGATAATAAGAGTTGGAAGGGACCTTGTGGGTCATCTAGTCCAACCCCCTGCCCAAGCGGGAGACCCTACACTATTTCTGACAAATGGCAGTCCAATTTCTTTTTGAAAGTCTCAAGTGATGACACTCCCACAATTTCTGAGGGCAAGCTGTTCCATTGGTTGATTGCTCTCACTGTCAGAAAGTTTCTCCTTATTTCCAGGTTAATTTGTGCACATCCCCACACATTATAAAATAATGTTTTGACAGATTTGTATATTCCCACTAGATTCTGAATTTTGTTACATTGCAGGAGAATCCATTGCTTACTGTATCCTTAATAGTTGAAGTTATACAAAAGTATCTGAGGCAGTAATTTTTTAAAACACACTATGCAGCTAGGTTATCAGCAGCTTGAGATTCCCAAAACAGCAGACCTTCTCTCTGCCAGTAAATATTTTATTTGTTGAACAAAAGGTCATTACAAAAAAGAAAATTTAACTCTGCAAAATGAAATCCAAGTGATATTGAGCACAAAACTTCCAAGATGTATAAAACAAATTAGCATATAGATCAAACGCCTCACATTATTCTTGCAACGTGAGTCTTACATTCTGAATCAATGAAATCAAGAAAGTTGATACATGCTCTGAAAACAAATGTGTATGGAGAGAGAAAATAGATGCAACTGTTAGTCACATCACATATGATTTTTCATCCAACATTTTGCATATTCTTTCACATTTTCTGTTCCAAAATAAAACATTTAGATGTACTCAACAATAAAACTATAAAATATTTACATTTGTGTATTCAAAAATGTATGGCTTATTTTGGTTATGGCAATCACCAATGCAATATACAATATAATTAAGATAAATATAATAATGCAATAAAACAGAATAAATAAGAATACTGTAAACACAGAGAGAACTACATATAAATTAATAACGATGCCTTGAATTGCATTTGGAAATAGATTTGCTCAGATACCATAAGATTATTAAGCAGCAGATCTTCATCATATCTTGACTGCCATAATATGTACTTTCTGAAGATGCTTGGTACTTCTGAAGAGCATTAAAAAGTAAGTAAAAGCATTATTAATTGCACAGTTATGCACTTCCTTCCTTATCATATTTGATAACTTTCCAGGAACATATATCATCAAAGAATAGAGTAAGGTGACAATTTTTTATGTTTTATAAACAGAAGTTTGGAGAAGTCGGGCAGTGAACCTCTAGCAGCATGATCAAACAAGAGTATTTATATTCTACAGAAGCTCAAGGCCCTTTTGGACAAGTCCTATTGCTCATTCCTTTGAGTTGAAAGAAAATACCAGTTGGATAAAGGGTGTGATGAACCTGATCTAGGTCTCAGGATGTCATACTAAGATTTTGGCAGACCAATCCTTTGCTGCCCCTTTATATCGAATCCTGTAGTCAACAGATAAACACACAAGTCCATGTATATGTCAAGATAATCACCAAGGATAAAAAAGACTGGTAAATTTGTGAGAAGTACTTTTTAGGGATAGTGGTTGACTTGGGAATCATACCTGGTAGCTCCCTAGAAGTCCAAGTCCTATAGTTCTGCATTCATGTGGAAGCAAGATGTGTTGCCTAGAAACAGTCATGTACAGAAGAAACTGTATAGACTTTCTGAAAAACTTGACCTTTGAATGGTTCTGAAAATTATTTGCTAATAATACTGAATCTTATTAACTTGGAACTAGGAATGGACTTTAACTATATTAGTGTAATGAATTGCTTGAGCCTGTAGAATGGAAAGCCAGGGGTCTCAAACCTTCTTGAAGCTCTCTGGGTCTCCCATACCCTGGTTCTATCTTTGGCATTGGGATTAAGGTTGGGTAGTTCCTGCTACCATCATTTATCTTTTTTCCCTGGCATCCTCTAAGAGGGAGAGGGAGGGAGGGAGGGAGGGAGGGAGGGAGGGAGAGAGAGAGAGAGAGAGAGAGTTTATGCTGCCCGTCTGACAAAAATAAACAAATAAATGTACAAAAAAAGAGATAATTTCAGTTGTGCAGTCCCCTAGCCCTTTAAAGTAGATGTGTATGGTTATATGTGTCAGTCTTAGGTGATAGATCAACCTACCAGAGATAATCTAATTCAGATTTTATTTTAAAAGAAGGAAAGATAAAATGAACTCTCTATGCTCAATTTAAATATTAATCTGCAAATACTGTTGATAAAGATAACTTATAGAGACATTCAGTAAGAAGGCTAAGTCTGGCAATTTAAAAGGGAAATTCTGAAAGAGAATTCTCCAGGGAGGTCACACTGTGGAATTGGCAAATTCTTCCTGAGAAATGGGAAATGTTGCAATTTAATATTGCAGACTGCTAGAATGCCAATAAAAGTACTTTTAAAAAGTCTTCATGATCAACTTTAAGAATGGATAAATATTCATCCTGGGGATTGGGTAACAGGTGAATGCACCTTTCAGTTTGTGCTAGAAAATTAAAAAAAATAGGTAAACCTGAAACACATCACCAACAGGCTAAAATGACAGTGCAACAGTGTAATTCCTAGCTGAATATTTTTACCCTGATCCTTTAGAGAGCAAATTGTCTTCAACATCTGTTTCCCCTAATTCAATTACCCTAAATGGTCCAACTTTTTGGAAATACCTAAACTTAAATCAGAGGTGGAGGGAAGCTATCTTAAAACCTTAAAATTCAATTTGACAAAGATGTTGCAGTCTGATTATCCTTGGAGACAAACTTCCAGTAGTAACCAATTAGTCTCAAGAGTGCTTATAAGTATTTGTGTGTCTGTAAGCATGGGTGATTTCTAAGTAGCCTTCATTTAATCCTTCCAGGATGATGTAGTTACATGTCCCAAATAATGTTCCATGTCAATCATCCCAGGTCTTCCGTTCAATTAATATCTTTGCCAGACAAGGGAATTAATTTTTATCAGAGGACCCTATAGTTGATCTATGGGGTCCAAAATGTTTTTCTTGAGGTTTTTTTCTCTCCATCTCATTGATAATGTATCACCTCCAGATTTCTATTGATCAGAAATTTGAGTTGAAATTTCTGGACTAAATTTGTGGCAATCATTAAACGAATCCAGCAGTTGTTAAGCAAACCCATTCATTTCAATGGGCAGTTTTTGCCAGAAACTGGCAAAAAATATCAGAAATCGGCACAAAAACATTTCAAATCAAGATTACATGAATGCAGAATGCCACAACTGTTCTGTACGGTCATTTACATTCTTGTAAACGCCGCGCTGTGATTGGTCAAAGCGCGCAAGGATCCGATTGGTCAAGCGAGACGCACTGATTGGCCCACTGCGGATCTCCCGCAATTGGTGGAAACTAATCGCGGGAGATTCAAAGTGGTGTCATTGGTCACGGCCGCCGTGGCTTGGAAATAAAAAGCCGCTGTTTTTCCCCCGGAACCAGAGCCATTCTCGGGACCAATAAAAGAGCTGAACCAAGTCACTGAGTCCTGGTCTCCTTGCTGCGACGGACACAACACTGGCGACGAGGGTGGGATTCCAAGGCTAATCCCCCCACCAACACATGTCCGGAGGAAGCGAGACCGACAAGATGGCCAGCATCGCACCACCCGCGCCCTTTAATCCCGCTACCGAGGACTGGGAATCATACACAGACAGATCCCTCATGTTCCTTGAGTGTAGCAACATGAAGGACGCCACCGGGCTGAAGAAAAGAGCTGTCTTCCTGACACACTGCGGGCCCGCAGTGTTCAAGATGGCAAAAGCTCTAGCAAAACCCGCAGACGTCAAGGAGATGGACTGGGCCGACCTCGAACCATTGCTCCGGAACTATTATGCCCCCGCCGTGCCCACCCTCATCAGGCAGCACGATTTCTACCGGCGGGACCAGAGATCGGGTGAGAGCATCAGCAATTTTGTGGCTGAGCTACGAAGCCTAGGGGGCATGTGCGGGTTCTCAGACATGGATGAGGCCTTACAGGACTGCGTCGTGCTCAGACTCCGAGACCCAGTCCTACAGAGCCGACTGATGGCCAAAGGCAACATTGCCCTCGCCGATGCCATCGCTGAAGCCACCGCAGCTGAGGCAACCCGGAAATCGGCGAACCGCATGTGGAGACCAGACACCGGAGAGCGCGCCATGACCGCCGACCCAGGACAGGCGACCGAGGCCCAACCGGAAGCAAGTCACCGCGAGACCACCACTCCGCCTCTGACACCACGGACGAGGAGGAGGATATCCACCGGCTCCAGATGTGACGTGACCAGCGCAATCGGCGGAGTTGTAAGTCAGGGACTGTATGTGCCGGGTGCGGAGGTGACCACCCTTGATCAGAGTGCCGTTTCTTCGATGCAGTCTGCCGGCACTGCGACAAAAAGGGTCACATCGCCCACGTCTGCTGATTGAGGAAGGCCTACAGCCCCAGACGGTGGGACCACAGCGAGCGGAGAAGGGACAGCACACCCCCAGAGCCAGAGATCACCAGGCCGAAAGCCGATGGGACCGGAGCAGATGGAACCGACGAGGTGGCGAAACCCGGCGGAAGGAGGAAACCCACCAGACGGTCATCAACGGCCACGCATCAACCACCGACGCTTGAAAAGTCTACGTGGATGTAGGCACCGAAAGCGAGCCATGCAAAATGGAGGTGGACTCCGGGTCCTACCTCTCCATGGTCGCCTGGCAAGAAATCAAACGCTTGGTGCCTACCATCCACAAGAAGGGACTGGAGAACCAGAAACTAATAATTAAGGACTACCAGGGAAACCGCATCCTGGTAGTCGGAACCAGACAATTCAAAGTAACATTCAAGGGCCACACTGCAAAGCTTCCCCTGACAATCGTGGACCGAGACCGACCCAGCCTTTTGGGACTACAATGGTTCACACCGCTCGGCATTGAGGTCACGGGCATAAACCACTTCGCAGAGACCGATTGGGAACAGCAACTGGCATGGGACTTCCAGGAAGTGTTTGATGGCACCCTAGGCAAGTACCGAGGACCCCCTATTTCCTTCAGCCTAGACCCCAACATTCCCCCGATATACCTAAAACCAAGGCGGGTACCTTTTGCACTCCGGCCAAAAATAGACGAGCAAATTGACAAGCTCGTTAAGCAAGGGGTCCTACAACCAATCGACCACGCCTGGTGGGAGACCCCAATAGTCACTCCAGTCAAGCCCGATGGGTCGGTAAGAATCTGCGGGGACTATAAGGCCACCCTAAATTGCACCTTACAACAAAGCGCCTACCCCGTCCCAGTAGTGCCGCATCTTCTACACTCACTGGGGGGAGACAAGGTTTTTGCGAAGCTCGACCTGGCGCAAGCATACCAACAGCTGCCGATCGATGCAAAAACCACCGAGGCGCAAACCATAGTCACTCACCGGGGAGCGTTTCGCTGTAACTGACTCCAGTTTGGAGTCAGCGTGGCGCCTGGAATTTTCCAGAGCCTCATGGAGAGACTTTTGCAAGGAATTAAGGGGGTGGTGCCCTACTTCGATGACGTGCTGGTGTCGGCAACCAACCAGCTAGAACTAGAGGGTCGTCTAAGGGAGGTACTAATGAAATTCAAGGAAACTGGGCTAAAAGTGAAGAGAGAGAAATGCCAGCTTTACACAGAGTGGGTCGAGTTCCTAGGATACCTCCTAGACCAGCACGGCATCCACCCAACCGCAAACAAAATCAGAGCCATTAAGGAGGCCCCCACGCCCAGGAATAAAACAGAACTGCAGGCATTTCTGGGACTGCTTAATTTTTACAATGTTTTCCTGCCCCAAAGGCGACCGGGGTGGGACCTTTGCATAGGCTTTTGGACAAGGCGGCCACCTGGACTTGGGGGAAGCGTGAGGAAGTCGCCTTCAGGAAAACCAAGAACCTGCTCACCTCGGATGCCGTCCTCATCCAATACAATGAGACCCTACCACTTGCTGTCACATGCAACGCCTCACACTTCGGCATTGGCGCTGTCCTCAGTCACACACTCCCGGATGGAAAAGAAGCACTCATCGCCTTCTTCTTGAGGACACTCACCAAACCAGAGAGGAACTATAGCCAGCTGGACAAGGAGGCCCTGGCTGTCGTCGCAGCAGTGAAGAGGTTCCACGAGTACCTCTACGGCTGCACTTTCACCATTATCACAGACCACAAGCCTCTGCTGGGCATCCTGGCAGGGAACTGGGCCATCCCGAACATCCTATCTCCCAGAATGACAAGGTGGTCCAAATTCCTTGCCTCCTACAGCTACCGGCTCACACACCGACCCGGTAAGACGATCACCCACGCAGATGCCTTGAGCCGCTCGCCGTTACCCGACCTAGACACCGACCCAGCACCCATGACGACTACCCTCAGCATAGAGACTCTGCCCGATCTACCCATAACCGCGTCAGACATTGCCTGAGAAACTAATAAAGACAAACGTCTGTCATGGGTAGAATGGGTAGAAAAAGGGTGGCCGGAAAAAGACGACGACAAAGCATTCAAGACATTCCAGAACCGGCAAACAGAACTCTCGCTACAAAAAGGGTGTGTATTTGGGGGGATAGGGTTGTTATTCTGGAAAAGCTACAAGGGAAGGTATTGGAGTTGTTACACGAGGGGCACCCGGGCATAGTTAGAACAAAAGCCCTGGCCAGAAGTTACGCTTGGTGGCCAGGGATGGACAAGCAAATCGAGGCCTGGGTGGCAAGATGTGAACGCTGCCAAGAAACCAGACCGAGCCCTCCCGCGGCACCGATCCTGGAATGGGAAAACCCCAGGGCACCATGGTCCAGGATCCACATAGATTTTACCGGGCCCACTAAGGGACATACATTTCTCATAACGGTAGATGCTTACTCCAACTGGTTGGAGGTAAGCAACATGAAAACCACCACCATGGAGGCAGCGACCAAAGAACTTAGCAAGCTATTCGCAACCCACGGCCTCCCAGATGTCATCGTGTTGGATAACGGGCCCCAATTCACCTCGCTAGAATTTGAAAAATTCCTAGTGGAACGGGGCATACGACACGCACTGGCAGCTCTGGCACATCCGGCAGCGAACGGAAGGGCGGAATGGATGGTTCAATTTACAAAAAAAACTATCCAAAAAATCAAACACGGGGAAATCCAAGAAAAAATAAATAAAATGCTTTTCATGCAACATATAACCCTGAACACGACAACGAACAAAAGCCCGGCAGAGCTACTAATGGGGAGGAAAATAAGGTCCCCACTCGACAGGCTGCACCTCACATACAACCCAGAGAAACCCCCAAACTCCTCTAGCAAGCACTGGTCCTTTGCACCAGGCGACGCCGTCTACGCAAAGAACCTAACCGGAGACCCACTGTGGGTACCAGCAACCATAACCCAACTGACAGGTCCCCGCTCATACCGGCTGCAAACAGCTGACAGACGAGCCTGGAAACGCCACATCGATCAACTAAGATCGAGAACAATCACAGGAAACACAACCGACATGCAACCAAACACAGACAATCCCCTTAATACAAGCCAAGAGGGGAGGGAATACCCTGGGAACCAAAACCCAATAGAAAGAAACCAGCAACACTTACCAACTGACAGCCAGCTCGAAGCCTCACCAGGAAGAAGCAGCCAGGCCAGCTCAACCAGCCCAGAAAGACTAGGCGGGAGTGGCGAAAACCGCAGCTCAACCAGCCCGGGTAGACCGGGAGGGAGCTGCGACAAGAGGCCCAGCGACACCTTCCAGGTGGTTCAATCGACGAGGCCGAGAGCAACAGAGAACCCGACCGAACCGGCCAGGAGCCAAACAACAACTAACCTGCGTAGGTGCAGTAGGCAAGTACGGAGCCCCGCCTACTTACGGGACTACATCACATAGGACCGAACCAAGAGGGGAGGGGTGTTCTGTACGGTCATTTACATTCTTGTAAACGCTGTGCTATGATTAGTCAAAGCACGCAAGGATCCGATTGGTCGAGCGAGCCACACTGATTAGCCCGCTGCGGATCTCCCGCGATTGGTGGAAACTAATCGCAGGAGATTCAAAGTGGTGCCATTGGTTGCGGCTGCTGCGGCTTGGAAATAAAAAAACGCTCTTTTCCCGCCGGAACCAGAGCCGTTCTCGGGACCAATAAAAGAGCTGAACCAAGTCACTGAGTCCTGGTCTCCTTGCCGCGATGGGCACAACAACAACAATCTGTACATACAGTCACCTGGCTGTGGTGGTGGACAGTGGCACAACCATTTACGATAACTGCCACAATGTCAAATGGTTGCAAAATGACTGGCCGTAAATTGAGAACCACCTGTACCTTCCTATGCAACAATTGCACAATAGTTTTTTGTGTCAGTTGATATGCCACAATCATGTGATTAAAGGTCCTTCCCTCTTTTTTTAAAAAACAAATTTTATTAATTTTACAAAAAACAATACACAATCCAGGCATAACAACTTGAAAAATCTTTTCTAAAAAAAAAATAAATAAATAAAGAAGAAAGCCAATAAACATATAAAATAACTCCAAATTGTAATATCAATATTTACATTATCTATTTAACTTCATATCTTATCCAGACTTCTCCTTTTATCCAAATTATATTTCTTGCTTATTACAATTTTATTGCCTTTCATAAACATACAAAACACAAAACATAAACAAAACTAAAACATCTTTTCTGAAGGCTGCCTGATCCCGGGTTGAAACTCTTCACACAGACACAAATTCAAACATCATATTCACTTTATATATCCTTCCATATCTTATTATCATTTTCTTTTTTTCTTTTTTTATAAACCAATTTTATCAATTTTACAAAAACAGTGCACAAACAATCAAGGCATAACAGCTTATAAATTCTTTTCTAAAAAAAAAAATATAATTAAAGAAGAAAACCAATAGAACATAATGATTCCAAATTATAATATCAATATTTACTTTATATATTTAACTTCATATCTTATCCCAGCTTCTCCTTTTCATTCAAATTATTTCTTGTTAATTAAAATTTTATTGCCTTTTATCAATATACAAAAAAAAACATAACAAAACCTTTATATATCCTTCCATATCTTATTACCATTTTCAATAACATTCTTTGTCTGTTCTATTTCCAACTATCCATTCATCTTTTTTCTTTTACTATACTTCTCCTATACACTAATTGGAGTGACGCCTTTTAACTCATTACCCTAACTTAAAAGTACTTCATATAACACTTAATTTATCTTGGGATTCTGTTTAGTAGATTCTAAAACTACACAGTAAATTTTATACTCTAAATACACATATAAAAACACAATCTTATATACCTTCCAGAATCCCCCTTTTATCCTTAATTAAATTCACCCATTGTCTCCGAATAAACTTTTTTTCTTTAGATCTTGCTTCCCACCATTAAGGCTTCTCCTCCCCCCCTTTCTCTCTTGCTTATTCTTCTCCTTGCCCTTTTTACCCCTTTGTCTCTCCTCCTCCCTTTTCTTACTCCCTTTCCTTTGCTTTCTAACCTTGCATCCACCTTTCCTCTCATTTTTCTCTTTTTTGGTTGTTTTTTCAAATCTTAAAATCCCCTTTTTCTTATCCTCTTTCTCCTCCTCCCCGGAAAAAACCCATTGTTCATCAAAGATGGCTTCTTGTTCCTCTTCTTCTTTGTCCCAGTCATTCTGCTGCATAATCAACTTTTCATAAGTACATAACGCCATTTCTAAAAATTGAAATAAAGTGTCCAAAGTATCTTTTCCATCTTGTTCTTCCTTTTTATATTTTTGATATTCAGTCTTTAGTTCATCCACAAGCGATGCCATCCTGAAAAGAGAAACTTTCCCCAAAACAACCACCCAAGTATTTTTAATCAAAAATAATTCAAAAAAAGTTCCAAAAGTTTATATTTTTCTTCTTTATTCTATTTCTTTTTCTGGGGTTACTGTTTAATCAAAGAGGTCCAATTACCTTGTATCTTTCTTTGAGATTCTAGGCAATCTCCTCCTTTTTCCACTTCTGCTCCAATTTTTTTTCCTCTCCCTTTCCACTTACAACATCAATTTTTAAATGATCAGAAATCCATACCTCTAATAAGGGTTTTCCAATTTCTTAAATTTTTAAGTCCAATGTCCAAGAACTCTTTTGTCCCTTAACTTCAACTTTCAGAATAATTCACCTTCAGTGCCCAAACAAATTTCAAATCTTCATCTGCTGTTTCCGTGGGGTGGGAGAGTGAAGAAAAAAAAAGTTCCCTTTAACAGCTTCTCCGCCGCTTTCGATCTTCTTAGGGATACAATGTATCCTCCAGCAATTCAGACAGCTCAATTCCAACGAATTTAAAAGATGTTGATTGACCCAGCTCAGCCAGCATTTTCACTTTTCTTGCTTCCTCCAGCACAATCTTACCCGGTTACTGGCTTCTTCGTGGCAGCCATTGCTGACCGCCGCTCCACCACCTTAGGAAAAAGGGGTTTTTCCGGATGAGGAGGGGGTCTGCGGCACCCGCAACCCCCTGTCTGGCTCCCCTCTCTCTTCGGCTGTCCCTACAGGGCAGCCATATCCCCCTGACCCACTTGGATCGGGGGTACCTTGGCGGCAAGTGCAGCAGGAATCGCGAACGGTCGCGAATTCCTGCTGCCACTGAAGCCACGCAGAACCGGAAACCAAAGCTCCTTCCCTTTTAATATGCATCGTGATGTTAAAAAGAGTAGGACTTTTATCATATAATAGTGGTCAATATACCATGTCTTCTCTAAGGAGAGAGGATATCTTGAAAGTGTTTCCTGCAAAATAAATTATGAAGGAAGTTGACTAAGTAAAGAAACAACCTCACAACTGTTTTGTGTGTCTGCCTGCCTGCCAGGTGAGATAGGTTTCCTGGGCATAAAATTGGCATTCTTTCTCACTTTGATTATTTAAAATGATAACTTTTGTGCAAATATTTATAAAAGCTGTTGAGGAAAAAAATATGGTTTCCCCTGCAAAATGTTGTTCTGAACCTGCATGTGTTTGAGTAGAGGATGAGTGGAATTCCATTCCTATTTTAATGTTTATATTTAAAATATTTGTATAATTTAATATTTGTATAAGGGCACTACCAGAAAATATACAAGATTAAAAATATGGATTAAATGTAATAAAAATACAGCAATGAAAAAAAAAACATGTAAAATTCAGTCAGAAAGCACATAAAATAATGACACCCACAAAGTCCTGCTGTTATCTCTGTGAGGTAGTCTAGGTTAGGAAATTGACACTAGGAAGATTACAGAAATACTATTGTAGTGTTGTAGGACATAATAACAGAATCTTTAAATCTGGCCAAAGTTACTTTCTGCTCCTCTTATGCCTAATAGTTCTTTGTAGCTGTATTATTTTGAGTCTCTTTTTCATGCTCCTTCCTCTCCTAGGATCAAATTACCATTTACTTTCTCTTAACAGTTCTCCTAGCAACTCTTGCATTCTTTTGTCCATGCTATCTTTGCACTCCTCTACATAATCTACCAGGCACTCTCAAATATCAAGCTGACAAAGGGATTTCAGCAGATGTTAACATTAAGGCAATGTTGAACAATTGTTCAACAAAACTGTTGAATAAGGGTACAGCATGTTGAAGTCAGTGAGCACAGTCCTATTCTCTATTGACTTCTCCAGGAGAGGGAAAAGAAAGCAAGCAGGTTGCTGAAATATACCTTGTGGTTGGGGAAATGGCCTTTATTAAGAAGCTGAGTAAATCTCCATTGCCTTGGTAATGTGAGGGGAGAAAATGAATAAATCCATTGTGTATTGCATAGCTGTGACTCAAATCTTAAAACTATCAGTTGATACTTTTCTACTGCAAAGGGAGAATTTGAAACGTTGAACAATCACACGTTGTGCTCTGGGAAAATCTGGGAAAATACTACGTGTTAGGAAGCATCTAACTTCCTGATGTCCCATATTTGGTGATGAATTGTATACTGAAATTCAATAGGTAGATTGTAAACCAAGCCATCCTAGGATGGGGCGGTAGGTCAGGGTATAAAATAGAATGCAAACTTTGCTCTGGGTTCCTCCCACCTGCCAGGGCAGGAACCCATTTCTGCAGAAATGCTACAATAAAGCTGTTTTCCTTGGATTAATATCGAATCTTTGGTGGTTTTTCAAGCCCCCACCTCACAATTTGGCGAGCCAAGCCAGGAGCCTCAACAGTGGTCTTCCAGAAGCCGGGGACTAGGTGAGTAGTGGCCACGACCTCCCATTGAGAGGTGCCTCCTCCCTGAATTCTGGTCGGCTCCAGAGGCGACTGGAAATCCAGACGATCCTTGGAAACAGTGTTTTGCCGGCTGATAGTCTGGGACTATCAAAAAGAGAAAGCCTGAGTTGGGGACGCCCACACATCCACTACCTCGGAGGTCTGGAGTGATCAGGTAAAACTTTGTTCCTTTCATTTGCAGTCAGAAAAAGAAAAGGGAGGGAAGAGGTCCTTAAACTCCCTGGGGGAATCCAGCGTCTGCTGGAGGACTAGGACTCTGAAAGAGAGGGGTCCTTAAACTCTCTGGGAGAATCCAGCATCTGCTGGAGGACTGGACTGGTGAGTCAAGACTCTGGGAGTCTGAAAGAGTAGAAGATGGGAAAGGGGCAGAGTGAGGCTCTGGGAGCCTGGAAGAAGCCTGTCTGGGACAGGGAAAATCTGACAATGGCAGAAATCAATTCTGGTAGATTCGCCCCTGGGACAGCTACTCCAGCAGTAGGTTCTCCCCGAATCTAAAGGAATTCACCAGACATCTCGAAAAGAAAAACATGATTTATCTTTGTCGAGACTGATGGCCAAAATATCCTCTGATTGATCCTAAATTTCCAAATCACTGGAGTCCTGAGGGGGAAACCAGTACCTATTGGACAACCAAATTGAGAGATTATATTCTCCAACACAAAATGACCACTCAAATTGCATACATAGATGTATGGTTTCATGTGAAATTTGAAGGTCCGTCTCAACAAAAAGACAATGAGAGAGAGACGGATGATTGGCTGCAGAGTTCGCCGCCCGCAAATCCTAATTTGAATAACGCACCCGCCATTGCCGGTGGTACAACCCTCTCCTCAGCAGCCTCCCTATCTGCGACTGAGAAAAGAAGTGGAACAGTTAAGAAGAGAAGTGTTCAAAATTTTCCCTTCAGAGAAAAACCTGAAGTGGATGCATTTCCTCTTAGGGAAGTTCCAGTGGGATCAATGCTGCAGGCAACCCGGTGACAGTCTTTGTGGCTGCCCCCATAAAACCAGCCGAGTTGATAGAATTGAAAAAGACTCTTCCAAAACTTCATGAGAATGCTCATGAGGTGGTCGAACAGTTAGAACTACAGAGACTGTAAAAACCAGACAGAAGTCACAGATGATGGTTGCAGCTGTGCAGGCTGCAGCTAAAAATGAGGTGAAGAAAAATGTGGATTGTGTAAAAGGAGCAATGGGAGACCAGGGTGAGAGAAGGCGAAGTGGAATGCAAGGAAGTTTCAGGGGAAGAGGAAGAGGTTTCAGAGGGATGGGAATGAGACAGCCTGGAATGGACAGAAGCTGCTTTAGGTGTGGGAAGGAAGGACACTTTGCGCGCGAGTGTCCTACCAACCAGGAGGAGAGGAGTTATGCATTGTATGATTAGAGTTGTTCCGGCTCCTTTAAGAGGACCTGCGGGAAGCCATTGGTAAACATTTCAGTGGGTCTTGACCATCAGGAGCGGTTGTTCCTGATAGACACCGGCGCAAGCCGGACTTCTGTGTGTGTCCCGATAAAAGGGTGCACATAGATCAAGGAAAATGTTAAAAGTAGTGGGGGTGAGTGGAAAATCACAGGATGTGTTTGAACAAATCAGACTGGAAATGAATGAAGTGGTGACTGAGGCTGGAGTGAATTTGCTAGGGAGAGTGTATTTGCTAGGGAGTGAATGGAGTGAATTTGCTAAGGAGAGATCTGTTGCCTGTGTTTGGTATCCAGCTGTGGGATACCGGGAAGGGAGTAAGGATGTGGAAGATGACTGTGGAAGATGAGAGGGCAATTTTGGATGAGGTCTGGGCAGGAGGAGAGAAGGCAGGGCGAATGAACATTCAGCCGATTAAGATTCAAGTGCAGCCTGGGGTGACAAAGCTTTGGACCCCAAAATATTCAATGAATAGAAGGGGGAGAGAGGGGTTGATCTGAAAGATGCCTTCTGGGCATGCCCCCTTGAGGAGGGAAGTAGAGACCTGTTTGCATTTGAATGGAATGATCCTGAGAGTAGAAGATTTGGACAGGCTTTGGAAAGTTAGTGTCTTTTATGTTGATTCAATATGTGGATGATTTGTTGCTGACTGGAGAGAAAGAGGGAGAAGTCAGAGCAACATTGCTAGCTTTGCTAAATGGGCTGAAGGAGCAGGGATTGACAGTTTCAAGGGAAAAGATCCAGTTTGTGGAAAAGAAGGTGAAATAAAGCTCTTGGATTGCAGAGTTTGGGTGGACCAATACACTGTGTTAGCCCAATTCCTGCACAGGAAGTTGGTAGGGAAAGGAGAGAGTATAGAATGGTTAGAGGGAGATGATGAGAAGTGGGAGGATTTAAAGAAGGCATTGTCATCCGCACCGGTTTTGGCTTTGCCCAATTTGAAGCTCCCATTTCATCTGTATGTGTCAGCAGCTCAGAGAACGGGACTAGGAGTGTTGGCGCAGAAGAAAGGGGGGGCAATACCAGCCCATCGCTTTTCTGAGCAAAACTCTGGAGCCGGTGGTGAGAGGATGGCCAGTGTGTGTGCAGGCTGTGGCTGCTACAGCTATGTTGGTGGTAGAGAGCAGGAAGTTAACCTTTGGGGGGGGGGGCTTGTAGGGCATTCACCCCACCAGGTTACTTCTGTGCTAAGTTAGTTGGCAACAACTTGGATGACAGAGGGGCGGATTCTCAAATATGAGACCATTTTGAGAACCAGCTCTGATGTAGTGATTGGGACAGACAGGAATTTGAATCCAGCAGAATTTTTAGAAGGAAGAAGACAGGAGTGGGAAGCTGAGAATCATGATTGTTTGTTGCAAGTAGATCTGATGACAAAAGTGAGGGAGGATCTGTTGTGTCCGCGAAATGATGCCAGGAGTCGGTGACTTAGTGCAAAGCTCTTTATTGATCTGCTGGAACCGAACTGGCGAAAGGAAAAAAGCCCACGGCTTTTATTCCTTTTGCCGCGGTGGCCGCAGCCAATGACATCACTTTGAATCTCCCGCGGTCTGAACGGACCAATCGCGGGAGATTCTTAGCGAGCCAATCGGCACGGCTCACCTGACCAATCGGAGAGCCCCGCGCTTTGGCCAATCAAAGTGCGGGGATCTCGAGTATGTTAATGAAGGACAGAACACCCCTCCCCTCTTGGTTCAGTCCTTACGTTGCGTAGTCACGTAGGTAGGCGGGGCTCCATCTGGTCCTACTTGACCTGCGCAACTCAGTTGTAGGCTGGATCCCGGCCGGTTTGGTCGGGATCTCCGTTGCTCCTGCTGCTGTTGTGGGAACCGGCTGGTCGATCGGGCCGGTCCTTTCTCCGTAGCTCCCTCCTGGGCCTTCCGGGTTGGTTGAACTACGGGTTTCGCCGCTCCCGCTCGGTCTTTCCGGGTCGGTCGAGCTGGCTTGGCTGTTCCTTTCTGGCGAGGGGTCGTGATGGCTGCGTTCCGGTGAGTATTGCTGGTTTATTTTTCTTTGGATTCGGTCCCCTGGGTATTCCCTCCCCCCTTGGCTTGCGTTACGGGGGTTGGGTTCGTTTGTTTGTGCATTGGCGGTTTGTTGGTTTGCGGTTCTCGACCTAAGTTGGTTGATGTGGTGTTTCCACGCTCGTCCGTCTGCTGTTTGTAGCCGGTACGAGTGTGGGCCTGTTGCTTGGGTGATGACGGCTGGGATCCATAGAGGGTCTCCCGTCAGGTTTTTTGCATATACGGGGTCCCCGGGTGCGAAAGTTCGGTGTTTGGTGCTTGAGTCTGGGGGCCTCTCCGGGTTATACGTAGGGTGTAACCTGTCGAGTGGGGACCTTAGCTTTCTACCCATTAGTAGTTGGGCTGGGCTTTTGTTGGTTGTGGTATTCGGGGTTATGTGTTGGGTGAAGAGTAGTCTGTTGATTTTCTCTTGGATCTCCCCGTGGTCTATTTTCCGGATGGTCTTTTTAGTGAATTGGACCATCCGTTCCGCCCTACCGTTCGCCGACGGGTGCGCCGGTGCTGTCAGCGCATGGCGGATGCCCCTTTCCGCTAGGAATTTTTCGAATTCCAGCGAGGTTAACTGGGGCCCGTTGTCGAAGACAACGACATCTGGGAGGCCGTGTGTTGCAAAGAGTTTGCAGAGTTCTTTGGTCACGGCCTCTGTGGTTGTCGTCTTCATGTTGCTTACCTCCAGCCAGTTGGAGTAAGCGTCAACTGTTATGAGGAAGGTGTGTCCTTTTGTGGGCCCGGCGAAGTCTATATAGATTCTAGACCAAGGTCCCCTTGGGGTTTCCCACTCTAGGACGGGTGCTGTGGGTGGGCTGGGCCTCGTTTCCTGGCATCGTTGGCACCTAGCTACCCAGGCCTCTATTTGTTTGTCCATCCCTGGCCACCAAGCGTAACTTCTGGCCAGGGCTTTAGTCCTCACGATGCCAGGGTGCCCCTTGTGCAGCATTTCCAAAACCTTCCCCTGTAGCTTTTCCGGAATGACCACCCTGTCCCCCCATAGTATGCACCCTTTTAACAACGAGAGTTCCGTTTGGCGGTTTCGGAACGTTTTGACGGACTCGTTGTTGTCCCTTTCCGGCCACCCTTTTTCCACCCAATGCAACACCTGCGCCAGACGTTTGTCTTTATTAGTCTCTCGGGCAATGTCTGACGCGGTTATGGGCAGGTTGGGTAGAGTCTCTATGCTGAGGGTGGTCGTTGTGGGTGCTGGGTCGGTGTCAGGTTCCGGTAGCAGCGAGCGGCTTAAGGCGTCTGCATGGGAGATCGTCTTACCCAGTCTGTGTATGAGTTCGTAGTTGTAGGCTGCCAGGAACTCGGACCACCTTGTCATTCGGGGAGACAGAATGTTCAGGGTGGCCTGGTTCCCTGCAAGGATTCCCAGCAGTGGCTTGTGGTCCGTTATGATGGTGAAAGTCCGGCCGTAGAGGTATTCGTGGAATCGTTTTATGGCGGCAACTATAGCCAGAGCCTCTTTGTCCAGTTGGCTATAGTTCCGCTCCGGTTTGGTGAGGGTCCTTGAAAAGAATGCGATGGGCGCTTCTTTTCTGTCGGGAAGGGTATGGCTGAGGACAGCGCCGACGCCGAAGGGTGATGCGTCGCATGTGATGGCCAGAGGTAGGGTCTCGTTGAATTGTATGAGGACGGCGTCGGAGGTGAGGAGGTCCTTCGTTCTTTGGAAGGCGGCTTGCTCCCGTTTCCCCCAAGTCCAGGTCGCCACCTTGTCCAGGAGCCTATGCAAGGGCTCCGCCGCCGTCGCCTTTTGGGGTAGGAAAACATTGTAAAAGTTCAGTAACCCCAAGAATGCTTGTAGTTCAGTCTTTGATTTAGGGGTGGGGGCTTCTTTGATGGCCTTGATTATTTTGCTTGTGGGGTGAATGCCGTGCCGGTCTAGGAGGTAGCCCAGGAATTCCACTCGTTCCGTGCAAAGCTGGCATTTTTCCCTCTTTACTTTTAGTCCCGTCTCTTTAAATTTAGTTAGGACCTCCCTTAGTCGACCTTCTAGTTCGGCTTGGTTGGCTGCCGACACTAGGACGTCATCGAAATAAGGTACCACCCCCTTGATACCTTGCAATAGCCTCTCCATTAGGCTCTGGAATATGCCCGGTGCCACGCTGACTCCGAATTGGAGTCGGTTGCATTTGAATGCTCCCCGGTGGGTGACAATGGTCTGCGCTTCTGCCGTTTGCTCGTCGACTGGCAACTGTTGGTATGCCTGGGCGAGATTGAGCTTGGCGAAAACCTTGCCCCCTCCCAGTGAGTGCAGTAGGTGTTGCACTACTGGGACGGGGTAGGCGCTTTGTTGCAGCACGCCATTTAGGGTGGCCTTCTGGTCCCCACAGATTCTCACCGACCCATCGGGCTTGATCGGGGTGACTATGGGGGTCTCCCACCGGGCGTGGTCTATGGGCTGCAGTACCCCTTGTTTGATGAGCTTATCAATTTGCTCGTCTATTTTGGGTTTCAGTGCGAATGGCACCCGCCTTGGTTTCAGGCGTTTGGGGGGGACGTTAGGGTCTAGGTCGAATGAGATAAGGGGCCCTCGGTACTTGCCTAGGTTTCCGTCGAAGACCTCTTGGAATTCCCGGGCTAGTTGCTGCTCCCAGCCGTCGTCGGTAACGTGGTTGACTCCCGTGAGGGCGATGTTGAGCGGGGAGAACCATTGCAGTCCCAGTAGGCTTGGGCGGTCACGGTCGACGATCGTTAGGGGGAGTCGTTCGGTGCACCCCTTATACGTTATGTTAAAGCTTTTGGTGCCGACTACCGGGATGCGGTTTCTCTGGTAGTCCTTTACAATGAGTCTCTGGTTGTCTACGTTCCTCCTTTGGAGGGTAGGCACCAACCGCTTTATCTCGTGCCATGCAATCATGGAGAGGTAGGACCCGGAGTCCACCTCCATTTTGCACAGCTGGCCCTCGATGCGTACCTCGACGTGGACCTTCCGGGCGTCGTTGGTGATGGCGTGGCCGATGGTGACCGTCTGGTGGGTCTCCTCGCTCCGCCGGTTGTTGCCGCCTCGCGAAGATCGTCCGTTCCGGTCCCATTGGCTGTCTGAGGGGCGATCTCTGGTCCGGGGTGGTGTGCTTTCCCTCCTCCGTTCGTTCTGGTCCCATCGAGCCGGACTGCATTTTTTCTTCAGGCGGCAAACCCGGGCGATGTGCCCCTTTTTGTCGCAATGCCGGCAGATTGAATTGAAAAACCGGCATTCCGACCTGGGGTGGTCGCCGCCGCAACCGGCACAGTTGGTCCTCGACTTACGACCTCTCCGGTTCCGTTGGTCGCGCCCTGTCTGGAGTCGATGGATGTCCTCCTCGTCATCGGACGTGCTGGATGCCAAGTGGAAATCGCCCTGGTGTGTTGTCGTCTCGGTTTTTGGTTCGGTCGACCTCGCCGGGTTGTTGTTTCCGCCGCGGTCCCTCGTGTCCGGTCTGCGCATGCTATCGGTGCAAGTTCGGGTTTCTTCTGCGGCTGCGGCTGCGGTGAGGGTGTCTGCTAGGCTGATGTCGCCCTTAGCCATCAGCCGGATCTGGAGGGCGGGGTCCCACAGACCGAGCACGATTCGGTCTCTCAGAGCGTTGTTTAGGTTATCAAATTCGCAGAGCCCCCCTAGGCGCCGCAGCTCGGCGACGAAGTCGCTGAAGCTCTCACCCGATCTCTGGTCCCGCCGGTAGAACTCGTTGCGCCGGATCAGGATGGGTACCTCTGGGGCGTAGTGTCGCCGAAGGATGGGTTCGAGGACGTCCCAGTCCATGGCGGTCGCATCGGCGGGCTTGGCCAACGCTTTGGCCATCTGGAAGACCTCGGTCCCGCAGTGGGTGAGGAAGACGGCGCGTTTCAGTGGGCCCGAGGCGTCCTTCATGCCGGTGCACTCGAGGTACATGCGGAATCGGTCGGAGAACAATTCCCAGTCCTCGGTGGCGGGGTTGAAGGGGGCGGGCGGTGCGATTTTCGCCATCTCGGTGCTTCGTCTGGCTTCCGTCGGACACGTGGTTCGGTTCAGGGTCTGGATCCCACCTTCGTCGCCAGTGTTGTGTCCGCGAAATGATGCCAGGAGTTGGTGACTTAGTGCAAAGCTCTTTATTGATCTGCTGGAACCGAACTGGCGAAAGGAAAAAAGCCCGCGGCTTTTATTCCTTTTGCCACGGTGGCCGCGGCCAATGGCATCACTTTGAATCTCCCGCGGTCTGAACAGACCAATCGCGGGAGATTCTTAGCGAGCCAATCGGCGCGGCTCGCCTGACCAATCGGAGAGCCCCGCGCTTTGGCCAATCAAAGCGCGGGGATCTCGAGTATGTTAATGAAGGACAGAACAGGATCTGGAAGAAAATCCTTTGAAAGGAGGGGAGAGATGGTTTGTGGATGGATCAAGCAGGGTTAAGGAAGGAAAGAGGAAGTCAGGATTTGCAGTTGCTTTGAAGAGAGCCTTGGATTTGGCTGAAGGAATTGATGTGACAATTTGAAATGATTAATGGCATTAAATCCCTTGCTAGAAATGGAAGAGGATGAGGATTGGAAACCTGAGGGAAAAGAGAAAGATGATTTGGAAAAAGAAGGGTGTACATTAACTGAGGATGGGTGGAGAACTTCAGAGGGAGTGAGGGTGGTTCCCGTGAATGTAATGAGAGGAATTCTAGAGAAGGTACATGAGGAAAGACACTGTGGAATTGAAGCATTGGTAATGGCTGTAAAACCACATTTTTAGAGCCCAAAGATGTGAACACTAGCCCAGAGTATCTGTTGGAAATACTATTGGTGATTAAAGATCAATTGACAGGATGGGTAGAGGCCTATCCAACTAGAAGAGCCACAGCATCCACAGTAACCAAGATCCTATTAGAACAAATCATTCCACAATATGGGATGATAGAAGCTATTGATTCTGACAGGGGGACACATTTTACACAAAAAGTGTTGCAATCTGTGATGGGAGCTGTTGGGGTGAAATGGAATTTGCACACCCCTTGGCAGTGCGAAAGTGGAAAGGGTGAACGGGGAATTGAAGAGACATTTGACCAAATTACAATTAGAAAATGGGTTACCATGGACAAAGAACTTATCCTTGGCACTCCTTAGAATTAGAACATGCCCAAGGAAAGACACAGGGATCTCCCCTTTTGAAATGTTAATGGGGCAACTCTACCTGGCCAGACTGGGAAATCCTATACCTGAATTTAAAGATTTGTTTCTGAGAAAATATTTGCAGACACTGTCCAGGTCTTTGTTTTCTCTTCATAAACAGGGATTGTTGGCACAACGACCACCACTTGCGGGAAGCCAACACCCCTATGAAACTGGAGATTGGGTCCTGATAAAGACTTGGAGAAGTGAGAAGCTGCAACCTAGCTGGGAAGGCCCGTACCAGGTGCTGTTGACAACTGGATCTGCAGTTTGCACTCGAGAAGGAGGCTGGACGCATTACAGCAGAGTCAAGAAGGCACCAGATCCAAATTCTACGTGGAGGGCAGTTCCAGTGGACGGTCAGCCGCTGAAGCTCACCTTAAAAAGATGAAGAAGATTGGACCCTGGACTGAGCTAACCACCTTGATGATAGTACTGATGATTGCATCAGGAGGACAGATTCCATATATTGGACCAGCTGGAGACTTGGGGACAGATTTATGGGAAGACAATACATACATGAAGGATTGGAAGAAGATATCACAAGCATTGAACATAACTAACTGCTGGATGTGCATGCACATGCCAGGGAAGACAGGGGAGGGTTTAACATTACATGCAATCCCACTAAGTCAACAGGATTTGAGACCAAAGGGAAATAAATTTGAACAGGCTCCTATGAAAAGAAACCTATCCGGGAAGGTATTTGTCCATTTGAGAGAAAAAAAGCATATGTGTGTTTCAAGAGAAATGTATCCAAAGGAGTGGATTTGGGTGATTGGGAAAAATGCAACAAAACTTTTGATATGCCTTTTTCTTGTAGTAACCACAGTTATTCTAACACTCATCATCAATTGAGTTATTTTAATCACAACCAATACCAGATGTGTATGTATTTTGAAGATATAATCAATTGGACTCGGATCAAACGTACACCATGAAAATTTTTAGGTGGGTGTTGTGTGGGAAACATGCGTATAGAGAAATGCCACCACGTTGGAGTGGGATTTGTACCATGGGATACGTGATACCAGTAATATATAAATTGAATACCTTACCCCAGGGACGGATTCAGAACAAAAGAGAAATCAGTTCAGGACTAACGCTGGGGGGAGGTTGAAAACACAGATAGCACAGGGAATGCTGGCACTGTTGGGAGTAGCCATGAATTATAGAGATTTACATATTCTGAATAACTTTACAGTAGCCATGTTTAATGATACTATCAAGACAATCAAAATGCTCAACACGGAACTTTCTGAAGTTAGAAAAGTGGCTTTGAAAAATAGATATGCATTAGACATTGTATTAGCTGCAAAAGGGTGTGTGTGTGCTTTGATTCATTCCCATTGCTGTGTATATATCCATGATTTCCAACCCAAAACAGTGCAAACGATGGAGGAACACATTTGTTCTAATCCATTATTACAAAGAGGTGATTCCTCATTTTCAGATTTGTGGGGGGGGCATTATGGTCTTGGCTTCCCAGCACTGCTTAGTTGAGATCTACAATCATGGGAATTATATTAATTATTATATGCTGTGTGATGTTGTGTTGTTGTGTTCAGTGTTTCCCTGGTGTAATAGCAATGTGTGGAAGATTAGGGAAAACTTTAGGTTCAAGATCCGGGAAGCAGGAGGAAGAACCTCTGATGATGTTTCAGAAGGAGATGGCTCTGAAAGAGGCTGGGGATCTGTTGCGTGAGTTTGAGTCAAGAATGTAAGCAGAAGAGGAGGGAATTGTGAGGGGAGAAAATGAATAAATCCATTGTGTATTGTATAGCTGTGACTCAAATCTCAAAACTATCAGTTGATACATTTCTACTGCAAAGGGAGAATTTGAAACGTTGAACAATCACACGTTGTGCTCTGGGAAAATACTACATGTTAGGAAGCATCTAACTTCCTGATGTCCCATATTTGGTGATGAATTGTATACTGAAATTCAATAGGTAGATTGTAAACCAAGCCATCCTAGGATGGGGCGGTAGGTCAGGGTATAAAATAGAATGCAAACTTTGCTCTGGGTTCCTCCCACCTGCCAGGGCAGGAACCCGTTTCTGCAGAAATGTACAATAAAGCTGTTTTCCTTGGATTAATATCGAATCTTTGGTGGTTTTTCAAGCCCCCACCTCACAGTAAGATTTCCCTGTTGCATTGAAAAAAGAAAGGAAATATTACCGATCCCTTCCCCCTGCAACCTTAACATTTCTCCATAAGTAACCACTTCTTATGTAAGAATTCTCAGTCATCCAGGTCATGGTTGTCTCAAAGGTGCTTTTTCAGGAGGCAACTGAACTTTCCTTTTATTTTTTTTCTTTAAAGATGTTTTGCTTCTCATCCAAGGAACTTCTTCAGCTCTGACTGGATGATGGGGGATGGAAGGATTTATATTGCTTGCAGACAGATAGTTGTTTGCACACTTTTTGAGGATCATTGAATCACATGGAAGTTTATCTGTGTCCTCAGGATCCCTTGAGTAATGCTAATATCTGCATTTTTTTTTGGGGGGGGGGGGAATCTGCTCATACTCCCACACCATTCGAAGGGTACTCATCTCAAATTGCATAGCTAACAGTCTAGAAAGTCCAGTTGTCTCCTGAAAAAGCATCTTCGGGACAACCACTTCCTTCTTCGCCAGCAAGAATGGGGGTGATCCTGTATGCTGTAATTGCTTTCAACAGCAACTATGTTGAGGATAAAACTGAACTGTAAGCTTCTCCCATCTAACCTAATTGCTATGCAGGAGCTGAGAATTTTTTTTAAAAAAAATTATCAAAACAGTGAAATCACAAAAAGACTTTTTTATTAGTAGCTGCTTCTTGAAAGACATTTACTGGAGCCACCCAAATCACAGGTAGAAAGTGCTTCCAGTTTCAGTGTGAGGTAGCTGAAAGAATAATATTTTGTCTTGCTGAAATAATTTCAGCAATATTCCATTTTGAGTCCTCAGAGCCTCACTCCCTTTCTTGCAGGCAAAGAAGGAAGTGGTTAATTAAATATTAGCAACTCTGATATGCAAGTAAATTTACAGTGTTAGGAGAGCCACAAATTCCTTACTTTGCTCAACTCAGCCAATTTTAAAATGGCTTCCTTTAATCTTCATTTACTGGAATTTTACTCTTGTGCCTGCTAATATTTATGGCAAGTTGCCTGCTGCACTGGTGGCTGGTGCATGATGTGAAAGTAGTAATATGGATTTGGCACTCTTGCTTTCCAATTACAGCTGAGAGAATTTAGATCCAATAGAAGCAGCTGCCCTATGCTGAAACGGCTTTTGCTAGAATGCCATTACCTGCTTCACAGATTGCATATTTCCTGCATTTTAATGTATAGTACTTCTTACATTATACAATTAGATATTCGTTATCTTATTCAATTTTATATAAGACCTATGATAGTGCAGTAGTTAAAATGCAGTATTGCAGGCTAATTCTGACTACAGCCTAGGGTTCGATCCTCAGCAGCTCAAGGTTGACTTAGCTTTCCACCCTTCCAAGGTTGGTAAAATGAGGACCCATATTGTTGGGGGCAAGATGCTGACTCTGTAAACCACTTAGGAGGGCTATAAAGCACTATGAAGTGGTATATAAGTGTAAGTGCCATTGCTATTTTATTTTGCTAGATTGAAAATAATTCAATCTATTGTTTGTGATAAATTTGCAACTGAAGGCTAATTTTTAACATTTTTTGATTTTTTTAAAAAAAATGATATACATTTACTAGTATTGTGTCAATTAGCCCTGTTTTATTTTGGATTTTGAGATTCAAAGTGGACATGATGTAGTCTGATTTAGGATTCAGGATTTGGAGCCTAACCCTTTCAATTCAAGCTGCTTTGAGATACAGTAGGCCCAAATGCCTGAAAATATTTCAGTTTATGACTGTGCTTTCTTCTCCTTGTAAAACGAATGTTAATATACTGAGGTAGCAAATTCTTAAAAGAACATTAAGCTTCCCTGGTTTTCGCTGAATACAACAGTAAATGTTTGAAATATTCCCCCTGCAAGGAAAGGATAGCATAGCACAGCAGCTTCCAAACAGTTCAACAAAGAACCTAAATTGTGCTGAACCCCTGCCACAGGCATCAAATCACAACTTATTGATGAAAACTTTCAAAAATTGATTAAAAAAATCTTTCATACTTGCTTTTCTGAAATATATGATACTTTTTCTGAAATATATAAAACTGAGTGCTTTCTTGTGCTTGTGAGATGTGCTTTGCTGCCTCTGGTCACTGGATTTTAAGAGATGTCATAAAAGGTTGGCATAATTGCTTGACAAGCTTGGTCCTTCTTTGGAAGGATTTCTTATCATTGGCTTTTGGTGGGGTGTCAACCTGCATTGGACATATTGACAAAGTTTGATCATGTCTGGGCAGACTTCAGAAGAATGGCTATTGCCCGTATTGGCAAATGTGATGACCCAGGGCATGGCACAAAGGCAACACAACCACATAAGTAAGAAGAGTCCCTTTATTTTATTTTATTTTATTTTAAAATAAATGTTATTACATTTCCAAATTTTAAAAAACATAAAATAAAACTTTATACATTGTTATCAACATCAAGACATCTTTTGCATCTCCTCACATTTTTCAGTATATGTATTTACTTATTCCTTTACCATTACATCTTACTCTTACTATAAATCAATATCTTTTATCCTTACATCTCAATCTTCTCCATGGTATATTTACATATTTACATATTCCCTCATTCTTTTCCTAATTCCCATTTTATTTTATTTTTATTTCTAAACCACTCATCCCAGGCATCCCAGGCCCTATAATAATTTGAATCTTCTCTGTCTTAGCCTGTCCATCTCTATAGAATCTATTATTATTTTTATAACCATGCCTTCCAGTGGAACCCTTTTTTCTTTCCAGAGTTCTGCGTACAAAATCCTTGCAGCTGTTAATATATGTAACATAATATATCTGTTTTATTGCATTTTTGTGTTATTATACTTAATAAAAATGTTTCCGAATTAAATTCAATTTTCTGATTTGTGATTTCTTCTATCCATTGTCTAATTGTATTCCAATATTTTTTCACTTCCTGGCATGTCCACTAGGTATGAAAATAAGTGCCTTTTTCTTTTCCACATTTCCAACAATTTGGGTTTGAGTTAAACATTTTTGCCATCTGTAGAACATTTTGTATTGATTTCCTTGTATGCTGTGGATGTAATTAGTTTGTAATTTGATCCCCATATTCTCTCCCAATTTTCCAGGTCTATATTCTGGTCAACATTTTTCGCCCATACCACCATCGTCTCTTTGACCATCTCCTCTTCCATTTTAAAATCTAGTAGAAAGTTATATAGTCTTGAAATCATTTTCTTTTCCATTTCTTGTAGAATTTTATCTAATTGATGCTTTTCCAAGCAGAAACCAAATTGTACTTTGTCTTCTGATATCTCGCCTGAATTTGCATGTATGGGCACCAATCTATCTTTATATTTTGTTGCTGTAATTCTTGTCTCATTTTGAATCTTCCTTGTGTGTCTAATAGGTCTTTGTAGTTCCTCTTTTTTCCCCAGATCCATTGCATTTGGGTAGATTTGTGCTTCCATAGTTGACAGCCAATTGGGTATTTTAGTATAATGATTCTTTTTAATCTTGTTCCATGTCTGAATTAATGAATCTCTAATCATGTGTCTCTGAAAATATGCATGCTGTTTACATTTCCCATCCCCTAGGAAACTATGCCACCCTCTCTGCAAGTCGTGACTCTCTATCAACAATTCTCTTCTATTTTCCAGGTTGATCCAATCTTTAATCCATACTATAGCCGTAGCCTGATGATACATTTGCCAGTCAGGGAGTCCAAAACCACCCCTTTCTCTTTTGTCCTGTAACAATTTCATTTTTATCCTAGCTTTTTTCCCATCCCAAACAAATTTACTTATTATTCGATCTAATTCTCTAAAAAAGGTTTTATCCAATCTTATTGGTACAGTTTGAAAAAGATACAGCATTTCTTTTTTGATTTGTATTATTAATTTGTCATAGTTATCTTTTTTGATTGAAGAGCATCTTGCTGTTAACCAAATGCCTAAATATTTTACCTTTTTCACACTTTGCATTCCCAATTTTCCTTCTAATTCTTTTTTTTTTTGCTTATCTTTTAAATTTTTAGTCAATAATTTTTTTTTTTTGAAACAAATTTTATTAATTTTAAAGACAAACAACACATCATTAACCATTAAGTACATAAAACCTCTTAACATTATAAATTTTTACAAGTCGAATAAAACATTATTTTTATACAACATAATTCTAATTTATCCCATTTCCATATGGACACATAAATATCTTTCAGCAAATTTCTCATTATTTCTCTTTACTCTTGTTCAATTTCATTTCTTTTCTATATTTATCCATTTTATAGTCATCATATTCATTTCTTTCTAGCTTGTTTACAATTATTTTCATCTAACATTCCTCCAAGGTTTTATTGATTCTTTTTTTTTTTTTTATAAAAAACAAATTTTATTAGTTTTACAAAAAACACAATACACAAACATACAAAACACAAAACATAAACAAAACTAAAAGATCTTTTCTGAAGGTTGTCTGTTCCCGGGTTAAAACTCTTCACACAGACACAAATTCAAACATCATATTCATCCCATATATCCTTCCATATCTTATTATCATTTTCTTTTTTATATATATATATAAAAAACCATTTTTATCAGTTTTATAAAAACAATGCACAAAGAATCAAGGCATAACAGCTTATAAATTCTTTTCTAGGAAAAAATAATAATAAAAGACCAATAAGGCATAACAATTCCAAATTATAGTATCAATACTTCATATAGTATTAACTTCATATCTTATCCCTACTTCTCCTTTTCATCCAAATTATTTCTTATTAATTAAAATTTTATTGCCTTTTATCAATATACAAAATCCAAAAAAAAAAAAAAAGCATATATATCCTTCCATATCTTATTACCATTTTCAACAACATTCTTTGTCTGTTCTATTTCCAATTATCCATTCATCTTTTTTCTTTTACTATACTTCTCCTATACACCAATTGGAGTAACGTCTATAACTCATTACCCTAACTTAAAAATACTTCGTATAGCAATTTTTCTTGGGATTCTGTTTAAAAGATTCTAAGATTACATAATGAATTTTATACTCTAAATACACATATAAAAAACACAAACTTATGTACCCTCCAGAATCCCTCTTTTATCCTAAATTAAATTCACCCATTGTCTCTAAATAAACTTTTTTTCTTTAGGTCTTGCTTCCCCCCCTTAAGGCTTCTCCTCCCCCCCTTTCTCTCTTGCTTATTCTTCTCCTTGCCCTTTTTACCCCTTTGCTTTTTCTCCTCGCTTTTCTTGCTCCTTTTCCTTTGCTTTCTAACCTTGCCTCCACCTTTTCGCTCATTTTTCTCTCTTTTGGTTGTTTTTATAATTCTTAAAATCCCCTTTTTCTTATCCTTTTTCTCCTCCTTTCCGGAAGGGACCCATTGTTCATCAAAGATGGCTTCTTCTTCCTCTTCTTCCTTGTCCCAGTCCTTCTGCTGCGTAATCAACTTTTCATAAGTACATAACGCCATTTCTAAGAATTGAAACAAAGTGCCCAAAGTATCTTCTTTTTTATATTTTTGATATTCAATCTCTAGTTCATCCACAAACGATGCCATTATGAAAAGGGAAACTTTTCCCAAAACAACCACAAGTATTTTTAATCAAAGACAATCAAAAACAATTAAAAAAAAGTTCCAAAAGTTAATACTTTTCTTCCTTCTTCTCTTTCTCTCTTTGGGGTTAATTTTTAATCAAAGAGGTCCAATTACCATATATCTTCCTTTGGGATTCTAGGCAATCTCCTCCTTTTTCAGCTTCTGCTCCAATTTTTTTTTTCTCTCCCTTCCCACTTGCAATGTCAATTTTAAATAATCAGAAATCCATACCTCCAACAAGGATTTTCCAATTTCTTAAATTTTTCAATGTCCAAGAATCCTTTTGTCTCTTAGCTTCAACTCTCAAAGCAATTCACTTTCAATGTCCAATATATCCAAATATTTCTGCTGTTTCCATGGGGTGGGAGAGTAAAGAAAAAAAAAAAGTTCCCTTTAACAGCTTCTCCGCTGCTTTTCGCTCTTCTTAGGGATACAATGTGTCGTGTCCGCAAAAGACGCCAGGAGTCGGTGACTTCGTTTAAAGCTCTTTATTTTGAAGTTGAGAACCGAACCGGCGAAAAGGAAAAAGCCCGCGGCTTTTATTCTTTTCGCCGCGGCGGCCGCGGCCAATGGCAGCATTTCAAGTCTCCCGCTCTTGGAGCGAGCCAATCACGGGAGACTTTCAACGGGCCAATCGGCGCGGCTCGCCTGGCCAATTAGAAATCCCCGCGCTTTAGCCAATCAAAGCGCGGGGATTTCGAGTTTGCAAATTAGGGACAGAACACCCCTCCCCTCTTGGTACAGTCCTTACGTTGCGTAGTCACGTAGGTAGGCGGGGCTCCGTCTAGTCCTACTTGACCTGCGCAACTCAGTTGCAAGCTGGATTTCGACCGGAGCAGTCGAGTTTTTGGCTGCTTCCTCTTCTGTGTGAACCGGTTGGATGATCGGGCCGGTTCCTTCTCCGTGGCTCCCACCTGGGCCTTCTGGGTTGGTTGAGCTACGGGTCTCGCCGCTCCCGCTTGGTCTTTCCGAGTCGGTTGAGCTGGCTTGGTGTTTCTTCTCTGGTGGGGGATCGCGATGGCTGTGTTCCGGTAAGTACTGCTGGTTTATTTTTTCTTGCGTTTGTTTATTCGGGTATTCCCTCCCCCCTTGGTTTGTGTTTTGGGGGGTGGATTCTGTTGCTGACCGTGACCTGAGTTGGTCAATGTGTCGTTTCCAGGCTCGCCCATCTGTGGTTTGGAGCCGGTATGAGCGTGGGCCTGTGATTTGGGTGATGACGGCTGGGATCCATAGGGGGTCCCCCGTCAGGTTTTTCGCATACACGAGGTCTCCGGGTGCGAATGTTCGGTATTTTGTACTTGAGTCTGGGGGCCACTCCGGGTTATATGTTGGGTGTAACCTGTCGAGTGGGGACCTCAGCTTCCTACCCATTAGTAATTCGGCTGGCTTTTGTTGGTAGTGGTGTTCGGGGTGATGTGTTGTATAAAGAGGAGTCTGTTAATTTTGTCTTGGATCTCCCCGTGGTCCATTTTCCGGATGGTTTTTTTTTGGTAAATTGTACCATCCGTTCCGCCCTACCGTTCGCCGCCGGATGCGCCGGTGCTGTTAATGCGTGGCGGATGCCCCTCTCCGCCAGGAATCTCTTGAAGTCGAGGGAAGTAAACTGGGGCCCGTTGTCGGAGACGACGACGTCTGGGAGGCCGTGTGTTGCAAAGAGTTTGCAAAGTTCTTTGATTACGGCCTCCGTGGTGGTAGATTTCATGTCGCTTACCTCCAACCAGTTGGAGTAAGCGTCAACTGTTATTAGAAAGGTATGCCCATTCGTGGGACCGGCAAAGTCCAAATGGATTCTGGACCAGGGCCCCCTCGGTGTTTCCCATTCTAGGATGGGTGCTGCGGGTGGGCTGGGTCTAGTCTCCTGTCATCGCTGGCACCTAGCTACCCAGGCCTCTATCTGCTTGTCCATCCCTGGCCACCAAGCGTAACTTCTGGCCAGGGCTTTAGTTCTGACGATGCCAGGATGCCCCTCATGCAACATTTCTAAAACCTTCCCTTGCAGCCTGTCCGGGATGACCACCCTGTCACCCCATAAGATACACCCCTTAAGCAGCGAGAGTTCGGTTTGGCGGTTTTTAAATGTCTTAACGGATTCGTCATTGTCCCTTTCTGGCCAACCTTTTTCCACCCAATGCAAAATCCGCGCCAGACGCCTGTCTTTAATAGTCTCCCGGGCAATGTCTGACGCGGTTATGGGTAGGTTGGGCAGGTTTTCGATGTTAAGGGTGTTTGTCATTGGTGCTGGGTCAGGGTCGGAGTCTGGTAATGGCGAGCGGCTTAAAGCGTCCGCATGCGAAATCTTCTTACCCGGCTTGTGTATCAGTTCGTAGCTGTAGGCTGCCAGGAACTCGGACCACCTTGTCATCCGGGGAGACAGAATGTTCGGGGTGGCTCGATTTCCTGCAAGGATGCCCAGCAACAGCTTATGGTCTGTCACAATGGTAAAAGGGCGGCCGTATAGGTATTCGTGGAACCGCTTAACGGCGGCAACTATAGCCAAGGCTTCTTTGTCCAGTTGGCTATAGTTCCGCTCTGGCTTGGTTAGAGTCCTGGAAAAGAACGCGATGGGTGCTTCTTTTCCATCAGGAAGGGTATGGCTGAGGACAGCGCCGACGCCGAAAGGTGATGCGTCGCAAGTGACGGCCAGGGGCAAGGTTTCGCTGAATTGGATCAGGACGGCGTCGGAGGTGAGGAGGTCTTTGGTTTTTTGGAAGGCGGCTTGCTCCCATTTCCCCCAAGTCCAGGTTGCCGCCTTATCCAGGAGCCTATGCAAAGGCTCCGCTGCCGTTGCCTTTTGGGGTAGGAAAACATTATAAAAGTTCAGCAACCCCAAGAAAGCCTGTAAGTCAGTCTTAGACCTAGGGGTGGGGGCCTCTTTGATAGCTTTCACTTTTTTACTTGTGGGGTGAATGCCGTGCCGGTCTAGAAGGTAGCCCAAGAATTCCACTCGCTCCGTGCACAGTTGGCATTTCTCCCTTTTTACTTTAAGTCCCGTTACTTTAAATTTTGTTAAGACCTCTCTGAGTCGGTTTTCTAATTCGGCTTCGTTTGGCGCCGCCACTAATACGTCATCGAAATAGGGCACCACCCCCTTGATGCCCTGCAGCAAACGTTCCATCAGGCTTTGAAAGATGCCTGGTGCCACGCTGACCCCGAATTGGAGTCGGTTGCACTTGAAGGCCCCCCGATGGGTAACGATGGTCTGGGCTTCCGCTGTTTTTTCGTCGACCGGCAACTGTTGGTATGCCTGGGCGAGATCGAGCTTGGCAAAGACCCTGCCCCCTCCCAGTGAGTGCAATAGGTGTTGCACGATTGGGACGGGGTAGGCGCTTTGTTGCAGCGCGCCATTTAGGGTGGCCTTATAGTCCCCACAAATTCTCACTGACCCATCTGGCTTGACCGGGGTCACTATTGGGGTCTCCCATCGGGCATGGTCTATTGGCTGCAACACCCCCTGTTTGACGAGCTTGTCAATCTGCTCGTCAATCTTAGGTTTTAGGGCGAATGGTACCCGCCTAGGTTTTAGTCGCTTGGGGGGGGACGCTAGGGTCTAGATCAAATGAGATAAGGGGCCCCTGGTACTTGCCCAGGCTTCCGTCGAAGACCTCCCGGAACTCCTGGGCTAGCCGCTGTTCCCAGCCGTCGTCGGTGACGTGGTTGACTCCCGTGAGAGCGATGTCGAGCGGGGCGAACCATTGTAGGCCCAGCAGGCTTGGGCGGTCGCGATCGACGATTGTGAGTGGGAGTTGTTCGGTGCGGCCCTTATATGTCACATTAAAGTTCTTGGTGCCCACTACCGGGACGCGGTTTCCCTGGTAGTCTTTTATAATAAGTCTTTGGGCGTTTATGTTCCTCCTATGGAGGGTGGGCACTAACCGTTTTATCTCGTGCCATGCAATCATGGAGAGGTAGGACCCGGAGTCCACCTCCATGTTGCATGGTCGGCCTTCAATATGGACCTCTACGTGTACCTTTCTGGCGCCGTCGGAGATGGCGTGGCCGATGGTTACCGTCTGGTGGGTTTCTTCCTTGCGCCGGTTGTCGCCGCCTCTCAAGGGTCGCTGGATCCGGTCCCACCGGCTGTCCGATTGGCGATCTCTGGTCCTGGGCGGTGGGCTTTCCCTTTTACGATAGTGTTGGTCCCATCTGGGTGGACTGCGAGTCTTCTTTTGGCGGCAAACCCGAGCGATGTGTCCCCTTTTTTCACAATGCCGACAGATAGAGTCAAAAAATCGGCATTCTGATCTGGGGTGGTCGCCGCCGCAACTGGCACAGTTGGTCCTCGACCTACGACCTCTTCGGTTCCGTTGGTCGCCGCGCCCCGTCTGGACTCGATGTATATCTTCTTCGTCTTCGGACGTGCTGGATGCAGAATGGAAATTGCCGTAGTGTGTGGTTGTTTCGTTTTTTGGGTCGGCCGACCTTGCCGGGTTGTTGTTTCTGCCCTTCGCGTCTGGTTTTCGCATGCTGTCAGCGGAAGTGCGGGTCGCTTCTGCGGCTGCGGCTGCGGTGAGGGCGTCTGCTAGGCTGATGTCGCCCTTAGCCATAAGCCGGCTCTGGAGTGAAGGGTCCCATAGGCCGAGTACGAATCGGTCTCTTAGGAGGCTGTTCAGGCCGTCAAATTCACAGAGCCCTCCTAGGCGCCGCAGCTCGGCGACGAAGTCGCTCAGTTTCTCGCCTGGTTTCTGGTCCCGCCTGTAGAATTCGTTTCGCCGGATCAGGATGGGGACCTTGGGGGCGTAATGTTGCCGAAGGATAGGTTCGAGGACATCCCAATCCATGGCGGTTGCGTCGGCCGGCTTGGCCAATGCTTTGGCCATCTGGAACACTTCGGTTCCGCAATGGGTGAGGAAAACGGCGTGTTTTAGCGGGCCCGGGGCGTCCTTCATTCCGGTGCACTCGAGGTACATGCGGAAATGGTCTGAGAACGATTCCCAGTCCTCGGTGGCGGGGTTGAAGGGGGCGGGCGGTGCGATTTTCGCCATTTCGGTGCTAAGTCTGGCTCTTGTCGGACATGGGGTTCGGTTCAGGGTCTGGATCCCACCCTCGTCGCCAGTGTTGTGTCCGCAAAAGACGCCAGGAGTCGGTGACTTCGTTTAAAGCTCTTTATTTTGAAGTTGAGAACCGAACCGGCGAAAAGGAAAAAGCCCGCGGCTTTTATTCTTTTCGCCACGGCAGCCGCGGCCAATGGCAGCGTTTCAAGTCTCCCGCTCTTGGAGCGAGCCAATCACGGGAGACTTTCAACGGGCCAATCGGCGCGGCTCGCCTGGCCAATTAGAAATCCCCGCGCTTTAGCCAATCAAAGCGCGGGGATTTCGAGTATGCAAATTAGGGACAGAACACAATGTATCCTCCAGCAATTCAAACAGCTCAGTTCCAGGCAATTTAAAAGATGTTACTTGACCCGGCTCAGACAAAACTTTCACTCTTCACACTTCCTCCAGCACAATCTTACCCCGTTGCTGACTTCTTCGTGGCGGCCATTGCTGACCACCGCTCCACCGCCTTGGGAAAAAGGGGTTTTTCCGGAGAAGGGGGGGGTCTGCGACACCCCCACCTCCCTATCCGACTCCCCTCTCTCTTCAGCTGTCCCTATAGGGCAGCCATATCCCCCTGACCCATCTGGATCGGGGGTACCTCGACGGCTAGCACAGCAGGAATCGCGAGCTGTCGCGAATTCCTGCTGCCCTGAAGCCACGCGGAACCGGAAATTTTGTTTTGTTTTTATTAATCTTAAGGCCTGCAACCTTGCCAAATTCCTCTATTTCTTTTATTAATTTTACTCCCGTATCCTCTGGATCTTCCAAAAAAACCCCCCAAACCTATATTATTGGCAAATGCCTGTACCCTATAATGCTCCTTTTTAATTAAAGCCCCTTTGATTTCTACATTTTTCCTAACATTTTCCAATAAGTTTTCTAAGGTAAGAATAAAGAGAAGGGGTGACAGTGGGCATCCCTGTCTTACTCCCTTGTTGATCTTGAATGTTTCCGTTCTGTCACCGTTCATTATTACACTGTCCGTCTGTGTTGTATAAATTGTCGAAATCAATTTAATAAATTTATTGCCAAATTGCATGCTTTTTAATTGTTGTATTATGAACTGCCAATTAACATTGTCAAATGACTTTTGCGCATCGAGGAAGACCATTGCCAATTGTTTTCCTGGGTTTGCTTCATAATATTCTATTATATTCAATACCATTCTGGTATTATTTTTAATTTGTCTATTCGGTAAGAATCTGTTTTGGTCACTATGAATGATCTGATTAAGGTTTTTTTTTTAATCTTTCTGCCATTATGGACATAAATATTTTATAATCAACATTTAAAAGGGATATGGGCCTATAATTTTGAATTAGTTGATAGTCCAAATCTTCTTTTGGGATCAATGTTATGTATGTTTTCCCCCCATGACTTAGGTAATTTTGCTGTCGTCAGTACCTCATTATAGAGTTCTAATAATTGCATTTCTAATTTTTCTTGGAGCGTTTTATACAGTTCCCCCGGGAGACTATCCAGTCCTGGTTTCTTATTGTTTTTCTGTTTCAGGATTGCCTCTTGCAGTTCTCTTAACATTATGTCCCTGTTTATCTTTTCTTTATCCTCTTCTGGGATCACAAGTAGCCCTTTTCCTTCTAAGTAATGTTGGATATTTCCCTCTGGTATGTCTTCCCAGCTATATAATTCCTCAAAAAAACTTTTAACAGTATGTTTTTTCTTTTCAGTTTGATGTTGTAGGGTACCATCAGTGTCTTTCAATTGTTGAATTGTTCTTTTTTCTTTTTCTTTCTTAAGTCTATAGGCTAGTCACCTTCCCAGCTTATTCGCACTTTCAAAATAATTCTGTTTTATCTTTTTCATGTCCTGTAACCATTCATCTTGTGCTAACATATTCAATTTATGTCTAATCATTATCCTCTCTGTATTTGCTGTCTTATTATGTGGTGTTTTTTCTGGTGTTTTTTTTTTTTTAATTCTTTAAGAGTATCTAGTAGTTTAGATTGTTCTCCTTTTTTTTCCTTATATCTACGTGTATTATATGAAATTGCTAGGCCCCTGATATATGCTTTAGTTGTGTCCCATAGGTTTGGAATTGATGTTTGTTGTTTTTTGTTTTTCTTCAGAAAGAACTCCAATTCTTTTTCCATCATCTTAACACATTCTTTTTCTTTTAGGATCCCCTTGTTTAGCATCCATCTTCTGTTTTTTTTTTTTCAATCCTTTCCAAATTATTTTAATGGGATTATGGTCTGCCCATGTGTTAGATTCAATTTCTATTTCTTTTATATTACGTTCCATTTCCCCATTTGTCCATAACATATCAAATCTTGACCATGATGTATGTGGTGCTGAATAGTAAGTATACTGTTTTTTGTCTGGATTCCTTTCTCTCCATATATCTTTTAATCCTAATTCTTCTGCCATTTGACAGAATACTTTTGGTAATGTTTTCCATTTCCATTTTCCCCCTGGATTTCCATTATTGTAATCTTTTCCTAAATTTGCTATTGCATTGAAATCACCTAGCAGGCATATGTTCTCATATTCCTATTCTATTAATTTTCTGTATAGTTTGGTATAAATTTTTTTATTGTTTCTCATTAGGCGCATATATCACTGTCAATAATATTTTCTTATAATTTATATAAACTTCTAACATCAAAATCCTACCCTCCTCGTCTGCATATACCTGTTTTGCTTATAAATGTTTCCTAATGTATATTGCTATCACCCTGTTTTTTTGTTGGGCTAGAGATACATATAAATCTCCTAACTTTGGTGCTTTTAGCAGTTTACTTTGATATTTCTGGATATGTGTTTCTTGAAGGCATATAATATCTAAGTTCAGTTTTTGTAGTTTAGTTATCTTTTTTCCCTCTTAAGTTGTGAATTTAAATGGTTGATGTTGATGGAAATCAATTTGATTTCTTCCACCATCTTACTCTGTAGTTGTTTCTTGTTGAAGCTTATTTACTCTTGTTTGGTGTCTTGTTCTTACGCCTTTTCTTTCCACTTCTTCCTGCTCTCTTTCCTCTTGTTCTGTTTCTCTTTCGTCCACCCGATCTTCTTCTTGGCTCCTACTTTCCACTTCCTCTTTGCTGTTCTGGTCTTCTCCTGATCCACATACATTCAAAGAATTTCCTCGCTTTTTCTATACTGTTTATTTTAAATTTTTTATCCTGCCATGATATTAACATTCCCTCTGGGATGAGCCATTTGAACAGGATGTTATTCTTATTCAGTTGGGTGGCCAGGAATCTATAGTTCTTTCTATGTTCCCCTATTCTTCTTCAAATTTGTTTCAACATTACAATTTCTGTTCCCTTGAACATCAGCAGTTTGTCTCTTGTCACTTTGTATATCTCATCTCTCAGTTGTTTCTTTGAGAATTGTATATGAACCTCTCTTGGAAGTCTAAAATGTCTTGTATAGTTGGTATATATTCTATATAACTCGTCGATTTCCCTTTGAACCTCTTGGCCCTCTTTTTGTAACGCTTCTGCTATGAGATCTGCCATTAATTTGGGCAAGTCCTCCCCGCTTTCTTCTGTTACATTCTGAAATCTGAGGAAGAAATCCATCTCCAAATATGCAATTACCTCTTCTAATTTTCTGTTCTCTCCCATTTTCTGTTCTCTCCCCTACAGACAAAATCAGCAAAATCCTCCAAAAACACAACATTAAGACAGCATTCTGCACAAACAGAAAGATATCCACCATCCTAAGAAACCCTAAGGACAAAATTGAATTAGAAAATCAAGGAGTATACAAAATCCCTTGCACTGCCTGCCCCACCACATACATTGGACAAACTAACAGAAGAATAAGGGCACGCATTGAAGAACATAAGAACTCAATCAAAAAGGAAGAATCGACCTCTTCCCTGGTCCAACACCTCAAAGCGACAGGACATGAAATTGACTTTAAAAATACCAGAACTATCGCCAAAACCGAACACTTCAGTAGCAGAATAATCAGAGAAGCCATAGAGATAGAAAAACGACCACGCAGCATGAATAAACGAGATGATACCTCCCGCCTACCAGCCACTTGGAAACCCGCCCTCATGAACAGACGAGTACCTAACATGAAGAATGACACCAGACCCACACCCCTGAGAGTCACACAAGATGCCACCACCACACTTCCACGTAGAAAGCAGACTCACACCCACACAGAAGATGAGACACGACCACGGACCAGAAGCCGCACTGCAGCTGCATCACTACCCACTTCAAACCCCTCTGAACCATACATGAAGCAAACTGACCCCCACCATGAAGCTCAAACACACCCCAACCAGGCACCCAGATGAAACACACCCCAACCAGGCACCCAGCTCAAACACACCCCAACCAGGCACCCAGATGAAACCCAGCTTCCTAACTAATTGTAGCCGTCCATTTACCCAAAGCCAAGCTGCACTAAAGGCCTTCAATAAAGTAACACAATGTTGCCAGCCAATCAAGATACAAAAAGAGCCAAAAAAACAGACAGAAGATATTAGAAGCAGAACACAGCAAACTCCAAGACCAATAAACACAGACCAAGACTCTCAACCAATCAGGAGGAAGAAAAACCATTCTGTCACAGCAATAGGCTGCCCCAAATTTAAATCTGAAACCACTGTAAAAGTCTGACTGACAGAAAAACACCATACAGAAGCCTGATGATGGCAGATGAGATTCTGCTGAAACGTTGCTACAACTTTAAAAGCACCACTACTATGACGTGGGAAAATACCCGAACAAAGCTGAATGACATATATATATATATTTCTTTAGATTTTTTTCTTCAATATACACTTTTGAATTTAAAATTTAGAAATTATTCAGCTTTCCTCTTCTTCCTTCTTCTTTCCCTTTCTTCTGCACACCGTCACATTACTTTCCTCATTTCTTGTTTCCTCAGTCGTCTTTAATTACTTAGTCACTTTCACTCTCAAATTGCATAGTCACAGCTTTCTATCAAAATGATTCCACTCTCCATTCAACTACAGTTCTCCGTTAAAGTTCAAATTGTTCTCTCTAATGTCTCTTTTCTGCTCTGCTAGTAATCAATCCAAATCGTAGAAATTTTCAGTTTTTATTCACAGAGTCTTGATCTTTTCTTCTGTGGTGCTCTCTCTCAGCTGTCAAACTGTTCTATTTCCTCCTCTCCCTTTTGCTCTGCTATCCCCCGCCAATTAGCCCCTGTATTCACTCTCTCTGGAGACTCCCTCTGTCAAGGTCTTTCAAAGGAATCTCTTCTCTCAAAAACTGTCCCAGTCTGCCATTTTTCTTCTGATGTCTTGTGTTGATCCACTTTCCTGCTTCCCAATAGGAGCTGGCTGTCACAGACCCGCCGTAGTTGCCAGGTTTCTTTTGTGCCAGATTCAAAGGGCTTTCCTTTGTTGCAGTGGGAGGTTGCTTTCCTCCACTCTGCTCCTAGGCTTCCCCTTCTAATTCATTTGTTTCTCCAAGCTTCACGATGCCTCCGAGAGCTTCCAAACATGAAAATTTGGATACAGGATTGCAGAGATCACTCTCCTGCTCTGCTCTGCTGTGACCTCACCACCGGAAGTTTCAAGAAGAGTCCCTTTAATACTTTGCCCCTTTAAAACTTTGCCCCAATGTCCAGATTAACTTCGGCTGGAGAAAAACAACTTTCCCAAGAACAGTCTTTAAGTGGAAGAAATTCAGTCCAAAAACAAAGTACATACAAACTGTAAATAAAAATCTTTGAGGTAGCCATTTCTGACCATCGCTGCAACTGCCTTTGGGGAAGGGAGTTTAGACCAGCCAAGGAGGAGAGATGCGGCTCCCCTCCACTCTGCTAGCAATCTCCCCCCCTCTTCACCACCTCTATGGGGTGACTTCAGCCCCGAATCCAAAGGATCGGGGCACTCCAGCGGTGAGTACAGATCAAAACCAAGCAGATTTCGGTCTGTCGCTGAAGAGACCCCTACATCAAAATGAGCATTGTTAATCTGGCATAACTCTGGCCCACTGAAAATGCTGTTGTTAGCAAAGATGTGGAATGCTCCATTGAAGCAAAACTAAAAGATTTGTGGCTGTCCATCTTGAAAAACCTGAGAGCTGAGAATGTGATTGAAGCTTGAAGTAATAATAATCTTGCCATATTAAAGATGGAAAATTTAATGAAATGATAAACCTAACAGAAAGTCCATCATATTCATTGTCAGAAAGAACCCAGAATCAACATAAGAGCTTTGAAAACCTACAGAATCCTCTGGAAGCATTTGAATCAATCTGCTGCTTTGAAGCCAATCCCCATATTGATCAGCAAATTTGGATCAATGGGATGATTTATTGAAGCTTTATTGAAATAAAAAGGCTTCTCTGCCAGTCCTACTATTTACCACATTATTGCTTCAAAGAGCTCAGATGGCTCTTTACATTGGCTTCATAGGTTGCAATTTAAACCATATTTTCTTGACTAAGATACAAAGGTTGGTTGCACATCATGCTAATCCACAAACCATGATTTTATGGATTATAATGGTTGTAATCATACCTTGAATTAAGTTAGATTAAAACATACCATGTTTGGGATTTATTTAAATGTTTTACATAGTTGCCTATCTTATTCACCTTAATTCTGGAAAACTTACAAAGAATGATAAAAACAGTGAAAACATAAAACAAGAACAACACAGAAATACCTGACACTCTCAAACACAACATATCCTCGCACAACCTTTATTGAATGCTCAGGTTCACACTATCCCAACATTTTATCATCTAGTTTTTCAAAGCTTTTCAGAATGCCAGGAAGGTAGGGACCTGACATATTTCAAGGGAGGAATGTTCCAAAGAGTAAGGGGCACTATGAAGAAGGCCTACTGCTTAAGTCCCACTTACTGGCAACATTGAAAGAAGGGGTCTGGAGTTGGTCCATCCTACCTCACCTGGTAGCACAGGCAGAGGAAAGGCAGTCCCTCAATTAATCTGACCCTAGTTTAGTAGACTCAGTCACAGGTTACAAAATGAATTTCATATATTAATCAGTATTTTCACGTTGTTGCTTTAGTTTTGATCCTAGGTTAACTAGAATTTCAAAATTGTTATCAAGGGTATCTGGGACCAGAAAATAGAATTCTAAGGACATGATTTCTAAATAGCAAAATTCTACCACTGTTCTAAATGTCTAAGAGGCAGGGAGAAGGTTCTGCAACAGAATTGGTAAGGAAACTTTTAGTAGCCAACAGTGGTCAAGGAGTAAAAAGTCAAAATCAAGAATTTGCTTCAGAAATTTTTTTCAAAGACTTCGAGTAAGTATTTTGAATATACCATCATGCAGTACACCATCTGTATAGAAGATTGACAAGCTTTAACTGTATTTGTGTGCATACACTTATGTGAATGTCTATTTTTCCTTCCTTCTTTCTAGCCTGCCTGAATCCCCCATGATTTCATTAAATTTCAAGAGAAGATGATATCCAAGATTTCTTCCTCCTGTTAGGCTTTTTCTTAGTGATGCTCCTGTCACAACTAAAGGATTTTTCCTTTTACACTTTTTAACAAAAAGATTGGTAAACTAGGCAAATTTGAATGTAGTTTATTTATTCAAAAATTATTTGAAACCTCATTTTCAGCCCTAAAAGCAGTTCTTGTTAATACACTGTGTCTCCTTGCACTTAAAATCAAGGAAATTGAGAAGTGTGTGTGTGTGCGCGCACATGCGTGCAGTTAGAGGACAATAATTTTACAAATAAAAATCTAGTACAATTTCAGTACAATTTATCTTTATCTAAGCTATGTTAGTTAAACTCTTTCAGTTTGGTTCCTTCTCCGAAGGATTTTGTTATCATGGCCATTGCTATTAAATGTTGGCACTGTTTTTACTTGGCCTTGTGGTTTGTTTGGAAAATAATTGATGGATGAACAAGGTGAGGATCTGTCATCTTTTAAAGATGATTATCCATTTATCTGTCCTTTTAGGAAGAGAGAAAGAATGGGGATACTAATTAGTAGAACAGCACCTATGATTTTTCATGAGAGGTTCTGCTGAAGGTCATGTGTTCTGAAGTTGCACAGCATATGTGTTGTGATGTGGTCTCTCTTCTATGGTACCACTTTCTATAACATCCTTAACTCTAATGCCTTTTCTTTTAATACTTTTAAACAAAACTTTGCAAAAAATGTTTTTTTTTTTTTTTAAAAAATACCTTGGCTGCTTCTATTAAATCCTACCTATTATTTGCCTTTTGAACTGATTGTTTTGTAAAGCTGATTTTATCATTGTGGTACACAGCTGTGGGATTTCTTCAGTGTTTGGTGAGATGGCAGAGATGTCTTGGTGGAGCTTTTTTTTTTTTTAAGTCAAGATGAAGGCCTCAACCCTATGATTGTATCCCTCTCCCCTTTTTCCATGGCAGAGAATACATGGAAATAGTCAGGGATCTATCCAGCAGGCATTTGTTTCTTTTTAAGAACAAAAATAACAAAGATAAAACATAAATAGAAGAATAGAGTCAAGATCATGTGAAGTATTAATACCACTTTCTCGACCCTTAGTAAGACCACATCAGGAATACTGCATCCAGTTTTGATCACCTTATTTTTTTAAAAAGATGATGAGACTTTGGAAAGAGTGCAGAGAAGAGCAACTAATTAAGCAACTAATTTAGCAATTAAGGAACACAAAGCCTGGAGACTGAAACAGGAAGGACTGTTGCAGGAATTGGTCTGTCTATTCTAGTGAAAGGAAGAACTAAGCATGAAAAGAAGAAGGGTAAGTGTAGCAGTGTTCCAATATTTGAGGATCTGCCACAAAGAAGAGGGATCAAGCTATTTTCCAAAGCACCTGAAGGCAAAACATGAAAAAATGTGGATAGAAATTAATCAAGGAGAGAAGCAACCTAGAACTGTGAAGAAACATCCCATCATTGAGAACAACCAATTAATGGATTGGCTTGTCTTCAGAAGTTGTGGGTGCTTCATCGCTGGAGGCTTTTAAGAAGAGAATAGAGTATAGGGCAGTGATGGCAAGAGCATACATATGCTGGCATTCACAATGCAACGTGCCCCCCCCGCACATGTACGTGCAATACTCCTGCCCCACCCCCTTACTTGCACTGTGCATGCACATGCCTCCCAGCTGATTTTTGGCCCATTTAAGCCTGTTTTTGTCCTTTTGGAGGCTTGAGGGAAACCTCTGCAGCCTCAGGAGGCCAAAAAACAGGCCTTCTGGAAATACCGGAAGTGCCCGTTTTCAGCCTCCGGAGGGCCTCGGGAGCCCGGGGGAGGCCGTTTTCACCTTCCCGGACGCTCGAGGGTTTTTGACCTCCTGAGCTGTAGAGGCTTTCCTCAAGTCTCTGGGAGGATGAAATCGGAGGCCCTTCGGAGGCTGAAAACGGGCACTTCCGGTATTTCCAGAAGGCCCATTTTTCAGCCTCCCAAGGCTGGAAAGGTTTCCTTCAAGCCTCCAGGAGGGCAAAAACAGCTTCTAATGGGCTGTAAATCAGCTGGGAGGCATGTGCATGCACGGTGCAGGTAAGTGGCTGGGGCTTGCATGCCCGCACAAATGGCTCTGTGTGTCATCTGTGGCATGCATGCCATAGGTTTGTTAACACAGATATAGGGTCTCCTGATCGAGCAGGGGATTAGACTAAATGACCTCCAAGGTCTCTTCCAACTCTATTATTCTGTATTCTGCATTCTATTATGTAAGATTTGTTTCCAATATTTTGATTATTATAACAGTGAGGTGGGGAATTTTTATTCAATGTTTCTTTTATCTTTCTTTAACAACAGAGTTTCTCTCACTCTTGCTCTCTCTCTGGCTATGTAATTCAATGATTTTGTGAAGGTTAATTATAGAAAATTAGTAGAATTTACTGTGGTGATTTGTAGCATAGCACTTTGATGAAGGAAACAATAATGTCATTCCCATCAACAGCATCCTATTGTGAAAAGACACAAAGGGACAAAAACAGGAGAAAGGACAATGTGCAACTGTAAATCATTTGCTGCAGGATAACATTTATTTTCTGAGAAGGCAAAATGTGATGTGCTGCAACAAGAGCTCAGGAGCGGCACTTTAAAACTATCCAAGGTCAACTGCTCACTCCAAGATATCTCTAGGTTGACCTATAATGTTTAAATTGCTGCAAATACTGTCAGTTGCACACAGGGCTTTTGGCAGATAAGTGGAATTATGATTAGACTAGAACTGAAAATGCCAAGAGAGGAAAAAATAGAAATAGAAAGAAGCATAAGAACTTTGCAAATAACCGCTTCTGATTGGATTGGGACTTATTTATTTATTATTGTGGTTTGGGTCAGGATTGTTTTACCTCCAAATGTTTAGGATTGGTGTATACAGCACTGTCTCCTGTGGTTTGATTATGTGAGGCAGGTTAGGGGGAGAAATGTTCTCATCTCCACCTCACTCAAAAAAAAAAAAAAATCAGTAAACTTTTATGGTTAAGGACACATTTGAACCAAGATCTTCCCAGTTTTAGTTTCATGACTTAACCCTTCCATCGTACCCACACACTTCCACAAGAATAACACTGGCTAGTTTTATTTTATTCCTGTGATTCTCCAGTCCATATAATAGGCATTAACCATGTTACATTGCCTGCTGTATGTCAGGAATGAGCCAGGAAAAAGAGGTTTATTTTTTATGTTGTGATAAGGTGGAAATTCCAGCACTACATGCACATACTATGTGCTTGTCTAGGGGAAGATGGTCCTAAGAAAAACAAAGGGAAAACAGTATCTGAAAAATGAAGCAATTGAAGGTGGAACATGATAAAGGGAGGACAATGATATTCTGCTTAGTGAATAATCATGTTAATAATGATAGAATAGTCCCTATAAAGAACAATCCCCATGGCAGTAGCAGTAGTAATAATAATACTTAGGCTTATATACCACTGCATAGTGTTTTACAGTGCTCTCTAAGTGGTTTACAATGTCAACATATTGTCCCCAACAATCTGGATCTTCATTTTACCAAGGTCAGAAGGATGGAATATTGAGTCACCCTTGAGCTGGTTAGGATTGAAATCCTGGCTGTGGGCAAAATTAGCCTGCAATACTGCATTCTAAAAATTGCACCACTTTCAGGGGTGGGCTGCTACTGGTTTGCAGAGGTTCAGGTGAACAGGTTGTTAACTTTATGGCCAGTTCAGGAAACTGGCAAATCCCACCCCTAATTGGTCCTGCCCACCCCACTCTGCTCCTCCTAGGAGTGTCCATGTGGCCTGTTTTGGATTGCAGGTATGTGCAGGGCCCATGTGGAGGCTTGGGGAGGACAAAAAATGGGCCTCCCAGAAGTTCCAGGAAGGAGAGCCTCTGGAGGCCGGGGAGGCCATCTTCACCCTCCCAGAGGCCCAGGAAAAGCCTCTGGAGCCAAGGGAGGGTGAAAAATGGGCCTCCAGACATCCTCTGGAGCCTGGATAGGCTGCTTTTGCCCACCTAGAGGCTCGAGGAAAGCCTCCAGAGCATGGGGAGAGTGAAAAATGGGCCTCCTGGAAGTTCCAGAAGGTTAGAAATGTGGCTGTTTCTGGCCTCCAGAGAGCCTCTGGAGTCCGAGGAGGGTGAAAATGCCCCTCTGTAGCCCATTTTTGCTCCCAGGGTGGTGCAGGAGGCTGACTATAGGCCATGCCCACCATGGCCATGCCCACCTAGGAACCAGGTAGAGAACTGGTTGTGAAATTATTTAAAGCCCAGCACTGACCACTATGGCTCATAATGTAACATTGAGTTGGATTCAATGAGTCCAATTCAATGTTACATTAGAAATATAGCTACAGGAGGGTGGAGCTGGCATCGCGATGATACAGCATGTGATCTTGGAGGTCTGAGACCACTGCCAATATCTTTGCTCCTGGATGGTCCAAACAGATCTAAACCGTTCCGAAGAGACAGTGAATGTAAAGAGCGCATCCTGTCGATACCAGGGATACCGCAAAGTCCCCGGTAGATGCAGGAGAAGCTCTTTTTGCCAACAGCAAAGAGGCAGCCATTAAAGCTGCTGAAGTTGGAACAGCTCTGAAACAAAAGAGAACGGAAAGAGAAAGTGTGCCAGTTTGGTGAGAATTTTTTCTTTACTTTAAGATTTGAAAGGACACCCTAAGGAACAGAAAGAATCTGTAAAAGTTTTGACAGAAGTGATTAAGTGACAATTTTAAACAGGAAGTCAAAGTAATATATATATATATATTCTCATTGCTGGATTTTTTATACAAGATTTTATATTTTGAAACTGGATTGATTTTTTTCTACCTATTCTTTCTCTCCTTTTTGACTTTATAATATTTTAGTCTAGAGACTCCCTTCTAGTCATCTTTTTAAATATCTTTTCCCCTTTTTAATTAATTTTTATTATATCTTGTTTGGATAAGGAGGGGGAAAGTGAAAGCAGAAGAAACTTTGTAGCACTGCCAACTCGAGGCTTGGAAATATTCTCTCTCTTTTTTTTCTTGATCAGACAAAGCGGAGAAAGAACTGAGACTTCTTTTCAAGGACATTACCTGTTTGATAAGATATAGGGAAGAACATGGGAGAGTATTATTGCAGGTGCTCTTCTGGGTTTCTATCAAGAACTGGAATCTGGTGTTGAAGTTTATAGAAAAAAAGGTGTTAAGACTCTGGAGAAGAGAGTTATAGATTTTAACAAAAGCCTTGGATAACCAAACAAGGTGAAGTGTGCTCTTTTTACTTTTTTTAAGCTGGGTTATTTCTTACTTTAACAAACCCCCTCCTTACTAGCTTACTTTTTGTAATAGTTATTTGGATCTTTGGTCTTTTGGAACTTGTTTTTGTCTTTCTTTTTGTTTTTGAAATCTAATTTTTATGTTTGCATTTTATTTTAAAGGAAAAGTTTTAGTATTAATGATTTCCTTCTTTTTTCTTTTTTCTAAGGGAGTAGTCTCTTTTCTTTTTTCTCTCTCCCTCCCTTGTATTTTTTTCTATTTACCTTCCATATTGTTTTTTTTTTGTAGCTTTCTTTTTTTATTATGCATTCTTTTATACCTGCAACTTTTTAATTGGATTAATTAAATGTTGAAGAACCTGAAGAACCTGAAGAACCTTTCTTTTCTCTTCTTTAGTTTTTTATTTTTTATTTTTCTGTCCTTTTCAGGATTTAACATTTTTTTCTTTTTTGTGTGTGTTTATGGTCTTTTCTTCCATTTTTGAGTTTTTACTGCTATCTAACCAATCGATTGGATTAAAGTATACAAGAACCTGAAGAAATAATAATAATAATAATAATAATAATAATAATAATAATAATAATAATTATTATTATTATTATTATTATTATTATTATTATTATTATTATTATTATTATTATTATTATTATTATTATTATTATTATTTTGCTTCCTTTTTCCCACTATTTTTACTTGGAATTACAATTGGTTATTTCACAAGTGGATTAAGGTCTAGAAGAACCTGAAGATTTTGAATTGTCTGAAATGAGTAGGAAAATAACAGCCCCTGGTTCCTCAACTTCTATTTCTTCCTCTTCACCATCTGGAGGACAATGCTCAATACAGATGATGTTACAGCAAGAAAAAGAACAGGAAAAAGTGACATTACAGATAATTATGCAAAGAATTCAAAATATACAAATAAGAACAGAGAATATTGAAAAGAGAACAGAAAACATTGAACAAAGAACAGGAAAAACTGATGAAAAGATGGAGAACATTCTACAAATAATGATGAAGTATGATGAGAGATTCCAAAAAATTGAAGAAGATAAACAAAGAGATAAGAAGATTGGAGCTATTGATAGCAGAATAATTGTGGTTGAACAAGACAAAAGTGGTATGCTGATATGGGAGATGGACAGATCAGAATTTTATCTCAGATTCCAAAACATAGAGGAAGAAAAGGGACAAAATCTAGCTGAGATAATGATAGAAATATTGGCTGAAGCTCTGGAAATAACTCAAGAGAAGATGATGGATGGAATAGATGAGGTTTATTGAGTCTTCACAAGATATGCAATGAAAAATAGCTTACCAAGAGAAGTTCACATCAGATTTACAAAGGAAGCCATTAAAACACAAGTATTGCAAGTGGCAAGAGAGAAAACATTGAAATATAAAGACAAGGAGATTGTGGTCCTGAAACAAGTACCCAGAAGAGTGAGAGAGATGAGAACAGAATACCGATTTCTGACTAAAATTCTACTTTAAAAAGAGGTGAATTATAGATGGCTGATTCCAGAAGATTTAATTTTCACATGGCAAGAACAGAGACATAGAATTGACTCAATTGAGAAAGCTGAATTATTTTATACAGAATATTTTGGAGGGAAAGAGGAGGAGGCAGAAAAAGAAATGTCACTAATCGAATTCTAAGAGGACTGCCAAACAGCGACTGAAAAAGAAGAAGGTGCAGTAAGCGGAGAGGTGGAAGTCAAAGAACAACGTGAACCAAGATCTACAAGAGCTGCTAAACCTAACTAAAAAATATAACCATGGAAGAGAAAAAACTGATTACAATTAACATAAATGGACTTAACTCAGCTGTTAAAAGAAGGAAAACTTTCCATAAATTAGAGAAATTAAAATTTGATATAATCTGCCTACAAGAAGTACATATTAAAAAGCAACATGAACAATTGCTGATGCAGCCAAAATTAGGGAAAATATTTACTTCTTTGACACAATGCAAGAAAAGAGGAGTGGTCTTATACATTGAAGATATTATCCCAGCAAAATTGATCTATACCGATGATGATGGAAGATTACTAATGGTGGAAATAATGGACAATAATATGAAAACACTCCTGATTGCAATCTATGCCCTGAATGAAAATTAAGAAGAATTTTATAGAATATTACATATGAAAATAATTGAACTGGACTATGCTAATATAATTATGATGGGAGACTTTAATGGAATTGTAGATAATACATTGGACTATACAGCACAGAAAATAACAAAGCAAAACAGAAAGACTCTCCCTAAATCTTTTTTCTAAATGATAGATGAAATAAATTTGAAAGATATATGGAGAGAAAGAAATGCTAAGACTAAACAATACATCTTCTATTCAAAAAGACATTTATCATGGTCCAGAATAGATATGATATGGATGTCAACAGAATTGTTGGCTAATATCCAAGAAATAAATATTGAAACAAGTACTTGGGCAAATCACAATCCAATGACAATTAAATGGAAAGGACAAAGAAGAAGATCTAGATGGACGTTAAATAATACTATATTAAAGGAAAAAGACTTCATCCTCATACAGAGGATGGAGAAAGAACTGGCTTTCTTCTTTAGAGAAAATAAAAAAGAAGATACATCAATGCAGAACATATGGGATACAATGAAGGCATATGCCAGAGGCTTGATAATAGATTATACAAGGAAAAGAAATACCATGAAAAGACTAGCCTCTAAGGCATTAGAGGATGAGTATAAAGGACTTGAAAAAGAGCTACAGTTAAAAATGGATATAATTAAACATAAAATGGGACGAATGGAAAAAGAAGAACTAGCACAGAAAATCAGAGGTGCGAAACAGAACTAATTTGAAGATGCAAATAAAGCAGGTAGATGATTAGCATATAAATTGAGAAAGGAGAAAGAATCAAGGAAAATATTGCGATTAATAGATGAGCAAGGCCAAGTTTGCTATGGTAGTAAAGAGAAGAAAGGAAATTATACGAGACTATTAAGGGAAACTATACACACAAGACAATATTGATGAGGAAAGAGTTAAACAATACTTACAGAATGCTAATCTACCCCAGATACCTAAAGAGATTGAAACAATTAGAAAGCAATATAACGATGATGGAGTTAACCGAAGCACTTAAGAAGCAAAACAATGGAAAGGCACCAGGCCCAGATGGACTTCTGGCAGAATTTTACAAAACATTGCAAGAATCGTTGAAACTTCCATTGCTAGAAGTTATGAATGAAGTTATGTTAAAGAAGAAGATACCAAAATCATGGTTAGAAGCTTATATTACACTTGTCCCAAAAGAGGAGGCCGACCCATTACAAATCAAGAACCTATTTAGAAAGGACCTATTTTCTTGCTAAACGCAAATTATAAAATTTTTGCTTCAATATTGGCAGAAAGACTTAAAAAATACCTAAACAATTTTATCCATCCTGATCAAAATGGATTTCTGCTAAAGAGATAAATTAAAGGCAATATGAGAGTAATCTTGGACACTTTGGAATACTATGAGGCACACCCTGAAAAACAAATGGCTTTGATATTTTTAGATGCACAGAAGGCATTTGATAATGTGAATTGGCGATTCATGTTAATACTGCTGGAACAGATGGTCTTTGGTAAAAAAATTATTCAAGCAATAGAAGCTATATATCATAACCAAACAGCAAGGGTAATGATAGAGGGAGAACTGATAGAATCTATTGATATAAGAAAAAGAACAAGACAAGGGTGCCCTCTATCACCTTTGTTGTTTGTGTTAACCTTGGAAGTGTTAAACAGAAATATTAGAGAAGAAAATGATATAAAAGGGATGAAAATTAAAACGGAAGAACTTAAGTTGCAAGCATTCGCAGATTATCTGGTTTTCAATTTAGAAGACCCACTAGAAACAGCATCAAAATTGATAGAAAAGATAGAGGTATATGGAAAGGTGGCTGGTTTGAAAATAAAGTTAAAACTTTTGCAAGATGCCAGAATAAGAGGAGCATTTGGTTTGCCTAATTGGGAGTTGTATTACCAAGCTACAAATCTGATGTGGGTTAAGGAATGGATAACATTAAGAAACACGAGATTGTTGACATTAGAAGGACATGATCTGTTGTTGGGGTGGCATGCTTTTCTATGGTATAAAGGAACTAAAACACAGGGGTATTTTAGAAGACATTATATATGTGGTTAAACTGGGAGAAGACTAAAGGGCAATGTTATTTGAAAATTCCAGTCTGGCTATTGACTATTGAAGCATTTTCTTATCCTATAATATATAAAAAGGAACAAACAGATATGGTGAAATATTGAAAGAAAAGGGTGAACTTAAATCTATGCAAAAATTAGAGGAACAAGGTATAAAGATGAATTGGTTTTCTTATGCCCAAATACTTTCAAAGTATGACAAAGATTCTAAAAGAGAAAGTTTCTATGATAAACTGACTGACTTAGATAAGATCTTGACAGGTAGTGATGAAAAGGTGATTAAAAAATTGTATGGATATTTATTAGAAATTAAACTAGAAGAAGAACAAGTTAAAGAAACTATGATTGCTTGGGGGAAGAATTTTGGATATGGGATTGATCTAGAGAAATGGCAAAAATTGTGGTCTCAAAATTATAAAATGACAACGTCAACATCATATAAAGAAAATTTGTATAAGATATTTTACAGGTGGCATTTCCCCCCAACAAGAATAGGAAGAATGTTCAAGAACAAATCTGAAAAATGTTGGAAATGTCATCAGATACCTAGCTCATATTACATATATGGTGGACTTGTGCAGATGCCAAAAAATATTGGACTAAAATCCAGACGTGGTTGGAAAAAATGACAAAAAAGCATATAGACTTGAAACCAGAGATATTCTTATTGGGAATTTTACCTGAAATTAGTAAAGAATTGAAATATCTGATTGTAAATGTATTAACAGTGGCTAGGATTGTATTTGCCAAAAACTGGAAGAATGAGAAAATACCATTACAGGAAGAAATCATTAAGAAAATATTGGAAAGTGCTGAAATGAGTAGATTGACATTTGAAATCAGAGAACAAGATGATAAACAATTTTATAAAATTTGGGATCTATCAATGGTTAGAAAATAAAACATGGTAATAAAATATGTAGATTTTTAGAAAATAATAAATATATAAAGATGTATTTTTTTTTTCTTATTATATCTACAAAATGATTGTAGGATAGATTTGAGATGATAATATGATCTGTCATAAAACAAATTAAGTAAAATATGGATTGTTCCGTAAAACATGAATGAATAATAGTATAGTCAAATGATTGATTAACAATTATATTAATGTATTTAATATTTGATTGAAGATATGAGAATATGTACAATGTAATTGTAATTGAAGACTACGAAATGGAAGCACAAAACAATTTGTAAACCAACCGACACACTGTATGTATATATATGGAAGAGGGCTTGATGTTTTTATGTTTTGTTTGTCTATGTTTGTCTTAAAAACCAATAATAAAAAAGAAGAAATATAGCTACATTCCTCTAAATTTTTATTTATTTATTTAAAAGTCCAAGGAATTGACCTGGATTTCACATTGTATATGTGCATGTGACTAGGAAATTAGACTGGTAGCTCATTTTTCTATGTCAAACTAAATCAGGAACCTGTGCCTCCAATTTCCATTGCTATTATTTGCATATTTTAATTTGGGGGAGGGAAGTATCCATGTAAATTACAGATGTATAGTCCCTGATTAAAACTAGAAAGAAGCAAAAAACTACTTATCTAACTCCCATATTGGGAACAAATATCAAGTTAGGTGGACTTACTTTTCAGTAAGAGATAAGATATACTATAGTAAAAACTACATTTTTAAAGTAATATGTAGCTCAGCCATCTAATACCGTGACAGTGAACTTTCTACTTACTTTCTAAATGTTATTGTTACACTAGGTAAAGAGATTATCGATAGATTCCTTTGTGCTCTCTGAACTGAGTTGTTTTTTTCCTCAGATGTTTTATTACCTGACCAGATAAAATTGTCAATGTTTGTGTATTCAAAGTTTGTTCCGATGTGTACGAAAGTTCCCTGTGTTGGTGGGGGCTTTTCTCATGGTTTCTCCTTGATTAAAGTATTACTTTATGCTTATCATTTGTCTAGTGTTAATCCCTGCTTATTTAGGAGATGGCTGCTGGAGAGGATATGTTCTCTTTGTTTCATTCTTAGCTTTTTTATTGCCTGTTTTGAATGGTGTGTAAATGTGGTTTACCACCATGTGTCTGTTGATGACTGATCTGTCCGAATGCTAAGCTTTCAGTATTTCTTTAGTATTTTTGGATTTAGCTTGGTCTAGGATGTTCAGAGTTTCCCATTTGAAACTATAGTTGCATCTGTCCATATCTCATCATGCTAAGGAGATAAGTCTAAAACATACAGTGTAAGGATTGTAGCAGCCACTGTCAAGACAGATAAATAAAACTAATGCCAGTTATAAAAAATGACAATGGGCATACTATTTTATTTTATGATGTAACTGCGTCCCACTAAGAAAAGAGCACCTGAGATGTATCCATATGAAGTTTGTATCATATAGCCACATTGTCTGAATTCATGAAATTAAATTGGGATCCAGATGACTATTTTTTCCATGAGTAACACTATTTGTATTTTCTTTTCACATCTTTCATCATTTGTTACCCTGCAGATAACTCATCAAGTGAAAAGGATAGAATACTTGCAGAATGACTTTTGACTGGTTGTATAAGAAGCTATTCATCTGAAAGCAACCTTATTACTGAAGGGCCACATAATACTTGAGATGTACCCCAGGAAGCATAACACAATGAATAGATGAGCTGCAGGGGGAAAGAGGTCTGATTCTTTCATGTTATCATTATGTATTTGATTTATACTCACATTTTCAGTAAATGTTAAGAAGTATTTGCTTTCCTGTAATAATAGTTCAAATTCATCTTTGTTTTTTTGCATCGTCTGTGCATTGGTACATGGAAAGCAAAGGTCATTCATGAGTCAATATTTCTCCTGATTTTTCAATATGTTTTAATTGATCCTAGTTTAGTTACTAGATATAAAAGTCCACAAGTCCTTATCTGCTGTGTTTTATTTTTAAGGGTCTATCCAAATCCTTTAGTGAAAATGCTCTTGAATTCAGAGAAAAATCCTCTGATAAAAATGGAGAGAGAAAGAGAGGGAAGGAGAGAGGGAGAGGGAGAGGGGGGAGGAGAGGGAGGGAGAGGAAAGGAGAGGGAGACAGAGATATACTAGCCCATGAATTATGTTGCTTGAGATACAAAAGAAAAGAAAAGGATTAACTTTTTCAGTACATATTCTAGGACAGCATTTACCACACTCATTTTTTTTTAGACATTTGTCCCACCTTTTTTTCATGAACAACTCAAGACAGCTTCCCTCATCTTCCTATTTTCTCCTCAGTAACAACCCTATGAGGTGGGTTGGGCTGGGAAAGAGTGACTGGACCAAGATCTCCCAGGTGGTTTTCACACTTAAGTTGGGACTATAGAACTCACAGTATCCTGCTTCCTAGAACAGTACCTTAACCACTACACCACCAAACTGGCCCTCCAATTCCTCAATGCAGCAAATCTACCTACAAGGTAAAAAAGTTTCCATCTGCTTTCTCCATATTGTACCTTCTTCCTTCCAAACAAAACCTTCAACACTTTTTATATCTAAAATAGGGTTGTAGAGCATATTTGGGCCCTATGGTAATTTTGCAAAGAAATGTGCTGGAAGCTGACATTTTGTTTGGTCCCGGAATGTTTTTACTTGAATTAAAGAACTGAAATAAATTCCATAGAAATCATCATTGTGCCTGCTTAGAGACATTGCATTATCTATAATTCAGCCAGCAAGATTGAAGAAAATGCTAACCATTTTAGTCCTTTAAAAATCCACATTAATAAGTCATTGCTTTTTCATGAAACACTCAGAAATATAGATAATCTAGTATGCTATGAGAATATGCTGTTTAAGAAGTCTGTCAGCTGGCCTGTTCCTTCAATACTGGGAGCTCCGATGATGAATCACTCCAGATTGTAGCAAGTGAGACAAAGAGAGTCCCAATGGACTCATGACAGATTCTGGAGGAAAGGAAGAGAATGAGAAGCAAGGAGAATTGGGGAAGTTGCCGGTCTCCGAGGCTCCATTTCCACCATGATTCTTTCTATCCCTGCTTCCAAATGGTCAATGTAATTAAAAGGGGGCTGTTTGGTAATCCTCCTAAGAAGATGATAGCTGACATGGGCATGACAGCAGAAGAGGAAGGGTGGATCTTCTCCCTCCCTCACAGGTTCCTTCATTCCATGCTACCTCTTTGTTTGTTCTTTTGTTGAATTACACATAGCCAGATTTGTGTAATGGGGAAAGGCCTTCCCCATGGGTCCCAAGGCAGCACCCTTTTTTATTTATTTATCTATGTATCCTTGGCCAGACATTGCATATGAAACCCATGCCTTATGAATTGCTTATTTCTGGAAGAGAAGTTATAGGTGTACATCACCAAAGAAATAGCTGTCTTAGTTTTCTTTTTGTGGTAAGAAAAAAGAATAACCCTATACCTTTCATTATCATATCATATAAGTCTTTGTGGACCTTGGTCCAGCTTATTATTTCAGGATAGTTTGCATTTGTTCTACCCAAATGACCAGATGCCATTCAATCAGCTAAATAGTGTCAGCTCCCATTTCCTGCCGACATAAAACTCCATGGTGCCTTTTTAATTGGCTTCTAACTCTGCTGTTGCACTGAAACAAAGGGTGATTTTCCTAATTACTATCTTCCTTTCTTCTTGTCCTCTGGAAGAAAATAAATATGACTCACTGCTGCAGAAGTTAGCCTGAAAAAGACCAAACAAAGATCACAGTTGGATATGTTTGGATAACCATTTGCCTCGCTGTACAGAGAAAGCTCTCTTTTGGTATCTTTGTATTTTTGATTAATAAAATTATCTCAATTTACTAAATGAAATTATTGCAATGACTAATGCTATTTTATAATGTTCCTATTAGTTTCTTGAGGTTTGTAATTTTACTAGATCTTTTCCTGTTCTTAAATGTCATTTATTTCTATTTGTTTATTTCATTTATAAAACCATCCATTTTACAAACAAGAGTGGTGTACAACTTATAATTTACTAATGCCAACCAGGAATTTCTCCAAAGTAAGCATTGGAGATTTTTTTAGATTATGACACTGTGGCTTTCTCAGTTGTTCATTAAATGGGATGAATGGTGCAGGATCCAGCCTGAGTCAGTCACTAGACCAGAGGTTTACTTTCCTGAGCCTTCAGATTTATGCTGGAGACCATCTTCAGGGAATTCCTCTTTAGCAGAGTGTGTGCTTTGCGCTATTCTATGTTTGATATTTATATGGTGCCTGGTTGTATGTGTGTTGCTTTTTAGTAGTTGATTGGGTGCTGATGGCTGGCTCTTAAGTTATCAGTTGTCATTTCCTTGTGCTGTCAAGCCTTCACCTCCTAAGTACTTGATAAGCTGGTGGCTAATTAGTGCTCCTGTTGATTGACAAGGGGCCCATTTCCCAGACTTCAATCAATTCCCCAGCTGTTTTTGTGCTTGCTTGTCCAACAATCTTGGTAGCTGCAAAATTTAATGTATATCTTTGTTCATTACAATGTGACTGCAAGTGAGTGGTCAGATGAGGGGACCCAACTCATTGGTAGCCTCAAATTGAAATGAACAAGGACATATTTCCCTGAAAGTAAGCCCTATCCTGAAAATAAGTCCTAGCTTGATTTTTACACATGATTTTACATGTAATAGCACTTAGACTTATATACGGCATCATAGTGCTTTACAGCCCTCTCTAAATGGTTTACAGAATCAGCATATTGCCTCCAACAATCTGGGTCCTCATTTTATAGATCTCAGAAGGATGGAAGGTTGAGTCAACCTTGAGCCGGTGAGACACAATCTGCCAAACTGTTAGAAGTTGGCACTCAGCAAAATTAGCTTGCAATACTGCATTCTAACCACTGTGCTATCAGGGCTCTTATACATTTGAGATTAAGGCAAAAGATAAAGATGTTGGAAAAGGGATTCAGGGATACTACTATTGCACACATTTCTGAAGAATGTGGTGTAACAAACAAACCACATTAAATATTAATACTGCAAAACAAGTTAAATATGTACATTTTGCAGTACAATATAAATATTATCACCCAAATGGTTTGAATCTAAGACAAAACAGGATGCAAAATGTCACAGGAAGTGAGAGTAACAAAACAATCATGGAGTGGTTTATTCAGCAATGTTTCTACAGCATTAATATACTGGCATTATTTTATGCAGGGAGCAATGGAGTATACAGATTTAACACCAGTCATAGTTGGCAAGTTCCAAGAGTTTTGAAAAGCCTCATGCATCAACTGCTGGTCATATGCTATATATCACAAAAAGTATGGTTTACATTGACAGTTTTCAAGACTGATTCTTCAATCATTTTGTGCCGGAAGTCACAGAAGGTATCAAAATGAGGTGCTGAAAATATAATGGGTCTCTTAACTTTTGCTAGTGCTTCTAGCATTGTATTTCTGTATGAAAGGTAGAAAATTAAGTTTGTGTTTTTGTCTAAGTATACAGCAGTGGTCTCCAAACTTGGCAACTTTAAGACTTGTGGACTTCAACTCCCAGTATTCCTCAGCCAGTATAGCTTTCTAGCATAGCCAGAATTCCTGGAGTTGAAGTCCACAAGTCCTAAAGTTGCCAAGTTTGAGGACCCCTGGTATACAGCATCAAGTATTCATTCCATGGGCCAGTGGCTCATCCTAGAAACTAAAAGTCTTTAGCAAGGAATTTAGAATAAAGTGAGGGTTGTCCTGTAAGAAGAATCTGATTAAGGCAGCAACACAAGAGGGCAATGCATCTTACAAAATATCAGAAACTATATTAGTAAATCAGCATTTTTCAACTTTGTTGCAGCTTGGAATGCAGGAAAAATTCTAGAGTTGGCATGTAGTTACAAAAACAGTTTTATAACAACAGATACGGACTGTCATATTAAAGGATTTGAAGTCAGAAACTTCTACAAAACCATAAAGAAAGCAGGCAAAGAGAAAGGAACTGAAGAGGATAACTTGCAAGAACTAGAGGATAATTTAGTCAATCTTAGCCATCAGATGATTGGGGGGGGGGAGGGGAGATAGCCACTAAGGTTATAGCCAGCAAGAAAGAATATAAGTTGAAAGATACTTTGGAGGTCTTGTAGTCCAACCCCCCGCTCAAGCAGGAAACCCTACTGTATATGATTTCAGACAAATGGTTTCCCAAACTTTTGTTAAAAATCTCCAGTGTTGGAGCAACCACAACTTCTGCAGGCAAGTCATTTCACTGATTAATTGTTCTAACTGTCAGGAAATTGCTCCTTAATTTTAGGTTGGTTCTCTCTGTAAGGAATGATAGTCACCTAGCAGGTGGGTTGGCAATATATAAACCAGGATAGTCATTTAATACTGTTGTCTCTTTAAGAGAATGCTGTAATTGTGATTGGCTGAGGTTCCTCCAACGGCCATAAGATGGAGCCAGAAACCTGGTTTGGTTGGGGTTTTTTTGCATTTCCTTTGCTTTCCTTTTGCCTTTTGCCTGATCATCCTTCTGCTTGAATTGCTGTGAGTCTTGCAACTATTTGCAAACTCCATTTACTGAACGTTGTTTATGATACTGGCAAAGAAAAGGACTTCGTTTTTGGATTACCCCTGGACTGATTATTTTGAATACTAACTGCTTTAACCGCATATGATTTGGACTGTTTGTTGGACTTTGTTTACCCGTTTACAGGAAGTAAAACTTACATTTTACTATTCAGTGTATCTGTGTGCTGGTTGTGTGTTATTCACCCTTACTACGTTTCCCTGAGTACACGCATTCTTCTAATGGGGAATACCTCAACACTCTCCTTGATTAGTTTCCTTCTACTGCTTCTTGTCCTGCTTTCAGGTGCTTGGAAGATTCCCTCTTCCTTATGGCAGCTTCTCAAATATTGCCACCCCTACTCCTTCTTTTCCTTAAAAAAAGGAAACGATGATAGAAATGAAACTAAGGAAATGCCAACCACTAAAGTACATTTGCTGGAGTTGAAATCCCATTTTTGTGTTGTTTATTAATCCTCCTTTGATAGTGAAAGCCAGTCATAATATTGTACATTTGGGAAACAATCATACAGAAGTAGCATGTTTCATTTCCCCAATCAAAAGTGTTCACACTTATAATCAAAGTTAAATAAGTTTGATTTCTCATCTATGAGTAGTTTTATTTATTTATGTGTTACAGACTGCCTATTAAAAATGATTCTGAGTAGCAAACAAAAATACATAAATACAATGCAGCACTGGCAATACATTGAAGTGCATTCAGGAGTTTATTTGTAACCATGTTGTCATCCTGCTGCAGTTTATGAGTCACCTTCAAGGTCAGCCCTATGTAGAGTGCAGTGCAATGATCCTTGCAAGAAGTAACTAAGGCTGGTGTGACTGTGAGAAGATACTCCTACTCTAGTGAAAATTGCAACTGATGTACCAAATGAATCTGGGCAAAACCCCATTTATCATCTATCTAAATTGTGTATTACTTATGCTCAGAAGAGTTCAATCTTATTAAGAACTAAAAATGAAAAATTCATGATAATGGGAGAGCAAAACAAAAAAAAAGCACCACCAAAAAGCAAAACACACTCCATCTTGTCACAGTTGACCTTAAACCTGTTACTCCCCATAGAGACCCTAATACATTGCTCAAAAATTAAAGGGAACACTTAAACAACACAATGTAACTCCAAGTCAATCACACTTCTATGAAATCAAGCTGTCCACTTAGGTAGCAACACTGATTGACAATCAATTTCACATGCTGTTGTGCAAATGGAATAGACAACAGGTGGAAAGCATAGGCCGTTAGCAAGACATCCCCAATAAAGGAGTGGTTCTGCAGGTGGTGACCACAGACCACTTCTCAGTTCCTATGCTTTCTGGCTGATGGTTTGGTTACTTTTGAATGCTGGCGGTACTGTCGCTCTAGTGGTAGCATGAGACAGAGTCTACAACCCACACAAGTGGCTCAGGTAGTGCAGCTCATCCAGGATGGCACATCAATGTGAGCTGTGGCAAGGTTTGCTGTGTCTATCAGAGTAGTGTCCAGAGCATGGAGGTGCTACCAGGAGACAGGCCAGTACATCAGGAGACATGGAGGAGGCAGTAGGAGGGCAACAACCCAGCATCAGGACCACTATCTCCGCCTTTGTGCAAGGAGGGACAGGAGGAACACTGCCAGAGCCCTGCAAAGTGACCTCCAGTGAGCCACAAATGTGAATGTGGCTGCTCAAACGGTCAGAAACAGACTCCATGAGGGTGGTATGAGGGCCCGACATCCACAGGTGGGGGTTGTACTTACAGCCCAACACCGTGCAGGCATTTGCCAGAGAACACCAAGATTGGCAAATTCACCATTGGTGCCCTGTGCGCTTCACAGATGAAAGCAGGTTCACACTGAGCACATGTGACAGATGTGACAGGGTCTGGAGATGCTGTGGAGAACATTCTGCTACCTGCAACATCCTCCAGCATGACCGGTTTGGCAGTGGGTCAGTAATGGTGTGGGGTGGCATTTATTTTGGGGGCTGCACAGCTCTCCATGTGCTCGCCAGAGGTAGCCTGACTGCCATTAGGTACCGAGATGAGATCCTCAAACCCCTTGTGAGACCATATGCTGGTGCAGCTGGCCCTGGTTTCCTCCTAATGCACAACAATGCTAGACTTCATGTGGCTGGAGTGTGCCAGCAGTTCCTGCAAGATTGATGCTAAAGACTGCCCTGTCTGTTCCCCAGATCTGAATCCAATTGAGCACATCTGGGACATGATGTCTTGCTCCATCCACCAATGTCACGTTGCACCACAGACTGTCCAGGAGTTGGGGGATGCTTTAGTCCAGGTGTGGGAGGAGATCCCTCAGGAGACCATCCACCACCTCATCAGGAGCATGCCCAGGTGTTGTAGTGAGATCATACAGGCATGTGGAGGCCACGCACACCACTGAGCCTCATTTTGACTTGTTTTAAGGATATTACATCAAAGTTGGATCAGCCTGTAGTGTTTTTTTTCCAGACCTCCATGGGTTGCTAAATTTGATTTCCATTGATAATTTTTGTGTGATTTTGTTGTCAGCACATTCAACTATGTAATGACCAAAGTATTTAATAAGAATATTTCATTCATTCTGATCTAGGATGTCTTATTTTTGTGTTCCTTTTATTTTTTTTGAACAGTGTATATTCCACACACTAGGACAAGATATAGAAAACACAATTTCTCTAGTGTGGGGTTGAGAAATGCAACCATGTATCATGTGCGTGTTGATGATACTTGATCTTGTGTCAACGATTCATGTTCTCCAGTGCCCCGAAACTTATGTTAAAGAGTAAGGTTAAGAATATTGAACTCTTTGGGACCCCAGAAACCCAGGCTCAAAGTCATGACTTTAAGACACATCTCTTTCTGCACTTGGTCTATCAAATAATTTTTTTTATTGAAAACAGCAACAGAGCTGCAATACAATATATCTACAGTTTAAAAGTTTGTTCACTTTGAAGGAAGCCTGTAGATTGATGCACCAAATAATCTTTTGATTTCTGACATTTGGAATATTTGTTCAGTTGCATTCCCTTCCTTTATCTCTGTATTTTTTTTTTACATAACTCCATATCTTTCTAAGAGGAACTGTGTATATGTATATAAATCTATATAACATGTTACTTAACAGCACTGTGTGTGTTGTTCTATTTCTCAGCTTGTAAAAGGTTGCATTAATAATTCAGGACAATATGAAGGCACTAATGAGGTCGTGCTTAGGAACAGATACTTTCTTGACAAAAAAAAAACATGTTGCATTTTACACAGTTACTTGCAGTGAACAATGAGAGTAATTCATGACTTCCTTAAACTTATTTAATGAGATAGCCATGGCTTAGTAAAGTAGAGTAATCAAAAAACAAAACAAAACAAAAAGATACAAAAATGCAAAAGAAAAAAGAAGAAGAAAGAGAAATTCTTGTAATTTGGGGTAGGTTTTATAGAAATGTAATGAGTAAAATGCATACAATATTTTTGAGGGAACCAGTTCAGTGAATTGATTAGTGCCATAGCTAGAAACTGGGTTCTGTCCTGCCTTAGACATAAACCACCTGGATTACCTTGAGCCAATCACCCTCTCTCTGTTTTAGGAAGGAGACGACGGCAAAGGCCTTCTGAAAAACCCTGCCAAGAAAGCTGCAAGGATATGTGTAGGAAGTTGTTCAGAGTCAACACTAACTTGAAGGCACACACCCAAATCTGATGTTTTCCCCTTTTTGGAGCCCTTAGTTTGATGATATCACATCATTAATCACCATCCTAATACCTGCAGAAGAGAGGCTTTAAAAAGAAATGCTGTAAAAAGAGTGATGATCTCCCATACAAAAAGTTTGGATTGTGTTGCTCTATAGATAAGAACAAAACTGCATTTTCATGAGTCAAAGTTCTCTTTATCAAATGGCTCACCAAGACAATTCAGAATACTGGTACATCTTGGATATGCAAAATGGCAGTTTGGATTTTACACACAGTTGTTGAAGCTCCCTCCACCTATATATACTCCTTGTTGCTACACTCAATAGTCAACAAAAGAATCCAGTCAACTTAATAAAAAAAACCAGTCAGCTGTTGTGGGATGAACTTGTAGCACACACTGCTAATCCAGTTTGAAAACCAGAAGAAAAATTGGTGGCAGGTGATAAGAGGGCTGAAGTTGAACAAAAATGCTTTGGGGAAACACAGATGGATTGCAGAAGGAACATCCATTGCTATAAAGTAGTGTTTTTCAAACTTAGCAACTTTAAAATGGATAAATTTCAATTCCCAGCATTTTCCAGCAGTGAATACTTTTAGACATCTGACTAACACCTAGTTGTTCAAGATGAGTTTTCAATGCCTTATGTCTTTTATCCTCTCTGTACTATCTTAAGTTTGGTTTTCTATTGGTTTCTTTCGACTCTGTGTTTGCTGGAATGTTCAGCATGATCATACCAAAGATTTGACAACTTCCATATAATTTAATTTCCATATTAAGCCTAAAATGCTGCCATATATCAGATAAAATTCATTTATCAGAATCATCTGGGAATCTAAAAATAAACAAAAAATCTGAAAACAGCTAGAAACTCTGGAGGCAGCTCTTATTTTTAAATTTTATCTAACCCTTTCTTCATATGGAAAAGCTGAATTTTGTCTTATCTATGTCTTTTTGCAACAATATATTTCTTGTTTTGGTGGGGTAACTTTCTTAGAAGTTTTCAGAAAAGCTGTCAGCAACCTGATATGGCTTTTAAAATAGCAAATATGTTTAAAAGTGCTTTAATATAAAAGCATAGTTTTTAAATCCAAACAAGAGTAATTGTTTTATATTCTTTATTGATTAGATCTAAAACACTTGTCCACAGCAGTTCATCTTTCAGACACATTGAAAGAGGTATACACAGTGGTGGGATTCAATTTTTTCTACTAACGGTTCTGTGAGTATGGCTTGGTGGGCAGGGAAAGGATACTGTAAAATCTCCAGTCAGAGGTGGTATTTGCCTGTTCTCCGAACTACTCAAAATTTCTGCTACCGGTTCTCCAGAAGTGGTCAGAATCTGCTGAATACAGGATACCAAAGAAGATCAGACAAGTAGAAACTTAGCCTGAGGAGGAAAGACTGAGGACACTGGGTTTGTTTAGCACCAAGAAAAGATGACTTATGATAGTGGACTTGAAGTACAGGTTGAGACCTCTTCTCTAACAAAGGAGAATACTTATAGCTCAGGGTTGATATGAGGAATCCTTGGTGCTCTCTGAGCTTGTTTGTTTTCTTGCAGATGTTTCATTGTCCCAGACAAGCAAGCTTAGAAAGCACCAAAGATACGAACGCTGATGTTGTTACCTAGTTTGGGTAATGAAATGTCTGCAAGAAAACAACCAAGTTCAAAGAGCATCAAGGACCCCTCAGACCTGTCCTCTGTTGCTGTTGATATGCTGAAAATCAAGGCATAGAATAAATGATTTATAAATCAGGCTAGTAAAATCCTAAAAATATCATTTGATATAAAGCAATTATTTTTGACATAATTTTTAATGGGAAGGTGGGGTGGCAAAAGCAGGATTGTGCCATTGTACTTCAAACTTCACTCCTTGTTGCATAGAATGAATCTTGTAGCATGAAGGCATAATGGCCCTTTCATCCTTGTAAGGAGTGTGAGATCCTTCAAATACTCCTCTAGTTGACCTAAGTGCAGCATTCTGAAGCTTCTGCAGTCATTTCTGACTTTCATCTTTACATTTGTCATTCTGGGCTTGAAAGTCTCATGAATTAAAATGAAACAGTTTAATTGAAATGTTGCCTTTCTCGTAATCATACAGCCACATTTTAATTTCAACAGTAATTGAAAGTGGAAGGTCCCATATCTTAAATAAAAAGAAAATTAAACATATATCAACAGTAGCTTGGTTATCTTTCTTTTACAGAGAACTTTGCTATTTATTGGACTTTTCCCTTGATGCATCTTACTTTTGAGAATCAGAGACTGCTAATTCTTTAAAATGATTGTGGATGTAGCCAATAACTAAAATACAACACACCGAAATAGATAAGACATTTAGAAAAAAACATTATTTTGAACAATTACAAGTCACAGCAATGTTGTCAAAGCATTTAAGACCTCTGCAGTAGAGGTAAATTATGCTGAAATACTGCTTGCATCTCTATGCCAAGTCCATTTGCAAAGTGTGCTTGACAGAGGGATGGAGATCATTAGATTTATGCTCCATGGCCTATGGAAATTCTTCAATGTTTCTTGAATATGCAGCCTATTCTATATTTAAACACCCCACACATTTATGTCCTGGGCATATTTACTCAATATTTGTAATGCTAGCTGGGGTAGAACAAACCATTAATCAAAGGTGTCTTTCACGCTTAAAGAAAAGCAGATATGTCTGCTTAGGCTTTAATCTATTCAAGTTTCATCTCTCCTTTACATTCTTCCATCCAAACTTTTTGAAGGAGAAAAAAAAGAACTTCAGAAAATTTTATGGATTTCCTTTGGTGAAAAAGTTAATATCTCTCCATTTCCAGGTCATACCTGCCAATATTTCAGACTTAGAGATAGAGTCATGCAGGACCGAGCTGACCTTGATTCTACCTGAAGAGCTAAGTAGAATAAGAATTAGTTCATGCTTGGATGGGACACCATCAGAAAAACCTTAGGATAATAAGTACAACTGAGAGGTTAAAGAAAAGCAGAAGAAGGCAATAACAAATTATTTTCAGTTTTGCAATCTGAAACAAATGGACACTGACAGAGTCCAACCTGAGAGATTTGACCTTTACCTAATTCAGTCTGCCTCATGCTTTAGCACTACACCCATCCATCTGTAATTTGTATTTCCCTTATCCCTTGGAACATATTCTGTCTCTCAAGTTCCCCTGTGATGACCCAGGGCATGGCACAAAGGCAACACAGTCACATAAGTAAGAAGAGTTCCTGTAATACCTCCAACTTTGCTCCCAATGTCCAGGTTACCTTCAGCTGGAGAAAAACAACTCTCTCAAGAACAGTCTTTAAATGGAGGAAATTCAGTCCGAAAACAAAGTACATACAAACTGTAAATAAAAATCCGCACAAACCAAGCTGCAGTAATTAACTTGACAGGGCAGGAGAAGGAATTGCAGACTTGAAAGTGAATCAAAACACACACAGTTGGGAAGACACCAGGAACCCAGATAAGACTTGATGATACCAGATAATTCACGATTTGCTCCCAACAACTTTGCTGTGTGCAGCTTCCCTTTTTAAGCACTGTGTTCCCAGCTGCAGCTAATGAAAGGAATCAGGACCCTTTCCTCTCCCGTAAGCCACTCAACTCACATTGCTCCCTTCTCCATTCCTCCCTGCGTGCCCTAGGATGAAGAGGGGGTGGGCCTGGGTCTTCCTCCAAATTTCCTCTCCCTTGCTCTACTTCTCCCAGCCGGCCTTTGCCCTTCCCCAGTTTCTTCCACAGCCAATGAAGCCACACTCCCACTCCCTGTCAGCTACTCAGCCTCCTCCTCCAAATCAATTCCGACAGGGGCAGACACCCCCAAAGTTACTTTTCAAATAAATCCAATAAAAATCATTCAGATAATGATTTCTTGATACCCCAGACATAAATAACTTTGTATATCCTCATTCTGGAAAAGATTGTGTGAACCTATTTTGATCAAAGTTAAAATGTCAAAATAAGAAAGAAAGTCAACTGAATAATCTTTCCCCTACACGGTCAGTGGATTCAGTAGGTCTTAGAATAACATCTAGAAAATTACAGACTCTTACAGAATTAACAATAGCATTTAGTCTTATTTACCACTTCACAGTGCTTTACATTTAATTAAACAATTAAACAATATTATAGAATTAAGCAAATTAAGCAATAAACTCATCATAGAAATAATCTAGTAGCAAATTTTCCAACATTTCCTAATCTTATCACATTTTTCTTGGTCAATTTATAAATCTTATCACATTTTTCTTGGTCAATTTCTTGTCCTATAGAAAATTTGGATAAATTGCTATATATCATTATCCAGATGTGAGTCCAGTTAAGTTTGAGGAGCCTTACGTACGTTCAAGAACATACTAAAGTTACTTTTCATATTTAATGTTCATATTTAGTCAAGTTGCTTTGTCCTTAATTAATTGCAAAAATATCAAGTTTTCAGCAAGAGGATGATGATGATGAAGAAGAAGATGATGATAAATAGACATCTAATGAACATGGCTAGAAAAAACCATTCTGTTAAAGGAGAGAAAAAGAGACATATAAATACAAGGGGGTCTGGGACAAGGCACATAAAGTTGTCCCAGGTATGTTGCTTTGATTCCGGCTGTTTAGGGTCTATAATTTTTCAGGCAGCATTCTGCTTTGCATCTGCACTTTGAGAATATAGCAATCCCAGGAAATACATGACAATTGATAGATAGTGCTAGCAAAAGGAGCAATGAACAGCAAGGTGCCCCTGGAGTCGTAATTTTTAGATTTGTTGTAAAACCTGCTATGTCTATGAAGATTCTCAGTCTCCAGGTCATGGTTTTCCCAAAGATATTTTTTAAAAAGACAATTGGACTTTTAAAAGGCAACACAGTCCAGTTTCCTTTTGAAAAAGCTCCTTTGGTAAAACCTGATATATTTCTGATGCGTTCACTGCACTTCCATATTTTTTTAAAAAATTTTTCATGATCATACCATGGATACCTAGAAAGATAGGACATTTTTGTTTCTATGAGGGGTATTCATTATGAAAGGTACTCACTGAATGACCAAGATTAATCAATTCAAGCACTGGTGGTTGTGTAATTTTAATGTATGGGTGAACCAAGAATAATTCCGCCAAAGTAATAGCTCTTCCTAGTTCTCCAGTTCCATGTACTCCTATCTGCACAACACATTGTCTTTTCAGAAGACTTAGAGCAGGGCTGTCCAGGACCTTGAAAAGCTGGCAAGGCCTTCAGGATATGATCAATAAAATCAAGATGATGATTGTGATACTGCAATTGAAACTCCACCTGTTTTTTTTCTTCTCTTTCTCTTTCTGAATTAATTTTTAATCAAAGAGGTCCAATTACCATATATCTTCTTTTGGGATCCACAAAGATGTTCTAATCAATCTCCTCCTTTTTCAGCTTCTGCTCCAATTTTTTTTTTCTCCCTTCCCACTTGCAATGAGAATTTTAATAATCAAAAATCCATACCTCCAGCAGAGATTTTCCAATTTCTCACATTTTTCAATGTCCAAAAATCCCTTTGTCTCTTATCTTAGCTTTCAAAACAATCCACTTTCAATGTCTAATATATCCAAATATTTCTGCTTTTTCCGTGGGGTGGGAGAGTAAAAAAAAAAAAAAAAAAATTCCCTTTAACAGCTTCTCCGCCGCTTTTCGCTCTTCTTAGGGATACAATGTATCCTCCAGCAACAAACAGCTCAATTCCAGGCAATTTAAAAGGTGTTACTTGACCCGGCTCAGACAGAACTTTCACTCTTCACACTTCCTCCAGCACAGTTCTTACCCGGTTGCTGGCTTCTTCGTGGCGGCCATTGCTGACCGCCGCTCCACCGCCTTGGGAAAAAGGGGTTTTCCCGGAGAAAGGGGGGGTCTGCGATGCCCCCACCTCCCTTTCCGACTCCCCTCTATCTTCAGCTGTCCCTACAGGGCAGCCATATCCCCCTGACCCATCTGGATCGGGGGTACCTCGACGGCTAGCACAGCAGGAATCGCGAGCTGTCGCGAATTCCTGCTGCCCCGAAGCCACGCAAACCGGAAGTTTGAAACTCCACCTGTTTTTATGGGCATTGCATAGGTGGATCTTTAATGTGGTTAAAACACTAACTTGAACTTTTTGACCACGTGTTGTAGATATCTTTGCTGATAGTACTCTTCAGATAATTGCAACCAAATTGCTTTTTGAATGAGAGAGAAAAGAGTATAGTCTGTGTATTGACGTACTTTTTGGTCACCTTCAGTACATTAAAATTAAATAAGATTTCATTTTTGTTATGAACTAAATGAATTCTTCACTATTACCTTGTTTCCTTTAGAATGTGATGGTGTTGGCTGTTGGTCAATCTCCCAAAACAAGTGTATTCCTTTGTGTGAGAAAAAAAAACAATACACTCCAGTTTTGGAAGATTTTGTGTCTAACGAGGTTTAAGAGATGTCATGTAAATTTTTGGGACGTTTACCTAGAAAGGATTAAGAGCATTACAGGTAATCTAACAAAATGTGTAGAAACACTTCAAAAACAGTACATGATGTTCAACATTTGCTATTTTTGTGGTTGATTTTCTACCAAACAAACTTTCTCTTCCATTTTGTTTTCTCTCCTAGTGTATTTGTGGTAGAGATTTCCCTAGAAATTTTATTCAGATTGTTGTTCTGCTTATCATCACTCTGCAAAATTATCTGCTTTCGCCTAATAGTTTGCATGGGATTTCAACTTACACGGTCCTAAAATCCTGAAAACATGCTTGTTTCCTTGGTCAGTTCTTTAAAAAATATTTTTTTTAAACAACATAGACAAACATAAACATAAACACAAAACATAAAACCTTCCTTCCATTGTATAGTGTGTCAGTCAATACAATTTTCTTGTGCACAATATCAACAGTCCTTCCTTTCTAACTACATTATTAAAATTATTGGACTTTACTTATAGACTATATCATCCTTTTCAAGCAAATTTCAGTTTTTTAAAACATCTCAATTCATAATATCATTCATTTCATTATAATCCATTATAATGTATTACATTGTCTTATCTTTATTCTATCATTATATTTATATTGTATTATATCCTATTTCCCTATTCTCTTTTCTAACCATTGATAAAATAAATCCCAAATTTTATAATACTCTTTATCTTCTTGCTATCTAATTGCTAATGTCAATTTACTCATTTCTGCACATTCCATTATTTTCTTTTTTTTTAAACAAATTTTTATTGATTTTAAAAACAAATAAAACATCAAACATCAAAGTATAAAACCTCCTTTCTCAAAAATTACTTATAAGTTTTAACAAGGCAAATAAAGCATTATTTTTTAAAGCATAGTTCCATATTATCACATTTGTATATAATGGTATATAAGGTGAGAGAGAGAGAGGGAGAAATCATAAGAACGGCTCTTGCTTTTTTCTTGCAAGGGAGTGACTCCTGCCTCCCACTGTCGTCATCATCATCTTTTGGGTTAGTGAATCAATCAAACCTTTCATGATAGTGAGATCGTTTCCCAAATTTCCCTTAAATCAGGGAAGAAATCAGAAACAAACCTTTGGACTGAGAATAAGCCTGTTCCTATGATGCCATTTTTGTTCACTGCAGTGTGAAAAGTGTGAAAAAACACACTTCTTTTTCTTCATCTTCTTGTTCCCTATTTACTGGTCTCTTTCAAAGAGGAAATTGTGAACATCAAACTTATTCTCAACTGTCCTAGTGAAAGTTTTTATTGGTATCTATTTTTATTTTTGAAATTTACCAGTAGCTGCTGCATTTCCCACCCTCGACTTATACTCGAGTCAATAAGTTTTCCCAGTTTTTTGTGGTTAAATTAGGTGCCTCGGCTTATATTCGGGTCGACTAATACTCAAGTATATATGGTACCAACCACCCAAACACCTCATGGAACTAGCAGAACACTGCTTAACCAACACATATTTCACATACAAAGGACAAAGATATCAGCAAATTGAAGGAGCCCCTATGGGATCACCACTGTCACCCATCATTGCAAACCTGTTCATGGAAGAATTTGAATCCAGAGCCCTAGCCAATGCCACCACAAACCTAAACTATGGCTAAGATACATCAGTGACACATTTGTGATTTGGCCCCATGGAAAAGAAAATCTAAACAATTTCCTAACACACCTAAACAGCACACACCCCAAAATCAAATTCATCATGGAAACGGAAACAAACAAATGACCACCATTCCTAGATGTACTAATCTACCAAAAAAAAAAAAAACAGATGGCATACTAGGACACACCATATACCAGAAGAAAACACACACCAACCACTACCTCAACGCCCAATCTCACCACCACCTAGCACAGATAAACTCCGTGGCCAAAACACTAATTGCCAGAACCAAATGCCTGGCAAACAAGACACACATAAATACTGAACAAAGCACCCTGACTAAAGGACTGACAGCCAACAGCTTCCACAAAAGCAAAATCACCGGCCTGATCCACAAAAACACACTGAGACATAAGGGAGACCTAGAAGATGAACAGACTTATGGAACAGCTGTCCTGTCCTACATAAGAGGTACTACAGACAAAATCAGTACAATACTACACAGGCATCACATCAAGACTGCTTTCAAAACAGTCAGAAATATAGCAGCCATCCTAAGAAACCTCAAAGATAAAATTGACCTGGAAAACCAAAGCATATATGAAGTCCCCTGCGCATCATGCCCTGTCACATATATCGGACAGACCAATAGAAGAATAAATACCCGCCTGGATGAACATAAAAATGCAGTAAAAAAGCTGGAACACACTTCCTCACTAGACCAACACACGAAAGCCACAGGTCATAGCATTGACTTCAATGGCACCAAAACCCTAGCCACTATAGAAAACCCCAGCTACAGAATTATCAGAGAAGCCATAGAGATTGAAAAAAGACCTGAAAGCATGAATAGAAGAGATGACTCCACCAGACTGTCAATTATCTGGAAGCCTGCACTCACAAACAAAAAAATCTCTACACCACAAGCCAAGCAAACACCTGGGCACAAACAGACCCCAACCAGGCACCCAGATGAAACCCAGTTCCTAATAAATGATAGCCATCCATTTACTCGAAGCCAAGCCGCACTAAAGCCTCCAAACACAATATTGCCAGCCAATCAAGACAAAACAACACTCAGACAGAATATATTAGAAACACCAATCAAGCAGAACACAGCAAACTCCAAGACCAATAAACACAGGTCAAGACTCCCAACCAATCAGGATGAAGAAAACACCATTCTAACACAGCAGTAGGCTAGCACCAAATTTAAAACAGAAATGGCTGTGAAAGCCTGACTCACAGATGAACACAATGCACAAGCCTGATGATGGCAGATGAGATTCTGCCGAAACATCACTACAACTTTAAAAGTACAACTATAATGACGTGGGAAAATACCAAACAAAGCTGAATACCATATATACACATACATACATACACACTTATTCTTTTTATGATCCTTTAGTCAAGGTGAAGTCGGGACAATTAAATGGAGCTGATGTCCTTCTGATGACTAAGTGGAATTTACAGTAGTTCCTTTTCTTTGCACATGATAGCCAAACATTTGCCGCTACCAAGGATCGCTCTCTCAACCTTCCAAATGGGAAGTGAGTGTCTTCACCACTATGCCACCATGCTGCTTTTAGAGTTTGATTTTATAAGCCAGTCAAACCAGTGCCGCCCTGCCCCTTCCAGGAGTCTCCACACAGCCCATTTTGGATGCAGGTTAGTGCAGGGTCTGTGCGGAGGGTCTGGGAGGGCGAATAAAGGCCCTCCTGGAAGTTCTGGAAGTCAGGAAATGGGCCTGTTTCCAGCTTCCAGACGGCCTCCCTAGCCCGGGAGAGGCTGCTTTTGCTCTCCCAGAGACCCGAGGGAAGTCTCCAGACTCTGGAAAAAGGTGAAAAATGGCCTGACCAGAAGTTCATGCCCACATCCACCCAGCAACCATGCAGAGAACCGGTTGTTGGGATTTTTGAATCTCTCCCTGACCAGAAGCCCTACTGATTCCAATGGGACAGGCACATTTCATAAAATATTTCACGAGAAAAAAGGTTTCCTGCCATAACTATATCTTATTTTCAGATCTTGAGATGGCTTGGCTCTATCTATTATTTTGAGAGTGCTGACAAATGAAATAGCAGTTCCAATATTCGAGGGGCTGCTACAGAGGGGAAGGGGTCAAGGTATTTTCCAAAGCACCTGAAAGCCAGACAAGGAATAATGGATGGAAACTGATCAAGGAGAGATTCAACCTGGAAATAAGGAGACTGTCAACTCATAAAATATTTCTATGGTCTTTTTAGAGTTGTAAACAGAAAGGGAGAGGAAAGGGGTTTGAAAGAGCAGTGCAGCAGCTTGGAAATCAAAAGTGCATTCCATTAATAGTTTTTCAAAGATAGTAACTAGGTGATTGAAGTTTCTGTTATGCAAAAATCTAACTGAAGAACATGACTCTTGGCTATGGATGTGTCTCACTGGAGAATATGAATTATGGGGTGGGGGAAAACCAGGGTCAAGGGTGACAATGAATTATGTGTCTCAGAGTCGGCTACACCCAGGCAGTGCTGGACATGTTAACTCCCAATAAATCCTTTTGAAGTTTTGGAAGTTTGGCTCAAGGCTCATGATTTAATTGGGGTAACTGCCAGAATCCTGACAGAGACATTATCTGACAGTGAGAACAATCAACCAATGGAACAGCTTGCCTTCAGAATTCTTCACTGGAGGCTTTCAAGAAGAGATTGGACTACCATCTGTCAGAAATGGTGTAGAGTCTCCTGCTTGGGTGGCGGGGGTTGGACTAGATGACCTATAAGGTCCTTTCCAACTCTGTTAATCTGATCTGATCTGAAATGGAACAATCTGCTTTCAAATGAAGAGTGAGATTTTTCACAGCTTGAATGGCTCCCCTTCTAAATATAATTTCTCACTGTAATTTTCTCACTGTAAGGATATTGTTCTTAAAGGGAATACATTATGGATAACCATAGGGGAATACTGTGTACTGCCCCAGTATAAAGGAATAGGATTATGAGTTTTCCTGTTAGACTTTTCCCTTGCAGCTACTGCATGATGTCCCCAAAATTCATCAGATGGTCTTTCAGGTACTGAACTACAATTTATTTTTGTTGTTATAGCAGAACTATTATAGATAAAACCTCCCTATGGAGAGGAGGTGGAGGGACATACATTTTAATTGTTTTTATGGTGGCTGCTTTTGAAAAGACTGAACTGATCAGCTCCCATTATTGTGTCATCATCATTCTCCTTTTAAAAAAAAAGGGGTGGTGGTGGAAGTAAATAATGTTAAATGCAAGATTCTTCCTCTGCTGAGCAGATAGATCGTGATAACATATTAACATTTTCTGCTTTCCTTTTACTCATCTCTGATTCCGAAAGGGAAATTGACCTTTTACATTTCATGGTAATGACAGGGTATGAATCACGATTCTGCTGCTCATCAAAGGCTTAGAAACAAACAAGGGAGAAACCAATAGATCCTGAATATTAGTGGAAATTTTTTTGAGAACTGTACAAGAAATGATGATGGGCAAGAGATTAGAAACTCCCATTAAAAGCCAATGGTCAAACATTTTTTTTCTTTTTACACACACAATGTATCTTGGCAAATTGAAAAGAGGGCACTGCATTTACTTATGCAAAAATAATTCTTTGAATCCCTTTGGCATTTCATATGATTAAAGTGCTAAGGCAATCCTACAATGACCAGCTGCTAGTGCGCTTGTTCCATAAACAGCAACTATATTGAGGGGAAGAAAGTTCAAACTAGAACACTTTTAGGACTACAAGTCAGAGATAGACCATATTAGGTTGGTGTTTGACATGCTAAAAACATCTTCCTAAGCCACCCAAATTATTTGGTATCCAAGGAAGACAACCACCTTCTCTACTCAAAGCAGAAAATGTATTAATGGCAAACAATAATAGTAACTAGACAACACATGCTCCACTGGCTCATTGTTTCAAAGATATTTACTTATCTAAACAGAAACAGAATGACCAGATGTCTCAAAGGGGAGCAAGGGTTACCTCTGACTTCCTGATGGCTTCCTTATTGAATTTCCTTGGGGGAAGTTGTCAGGGAGCATCATAAATCAATCTTCCTTCCTTCCTTCCTTCCTTCCTTCCTTCCTTCCTTCCTTCCTTCCTTCCTTCCTTCCATGAACCTTTTCCTTCCTTCATTCTTTCCTCACTGGTCATCCCCCTTCATTTATTCCTTTACTCTTTCTTTCTTTCTTTCTTTCTTTCTTTCTTTCTTTCTTTCTTTCTTTCTTTCTTTCTTCCTTCCTTCCTTCCTTCCTTCCTTCCTTCCTTCCTTCCTCCCTCCTTCCTTCTATTCACCCCTTCCTTTCTTCATTCTTTCCTCACTGGTCATTCCCCTCTTTCTTTCTTTCTTTCTTTCTTTCTTTCTTTCTTTCTTTCTTTCTTTCTTTCTTTCTTTCTTTCTTTCTTTCTTTCTTCCTTCCTTCCTTCCTTCCTTCCTTCCTTCCTTCCATGCACCCCTTCCTTCCTTCATTCTTTCCTTACTGGTCATCCTTCTTCATTCCTTCCTTCCTTCCATGCACCCCTTCCTTCCTTCCTTCCTTCCTTCCTTCCACTTCCATGCACCCCTTCCTTCCTTCCTTCCTTCCTTCCTTCCTTCCTTCCTTCCTTCCTTCCTTCCTTCCTTCCTTTCTTTCTTTCTTTCTTTCTTTCTTTCTTTCCTTCCTCGTTGGTTATCCCTGTTCATTCCTTCCTTCCACTACTTCTTTCCCTCCTTTCCTCTCATCCTTCATCACTTCCTCCCTCCCTTCTTTCTATTATTCTATCCTTCCTCCCTCCTTGTCATTTTGTCATTATCTTTCTTCCCCCTTCTCTCCCTTTCCCTTTTCCTTCCAGGAAGCAGGTAAGGGGTGGGATGAAGTATTGTGAGACTGACTGGGAAATTATTATGGAAATTGACAATGAACATCACGTTCTGTGTTTCAGTAGTCCTGCAATATAGCACAGCAGTAGCAATGAACTAGCCACAACTTCCCCAAATTTCATGCTTTCTGGGTAATGGATCCTGGATTTTGGACACATACTATAAATTAGCCCATTGAGGTACCTTGGTTCAAAATATGTTATCCTGTGCAGCACTATTTTGCCCATTTGAATGTCATGACAATGGGAGTTTTTGCAATTAAGATAGTCTATTCTAACAATAAGTAGACAGCCAATTCAGTGAGGTAGATAAGGTATCAGGCTAGAAACCAAGAAACTATGAAGTATAGTCCTGTCTTAAGCATAAAGCCACCTGAGTGATTTTGGACCTGTCACTTCCTCAGCTCTAGGAAGCAGAGAATGGCAAATCACTTCTGAAAAATCTTGCCAAGAAAACTTCAAACCACATTGACTTGAAGGGGCCATATGTGACTAAATAAGAAAGAAAGATTTAATCATATCCTGGATCACATGCTCTGTTATTTCATTTTCTTTTTATGATACAGCGGGTCTTCAAATAATTGAAGCATGCTTCCTCATCCCATTTCATCCTAGTTGCTGTTACTAAAGGAATAGAACCACATAACTCCACAGTTTCTTTATTATTAGCATTCCTAATTTGGCCTTGGTGCTGAGAAAGTTTTGCAATCATTTCTACAGAAGCAGGAGCACAAAACCAAATGTCTTCCCACACCACAGTTGTTTTCCTTCCCAGTCCCTCAAAGTCCTTCAGTGATCATTTTCAGTGTAACTGGCCCTGTCTCAGTTGAGACAGTGGTGGAATTCAATTTTTTTTACTACTAGTTCTGTGGGTGTGGTTGGTGAGCGTGGCAGGGAAGGATACCGTAAAATCTCCAGTCAGAGGTGGTATTTGCCAGTTCTCCGAACTACTCAAAATTTCTGCTACCAGTGTTCCAGAACTGGTCAGAACCTGCTGAATTCTCTGAACTGAGAACAGAAAGTTCACACCATGAACTTCTGCAGGTCCCAAACAAAAATCCCTCACCCCACCACACACCCTTAACACAAAAGGAAAATGGATTTACACTGTCTCTATCCAGCCATGTTCCCTACCCAAGGATTGTGTGTATCTTTATAGTGTCCTGCAGAAAAAATCATTGAGAATAGTTCTGATGGGGGTAGTTGGAAAGCCTTCAAGTCACCTTTCTACTTTAAAGGCAAGATGAGGCAATGTCCTGCCAATTGTGAAACACAGACCACTCACAAGTTCAACTGTAGCATTTTCAACACAATAATAGTTTTACAACGATGAAACAGTTTGTGTAGCTGAGCCAGACAAAAATCAGTGCAGTTCTCAGATCCAACTAACTGAATGGATCAGGAAGTCTAGAGGAAGTTCTGAGAATCTTCAAATGGAAATGCCTGGACCCTAACAGTGTATCATTCTTTCTCTGCCTGAAATACGTTTTTTACAGTCAAATAAGTGTTAGATTTTTATAGGTCTCTCTCTTGGATGAGGGAATTGGTTCTGCCTTAGGCCCAGTATATCTTCAATATCTTCATTAATGTCTTAGATGAGGGAATAGAAGGGGCCCTTACCAAATTTTCAGATGATACTAAGCTGGCAGGAATAGCTAACACCCAAGAAGATAGGCTCAAGATCCAGATGGATCTTGACAGACTAGAACACTGGGCCATATCTAATAAAATGAAATTCAATTTAGAGAAAAGTAAAGTCCGACACTTAGGCAAGAAAAACCAAAAGTACACATATAGACTGGGTGAAACCAGGCTCTATAGCAGTAACTGTAAGAGGGGTCTTGGAGTCTTAGTGGACAACCAACTCAATATGAACCAGTAGTGTGCAGCAGCAGCCAAAAAAGCTAATGCAACTAATGCTATGTTGTATTAACAGAAGGATACAATTGAGATCAAGGGAGGTACTAATAGCCTCTATAAATCCCTAGTAGGACCACACATAGACCACACCTAGAGTACTGCATCCAGTTTTGGTCTACCTGTTATCTGTTTGTTCCAATATCTTTTCAATTTACTTTAAACAAGCAGACTGTCAAGTCTCCAAGGGGAGATGTCTCTCCCCACCTACTGAGACATCCAAAAAGAAAAAAATATTAAATCTCTAAGAACAGGCAACAACTTTCCTACTTGCATTCTGAAAATAACCATGCAAGTAAACAGAACATACTGTACAGGTACAAGAACAATTTTAAGCCACAGTAACCTATGCAACTCAATAGATTATGCATGGTGGCCCACAGAGAAGCTTGCTGAGTAGCAAGACTAGTTCTTTGTCCCTTACACAAGAACAGAGATCTCCAAACTTAAAGTTGCCAAGTTTGAGGACCTCTGTACAGGAATAACAAAATAACAGAGTCTAAAGGGATCTTGGAGGGCTTCTAGCATCAATCAGGGACATTATGCCATTTCAGCTAAGTGGTTGTCCAAGATCATCTTATAAAATTCCAGTGTAGAGCATAACTTCTGAAGGCAAGCCATTCCACTACCTTCATAATGGGGCTGAAGTTTTCAAAAGTAGAGTGATATTTAAAGAATCCAACTCCTTCTTGACAAAATGCCCAAAGCAACAGCTTGCTCACATAGCAGTTTTCTCTTTCTCCTGTATTATCAATTTGATTCTTCCTTCTGAGTCAAGTCAGGGTGGTCTTTTCCAGCCAGGCATGTGATGCAGTCTGCTTCTCCCTCTGGTTCTTCAAATGGTAATCTCTGTCCAGCATAGATACCAGGAAATTTCCTTATACTGGAAACTTCCTTATCTCATCTCCATGTCTCTCATGAGTCTCCCATCCTTTGTCTTTTAATCCTTTAGCTTTTTAGTTTGCCTCTTTCTAGGCTAACCTTTTTCTTTTCTTCTTAGTTTTATCCGTAGTGGGTTACAAGCTAAACTATAGTAGTTATTGCTCTCTGTATACTTCTGTATCTGCGTTCACAATATATTTCCTAACTTTTCTGAGTTTTGCTTCTGCCTCTTTGCTCCTTCCTTGGCCAGAGGTTCCTAATTCTGATTTACTTCTCTGATTCCAAATTATCATCAGCCTCTTCATCTTCTCCTTAACTTCTATCTCAATTTTCCTTGGTATCTTTGAGGATGCTATGATTCTCATTTTCTCCAGGTGCACCTTGTCAAACAGATTTTTCTCTATAAAAGTCTCCTAGAAAACATCTGGCATTTTCACCAAGCTTTAATTTCCATACTTATTTCACAATCTAATTTCAACCAAATCTCTTCCATACTGACTTGTCTGAAGCAGTCTGCTTCGTAGATGTAATGTGTAGATATAAAATTCTTTGAATGATAAGTAAGATTTGGGAAATCCCTGGGAGAAAAAGCCTTGCAATGTTATTTTTGCATTTCATATTTTCTATAAATCCCTGATGCACAGTATATAGAGTTGTTGAGAATTGGATGCCATATAAGCGTAATAAATAAGTATTGTTGTTAGTAATAGGTTTTTGTTTTGTTTTTTGTTCCTTCAAGTCAGTGTTGTTTTCTGGCAATTGTCTGGACTGTCCTTCCAGATTACTTGGGAAGGTTTTTTCAAAATAGTTTATCATTGTCTCCTTCCTCGGACTGAGAGAAAGTGACTGACTCAAGATCATCCATCTGGCTTTCTGCCAAAGGTAAGAGTAGAACTCACCATCTCCTAGTTTCTAGCCTGATGCACTAAACTAATTCACTAAACAAGAAGATCTGTGAGATAAATTCCTTTTTTCTTTTAGAGATTCTTCTGTATTCTGGTCCTTGGTGCTCTCTGAGTGTGGTTGTTTTTTTGTAGCCATTTCATGTTTATGTAGTGTATATTGAAGATGGTGGTGACCCTTTGGGAGCTGTATGCGATGAAATTTCATTTTAATATATGTCAATTAGTGTACATTCAAAGTGAAAAAGTTATTCTAACTCTAAGTCTAAATCTTATTACTTAACTAGGAACATCATCCATTACTTGAAGGAAATAAGGTTCGTTCTCTTTTCATATACCTGTGATTTGTCCTGTCAGGATTGGTGAGACTGTTCTTGGTTATTTTCAATTAACCAAGTAAATATCCAAAATAAATAAATAAAAAACATCAGCAGCCATAGAAGGAGGAAAAAAATGAGTCATCTACAACATACAGTGTAAGTACTATAACAACCACTATGTAGGATAAGACGAACAGGCAGAAGGCTAACATAGCACAACCATGAATATCAAATAGCAATCAAAAGACAAAATGAAAACTCCTTAATTTCACAACACATGGACAGACTTAATCATAGTCTTACCTGGGAAACTGTGAGCATTCTAGACTAAACAAAATCCAAAACACTAGGGCAGTAGTTCTCAACATTTTCTTCTCCACAGATCCCCTTTAAATGCTTTTTGTGACCATGGACTATGGCCACAGACCACCAAGACTCAACTCAAGATTTAAATCATAACATTTCTTCAAGCTTTCATGGATCCCTGTGATGACATCATGGACCCCAGGTGTCCACAGACCACAGCTTGAGAACAACTATGATAGATAATTTCTGGAAGCCTAGCATTTAGACAAATCAGCCATCAACAGAACACAGGGAGATCAACAACATCTATATACCACTCAAAAGAAACAATCAAAAAGCCAAAATGGGGAAACAAAAAGACCAAAAGAAAACCTCACCAGCAATCAATATCCAGATGAGCAGAGATAAAAACCAAGATTAACATCAGACCAACAATCAAGAAGCAAACAATATCCCAATCAAGGAACTCTATCCTGATTCAAAATTCACTTACCAATGCAGACAAACAAGCTTACAGTAAACAACAACCTAATAAAGGAATTACCAGATACACATCCATCAACTTTGATAGCAACAGATTCTAATATATAAAGAGAAAGCAAACCCAGTCCATTCTAGCATTGATGATGTTGCTCAGTTTCATAGTGAAACATCTGAAAAAAGCAATCAAGCCAGAGAGCACCAAGACTCCACAGTTCAACCCTGAGTTATTCTCTTTTATTGGTATCTATCGTCACTAGTTGTCATATCTTTCCTTTCCCAGATATTTGCATACATAGATGCCTTCAACAATTCCTATTTTCTCATAAACATTTTTCATGCTGAAACAAACCCTTTTTTTATTATTATTATTTGTGTCTTGCGGTACCACTGTAACTTCCCTGCTACAGTAAATCAAAACACCAAGGAACAGGTTGTTCTTTTATTTTTACATTCATCTGTCCATTAAACTTCGTTGCAAGGAAGAACTGTTGGTTCACATTCACAAAAACAAAGGAAGAATTTAATTCTGCATATATATTTTTTTGCTTGAACTTTTCAGTCTAAAATGATAGCAGGAACAGCAATGGAAGAAATCACCTTTCTTGGCTATCTTTCCATGGCTAAAATGGTTTTCAATATTTATTCATATTCAGCGCTTTAGAATCTGTCCCATACAGAGCATTTTGGAATACAAATAATTTTATGTACAGTATCTCAGAAATAACTCTCTAGAAACTAGAAGATATGATATTATGACTTCCTTAGAGAGAAAGATGAAATAAAATATCTGAAATTCATTCCTGTCCTACCTAGCCATCACTACTATTCCAATGAATGTTATTTGTTAGCATATTACTAAAGGTAGCCTACTTCGCTTTTCTTTTTCTTCCTTCAATTTCAATTATAACTTGATGTTTTCAATTGCACCATTTATTCCTAAGTGACTGTTGTGCTAGAGAAATGCAGTCAGGCAATGTATTCATTAGATCTATTGTAGTGGAACTTGGGTATGGGAGAGTAGATTTTATTATCAATCTATTTAATTTCAAGAAAGGATTTAGTGGAAATCAATGTTAAGGAATGCATAATTGCTAAATCTTCTTAAATTAATAGACTCATTCATTAAGCTTTTCCCCAATTAAAAAAATACTTAGCTAGTATTTCCTTTGACTCTTCCTGATTAATTAGCCAAGTATGAATAGAACAATTTGAAGAGATCAGATGGTAGAATCTAAATATTAATTCCAAGATGAAAACAAATTTGAATGTCTTTATGTTTGTAAATTATTGCTATCAGCCCAAATTAAATCCACTATAGAAAAAAAATTACTCTTCACTGAAGATTATAGTCCATAATCTTCAGTGTTGATCTAGCATAAACTGTAGATAGATGCTTTCTGTTCTCTTAGTCTATAACTGGAAGAGAACATTTATAGCTTATGAATGAACTGTGAAATCAACCATGACCTTGGTGGTTTTCTTGCAGATGTGTCATTATCCAACTAGGTAACATCCTCAGTGCTAGAATGGAGTGGGGTTTGGTCTCTGTTTATATACAGTAGATTGCTCTGACAATGTTAGTGGGAGTGTTGTTTTCTTCTTTGTAGTTCCTTGTTTGGGGAATTATTTGCTGCTTTATTGTTATATTTCCATATCTTGTGTTACTTGTGCTATAGGAGGTTCAGTGGTTAGGCACATTTTGATAAAGTTACATGGGTATCCGTTTGTTGCAACATATTGTATAAGTGGCCTGATGTTCAGGGTTGCTGTAGTACATTTGTGTGCATCTAAATATGTTCCTATGCAGCTTCTATTGTGGGAAGTTGGGTTTTAAAATCATCCACACTAATCAAGTGCTATTCCAGATGGCTACAACTGAGAAGATCCATTTCCTTGATCCCAGAAGTCATTATATTTTATTGAGAAGACCTGGAGCATACCCACTTTTTCTTCAATGTACCAGAAAGGCAGAAACAATTGGAGATAGACAATATCATAATTAACCAGGCCTTAAGCCATACAGTCCTTTATAGCTTTTGACATGGATGTTTGCAGAAACTTGCTGTTTTTAACTGAAAAACAAAAGCAACATAAGAGCTTCCATCAAGACAACAAAAGTAGGATTGTTTGAATGTACAGTTGTCACCATTCTGCCCCTGATGTTCCCCTTCATAGATTCTGTTCTGTACGCGCATTTGCATTCTTGAAACCCCGCGCTTTGATTGGCCAAAGCACGGGGCAATCTGATTGGTTCAGCGAGCCGTGCTGATTGGCCCGCTGAGAATCTCCCGCGATTGGTGGAAATGAATCGCAGGAGATTCAAAGTGGTGCCTTTGGCCGCGGCCGCCGTGGCTTGAGAATAAAAAGCCGCTGTTTTTCCCTTGGAGCCAGATCGGTTCTGGGGACTAAATAAAGAGCTGAAACCCTAGTCACCACCTCCTGGTCTCCTTGCCGACGGACACGACAGATTCCACTGTTTGGAAATATGTTGGAGCTGCATTAAAAGTTCTGGGAGAAGAAGATACATTATTTAGGTGCCTAAAGCTTTAAGGCTCTATACTAAAGTATATTTGATGCTCTGATGAATTGGAACTTTTGATATGTGTGGGAGGGGACTATGCAAAGGGTAGGGAAACAGAAGTAAAATAAATGAGAAGAATGTGTGATTCTTTAATTGTATTTGTTTCAGCTTAGTTTTTACTCATTCTAACATTCCCATCTGTTTCATCTAGCAAAGAAATCCAAATAAATAATAAAACCAGATGATTATTTATTGTTACAGAACTAGCAAGGCCATACTTGTCTTCTTATTTATTTATTTAAAACATTTATATAGTCTCCCTTCTTATGCTGAATTCTTGCTGAAGAAAATGTATTTTAGAATGAAGAATCATTCCAATGACCTGTGAAAGCACAGTGAATTTTGCATAAATTTGCCTGTTATGATAGTATGATAATTAGCTGGTATATTTCTGCTATCTATCTATAGGGCACAATGATTGAACTTTCATTAGTTCCCAGTTGGATATGGAAACTTTGCACTGATAAATGAAATATTTATCATGAGGCTTAATTTATTTCAGTTATTGATGCAAAACAATTTTAAGATACATTTTCAAGTCAACCATCTTACTGATAATGAACTGGAGGGTTGATGATTAAGTCAATTGGTTTGGTTTAACATACCCCAAACCTATAGCTTACTTTCAAATATCAAGATTCTAAACTTTATCCTCTTGAGACCATTCAGATGGAACTGTCAAGAACATTGTAAGGTGCAAAGAGTTTGATTTTATGTTGCTGAATAGAATATTAGTCTGATTCAATTATATATACTTGGGAATGGGATCTAAACATGAAAAAGGACATAGAACTATGCTAAGGATCAAAATCCTACTCTCTGACCATGAAAATGATAGTCTTCTTCAGATATACAAAACAGAGATATAAATCCACTCGCATATCTGAGTGGATTTCTTAAAGCAGATGGCACCTTTTTTTGGCTCATGTGTAAGCCTGAGAAAAAGTCAGACTGTTTTAACAAATAGCAATAGGTGTTACATTTCTGCAGGTGCAAAGTACCTATTCTAACCATTTTCCCAACCCAAGTAGGACAAAATATGATACAGTTTGATGGGATGAACATATTCATCCTAACTTCTTCTGAACCCAGATAAATTATCCGTGCTTTTCATAAAACATGAAAAGATTTCTCTTTTTCTTACTTTTCTTTTATTAACCTATAAATATGTTTGAGGACATCTGGTGTAGCTATCTTGTTGTAGCAGTCAGTGTCTAGACAGATGATCAAACTGTCCATTCTACTTTAACAAATCTTCTCCAGCATCAAAATTGAAAAGTGTCAATATTATTTCCTGCTTCTTTAAAATTAGACATTTCAATCTGAACATAGGTCCCACTGAATTCAATGAGATTCAATCCCAGGAAACAGTGTAAAGTATTACAGTGTCCCTTAAATAACAATAAGGTAATATATTGAGAAATATAAAATGGTCACTTTAGACATTTAGACAAGCATTCTATGCAACTGCATGAAAGAAAAAAGACATTTTTTTTCTCAAATTAATGATTGCAAACATGATAAGAGCAGCACCAAACTAAACTTGCTTAATCTAAAAAATGTAGTTAATAAGCAGGCTTAAACCCAGGCGTGGGATTCTACTGGTTTGGACCCGTTCGGGCAAACCCTTGTTATGATTCTGTGCAGTTTGGAGAACCAGCAAATCATGCCACTGGGTGGCCCCATCCACTCCATCTGGCCCCTCCCACTCCTTATTTTTCCTTGGCTGCCCAAGCTGGTCTTTAGTTCCTCGCCCAGGCCCAGCCTTAGATCTGCAGTGACACCTTGCCCCCTCCCCGGGCGTACGCATAGGAAAATGAAACAGGTGGCGAATGCGCAGGGCTTGGCATCTCTGGGTACTGCTTGTTGAGTGCTGCCCTTCACCCAGGATGGACTGGATGCAAAATCATCTGGTGGCAGGCCTTAAGTAACATTCCCACATTTATTTTACTCCATGAGTGGCCCACCCACTATTTCATTTACCCCTTCTGTCTGTGCCTCTTTCCCAAACTGTATACTTGTCTTCCCCACTCCCTCCCTCTCTCCCTCTCTCTCTCTACACACACAGGTCCATGGAAAAATTGTCTTCTATGAAACCAGTCCCTAGTGCCAGAAAAGTTGGGGTCTTCTGAATAGACCATGCAGGGTCTCTACAAGAGAGCCTTTTAAGGATTACGTATTAATAGAAAAGCAACTAACTTGGCTCTGATTCTAAACGTTAAAGCTGTTGCACATAAAAACAGAGGAGCTCTGATCAATTATCACAGCCACATTTTTTATCTGAGTGGAGGGACTGGGAAAGATGTCAGAATAACAGAATAACACTTAGAAGGGATTTTTGGGGGGGACCCTATATCATTTCAGAGAAATAGCTGTCCAGTCTTTTCTTAAAAACCTCCAGTGTTGGAGCACCCAGAACTTCTGGAGACAAGCAGTTCCATTGGTTAATTGTTCTCACTGTCAGGAATTTCTCCTTAGTTTTAGGTTGCGTCTCTCATTCAATTTCCATTCAATGCTTCTTGTTTTGCCTTCTGCTTCTTTGGAAAATACATTGCCCCACCCCCCACTTCTTTGTGGCAGCCCCTTAGAAGCCTGTTGCCTATCACATTCTTGGGCAAAGCATGTGAGCCATTTCCTCCTTTCAGTGGTCCATGAAAGCACATTTATACTATATAGATATTACATTACATTTCAACTTTATTAAGTCAAAAAAAGGTGAACAACATTTTTACAGAACTGTAGATAAGTTGAGGCTGGGTGTGACAAGGAATGGCTGGGAGAGGAGGGGCCAATCAAGGCACCCCTTGATGTGAGTGATATTGAGTTGGCCACACCCACCCAGTCACATGACCACCAGACCACGACCATGCAGTCACATTACCACCAAGCACGTCCACCCAATCACACTAAGCCGCACCCACCCAGTCACATGATCACCAAGCTACACCCACAAATTAGGCCATACCCACAGAACTGGTTGTTAAAAAAATTGAATCCTACCCCTGCTTAGACCTGATTAGTGTTTGTTTGGAAGACTATTAAAAATGCTAGGCTGGACCATGCAGATGAAAAAAAATATTATGCAAAGAAGACAATGGCAAACCATTACAATATTATTGTCACAATACACACATACATATACACACACTAACTGTTCTGTACCTTCATTTGCATTCTTGAAACCCCGTGTTTTGATTGGTCAAAGCGCGGGGTGATCTGATTGGTTTAGCGAGCTGCGCTGATTGGACCGCTGAGAATCTACCGCGATTGGCGGATACGAATTGCGGGAGATTCAAAGCGGTGCCATTGGCCGCGGCCACCACGGCTTGAGAACAAAAAGCCGCAAGTTTTCCCTTGGAGCCAGATCAGTTCTGGGGGCCTAATAAAGAGCTGAAAGAACAGTCACTGCTCCTGGTCTCCTTGCCAAATGGACATGACACTGGCGATGAGGATGGGATCCCAAGGCTGAACCCCATTGAGCACATGTCCGCCGGAAGCAAGACCGACGAGATGGCCAGCATCGCTCCGCCTGTGCCCTTCAACCCCGCTAGCAAGGACTGGGAATCCTACACGGACAGATTCCTCATGCAGCAACATGAAGGATACCATGGGGCCAAAAAACGAGCCGTTTTCCTGACACACTGCAGGCCCGCAGTGTTCAAGATGGCGAAAGCCCTCGCGAAACCCGCCAATGTCAAAGCGATGGACTGGGACAACCTCGAGCCCTTGCTTCGCAACCACTATGCCCCTGCCGTGCCCACCCTCATCAGGCGGCACAACTTCTACCAGCGGGACCAGAGACCAGGCAAAAGCATCTGTGACTTTGTTGCCGAGTTGCAGAACCTAGGAGGCATGTGCGGATTCTCCGACATGGACGAGGCCCTACGGGACCGAGTCATGCTCGGACTTCGGGATCCAGTCCTCCAGAGCCGACTGATGGCCAAAGGCGACATCGCCCTCGCCGACGCCATTGCTGAAGCCACCACAGCTGAGGCTATCCGGAGGTCAGCGAACCGCATATGGAGATCGGACGCCGGGGACCGCACTGCGACCACCAACTCGGGACGGGTGACCAAGGCCCAACCGGAAGCAAGTCACTGCGAGACCACCACCCACCATGGCGAATTCCACCCCGCCTCCGACACCTCAGATGAGGAGGAGGAAATCCACCAGCTGCAGGCGGGACACGACCAGCGCAATCGGTGGGGTCATAAGTCGGGGACCGCATGTGCCAGTTGCGGAGGCAACCACCCGAGATCGGAGTGCCGTTTCTTCGACGCAGTCTGCCTGCATTGCAACAAAAAGGGCCACATCGCCCGCATCTGCTGACTAAAGAAAACCTACAGCCCCAGACGGCGGGACCACAGCGAGCGAAGACGGGACAGCACACCCCCCAGAGCCAGAGATCGCCCAGCCAACAGCCGATGGGACTGGAGCGGGCAAACCCAACGAGGTGGAGAGACCCGGCGGAAAGAGGAAACCCACCAGACGGTCATCATTGGCCATGCATCAACCACCGATGCCCAGAAAGTCTACGTGGAGGTAGGCATCGAAGGCAAGCCATGCAGGATGGAGGTGGATTCCGGGTCCTACCTCTCCATGGTCGCCTGGCAAGAAATCAAACGCTTGGTGCCTACCATCCACAAGAAGGGACTGGAGAACCAGAGACTAATCATCAAAGACTACCAGGGAAACCTCATCCCGGTAGTTGGAACCGGACAATTCAAAGTAACATTTAAGGGCCGCACAGCAAAGCTTCCCCTAACAATCGTGGACCGAGACCAGACCAGCCTTTTGGGACTGCAGTGGTTCGCGCCACTTGGCATTGAAGTCATGGGCATCAACCACATCGCTGAGACCGAATGGGAACAGCAACTGGAACGGGACTTCCAGGAAGTGTTCGACGGCACCCTAGGTAAGTACCGAGGGCCTCCCATCTCCTTCAGCCTAGACCCTAATATTCCCCTGAGACGCCTAAAACCACGGCGGGTACCTTTTGCACTCCGGCCAAAAATTGACGAGCAAATTGACAAGCTCGTCAAGCAAGGGGTCCTACAACCAATTGATCATGCCCGGGGAGACCCCAATAGTCACCCCAGTCAAGCCCGATGGGTCGGTGAAAATCTGCGGGGACTATAAGGCCACCCTAAATTGCACCTTGCAACAAAGCGCCTACCCCGTCCCAGTAGTGCAGCACCTTCTACACTCACTGGGGGGAGACAAGGTTTTTGCGAAGCTCGACCTGGCCCAAGCATACCACAAGCATACCAACAGGTCGACGCAGAAACTGCGGAGGCGCAAACCATAGTCACCCACCAGGGAGCTTTCCGATGTAACCGACTCCAGTTTGGAATCAGCGTGGCACCTGGAATTTTCCAGAGGCTCATGGAGAGACTCTTGCAGGGCATCAAGGGGGTGGTGCCCTACTTTGACGATGTGCTGGTATCGGCAACCAACCAGCGAGAACTAGAGGGTCGGCTAAGGGAGGTGTTAACCAAATTCAAAGAAACCGGGCTAAAAGTGAAGAGGGAAAAGTGCCAACTTTACACAGAGCGGGTCGAGTTCCTGGGATACCTCCTAGACCAGCATGGCATCCATCCCACCAAAACTAAAATCAGAGCCATTAAGGAGGCTCCCACACCCAGGACTAAAACAGAACTGTAGGCGTTTCTGGGACTGCTTAATTTTTACAATGTTTTCCTGCCCCAGAAGGTGACTGCAGCAGAGCCTTTGCATAGGCTCTTGGACAAGGCGGCTACCTGGACTTGGGGAAAACGTGAGGAAGCTGCCTTCAGGAGAACCAAGGACCTGCTCACCTCGGATGCCGTCCTCATCCAATACAATGAGACCCTACCACTTGCCGTCGCATGCGACGCCTCACCCTTCAGCGTCGGCGCCATCCTCAGCCACACAATCCCGGATGGAAGAGAAGCGCCCATCGCCTTCTTCTCCAGGGCACTCACCAAACCAGAGCAGAACTATAGCCAGCTGGACAAGGAGGCCCAAGCCATCGTCGCAGCAGTAAAGAGGTTCCACTAGTGCCTCTACGGCCGTACCTTCACAATCATCACGGACCACAAGCCGTTGCTGGGCATCCTGGCAGGAAACCGGGCCACCCCGAATATTTTATCTCCCAGGATGACAAGGTGGTCTGAATTCCTTGCCGCCTACAGCTACCGGCTCACACACTGACCCAGTAAGACTATTACACATGCAGATGCTTTGAGCTGCTCACCGCTACCCAACCTAGACACCGACCCAGCACCCACAATGAGCTCCCTCAGCATAGAGACTCTGCCCGATCTACCTATAACCGCATCAGACATTGCCCGAGAAACCAATAAGGACAAACATCTGGCAGGGGTGTTACATTGGGTAGAGAAAGGGCGGCTGGAAAAGGACAACGACGAAGCATTCAAAACATTCCGGAACCGGCAAATGCAACTTTTGCTGCAAAAAGGGTGTGTACTGTGGGGGGATAGGGTGGTTATCCTGGAAAAACTGCAAGGGAAGGTTATTGGGGTTGTTACACGAGGGGCACCCGGGCATAGTTAAAACGAAAGCCCTGGCCAGAAGTTATGCTTGGTGGCCAGGGATGGATAAGCAAATCGAGGCCTGGGTGGCAAGGTGTCAACGCTGCCAAGAAACCAGACCGAGCCCTCCCGTGGCACTGATCCTGGAATTGGAAACCCCCAGGGGACCCTGGTCTAGGGTCCACATAGACTTTGCCGGGCCCACCAAGGGACATACATTCCTAGTGACCGTAGATGCTTACTCCAACTGGCTGGAGGTGAGCAACATGAAATCCACCACCACAGAGGCCGTAACCAAGGAACTTTGCAAATTATTCACAACCAACAGCCTCCCGGATGTCATCATGTTAGACAATGGGCCCCAATTCACCTCGCTGGAATTTGAAAAATTCCTAGCGGAACAGGGCATACGACACACACTGACAGCTCCGGTGCATCCGGTGGCGAACGGAAGGGTGGAACGGATGGTTCAATTCACGAAAAAAACCATCCAGAAAATCAAACACGGGGAAATCCAAGACAAAATTAATAAAATGCTTTTTATCCAACATATAACCCTGAACACAACAACGAACAAAAGCCCGGCAGAGCTACTGATGGGGAGGAAAATAAGGTCCCCACTCGACAGACTGCACCCCACATACAACCCAGAAAAAACCCCAAACTCCTCCAGCAAGCACCGATCTTTTGCGCCAGGCGATGGTGTCTACGCAAAAAACCTAACCGGAGACCCACTATGGGTACCAGCAACCATGACTCAACTGACAGGTCCCCACTTGTACTGGCTGCAAACAACCGATAGACGAGCGTGGAAACGCCACATCGATCAAATAAGATCGAGAACGGCCACAAGAAACACAACCGACATGCAACCAGACACAGAAAATCCCCTTAACACAAGCCAAGAGGGGAGGGAATACCCCGGGAACCAAAACCCAGAAGAAAACCAACCATACTCACCAGCAAGCAGCCAGCTCGAAGCCTCACCAGGAAGAAGTAGCCAGGCCAGCTCGACCAGCCCAGAAAGACCGGGCGGGAGCGGCAAGAACCGCAGCTCAACCAGCCTGGCTAGACCGGGAGGGAGCTACGACAAGCGGCCCGGCAAGGCCTACCAGCCGGTTCCATCGACGAGGCCGAGAGACACAGAGAATCCGACTGAACAGGCCGGGAGCCAACCAACGACTGACCTGCGCAGGTCCAGTAGGCAAGTGCGGAGCCCCGCCTACTTACGGGACTACGTTACGTAGGACCAAGCCAAGAGGGGAGGGGTGTTCTGTACCTTCATTTGCATTCTTGAAACCCTGCGTTTTGATTGGTCAAAGCGTGGGGTGATCTGATTGGTTTAGCGAGCCACGCTGATTGGCCCACTGAGAATCTCCCGCAATTGGCAGATACGAATCGTGGGAGATTCAAAGTGGTTCCATTGGTCGCGGCCGCCGCGGCTTGAGAATAAAAAGCCGCAAGTTTTCCCTTGGAGCCAGATCGGTTCCGGGGGCCTAATAAAGAGCTGAAACCACAGTCACTGCCTCCTGGTCTCCTTGCTGAACGGACACGACACTAACTATAATGGATGTATCAATGACAAACTTAACTGTCTAGAAGTTTATTCATTTACAACATAATAGATCCTAAACAAAGCAATCCAAACCCTATGGAAGCCCATCCAAGTTCGAAAAATGCATTTATGAAGCTAGTACCAATAGTAGATCACAAATGAGCTAGATCAGAGTTAGATCAAGAAGAGCTAAAGTTTACTCATAAGCTGGAGTAGCTGAAGAGCTGCCATTCCTAATATTTGTAACCAATTGAAGAAATCATGTACTTCTAAAAGGAGTCCAAAATAGAGTTATCTGCTCATTCACACATACAGTCCCAGTTTTTAAAAATGGCAGATATTGCTATCCTACTCCAACCCACTTTGCAGTAGGCTATAATTTATTATCTACCTTTTAGTTCCCAAGTTGCTATAGGTTACTGATTGTTTTATGATAGAAAACAATGATGTCTCCTGCTTTTCTAAATAAAGCTTTCATAATTTACAATACCAAACTAAAATGATTAAACCTGGGATATTTATATCTAAAACTTGCCTTTTCTCCAATAAAAGAAAAGGAAAGTTTCTGCTAACTCAAATGTATTTCAACAATATCTGATGTGAATTTAAATGCAGAGTTCTGATATTTTATTGTACTACATCCATGGCTAGCTTTCAAACAATGAAAACCATTCTAATGGAACAAAATGGGGAAGGAAGAAGACCGGGCAAGCTTAGCTCTCTTCTTTGCAGAAAACCCATTCATAGTTGCATGAATTGTGAACAGAGAAGAAAGACCCTAGCAGATTCCATTCTATATTGTTATCTGCATTACAAATATCTTGTCTGTTTTTCACGTCAAGGGGAAAAAAACCCTCAAATCTAGTACTCTTTTTTTTATATCCCTAAATTACGCTCAAATTTAATGATTCCCAAACACAAAGAAACAAAGTATTCTGAGCTAGTAAACAGAAAACTGCTGAAAGAGAGATGTTTAAAGGATTGGTACCAATTCATCTCTGCCAAGAAGTTATACATCAAGAATTCTAAGCTAGATGGTCCATTAATGGATCCACATACTACATATGAAAAAGAATACACTTTTCATCGTTTATCAAAAATGCTAATCCTTTTTATTGAATTCAGTGTCTTTATTTCCAAATAATACATATATATGACCCTTTCAAAATTAAGTGGTGAACAGGGCAATTCTTTATTTCACATATTGTTTTGCTTAAAACAACCCTAACACTTCTCATAAAAACATTCAAATTATTTACAAATATAAAAATATTACAAGTAAGCTTCTGAGCAATGTACTGCAGTTAAGGCTACCAGTATCTGTTTGCAAAAAAAAAAAAAAAATCAGAATCTTATTTCTTTCATCAAAGAAAAAAAAAACAATATGTGGCATAGGGAGAGAGAGAGAGAGAGAGAGAGAGAGAGAGAGAGAGAGAGAGAGAGAGAGAGAGAGAGAGAGAGAGAGATCTAATTCATTGAGGCATAATATGAAAATAGCCACTTCTTATATTTGCAGTTAGTTTGCTATATGAGGAATCTTTAGTTTTGCCACTATAATAACCTATTCTGATGAAATCCCCCTTTTTTGCAACTTTGCTTCACAGAGAACAAACAAAAGTGAGAAAAGGAACTACAAAATGGCCAGCTAGCCAGAGGTGCTATTCAGCTGGTTCGCACCTACTCGGGTGAACCGGTAGCAAGAATTTGGCGTGGGTTGCCGAACCGGTAGCAACATCTAGCTGTCCACCCCCCTAAACCAATCACCCGGTTTCCGCTCACCGCTTGCCCCGCCCACCCGATGCTTAATGCCCCAGTTAAAAGGAGGACTGCTCCCCTGTCCTAGCCAAGCATTTTCAAGCAGCCACTTGAAAACACATGACTGTGGGCAGAGCAGCGGTCCATTAACCTGCAAAATTGTTCCAAGGCTGCAGATTCTTCATGGACACTAGCAGTATCACTTCCCCTTGTGAGTAAAATGCCTGGAGCAAGAGGGAAAGAATGCTGGGGCGGGGGAATCCAGCCATGGGGAAGTTTGCAGGAGCTTCAAATGCAAGTCCATTTACCTGCAGAATTTCTCCAATGCTGGATTCACTTCCCCTTGTGAGTAAAATGCCTGGAGCAAGAGGAAAGAACCCTGGGAGGGAGAGGAAATCCAGCCATGGGGAAGATTGCAGGAGCTTCAAATGCAAGTCCGTTTACCTGCAGAACTTCTCTAATGTTGGATTCATTTCCCCTTGTGAGTAAAGTGCCTGGAGTGAAAGGGAATGAAGGGGGGGGGGTGAGAGAGAAGAAAGAAAGAGAGAGAGAGAGAGAGAGAGAGAGAGAGAGAGAGAGAGAGAGAGAGAGAGGGAGGGAGGGAGGGAGGGAGGGAGGGAGGAAGGAAGGAAGGAAGGAAGGAAGGAAGGAAGGAAGGAAGGAAGGAAGGAAGGAAGAAAGAAAGAAAGAAAGAAAGAAAGAAAGAAAGAAAGAAAGAAAGAAAGAAAGAGGGAGGAAGGGAGAGAAAGAAAGGAAGAAAGAGTAAGAAAGAAAAAGAAATAGGGAGAGAGAGAGAGTGGTGTGTGTTAGAGAGAGAGACAGAGAAAAAGAAAGGAAGGGAGAGAAAGACAGAAAGAGACAAAGAAAGAGAAGGAAAGAAAAAGAAATAGGAAGGGAGAGAGAGACAGAGAAAACTCTGTGCTATTATTTTTAATTGTTCCATTATTTATCATGTGTTAATATTTTACACTGTCCCTACACCTAGAGTGATTCTACTGCTTTTCTTTTGCCCAGGGCTACCATATATTTTTCAGGGTTTACATGCATTCAATGTCTGTAGTCCAGAGCATAAATACATGTGTGTTTAACAGAGTTGAAAGGGAGTTTGGAGGTCTTCTAGTCCAAGCCCCTGCTCAGGCAGGAAAACTGAGAATGTCAAACTTTGAGTAGAGGTACTGGGAAAGGTGTCAGAATAACACTTAGAAGGGACTTTTGGGGAAACTCTATACCATTTCAGAGAAATGACCATCGAGTCTTTTAAAAATTTCCAGTGATTGATCACCCAGAACTTCTGGGGATGAACAGGTCCACTGGTTAATTGTTCTCACTGTCAGAAAGTTTCTCCTTAGTTTTAGGTTGCTTCGCTCTTTGTTCAGTTTCCATCCATTGCTTTTTGTTTGCCTCCTGGTGCTTTGGAAAATACATTCCCCCCCTTTCTTTGTGGCAGCCCCTTAAAAGCCTGTTGCCGATATCATACTCTTGAGTAAAGCTTATGAGCCATTTCCTCCTTTCAGTGGTCCATGAAAGTACATCTATAGTATGCAGATAATTAAGTCAAAAAAGGTGAACAACATTTTTACAGAACTATAAATTAGTTGAGGCTGGGTGACAAGGAATGGCTGGGAGGGGAGGGACTAAATGAGGCACCCCTTGATGTGAGTGACATTGAGTTGGCCATGCCCACCCAGTCACATGATCGCCAAGCCACACCCACCAAATAAGCCATACACACAGAACCGGTAGTAAAACATTTTGAATTCCACCACTGCAGCTAGCAGGTGATCAGACCCCAAAAGATTTGGCAGAGCTTAGTCTCAAAGATGCTAGCTAGCTGGTTAAGTTTAAAACTGTACTGATTTAAATTCATTCTCTGCTTCTGTTGTGTTCATTCTAGTCTCTATATTTTTATTATGGTAATAACTCTTTTATCATTAGAGGTTCTGCATTTTTTAATAGTGAAGGTTGACAGATCAATACATCAGACTCCAGGAAGACAGAAGGAGAAGTTTTCTTGGCTGAACCGGGACATTAAGTTACTTTTAAAATACCCTGGAAACCTGACTTTTGGATTGATACATTTATTTCCAAAAGAAGTTGCTACAGCAGCGAAAGTGCTGAAGGAAAGTTCACTCCCCTTCCTTACAAAGAAAGCAATGAGCACAGAAAAACCTGCTTCTTTAAGGTAAAAACAAGCTCTTTGTTATAAGTGGGAAGGAGAGGACTAAAAAAAATCTTTAAAAACTGATTGGAGGAGACCAACAACTAATTGCAATACGGTTTTAAAATATATTTGGGATTTTGCCCCAGGAGGAAAAGTTGCAAAGAGAAGAAGAGGAAATAATCTCTGGCTGTTTGGATTGTTTGATAACTTTGACATTTGCAAATTACTTTAAGACTAAAAACATCTGGGTTGTTCTTAAAAATTTACAATGGCACTATCTGTGGATCAACTAAAAATGAAATATGAAAAATTAAGAGAACAAAATGGCAAGAATTCATTGGGAGCTGTCTTCCACTTTTTAGAAATGGCAGTTTCTACGTACCAGCAAATACTTGACGAAGAAGGAGAAGAAGAAGAAGAAAAGGAAGCCATTTTTAATGGACAAAAAAGTTTGATTAAGAAAGAAAATAGGAAGAGAGGAAGGAAAAATGAGAATTTAAGATTCAATAAAACAACCAAGAAAAAGAAAAATAAGGTGAAAAAAAGGTACAATGTTAGAAAGCAATTGAAAAGAGAATTACAACAGAGAGGGGAAGCTAAAAAGGTGGAGGTTAGAAGGGGGGGGGCAAAAGGATCAGACTGGACTAAGAAAGGGAGGGAAAAAGGGAAAAAAAGCCATGGTCTGAAACAAGATATCTTTTTGATAGATAAAGGATAAAAGATAGTGTATAATTTAAGAAAGATTCTGCAAGAGTACATAAGATAGTATTGTAGTATTTGCATTTGAAATAGTCTATTGGAATATTATAAGATTTAATAAAATATTAAAATGTTTTATAATGATAGATTTCAATATTTAATAAAATATTAAAGAGAATGTGTAAATGATTAATGCTTAGTTATACTATTAAATAGAATTAGAATTAGAATGGAAATTATATACTTAACTATATTATAAGTTTATTATTCTTTTTTTTTTTCAAAATGCAACATGTAGAATGTACTAAGCAGAATCAGGATAGAAATTATGTATTATTTTAAGTGTTACTTTAGGGAAAGGCGTCATACCTTAAAAATGATTACAGGGAAAATTCTTCGCTAAAGAGAAGAGATAAATAGATGATTGGAAAAGAACAGACAAAAGATACAAACATAATGATTTTGAAATAAGATGAAATAAACAAAATATAATTAAGAGAGTGAAAAGTTATATAGAAAGTTATATAGAAAAGTTATATAGAAAATATAGAATGGTTAATAAGATATGAATGGTATATAAGGTGAGCATTTGTAGACTTTATTTCAGCATTCAATACCATCATTCCAGACATTCTTCTAACTAAACTAAACCAGATAGCGGTAACTAAACACACTTGTGAGTGGATCATAAGCTTCCTAACAGACAGAAGCAGCAGGTGAAGCTAGGCAGAATCACATCTCATACCTGTACAATTAGCACAGCCCCCCACCCCCCAAGGCTGTGTACTTTCTCCACTTCTCTTTTCCCTATGTACCAATGACTGCATCTCAAATGACTGGAAGTGAACACACTCAAAACCATAGAAATGGTGGTAGACTTTAGGAGAAATCCTCCCATATACCTCTTATAATACTAGACAACACAATATCAGCAGTAGAGACCTTTAAATTTCTAGGTTCTATCATATCACAAAACCTAAAATGGACACCCAACATAAAAAACATCATCAAAAAAGCACAACAAAGAATATTCTTTTTGCGCCAACTCAAAAAGCTCAAACTGCCCAAGGAGCTGCTGATACAGTTCTACAGAGGAATTATTGAGTCTGTCATCTGCACCTCTATAATTGTTTGGTTTGGTTCTGCAACCCAACAAGACAGACACAGACTTCAGAGAGTAATTAGGACTGCAGAAAAAACAATTACTACCAATTTGCCTTCCATTGAGGACCTGTATAGTGTATGAGTCAAAAAGAGGGCTGTGAAAATATTTATAGACTCCTCAGAGCCTGGACATAAATTGTTTCAACTCTTACCCCTCAAAATGACACTATAGAGCACTGCACATCAGCACAATTAGACACAAGGACAGTTTTTCCCCAAATGCCATCACTCTGCTAACAAATAATTCCCTCAACACTGTCAAACTATTTACTGAGTCTGCATTACTATTACTATTAATCCTCCCATCTTTCTTTTCACCCATCTCCTCCCACTTATGACTGTATGACTGTAACCTTGTTGCTCGTATTCTTATGATTTTTATTGACTGTTTCCTAGTATGATTTGGTTGCTTATTGTACCCTATGATTATCATTAAGTGTTGCATATTATCATTCTTGACTTTTGACTCTTTTCTTTTATGTACACTGAGAACATATGCACCAAGACAAATTCCTTGTATGTCCAATCAAACTTGGTCAATAAAGAATTCTACTTTATTCTATTATTTATTTGTTTGTTTATTTATTTATTGGATAGATAGATAGATAGATAGATAGATAGATAGATAGATAGATAGATAGATAAACTACTGCCTGTGCCACTGTACTCTGGAACAGCTGCAACTTCCAAATGCTCTTTAAGAGCAGTCCCAAGTAGAGTTCATTGCAACAGTTTCAACTGGGAGATCACCAGGAGAAGAGCTTAAAATTCATAGAGTTTCCAATTAATAGAGGCTTGTAGCACACTGTTATCCATCTTCCCCTTCAAAATAGACAAGAGCACCAGAGGTGAGCCTTACATGCCTGTCTGTGCCATTTGTATTTTTCTCTCTTGAACAGGCTGAATAAGAGAGCTGTAGTGTTAATTTCCCTTCTCTCTGTTTTTTGCTTTCTCAGTGGTGAGAAATGCCTCCCCCCTCTTTTTTGAAAGGAAATCTACTTTTAAATGACTTGCCCTGGCATGGTAAATGCCACCTTTCATCACTTGAGGCTGAATTCAGATAGAATATTCACCACACAAAACTGACATTTCAATTGACATTTTAAAGTCAATGTAAGAACTAGGACACTTAGTAATGCCTATCAAATAAACAATTTTTAAACCTTTCAATTACATAGATTTTAGCACAATTTCATAAAATAAAAGCTTAGCTTATTATAGTAACAATTCAAATATATTTTAGAATCAATAGTATTTATTTTTGTGTAATCATGATTAAAAGTGAGTTGGATAAGCTTTAGCATCTTTTTTATTTGCTTGATTTGCTGGATTAATGATTTTGAGTAAGTGAGGTAAGTGAATAAAAAAGATAATAAATAAACATGGCCCACTTTCAAATTAGCTGTAGAGGTCAATTTCCACCCAATTTCCAGGATCCCTTTTTTGAGGAACTTATTGGAGAACACAGTAGGATTTTGCTTATGGGGGGTCCTAAAGGAAGCATATTATCTGGATTCTGGATTTAGGAAGGATTTGGGCATTGGCTTAGGATGGAAACAGTAGTAATCATTCTGGTTGATGACCAAAAAAGTTGGACAGAGCAATCTCAGTCCTAGTAGACTTCTTATTAATTTTCAACTATGGCATTCATCTGAACTGCTTCCAAGGATTGGGTACAGGGCCAGTTTGGTAGTGGTTCTTCTCCTTCCTAAGAGGGAAGATTCAGACACAGTGCACAGAAGCAAATTTTAACATGGGGGAATATTCAACATTTATATGAAATTATTGGGGGAGATCATCTGTCAGTTCAGGGCAAGGTGTGATCAATATATGGCTCATACTCAGCTTTATATTGCAAATTTGAGCAATTCTATTGAAGTCCTGACCTAGTGCTGGAGGATGGTGAGAGTCTGGATAGGTAATAAGAAGATGAAAATAAATCGCTGTAATTTTGAATTGCTGGTGATAATGGTGGATTGATCTTGTTTCCATGGCTAGTTTTGCATGGGGTCATCTCCCTCAAAGAAGCACCTCTACAGTGTGGGAAATCTTCCTGAATTTTCATGGTCAAGAAGCAGGTGGCAGTTGTAGCCAGGAGAACTTTTTGTCCAGCTTTGGCTTAGACATCAATTGCAGTTTTTCTTGGAGCAGATTGTTTTTATATCAGTGACTCAGGCCCTTATCAGCATGTGCAGGCTGTTACAGTGTTCCTTATATGAGTTCTGCTCTTGAAAAGTATTTCCAAACTGCAGTTGATATAAAATGCAGCAGTCCATCTACTAACAGGAGAAGGTTAATTTAGTAACATCACACCACACATTGGTCATGGAATTGGTTGCCAAAAGGCTTCTGGGTCTTATAAAGGAGGAGATTTTAAATTACAAAGCCCTACATTGTTTGGGATCAGAATGCTTTCAGGATTGCCTCTCCCACCAGGGTTGAGTCTTTCTTGTTCATTCATTTTAGGAAGTGCCACTGAGGAAACCCCCTCCTTCATGAAAGGAGTAGGGACCTAGGGCCTGGAGACCATCTTGAGAGCAGACACTCCAACTATGGAGCAGTTTCCCTTTAAGGAAGTGATGCTCAACTGTGGCAACTTCAAGACTTTAGAACAAGGTGTCAACCTCGCATCGTCACGGTGTCATCATGTTCTTATCAGGACTTTTTTCCCATTCGCTAAACTGGGCAGGGTCGGGGCCAGCACATGACACATCCAGCCTGCGAGCCATGAGTTTGACACCCCTGCTTTAGAACTTCAACTCTAGACTTCAACTCCCAGCATGCTGGCTGAGGAGTTTTGAAAACTGAAGTCCACATATCTTAAAGTTGCCAAAGTTGCTCCAAGATACAGAAAAATTCCACCTTACTCATTTTGATAAGGTGGTTAGATCCATTAAGTTGAGCAGCATGGTGGCCTACTGGTAAAGACACTTACCTCCCACTTGGAAGGTTGAGAGTTCACTCCTATGTAGTGGCAGATCTTTCTCTCTTAGGGCTCAGATAAAAAAATATCTGATGCAGACTCGTGGCGTCAGGAAGGCATCTGGCCAGTAAACATTTAGCACCATCCATCCTCAATTTTACCCTGAATTAAGGGATTTACAAGGTCATAAAAAGGGAGTTAGATCTATTACATTCCAACAAGCCTACAGTATGAATGGTGGACCTGGGCTTCCATTATTACTTTGTTGGCATTGATGTAGTTATACTGTTTAGTTTGAATTGTTATTGTGTTGTAAATTGTCTTGACTAAAGAATATTACACACATATCCTGTTTTTCATGAGAAAGAAACCTCAAGGGTGCTTACAGTAATTTAAAAATAAATTTAAATGTTTCCAATATTATTATAATCCTAAAATAACTTAAGAAACAGCAGCTAATGTACTATATCAGATTAAAAACAAACAGTAAAATTATGAATAAAGCAGAATCAAGAGGATTTCAGGGTTATAGTGTTTGTATACCTTGCAAATAGATCTCAGTGAGGAATTGTTTCCATCTGTACCTGGAGGTCTCAGGAGCTGAATCTGGGATTTCCCTAATGCAAAGCAAGTGTTACTTCATTTAGCTACATTCCTTCTCATTAAATTTGGTATATTTAGTTACCGGTAAGTACTAAAGAAGCAGCATGTGCTTCTCTAGAGAGAGAAATTACAGAACCTCTGAGAAAAGTTTTTTTAAAATAATTTTTTCTTAGCATAGATATATTCACATATTTAGCATGAGCTGCTTTAGATAAGGAACCTTTTTTTGGTAGAAACAAATAATGGACCCAGAATTTAATTCAAACTGGATAAGGATAATTGAACCAGGTTTTCATTGGGCATGCAAGAAGAAAGAAAATAATAGTCAATTCTCCAAGTTTAATATCTCTTAATGGACTAAGTGATGTGGAAGATTGTCTTCTCCCATATCCAGCCAAAGTTTCAGATCCTCTATGGTGGTCTTCACCAGATGCCCCTGCCAAGTATAGCAATAGCAATAGCACTTAGACTTATATACTGTTCGACGGTGCTTTACACCCCTCTCTAAGCAGTTGACAGAGTCAGCCTATTGCCGCCAACAATTTGGGTCCTCATTTTACCCACCTCAGAAGGATGGAAAACTGAGTCAACCTTGAGCCTGGAGAGATTTGAACTGCCAAATTGCAGGCAGCTGACAGCCAGCAGAAGTAGCCTGCAGTACTGCACTCTAACCAGTGGGCTACTGTGGCTCGTTGTTGGTGGCCTTTTGAGTTATCCAGGTTTTAAAAACTTTGTTTTTAAAATAAACCTTGCTGAGGGTCAACTTATTATTCTTTCAGAAGAAATATTTTGTGTTTTGTTTGTACAGAGTTCTACTTTGATATTTTATACACTGTATTTCTAATAGAACTTTGTTTTTACAATGTAAGCTACCCAGTGAATAGATGAATAAATGAACACACACACACACACACACACACACACACACAGAGATAGACATCTGATCAATGACTATGAGCTGAAGCATCCCTCTCATTCTTCTCCTCTGTAGTTGAAGGGGAGTTGAAACCAAAAAAGACACAGAGAGTGGGGCTCTAGAGAGGCCTCATTCTCATAAATGCAAAGTTGGTTTGTCAGCTGTTGACATAATTTACTGGAGGAACCCAGTCCACATGATGAATGGGATAAGTTATTTCAACCACAGCACAGGGGTATTTGGGACTCAAATGAACCTGCTTAGCATTGATTGGAAGGTTAACTGACCCAGTTTTCTTGTTTACACATTATACTAACTCTGTCTTCCATGATCCAATTAAGCGTGTTATATAAACAGGGTCACTGTCTCTTTATATTACCTATACTCAGATATAATTTGTCTCTCAAAGTTGAATCCAATTCTCATCAGTTCTGCCATTGCCACCAAAGACAGCTTCCAGTGCCCTAAAAATTACATGGTACACTAGCTGTCAATTCTCCCAACATTATTGTCAGTTCTGGAACAAATGTCTGCTTTCTTCTGTTTTATTCCTTTCTGCACATGAACAAAAGTGTTAACATTTTGATGGGTGCTTTCTGCCAGATACTGACATCTAAAATAATATTGTGTGACAATTTTCTTTTGTCTGGGATGAACTACATGTATTAATTTGACACAAGGCAATTTTTGGACAGACATAGCCCTTTTGTAACATACCTCTGCACATTCTCAGTGGAATGTACCTTTGAAATGTAGCACTGCACATCACTTATGTATTATGCCTTGGAACTCAGCCCCATTACTTGCTTTCAGTTATTTATCTTCACCCTGAAACCTATGACATTAGAACAGGATTCTAGAAAGGTAGTGGAGCACAGATGCAGAGTATATTTTCTTTAATGCTGAAGCAGTGTTTTTCAAAATTTACAACTTTAAGATGTGTGGATTTCAGTGCTTAAAATTCCCCAGCCACTGCTCTAAAGTTATTTTGTGGGTGAAGGAAGTGGGGGGAAGGAGAAGATTTACAAGGGAGGGAATAATATTTCCAAATCAACTTGAATTCGGGTGGTTTATCTCTTTTCAGCAGTAAACAAAAATCCAAAACAAAACAAAACTCCAAACCCTTCTGTTTGGCTTTATATCTTTAGTGAGATGTCCCCAGAGTTATCTATATTTCCCACTGCATGGAAAGTCAGACTCCCCAGCTCTGCTCTGCTTTGATGCATCATTCCCTCTGGGCTGCAGAGCAATCAAATGTGAAGCAATGCCTTGAAATTAAGTTGCTTGCCTTGACTTCTAAAGCTGAAACTCTGGAATGGCTAATATAATCCAGCAAATCCAGCAATTGCAATTGCCCTTTAACATCCAACTAAAAATGCCAAAGGCAGTTCTTTGAAACGATATTCTGTTTCAGTTTGGAGTGCCTTTCTGAAGGGGTGCGTCAATCAATATAAAATGTCTCTAATGAAAAGAAATCTGAAACAATAACATGTTTGTTGGAAACCTGGCACTTTCTAAGGATGGGTTTATTTCAATCATATTTTTTAAGAAGCCATAATCTCTTCCTCAAACAGCAACCTAAGCAAAAGCAAAAGAAACCACATGGTAGCTTGGAGCATTGTGGGAACTTAATCTGTTTCTTGGAGAACTGCATCCAATTGAGCAAATGCACAGCAGAAAAAGGATGGGTTATAATGCTTTGAAGAACTAGTTTAGCACAATTGTTAAGTCACCTGGCTAGAAATGGGGAGACTGAATTCCAGCCTTGCCTGAGGCACAAAGCCAGATGATGACCTTGGGCAATCACTCTTGCTCAGCTCTAGAAAGGAAACATTGGTAACCCACTACTGAAATCTTGCCAAAAACACTTCAGAGACTATAGTCCAGGCAGTGATTAGGAGATTATTCTGGCTGCAAGGCACCAAATATAATAATGTTGTATTTTTAACACATAAGATTCACTGCTGCTTAGAGTTTTTAATGTTTCTCTTCTTTCCATATGCCAATAGCGTGAGCCATTCATAGTTTAGTCAGATGACAATTAGCTTTCTTCCCAGCTTTTTGTTTCTTTGTTCCTTTGAGTCTTTATCCCTTTTGTCCTTCATAAATAAGAGACAATTCATTCCTCCAACTTATAATAAATGAACAGAGTTTCAAGCAAGTCCCAGTAAAATGGATTTAAATCTTTTCTTCCAGTAGAGCTGCTTGAGAAGTAGAATAAGATAAAAGTCAGCTCACTAATGCCCCATAACTGAGATCTGTTATCATTTGAGCTTTTGACATCTGGAGCTTTATGTAGGAACCTTCCTACAAGAAGTCCTTGACTTACAACTGGTTGTTTAATGACCCTTCAAAGTTTCAGGGCCTGAGAGCTTTATGGGCTATAAAACATTTCTAACCATCATAAAAGGTGCCACCATCCCCCAAATACATGACTGCATTTTGTATACCTGACAACTAGCTCACATTTATGAATGGTTGAGCATCCTGTGGTCATGTGTTCATGAATTGACAGGGGTTTTTTTTGTAGGTTTCTGGTGAAGGATTCTGGAAAATGGATTTACTTAATGACCACTTAATTAACTTAGTGATTACTGTAAAAAGAGTTGAAAAACTGGGTCCAATCACATTTATGAATGGGTGAGCATCCTGTGGTCATGTGCTTATGAATTTTGTAGTTTTTTGTAGGTTTTGTAGATAAATCAGTGAGGTTGTAAGGCCTCAATTTACAAGCTCACTGATTTATCACCAAAATTTTGGTCCCCAAATTCTGGCCCCAATTGTGATTGCAATTTAAGGACCATCTTTACCGATGATCAAGCTTTGGCTCCCCATTTGTTGGGATGACTTAAAACCTATATGGATAAAAAGATGCTCCAGAGAGTTATAAACACAGCACAAAAAATCATTGCCTGCTCCCTTTCTTCTTTGGAAGAGATTGGGAAGACCAGATTCCTCTCTAGAACACTAAAAATCTTCACAGACCATTCTCATTCTGGACACTCATATTTCGAGCTGCTACCATCAGGAGGCATTATAGGTGTCTTAAAATTAAGAAACAGTTTCTTTTCCAAAGCAGTAATTGTCTTGAATCAAACAGTACATTTGTGATATAATTATTATTATAATTATTTTAATTTTTAAAACTCTGTAGTGTGATTGTGATGTGGTGTTTGGGGCACTGTGCTGGAATAGCTTTCAAATTTCATTGTATTCGTGGAATGCAATGACAATAAAGGTATTCTATTCTATATTATTATTTCAGAAGACAGAAGGGGAAAGGATCCTAAATGATAAATTCATGGTGGGAATTCTGGCTCACAGGACTATTCATAGAACTATTCATAAAATGGACTTTGGAAATTTTCTAATCCAACCTCCTGCTTAAATTGCTGTACCATTTTGGACAAATGAACAAATGACACAGGTTTTGATAAATTTACTGTTTCCAGCAGTTGACTTACTCTGTGAAATCCTTTGGAAGTTTCCTATGTATGTTACATTGTTTTGACCTTAATTGTTCTCTTTATAATCTATAGTCCTCTGGGGGAAATATGATGCAGTTAAAAAGAACATTTTCTTGCTTTATCCATCAAGATGAATGTATAAGCAAATAGTGAGGTGTTTAGTAGTTGGTCTTTTAAACACCAGCAAGTATTGGAAAGTTGTTTGACAAGGGACCATAGTGATGTTAGGTCATAATTACTGCACTGTATCCAATTAAGTCTCTGAAAATGGCTAAGACTAAATGCTAACCCAAAATCAAATATGGGCCAGTGTAGTGTGTTTAGCAAAACATGTTTGATGGCAGCATGATTTAACGCATAAAAACCAAACCACAATCTGTGCATAAGATTGCATCATGGGTACTCTTTAAAAAAAACAACAACATAAAACCATCTTTTAATTACATACAGTGTGCTGGTTGGTACAAGTATCTTGTGTGCAATCTCTGCAGTCATTCCCTTTTCATTATAATTTAGTCCTCATCTTGTGTATAAGCTATATATATTTCTAGTATTATCATTATTGTTTATTAGACTGTTACTATCATTCCATCATTTTGTGTGAGCAAATCCCCGTTTTAACTTAACCTACTTTATAACATTCACTTCATCATCACCAATCTATTCAATAATATTTTATCCTTACATTACTCTATCTCTACAATTCTATTATATTTATATTATAGAGTATTATAAAATATTTCATTTCTCTGTTTTATTATCTAACCATTGATAAAATAAATCCCATATTTTATAAAATTGTTTATCTTCTTGCTCTCTAATTTCAAATGTCAGTTAACTCATTTCTGCGCAATCCATTATTTTCTTAATAACTTTGTCTTCCATTGGAATTTTCTCATTTTCCCAATTTTTAGCACATACAATTCTAGCCGCTGTTAATACATTTACAATCAAATATATCAATTCTCTACTGTATATTTCAGGTATAATACCCAATAAAAATAACTCTGGCTTTAAATCTATGTGTTTCTTTGTCATTTTTTCCAATCATATGTGGATTTTAGTCCATATCTTTTAGCCTCTGTACATGTCCACCACATATGAGGGTATGATCCAGGTATCTGATGACACTTCCAACATTTCTCTGACTTATTCTTGAACATTCTTTGTTATTCTTGTCGGGGGTAGATGCCACCTGTAAAACATCTTGTACAGATTCTCTTTGTATGCTGTTGTCATTGTCATTTTCTAGACTGTGCATCATGGGCACTCTTATCTATATCTGAAAAACAGTTCCCATGGTTCCTTGATGCAGAGTAGATGTGTGTTATAGGAGGGATGGATTATAGTGTGAATGCTTATGTTTGCAAATAGGCAAACTTCCTGTCATTTTTTAAATAGAAAACCATCTTAGCTGAACAATTCAATTTATTTTTGTCCAGTCTAGCAGTCAGAACCTTGAAAAATATCAAGAGCAAGAATTATTTATCAGGGTGGATTAATTTATCATAGACAAGTCAGGTGAGCAATATCAACATTTAGTTGGAAAGCCCAAGATGTGATCATCTTTGCCCTTATGAACAATGAACAATAGCTTTATATGGCATTTGCTGTCACTGTATTTTGTCTAAAGTGAACTTTGGGGATATAACTGAAGTTTACTAATTAAGAGAAGCTTCTAAAAAACAAGACTCAGCTAAAAAGAAAGTTACAAAAAAAGGCAGCAGCACACGAAAGAAGAGAAACAGCATGGCAAAAAATAAAAAATAAAAAGAAAGAAAGAGACAGTTAGAGATACATTTATTTCATCAGCCCATGAATGATATTGCAACATGGCAGCAAAAAACAGCATCTGAATCTGAAAAATGGAAAGTAAGTAGTAGTCAGCAATTCTGCATTTGCAATTTATGGTGATATAAGCACTGTCTAAATTAGTGATTTAACATGGCAGGGGCGAGTAAATAACATTTTAAATGCTAAAGTGGAAATCCTACATGTCTTTATACTGACTAAATAATGCATTATGCTTTAAGTCTAGAATGAATTGGGAATGGTTTATATTGTTACATTCCTTACTGGCTAATATTATTAGTTCTTGAAGAATTTAGATAAATATTGCACAGCACACATGTCTGCACCTTCTTCTACCTGAATAGAACTTCAAAATATTACACAATTTTCACTCAGCCATTTGCTTGACTGTTTTGCTTTTCTCTATTTTTTTTTTCTTGCCTTGCCTCTATATCCTAAGCCTTTTTCTTCAAGTCTCATTGGCTATCAATTGAAAATATATTTCATATAATCATATAAGTATATAAACATACCCAGGGATGGGATTCAATTTTTTTAAACAACCGGTTTTTTGGGCATGGCTTAGTTGGTGGGTGTGGCTTGTTGATCATGTGACTGGCTGGGTGTGGCCAACTCAACGTCACTCACATCGAGGCACGCATCTCCTCACCATGACTGTGGGGATGCTGCAACAGTCATAAGTCACTTTTTCCAGTGCCATTATAACTTTGAATGGTCACTCCACACAAGCAAAGTACCAGCAAAGGAGGGAAAAAAACCCTCAAGAGATGTTCCTGTCGTGTCCTCGAAAATGATGCCAGGAGTCAGTGACTTCAAATCATGCTCTTTTATTAGTGTAGGAACCGAACTGGCGCTATGGAAAAGGTTCGCGGCTTTTATTCTTTTAGCCGCTGCGGCCGCGGCCAATGGCACCGCTTTGAATCTCCCGCGATTCGAATAGACCAATCGCGGGAGATTCTTAGCGAGCCAATCGGCGCGGCTCGCCTGACCAATCAGAGTGCCCCGCGCTTTAGCCAATCAAAGCGCGGGGATCTCAAGAATGCTAATTAAGGGACAGAACACCCCTCCCCTCTTGGTATGGTCCTTGCGTCGCGTAGTCACGTAGGTAGGCGGGGCTCCGTCTGAGCCTACTGGACCTGCGCAGCTCAGTCGTAGGTTGGATCCCGGCCGGTTTGGTCGGGATCTCTGTTGCTCCTGATGCCGTCGTGGGAACCGGCTGGTCGGTCGGGCCGGGCCGCTCTCCGTAGCTCCCTCCTGGGCCTCCCGGGTTGGTTGAGCTGCGGGTTTCGCCGCTTCCGCTCGGTCTCCCCGGGTCGGACGAGCTGGCCTGGCTGTCTCTTCCTGGCGAGGGGTCGTGCTGGCTGCTTTCCGATAAGTATGCTGGTTTATTCTTCTTTGGTTTTGGTCCCCTGGGTATTCCCCTCCCCCTTGGTTTGTGTTGTGGGGGTCGGTTTCGCCTGTTTGTGCGTCGGTGGTCTCTTGGTTGGTAGTCCTCGACCTTAGTTGGTCGATGTGGCGTTTCCAGGCTCGTCCGTCTGCTGTTTGTAGCTGGTACGAGTGTGGGCCTGTTATTTGTGTGATGACGGCTGGTACCCATAGTGGGTCTCCCGTCAGGTTTCTTGAGTCTACGGGGTCGCCTGGTGAAAAAGTTCGGTGTTTGCTGTTTGAGTCTGGGGGCTTCTCCGGGTTATACGTGGGGTGTAACTTGTCGAGTGGGGACCTTAATTTCCTCCCCATTAATAGTTCGGCTGGGCTCTTATTCGTTGTGGTATTTGGGATTATGTGTTGGGTGAAGAGTAGTTTGTTTATTTTCTCCTGGATCTCCTCGTGGTCTATTTTCCGGATGGTCTTCTTAGTGAATTGCACCATCCGTTCCGCCCTACCGTTCGCCGCCGGGTGTGCTGGTGCTGTCAGCGCGTGGTGGATGCCCCTTTCCGCTAGGAATTTTTTGAATTCCAGCGAGGTGAATTGGGGCCCGTTGTCGGAAACGACGATGTCTGGGAAGCCGTGAGTTGCAAAGAGTTTGCAGAGTATCTTGATCACGGCCTCCGTGGTTGTTGTTTTCATGTTGCTTACCTCCAGCCAGTTGGAGTAAGCGTCTACTGTTATAAGGAAGGTGTGTCCTTTTGTGGGCCCGGCGAAGTCTACATGGATCCTAGACCAAGGTCCCCTTGGGGTTTCCCACTCTAGGACGGGTGCTGTGGGTGGGCTTGGCCTAGTTTCCTGGCATTGTTGGCACCTTGCTACCCAGGTCTCAATTTGTTTGTCCATCCCTGGCCACCAAGCGTAACTTCTGGCCAGAGCTTTAGTCCTAACGATGCCAGGGTGCCCCTCATGTAGTAGTTCCTGAACCTTCCCTTGTAGTTTTTCTGGAATGACTACCCTATCCCCCCATAGTATGCACCCTTTTAATAACGAGAGTTCCATTTGCCGGTTCCGGAATGTTTTGACGGACTCGTCGTTGTCTCTTTCCGGCCACCCTTTCTCAACCCAATACAACACCCGCGCCAGACGTTTGTCTTTATTAGTCTCTCGGGCAATGTCTGACGCGGTAATGAGCAGGTTGGGTAGAGTCTCTATGCTGAGGGTGGTCGTCGTGGGTGCTGGGTCGGTGTCAGGTTCCGGTAGCGGCGAGCGGCTTAAGGTGTCTGCATGGGAGATCGTCTTACCCGGTCTGTGTATGAGTCCGTAGTTGTAGGCTGCCAGGAACTCGGACCACCTTGTCATTCGGGGAGACAGAATGTTCGGGGTGGCCCGGTTTCCTGCAAGGATTCCCAGCAGCGGCTTGTGGTCAGTTATGATGGTGAATGTCCGGCCGTAGAGGTACTCGTGGAATCTTTTTACGGCGGCAACGATAGCCAGAGCCTCTTTATCCAGCTGGCTATAGTTCCGCTCCGGTTTGGTGAAGGTCCTTGAAAAGAACGCGATGGGCGCTTCTTTTCCGTCGGGGAGAGTATGGCTGAGGACAGCGCCGACGCTGAAGGGTGATGCATCGCATTTGACGGCCAGAGGTAGGGTCTCGTTATACTGTATAAGGACGGTGTCTGAAGTGAGGAGGTCCTTTGTTCTTTGGAAGGCGGCTTGCTCACGTTTCCCCCAAGTCCAAGTCGCCGCCTTGTCCAGGAGCCTATGCAAGGGCTCCACCACCGTCGCCTTTTGGGGCAGGAAAACATTGTAAAAGTTAAGTAGCCCCAGGAATGCCTGTAGTTCTGTCTTTGACTTGGGTGTGGGGGCTTCTTTGATGGCCTTGATTTTTTGGTTTGTGGGGTGAATGCCGTGACGGTCTAGGAGGTATCCTAGGAATTCAACCCATTCCATGTATAATTGGCATTTCTCCCTCTTTACTTTGAGCCTGGTCTCTTTGAATTTGGTTATGACCTCCCTTAGGCGACCCTCTAGTTCGGCTTGGTTGGTTGCCGACACTAGGACGTCATCGAAGTAAGGTACCACCCCCTTGATGCCTTGCAATAGTCTTTCCATTAGGCTTTGGAATATTCCCGGTGCCACGCTGACTCCGAATTGGAGTCGGTTGCATTTAAATGCTCCCCGGTGGGTGACTATGGTTTGCGCTTCTGCCATTTGCTCGTCGACTGGCAACTGTTGGTATGCCTGGGCGAGGTCGAGCTTGGCGAAAACCTTACCCCCTCCTAGTGAGTGCAGTAGGTGTTGCACTACTGGGACGGGGTAAGCGCTTTGTTGCAGTGCGCCATTTAGGGTGGCCTTATAGTCCCCACAGATCCTCACCGACCCATCGGGCTTGATCGGGGTGACTATGGGGGTCTCCCATTGGGCATGGTCTATGGGCTGTAGGACCCCTTGCTTGACGAGCTTGTCAATTTGCACGTCTATCTTGGGTTTTAGTGTGAATGGCACCCGCCTTGGTTTCAGGCATTTTGGGGGGACATTTGGGTCTAGGCTGAATGATATAAGGGGCCCTCGGTACTTGCCTAGGTTTCCGTCGAAGACCTCTTGGAATTCCCGGGCCAGTTGCTGCTCCCAGCTGTCGTCGGTGACGTGGTCAACTCCCGTGACTGTGATGCCAAGCGGGGCGAACCATTGCAGTCCCAGTAGGCTTGGGCAGTCGCGGTTGATGATTGTCAGGGGAAGCCTTTTGGTGTGCCCTTTATATGTGATGTTGAAGTGTTTGGTTCTGACTACCGGGATGCGGTTTCCCTGGTAGTCCTTTATGATGAGTCTCTGGCTGTCTAGGTTTCTCCTTTGGATAGTAGGCACCAAGTACTTTATTTCATGCCATGCTATCATGGAGAGGTAGGACCTGGAGTCCACCTCCATTTTGCATGGCTCACCCTCGATGCCTACCTCCACGTGGACCTTCCGGGCGTCATTGGTTATGGCGTGGCCGATGGTGACCGTCTGATGGGTCTCCTCTCTTCGCCGGTTATCGCCGCCTCGCAGGGATCATCCGTTCCGGTCCCATCTGTTGTCCGAGGGGCGATCTCTGGTCCGGGGTGGTGTGTTCTCTCTCCTCCGGTCACTCTGGTCCCATCGTGCCGGGCTGCGGTTCTTTTTTAGGCGGCAGACACGGGCGATGTGTCCCTTCTTGTCACAATGTCGGCAGATCGATTCGAAAAACCGGCATTCTGACCTGGGGTGGTCGCCGCCGCAACCGGCACAGTTGGTCCTCGACTTACGACCCCGCCGGTTCCGTGGGTCGCGGCCTGTCTGGAGGCGATGGATGTCCTCCTCGTCATCAGAAGTGCCCGATGCCGAGTGGAAGTCGCCCTGATGGGTGGTCGTCTCGGGTTGGGCCTCGGCCGACCTCGCAGGGTTGTTGTTTCTGCTGCGGTCCCCAGCATTCGGTCTGCGCATGCGGTCGGCGGAGGTTCGGGTTGCTTCGGCGGCTGTGGCTGCGGTGAGGGCGTCTGCTAGGCTGATGTTGCCCTTGGCCATCAGCCGGCTCTGGAGGACGGGGTCCCACAAGCCGAGCACGATTCTGTCTCGCAGGGCATCATTCAGGTTGTCAAATTTGCAGAGCCCCCCTAGGCGTCGTAGTTCGGCGACGAAGTCACTGAAACTCTCACCCGACCGTTGGTCCCGACGGTAGAACTCGTTGCGCCGGATCAGGATGGGTACCTCTGGAGCGTAGTGCCGCCGAAGTATTGGCTCGAGGACGTCCCAGTCCATCGCGGTCGCATCGGCAGGCTTGGCAAGCGCCTTGGCCATCTTGAATACCTCGGTCCCGCAGTGGGTCAGGAAGACGGCGTGCTTCATGGGGCCGGTGGCGTCCTTCAGATCGCTGCACTCGAGGAACATGTGTAATCGGTCGGAGTACGATTCCCAGTCCTCGGTGGTGGGGTTGAAGGGTGCGGGGGGTGCGATTTTCGCCATCATGGAGATTCGTCTGGCTTCCGTCGGACACGTGGTTCGGTTCAGGGTCTGGATCCCACCCTCGTCGCCAGTGTCGTGTCCTCGAAAATGATGCCAGGAGTCGGTGACTTCAAATCATGCTCTTTTATTTAAGTAGGAACCGAACTGGCTCTTTGCAAAAGGTTCGCGGCTTTTATTTTTTTAGCTGCGGCGGTCGCGGCCAATGGCACCGCTTTGAATCTCCCGCGATTCAAATAGACCAATCGTGGGAGATTCTTAGCGAGCCAATCGGTGCGGCTCGCCTGACCAATCAGAGTGCCCCGCGCTTTAGCCAATCAAAGCGCGGGGATCTCAAGAATGCTAATTAAGGGACAGAACAGTTCCTGAGACAGGAAGTCTAGTCCTGACAAGAATGTAATAAGGGTTAACAGAGAGGCAGGTTCTGTAAGCAACACCAGGATGTTTCCTTCCTGCCTTCCTTACAGGATTAGGCCAGTAATTTCTTCTAACAACCGGTTCTCTGAACTGCTTAAAATGTTAACAACCAGTTTTAGCGAATAGGTGTGAACCTGTAGAATCCCACCCCTGAACATGTCATATCAATTAATATCTGCTGATTGTGCAGATAGGTCCTTGAAATTTTCATGCCCAAAGAAATAGGTTCTTATTACTTTCCTGTTATTTATTTATTTTTTAATTTCTGAATGTAGCATACACTTCTAGAATTCTGTAGAACAGCAAATCTCAACCTCAGGAATTTTATGATGTGTGGACTTCAACTTCCAAAATTCCCCAGCCAGTTTAATGATTTTGAAGTTGAGAGACATTGCTCCTGTCAAGGTTCCAAGTAACATCCCCAACCAAGTAAGACTCTGAGGCCAACAGTTCCTCAAAGTTCCATTTTATTAGAGATGTCATATTGGCACATCTGGGAAAACCTGAAGCTGAAAGCCCCCAAGTTTTCCCCAGCCAAAGGAAAGTCAAAGTCCCTCACCCTGCACCCACATGTCCATCACATGGTCCAATCAATCCACCATTCCAACTGGAAATGTTTTCTAGTCACACCTCTGCAAGTGCAGGCTGAAAGTCCTTGACTCCCAGAAAAAAAGAATGTTGTTATAGCTATACAGCTCCACTAACTCCATGCAACCCCTGTCCCATTTTCCCATAGCATTAAATGTGACAGCCCTGAAGATCCAAAGAAAAAGATGGCCTCCAGGGCTGACAGCTCTGGAGGTTTTTGACCTAAGTACTAACCAGACTTAACGCTACTTAGTTCCCTGGTCATCATGGGGATAAGATTGATGAGATGTTGTGTCTTTGACTGCCAACTTTTCCTGCTTAACTACAGGCTGCCCTTTTAAATGTAGATATCTATACACAGGAAAAAAAAAAAACACCATATACTTCCTGCTGGGCTGTGACTCTTCTTCCTATATCCTTCTCTCTGAAATAATGGATTCCTTTGAGCTTTTCTTCAAGAACACCCCTGATTTAATCCTGGAGAATAAGCATTTTAGTAGCACCTAGTTTTCCAAACAATAGCAACAAAACAATTGTTGTTCCTCACACGGGCCAGAAAAGAAAACTTGGCAGAATGGTTGTCTGTTTTACTGTTCAATTGCTGCATCTGTTAAAAGAAAGCAACAGATAAAAATGGGCAACATTTCAGCACTGTGCTCTTGCAGCTGGGGGAAAAACATCTCACAAATGTCCAGCCTTTTCTAACAAAAAAGGTGCTCCAGACTGCTAATATTTTGGTACATATAGCGAGAAAGGACTTTGAGGGACATGAAAAAACAAGAGGCCACAATGTGCCCATATAGGGACAGAAGGCTCAAGATTTAATACAAAACACCTCAGTTTTATGAAACACTTTAGTAACAGGGCTGTAAAATAGATGGTATGACTCATAGTAAAGTAGCATTCAGCAAAATGCTAAGGCAGAACCCTTTGGTATCCAACAGCTGCCAAAAGATTTTTGGCCCAGTGACTAAATTATCTTTGATTCAAATCTCATCACAATCATAAAAGACTCAGAGTTGACTCAGTGTTCAGTGTCAGTCCTGTTTCATATTATGTAGTGGTAATAATACTCCTTGAAATGTATTATAGTGTAGATGAATCTGAATCAGTTTAAAAGCCTTAGCTGGTTTTTCATATAATTTAACATACCGTATATACTCGAGTATAAGCCGAGTTTTTCAGCACATTTTTTGTGCTGAAAAAAAACCCCTCGGCTTATACTCGAGTCAGATTCCCCTCTGAAAAAAAAATGGTGTGGAGCTCCGAAGCTGGGCAGCCGCTTCCCTGCTTCCGTGTTTCCTTTGCAACTTTTAAGCATGGGGGTAATTGGAAGCAGAAAAGTTCTTGCTTGAGGATATATTGTTTTTTCTTTTTTTAACTGTTTTTAGGGGGGGGGGCATGTGAGAATGCTCAGACACGAAATCTATCCAACCGAAAATAAGTGTGTGTGTGTGTGGGGGGGGATTTTAACAGAGGGAAGATGTAGGGAGAAGGCAAAAGTGACGGAAGATCCTTCAGGGGAAACTGAGGGGGAGACTCACCCTTGGTCCAGATGAGCCCTCTTCCCCTTTCTCTAGGCTGAGAAAACAACGCGAGCCGAGGTTGCTTCGGCTCCACTCAGCTTCATTTCCTCAGCTCCAGCTGCTTTCAGTCCACTTGGAAGGAGGGGGAAGAGGGGGAGGAGGGGGAGGAGGTGGTGGTGGCAGCTCGCGTTGTTTTCTGAGCTCTAGGCTGAGAAAACAACGCGAGCCGAGGTCGCTCCACTCAGCTTCATTTCCTCAGCTCCAGCTGCTTTCAGTCCACTCGGGAGGAGGGGGAGGAGGAGGTGGTGGTGGCAGCTCGCGTTGTTTTCTGATAGTGAGATCATTTCCCAAATTAATTGATTCACTAACCCAAAAGAAGAAGATGTTGATGACAGTGGGATGCAGGAGTCAGTCTCTCCCTTGCAAGAAAAAAGCAAGAGCCGTTCTTATGATCTCTCCCTCTCTCTCTTTCTCCCCGTAATACAGTCAAGCCCTTTCCAGCACGCGTGCGCGATCCGCCCCCGCCGCTTTGCACCTTGCAAATGCAAAAACCCTGGGATTTTGCATTTGCAAGGTGCAAAGGGGCGGTGGCGGATTGCACACGCGTGCTGGAAAGGGCTTGACTTTATTCAGGGGGAGAGAGAGAGAGGGAGAGAGATATCATAAGAACGGCTCTTGGTTTTTTCTTGCAAGGGAGAGAGTGACTCCTGCCTACCACTGTCATCATCATCATCTTTTGGGTTAGTGAATCAATTAAACCTTTCATGATAGTGAGATCGTTTCCCAAATTTCCCTTAAATCAGGGAAGAAATCAGAAACAAACCTTTGGGCTGAGAATAAGCCTGTTCCTATGATGCCATTTTTGTTCACTGCAGTGTGAAAAGTGTGAAAAAACACACTTCTTTTTCTTCATCTTCTTGTTCCCTATTTACTGGTCTCTTTCAAAGAGAACATCAAACTTATTCTCAACTGTCCTAGTGAAAGTTTTTATTGGTATCTATTTTTATTTTTGAAATTTACCAGTAGCTGCTGCATTTCCCACTCTTGGCTTATACTCGAGTCAATAAGTTTTCCCAGTTTTTTGTGGTTAAATTAGGTGCCTCGGCTTATATTCGGATCGACTTATACTCGAGTATATACGGTAAACTCCCTTCCTAGCATCTTTTGAAAAATGCCCACCTTCACCTCCTCGACTCAAAGACTTGAACATAATTGTACAAAGGAAACTGGACTTTCTGGAGATTTTTTCCTCCATTTCATTCATATTTAACATTTTCATTAGACTGGAACATTTTAATTTGAATTCCACCATCCATAACTTTTTGGGTTCAGGATTTTCCAATCTGTATGTAAGCAAATTTTAATCATCCTGCTTTGTATTTGAGTGTCAGGTATGATTTCTCATGGACTGCCTTTCTACATTGTTTCCTTTTCTTCTGTCAGCACAGCTGGGAGTCATTTTGGAAGAACTGAACTAAGTAAATATGTCGCCAATGACAAACTAAGAAACCGATTTTGCTTGCCTTGGTTGTATATCTTTCTAGAAAATGCAATTCCGTTGTACCATTAAGCAGAAAGGTTGGGGACTATGACAATTAGCGATGATCACTGATAACACTGTATCTGACATGCATATGATATTTAGGATGTTCCTCTTAACTGAGGGAAGAAGAGTTGCAGTATTGCAATTGATCACATGTGATCCAGTTTGAAAAGTATTTTTTCACCGGATTGTTTGATCCAAAAGCCAGACTTGTTCCTTTGAAAACTAGTCAGTTTTGAGTGCATTCTGGAATCATTCTTATATTTTTCAACTTCACACATCAGGGATGTTCTGTTGTGTGGTTTAAAAAAAAATCAAGATGATGGCAGCAATTGTGCAATTGAAGGTCCACTAGTTTTTTTTTTTATGTGTATAAAAATGGCCAGTGCCTACATTACACTATTGTGGCCACTGTTTTGATTTTATTAACCATACCATATAGGTTGTGTATCATTCTGGAAAACAGCATGTTTCCTTCGCCCTCAGTGGCTGAGATAAAGTTGAAAAAGTGTGACCATTCTGTGAATGATGCTAAAATAAACTAGATCCATTGCAGGCATTTCTGTGTTTTTTAAATGTGATTTTATGTGGTTACACAAGGAGATTAAGCTATGTTTGATTTTAGTTGCAATAAGTGGTAGCACCTGGTAGACTGTGTCTGTATCTAAAAGCCGAACAGGATACAGGTTATTATTTGGATAGGATTTTTCAGGAAATATGATGATTTAGGCCAGATTGAGAAGTTAGGGAAAATATCCTGGAAGAAGGCAATGGTGAACTAGTTCTATACTGCTGTCAAGAAATCTACATGGCTTACTGTGAGTCAGGTTTGACTTTAATGGATTTTTATCTTTTATAGCTACTATTCTGAATCCACTGATAATGGATACATTATACATGTACCTATTTAATACTATGTTACATATTTGGATGGTTTTACCTCAAAATAGGTTCATTAGTCATGAATTCTTTAAGCTATGTACAGAATGAGCCAGATCGCATAAGCAGCTTGCTCTCACTCATTGGCCAGAGATCAAGCATTGGATGGGCAACTCAAAGTTGCTTTTTCAAAAGGCGACTGGGTTTTTTTTTTTCCTTGAAGATTATTTTGCTTCTCATCCAAGAAGCTTCTTCAGTTTTGAATGAATGGTGAAGAATGGAAGGATTTATATTACTTGCAGTGATCTGGTCATTAGCACTCTTTCTGGGAATTGTTGAAGCCACTTGGAGCTTTAGCTGTGTCTTCAGGTTCACCTGAATAGTGCAAATGGATGTGAAACCTTCTTGGAAATGGTGAAAGGACTATGTTGTAAACAGGAGATAGGTGGTGGCATATCCCTTCTCCTCTGTTGAGGGAGGACTGTTGTCAATTGTAATGTAGATGGCCTCTTTGACCTTTCTTTCAAACCAACATTCCTCTCTGTCCAGAATGTGGATTTTCCAAGAGTTAAAAAAAAAAACACATTTGGGACAAACATAACTTGGATGACTGAGAATTTCCATAGATATCAGATGTCAGATATCAGTTCTGAGCCTTTCCAAAACAAAGATGGCTAGTTTGGCTAGTAATCAGACAAAAAGCAGTACCTGCTCTTCTTGAGCACTCAAGAAAGAGTATCTAACAGAATCAAGATCAACATGTCCCATATTTTGGATAGAGGAAGAGAAGCTGCCTCATTGTTTGTTTTTTTCTTTAATTCGTCAGATTTTAGGGGCATATTTGCTATTAATGCTGTTGCCTAAAATATGCTTGCTCAGTGCTGCCAACTGGCCTAAAATCCTATTTTAGATTCTTGTTTCTCTAGTTGGTTTGCTCTTATGGGGCTCTTACAAAACTGGATTTATCCCTATCCCTTTAAAAAAAATAATAAAGGCCCTAAATACTAAAAAGAGGATAAAGACTGAATTTATTCCTAATCTGAATAGAAAAGAAAAAATAAACTGTGAGCATCAATAAGAAGAGAAAGGAGGCAGATAATTTCAGCCCAATTTCTCTGGTGGTCAGCGTATTACTGTGATGCCCTTGGCTCTAAGATACCTAGCCACTGAAAAATAATTTAAAATAAAATAATTTAATCTAGCTCATAGATGGCCAAAATGTTCCAAAATTCCTATAAATTTAAACTGTACCTAATAATGATCCTAGTGATACAAATGATTTAGGTCTGATCCTATCCACACAAACACATCTCATATAACTTCACTTGAGGATGCCTCTATCAGTTCTACTGGACTAGTATCTTAATTCTGAACAAATTAAAGTGATTTTATTCTTCAAATGCATTGCAGGCTCTTCACAGCAGCCCAGAAAAGGTTCCTTTGGCTCATTCTTCCACCAGAAAATCAGGTCCTTTGGGAATTTGACAATGGAGAAATGGTGATGTTGTAATTTTAACACCTTATCTGCATTTAGTTGGATTTCCTCCTTATCAACAGAGCTATAGGCATCTCCTTTGCTATTTCATCTCTCAGAACTCTTCTGAAAAATAAAAAGCTCCTCTAGATCAACAAAATTGGAAATTTGTAATATATATCCTGAAAATATACAAATTGCACAGTGTATGCTGTAATGGAAGCAATACAAAGAATGTTGTATTTTGAGCACTTTGCTTCACTTTCATTCATATCATCATAGGATCAAGCATGTTATCAGGCTCATTCATACTTATCATTATTTAATGTTTATTATTTGATATTAAAAGTGTTTGAACTTGCCTTCTCCCTAAGATATTATTTTGATATGAAAAACAATAACATCTAAGGTGGTAACTGTGATGGTGATTTTAGTTTTTGTTTCCAGCAAATCAAAAGAATACACATATAGCATTCCTGTTTCCAGTTTTAATCCAATATTGACCATGTTAGATAGATGGATTTCAAGTCATCTAGTGAACATTTATGGCTGAGAGTGAATTTGAGTGTTTCTTCCTGGTCACAATCCAACATCTGAAGCATTGCACTTACAATACAATATAAATGTTATTGTAAGAAATCAAGGGCCTATAAACTACAGAGCAAAATAAACATATTGGTGTGCTTCAAATGCATGAACAAAAAAGAGAATTGAAATTTACACTTATGCTACAATAATTCCAATTGAATGTCAAAGCCGAGGTCTGTCAATGCAGGGAAAGCCCTTGGCTTGTTCTTTTGCAATTAATTTATCCTGGCAAAAACATTTTAAAAAACCTTCTGCAATGGAATGTTAAATGCAAAAAGACCAATAAAGAAAGCAAGATTTCCAATATTAGGCTTCTCTTTAAGAATTAGTTATTGGGTGAAGAACTAATTAAAATGTTGGCAGAGACTTTCTGAAGTTGTACTTTCTGAATTATCTTCAAAGACAGCTTTGTGTCCATTGTCTTATAGTAATGCAGTTGGGAAGGTACAATTTTCCTGGCTCATGAGAATTCATAGCTAGGGAGTCTGATGCTTGACTATTGATTGTAACTGTGGGAAAACAGCAACAAATAAAAGAAAGGAACAAATAGAAAAATTGGCAATGAGGACAGATGTTACTTTGCACAGCACTGAAGTAGAGATTTATATTAAAACATGCCTGTTGAAAGACCACTACCTTTTAACCTTCACAAGTGCTACAATATTTATAAATTATTATTCGTAATATACTATTCCAGTTTTCTTTAAATTGCAGATTTATAAAATGGGATTATTCTCTACCTTAAAGAGATGAGTTTGGATGGAAAGAGTAGTATTTTGGCATTCAATAAATTCAATACAAAAGCTTAGCTTAGACTATTGAACTGTAATTGTCTACTTTTTATATTATGAGACTATTAACTTTGAATTTCCATGGTTCTGGGGTCTCCAACATGACAATTCGGTGTACTAAGTTGCCTTTTGGATTTTGCCTCTTATTCTCAATTAGCTACTTATCTCAGCAGGAATTCTTATATTTCATAACAGACTATTTAAAAAAATTAAGTGTGTCCACAAGAATTATTACAAAATGAAAATGATCTCTGTCCAATGCTTTGCTTGGAAGTGTGTCCTTCCAACAAGAAATTAAATCATGATAATTTTGTAAACATACACATTCATCATAATCATTTTATAAGGCCATCCATAACATAATAATAATTTCAAATGTGCTGAGAACCCTGAAAATATTGGGGACTCCTGCTCTTATATATTCTAAGGGTAACTGAAACCTAACCATTATTCATAATTAAATGTGTAGTTAGTATTGCTTATAAAGATACCAAGCAACTCATTTATCAATTGCAAAGGAAAAAAATGTACAATATATTATCAAAATCATTACAGAGCTCCTACTTGTAGCATTTACTGAGTTAATCCGTAAACCTGGTGGATTTTTGGTATATATTAATAAAAACAATATTTGGGACTGACATGGAATAAATTGCAGTTCTGACGTCAACTGTTCCAGGTTACAGTTTTAAAATTCTTAGCTGAATTAAAATGGCCATGTTAATGTTATATTGCAGAGAAGGCTTTGAGAGAATTGTTTGAATATAATGCACAGCACACACTGATCAGCAATTACATACCTGCCATCCTAAATTGGGAAATATAATCTGACAGTGATATTCCAAATCCCATTGTAATGTCTGATACAGATGTCCACTTATGACTTATATTTTGCTTTTATAAGCCATCCATAAAATTCTGTTTTAAACAAATAGTTTAAAAATTGTTTGAAGTGTAATGTACATGAGCATGCACCATGAGCATGCACCAAAGGCATGCATAGAGACCCATACATCTGGGTAAAAGGACCTTGCCTTTTAATTTAAAATGACCAGGCTCAAATTATCCTACTTCATATACATCATGTGAATAACCAGCTCACTGGAAAAGGGACTGGACTCTAGTGGATGGATTCAGTTACAGTGGCAATGAGTGAGATGTGAAAGAAAGTTTAGGGATAGATTGTCATGGTGTAAATCACTAAGAGTTGAAAATGACTTGAGGGCAAATACAGGAAATCCCTGATCATTTATTTAACCATTTATTTATTTTTGAAAGTTATGACAGCATTGGAAAAAAGTGATTTATGACTGGTTTCTTCACTTAATAACCTGCAGTCCCATGATCAAAATTTGGGTATTTCAAAACTGGTATGTATTTTTAATGGTTGTAAGTTAAGGACCACTGGTATTCAATCAATCAACCAATCTATCAATTGATCCATACTTAAACAGAACATTCTTGTGAACATCTTCCCTTATGTCTCCTTTCCCTCCAAAATAGATTTTTAGGAGCTGTGCCCATTCCATTTAACAAACTGTTGCATGAAAATAAAAATCCAATACAATCATACTTATATAACAATGCAGACTCATCTTCAAAAGTGAAATGCTAAGCAGGCTGCAGAGCCCTGGAGAGAGTTGAAAAATTAAAGGCGGGATACCTGGCTCACCATGTAATTAAACTAGTATAAGAAGGCTACATTCTATGCACAAAAATGTCAAAAGCATTCTATGTTTCTTCAAAAAAAATTCAGAAGCAAATTTTCTTTTAATCAAATGGAATGAGGATTTGTATGGAAAAAATGGAGAAGTTTGCCACTCATCTACTTTTCATAATTTAAGGAAAATAAGGAAACTTTGAAGACATTCTTTCCAAATCTGCAAACAGAAGTGGCCATATGAGGCACCTCAATATTTTCTATATAATGAAATACTGTTGTGATATTGGGTGTGTGCAAATGTATGTCTGCTCTCTTTACATCTTATACCTGTGTGTGCATTGAGAAATGCAAGGCAGTTGTCCACTCTTTTCTGAGTCAAGTGATGAAGGAAAAGGACAAAGATTAGAGGAGTCACTAATGTTGTGAGCCTGGAGGATTTATTACTGTCAGATGCTACCACACGCTTGTGCTTTACTATCACTCTGTGCCAGCCTGCCATGGGCTCTATGAGAGGGAGGGGAGGCTGGATGGAGGGGGAAAATTTCAAGGGAAGCTAAAAGTTCACTGTAGCTCCCTGAGACAGGGTGTCAAGGTCAACCCAGCTAGGAACAGAATGCAGCTGCATACCAGCCTACACTTGAGGTAACTATGTGAAAAAGCATCTTATTTGAATTTGATTGAACACAAGAGGCCAGCAATTTGAGACATCTAAGGGAAGGGAAAGTTAGAGTTGGGATTTTGGCACATGATTTTCTTTGGATTACTGTAATTCACTTGACTTCTAGTAAACTATATTTTTCTCAACCAATGGAGTCAAGAACCATTTTTTACTTAGAGCTTCAAGCTGAGGCATGTCTGACCATTAGCATTAGTATTATTGCATTTCGTCTCTGCCTGATTTAATTCTCTAGTTTCAAACTCACTTGCCAGTTTCTTCCCCCACACCAAATGTGATCCCATTCTGTTCAGTTGTTAGGGAGTTATCATAGTGACAGACATAGAAACAGAATCCTAAATCTCCTTACACATGTTTGCTCCACTAGTTCTACATAGATTTCACCAATTCCCTCTCCACTGCTTACATTATTAAATGGATCACAATGTATAAAATGAAACATGGAAGAAAGATTGGGCAACCCTGTCTATTTAAGCTTGTTAGAATTCACAGTGATGTTGTTTATTATATCATCCTACAAGTAATATGAATTAAGTGACCTACATCATTTGTGCAATTGTATCATGATACACTTCCCCTAACTTCCTGTTACAGACATCCATAACTTTCAGTTTTAAATATACTTCTTCCATTGCCTTCTATGGCATACATATAGTATGGTATTTAGACATGTTTAGAGTTAAACATGTCTAAATACCATACTTTATCAGTTTCTCATTTAAACCAGTAAAAACTCTGGTTTAGATGTTTAGGGTTTGTTTGTTTTTTTGGGTAAAAAAGTCTACGGTGATTGGTAATTATAATTCTGTTTAACTGGAAATTCTTTTGGGCTTGGTGTGTCTGAAAAGTAGTTAACTCCAGCTGCATATTAACATATCATCTCCCATTAAATGATATTAAAAAGGATAAACGTTGGATAAAAGGCATCTGCTGGTAGTTACATTGTCCTATAATCTCCATTTAATATCATATTCAGAGAAAGTACAATAATCAGTCAGGATTTCTGAAGTACTCATCAGTACTTTTATATAGGTGCTGAACTACAATTATGCATTAATGAATGCTGTTTTGGAAGCACCATATGGAATTAAGTGTTCAACATATGGAACACAAGGACTGACTGTTTCATATTTTTGAAAACAACAATTATTGTTCTGCATGATTTAGAATTACTGAGTAAATAGTAATATATATGACAATGAACTTGGTTATAAAGGAACACTAGTATGCGAAGATTCTGGATCTTTTGTGTTCAACCTGAATAATAATGTTAGCACTGAATACAGTTTGAGCTATCACTGCATAGGTCATTGATTTAATGGGTTCCTTTCAATCTTATTGGACATTCTTATGGAGAATTAATAAACAGGAAACTGATGATCCTAGAGAGAAGAGACACTGAAAATAGACCTACTGATAGATTTCTCAATAATCCAGAAAATATTCTTACTCTTAATGTTATAAAAATAGCAAGTATTCTCAATTGAGTGTTTCATTCTCTTTTACAAGATCTTGGATTAATTGTTTACGCCTAATGTTCAGTGTTTCATGTCTGTCAAAAAAATCTGTTTGATTGCTTAGGGTTTACCTCATGCAACTTTTCTGCCCATTCATCATTAGAAGTTCTGATTTATTTGCCTATACAGTGCATAACGCATGGAATATAGTAGATAACTGATATCATTATGGAGTTTCAAAACTACCCCACAATTTTGTAATTCGCAGTGATATGTGGATATGGGAGCTTTAAGAAAAAATAAAAGCAGCGGTTTCCGGTTTTGCGTGGCTTTGGGGCAGCAGGAATTCGCGACTGCTTGCGATTCCTTCTGTGCTAGCCGCCGAGGTACCCCCGATCCAGATGGGTCAGGGGGATATGGCTGCCCTGTAGGGACAGCTGAAGAGAGAGGGGAGCCGGACAGGGGGTTGGGGGTATCGCAGACCCCCTCCTCGTCCTGGAAAACCCCTTTTTCCCAAGGCGGTGGAGCGGCAGTCAGCAATGGCCACCACGAAGAAGCCAGCAACTGGGTAAGATTGCTCTGGAGGAAGTAAGAAGAGTGAAAGTGCTGTCTGAGCCGGGTCAAGTAACATCTTTCAAATTTGTTGGAACTGAGCTGTTTGAATTGCTGGAGGATACATTGTATCCCTAAGAAGATCGAAAGCGGCGGAGAAGCTGTTAAAGGGAACTTTTTTTTTTCTTCACTCTCCCACCCCATGAAAACAGCAGATATGTTTGGACATATTGGACATTGAAAGTGAATTACTCTGAAAGTTGAAGCTAAGGGACAAAAGGGTTCCTGGACATTGAAAAACTTAAGAAATTGAAAAACCCTTATTAGAGATTTCTGATTATTTAAAATTGATGTTGCAAGTGGGAAGGGAGAGGAAAAAAAATTGGAGCAGAAGCTGAAAAAGGAGGAGATTGCCTAGAATCCCAAAGAAAGGTATATGGTAATTGGACCTCTTTGATTAAACATTAACCCCAGAAAGAGAAAGAGAAGAAGGAAGGAAAGTATTAATTTTTTGAATTTTTTTTTTTTAATTATTTTTGATTAAAAATATTTGTGGTTGTTTTGGGAAAAGTTTCTCTTTTCATGATGGCATCGCTTGTGGATGAACTAAAGACTGAATATCAAAAATATAAAAAGGAAGATACTTTGGGCACTTTGTTTCAATTTTTATAAATGGCGTTATGTACTTATGAAAAGTTGACTATGCAGCAGAAGGACTGGGACAAAGAAGAAGAGGAAGAAGAAGCCATCTTTGATGAACAATGGGTTCTTTCCGGGGAGGAGGAGAAAAAGGATAAGAAAAAGGGGATTTTAAGAATTATAAAGACAACCAAAAAAGAGAAAAATGAGCGGAAAGGTGGAGGCAAGGTTAGAAAGCAAAGGAAAGGGAGTAAGAAAAGGGAGGAGGAGAGACAAAGGGGTAAAAAGGGCAAGGAGAAGAATAAGCAAGAGAGAAAGGGGGGGAGGAGAAGCCTCAATGGGGGGAAGCAAGATCTAAAGAAAAAAAGTTTATTCAGAGACAATGGGTGAATTTAATTTAGGATAAAAGAGGGATTCTGGAGGGTACGTAAGATTGTGTTTTTTATATGTGTATTTAGAGTATAAAATTCATTGTGTAATTTTAGAATCTATTAAACAGAATCCCAAGAAAAATTGTTATATGAAGTACTTTTAAATTAGGGTAATGAGTTATAGACGTTACTCCAATTGGTGTATAGGAGAAGTATAATAAAAGAAAAAAGATGAATGGATAGTTGGAAATAGAACAGACAAAGAATGTTATTGAAAATGGTAATAAGATATGAAAGGATATATAAAGGTTTTGTTATGTTTTTTTTGGGATTTTGTATATTGAAAAAAGGCAATAAAATTTTAATTAACAAGAAATAATTTGGATGAAAAGGAGAAGTTGGGATAAGATATGAAGTTAAATAGATAAAGTATTGATACTATAATTTGGAATTGTTATGTTCTATTGTTTTTCTTCCTTTATTATTTTTTCTTAGAAAAGAACTTATAAGCTGTTATGCCTTGTGCATTGTTTTTATAAAATTGATAAAAATGGTTTATATATATATATATAAAAAGAAAATGATAATAAGATATGGAAGGATATATAAAGTGAATATGATGTTTGAATTTGTGTCTGTGTGAAGAGTTTCAACCCGGGATCAGACAACCTTCAGAAAAGATCTTTTAGTTTTGTTTATGGTTTGTGTTTTGTGTCTGTAAAATTAATAAAATTGGTTTAAAAATAAAAAATAAAAGCAGATCTATCAAGCTCTAATTCTTTGTATAAAATACTTACAGAATAGTGTATTGATAAGACAGCAGAAAAATGGAAAATACAACAGCTAATGGATGTATTCAAACAATATGTCCAAAATTTATTGAACAAAGTTTGCCTCCTTTATGTAATTTTTCCAAACAGATAGGTCACAACATCATTTTCTTCCATATGATTTTCCATGGGTGCTTTTTTGGCTTTTATATGACTGTGTAAACATACTTAACAGGAGAGTAAATCTAAATTCAATAGCTTGATCCTCAAGAAAATGACTTATTACAAATAAGATTTTGAGTTGCAACATTAAACAAAGGTGAGTCAAGTTACAACTATTCAGGCATTCAAAACTGGGAGTAATTACTACATGAGGATTGCTGCTATGCCCTAGCTTATTATAAAATCAATCAAGTAATGGAAAGGTTTCTACCACCACAATTTTCATATCCAAATATGTAGCACAGATTTCCATAGATGAACTCTGGTGTGCATATTTAAGGGCTTATTTTGAAGGTTTTTCATGTGGATACCAGTATGTATAAAATTGTACATTAAAAGTTTCCCTCACAAATATTCATGTTTTTCACAGCATTGTATGAACACATATGTAGTATTTATTTCTCCATTTATTCCTGATGTAGTACTACACTGGAGTTTAGTGTACTGTGTTGTGCTATATTATTTTTATTGATTTATCATTTTTTGAAAGTACTCATCTCCCTCACAGAAACATATTTTGATGCATCTACCTTACATTCTAACTTGGGTATGGTCATGCCTCGATATAGTTCTAGCAACATATTACTACCTTAAGTTATATTATTCCATCCAGAAGAAAAATTACTGATGCAGACAATTGGAGAACCCTCTGCTTTAGACTTAGCCTGAATTTCAGCATGTCTAACCATCATATGGTGAAGTTTCCAAAGCTGAACTACTAAAGCCCAAATTCAATTGGAGCCCAGGTTTAGCTCCAGGTTTAGATTAGGAACTTTTTTGATTAAATTGTTTGCGGTATCTGCTATCCCGCATCAGATGGGCGGCTCATGATAGGGAGCGAAGGAGAGAGAAACGACAGGAGGCAAAGTTTCCTCGGGATGAGCGCACCCCAAATGTCTTGGCACACACGCTTTTATTGTGCTTTTTTACAAGAAAATGATTTAATCAAAGCTCAAGTCAAACATGATAATCCCATCAGGATGTGCATGTTTACAAAGCTGCATACCAAACAGATCATTTACAATGTGGATAAGCTTATTAACAACCGTCTAGCTCCTTGTCCCTTGTACGTGCCTTGCAAAGGTCACTGAAGAGACAGAAGTCAATGATTACACATGAATGATACATAGTTGCAAACACATGAATGATACATAGTTGCAATGATACATAGTTACAACATCTCCTCTGTTTTTATTATTTATGACGAGTCTTCTTCCTCGTCTGAGAAGACAGGAACCATTTTTATGGAATGTTCGCCGTCCCCGTCATCTGGGCTAGAGTGCGACCCGTCAGCGTCAGGGTTCTCCAAGGAGCGGTAACTCAGCAATAACATTTTTTCATCCGGTGTTGAGGATATAACATGAGCTTGCAATAGCACAATAACATCAGCAGTTATGGAGGATAATTGATTTTTCAAAAATTGCAATATTCTATAAAAACAAGGTCCTATAATACATATCAATATAATGATTATTAATGATCCTGCCAATGCAGTTAAAAAGGTTGTAAACCATGGCGAAATAGAAAACAAACCCCCCTGCTATCGGCATAAAAACAACATTCTTCTTTAAGCATAGCACACAATCCCCCTTGTTTTAAAAAATAACAGATCTAAATCTTTACGATTTTGCAAAAGGGGGTATTCCATGGGTACCTGTAGGGATATAAAATCATCCGAGTTATACACACAAGCCATACTTGAATGCAAAATGATTTGGATTTAACAATTTCATCCCCGTGGACACATGCCATGAGACCAATGGAACAAGTCCAAACAAAATTATTGCCAGGGATAAAATACATTCCTTTCAGGCGTGATGTTAAAGTTCCTCCTGAAGTGGTGTAAATTGCAGGATATCCCCTGATTGTGTGGGTGCGTCTGCCAAATCGAATTGAAGTGGTGGGTAGAAGTCTTCTATGCGAGAAAAATTGGTTGTAGAACTTAAACGAACGCCTTGAAAGTCAGTTATAGTCCAAGCAATATTATATCTTCTATGAGGCTTCTGCGGATCGTCATGGGCAGTTCTTTTGAAGCGTCGTTTGTTGACAGGATCAGAGTTCGGGTATATAAAAACATCACAAGCAGGAGAGAGGGCTATGGACAAGTTAGTTGTAGAACATTTACGAAATGAGGAGGGAATGCAATTAGTAGAAAAAGGATAATAATTACAATAATGACAATGAAGATTAATTTGGTCATTCATCAAGGATGTTAGTTGGAGTGGGGGAACCCATAATACAATAGAAGGACATCTAGGTCCCCCTATGTTTAGATTGAATAGAGGAAAAGATTTTAAGGTTCCTTTCCATAGGAAGAGTAAAGAAGGAACAAAAGAGCGAGTGGTAGAGTGTTCTTTAAACAAAACAGAAGTGACAGAGTGAAAACTATGGGTAGCATTTTCATGACGTACCCACATGGAACAAGTATAATAGCCTTCTGTTAATGAAATGGTTTTAACACGAATAGTCTTTTGACAGGAAGCATAGGTTTTGTTGAAGTAAGGTAGAAATTGCAAAGAAGATATAGGCAAGAATATCAGGAAGAGTTTTAAGATACAGAAGTAGTGGAGGAATTCCCATGATAGGGTCTTACTGCACAACCAGGGACCCAGCAAGTGGTTTTGTCTGGTAGTAAGATCGCAGCGTAACCTCGTCCCCAAGTGAGAAGCTCAGCGGGACCCTGCCAGGCGGGATCTGGCAATCTGCGATAATATACTAGAGATCTGTTAGGCGGGGGTGAGGGGGAGGAAAAATGACATGAAGCAGCAGAAGTGGGAGGAATGCCAGTCAGATTAAGAAAGTTTAAAGTGTAAAGACAAATATTAAGAGAATTTTGCAATGCTGGGAGGTTCGGGGGTTTTTCCCGCAATGAATATCGATCAAGAGCACATTTCAGAGATAAGTTCGCTCGTTCCACAATAGCCTGCCCCTGGCTGTTGTAGGGAATCCCAAACTTGTGGGTTACATCCCATCTGTTACAGAAGTCCTGGAACGCAGAACTTGTATAGGCAGGTCCATTGTCAGTTTTGATTTCTTTTGGACGTCCCAGCGAGGCAAAGGTACGAATTGAATGATTGATGACATGTTTTACAGTTTCTCCCCTTTGAGGGGTGGCCAGAATAAACCCTGAATATGTATCTATGGAAACGTGCAAATATTTCCAAGGGGCAAAAGGTGGATACTGAGTTACATCCATTTGCCAAATTTCACAAGCTTTTAATCCTCTAGGATTTACTCCTATGGGAATGGAATGTCTTGGCTTACTACATGTGGGGCATTGTTGAATAATGGCAGCAGCTTCTGCCTGAGTTAGAGCAAATTGAAAAGTTATCATAACTTGGCGGGGGAGATTCAAACACACTCCCTGCTTCTATTTTATAATGGACCATTAAAGCCTCCATAATTTTCCTCCAAGTGACCAAAATGCCAATAGGTGCATGAGGAGGACTATGGAGATGTTTACCAATTTTTTGCCAAGTGGAAATTTTTAAGGACCCTTCCTCTGAATAATTAGGACAATGTTGCCACACATAAGCCAATAATGTAGCAATAGGTTTCATTTTGACAGGCAAGCCCTTTAAATTAGCAGAATATTTAGAAGAAGAAGCGACTAACTCCCTCAATTCCTTCAGATGCTGCGTCTGTTGTTGAGAAAAGTTTCCACCCATACTTACGAAAGTCGAGACCGTGTTTCAGATCCAATGATGTGCAATTCGCTTCAGGCCTGGCGATGCACAGCTCCCATCGAGCTGATAAAATATGGGTGTGTCACAACGTATCCCCCTTAGGGAATCACGTCGGGGTCACCAGAATGCGGTATCTGCTATCCCGCATCAGATGGGCGGCTCATGATAGGGAGCGAAGGAGAGAGAAACGACAGGAGGCGAAGTTTCCTCGGGATGAGCACGCCCCAAATGTCTTGGCACACGCTCTTTTATTGTGCTTTTTTACAAGAAAATGATTTAATCAAAGCTCAAGTCAAACATGATAATCTCATCAGGATGTGCATGTTTACAAAGCTGCATACCAGACAGATCATTTACAATGTGGATAAGCTTATTAACAACCGTCTAGCTCCTTGTCCCTTGTACGTGCCTTGCAAAGGTCACTGAAGAGACAGAAGTTAATGATTACACATGAATGATACATAGTTGCAAACACATGAATGATACATAGTTGCAATGATACATAGTTACAACAATTGTTCACTTGAGAATAAATATTTCGACCACATATGTTTTGTTTAGGGTGGTTTCGATCATGACTAATTGCTGGGTGGAGGAAGGTGTGTCATGCATGCTTTCATAAACAAATCAAGTTGCTTTAGACATAATTTTGTTATGAACAGCTGCCTTCTCAGAAAGTATAAATCCACATAGATCAAATGTTATTTTATTTTCATAAGCATTATGATTGCCTTAATGAAGGAAATCCATTCATAATCTGGCTGCCAATAATTTTAAAAGAAAGCAAAATCACTGAAAAACTTATTCCCTAAGTAGTTTGCAAAAATTACTTAGTTGCTCAAAAAGAGACATCACTCTTCCATGATGGTTGACTTTTCCAAGCCAGCACTAGAATACTGTCATTTATTTTAATTGAAAATTTCCCTCTTGTTTTTTATTTTAGATTAACTGCTTCAAAAGTGCTTCTGAAAGGTGCTAGCTTGACAGTCCCCAAATCCTTTCTGTAATTACAGATATAACAGCTGAGATAGATATTTTTTAGAGCAGCCAGCTTTATTTACATCCATTCCCTTCTCTGTTGAGAGGTAAGCTTTCTTAAGAAAAAAAAAAGGGGGGGAGATATAGGAAATTTCCTTCTACTGCTGAAGAAAGTTGTCTATCTATCCTAGTATTGGAAGAATCACAGAAACTGTCTAGGGTTCTAGACAGAAGTTTTCAAAGCCTAACTTGCAACTGAATTGAGTTGCTTATAAATGCTAAATGTGTGCTCCCAACAGTACTATCTGGTTTAATTGGTTGGACAATTGACACTCATCATTAATAGAATATGTTAGTCATATACAAGTGCATTCATTAATTAACCATGTAATGTCATTAACCATTAATTAACCATGTAATGTCAACCATGTAATGTTAACCATACCATGCCATGATACAATGATAATATATAGCCATGTTGGAGTATGTAAGATATACTCAGATTGGTCCAAAATGGCAGAATTTTTTGCTTTGGAAAATGTCAGCCCATGTAACAAGTTGAGAATATAATTTTGCACAAGATGACCCAGGAGAAACCAAGAAACAGATGGTTCCCACATGAACTGGTTGAAGCAACAGTGCTCTGGAAAAAGTCCTTCTACAAAACAGCTGGTTCAATTACAGCAGCACAGAAACACAGTGCATATATAAATAGATGTTGACCAACTTTCCAGACTTAAGTACTTAGTTCCTATGGCTGCCTGAAAGAACCAGGAAAAAGATAAATGCAATTTTGTAGCATAGCTTGTTAAATCTTTTTGAAATCTGTGTGAATCTAATTCATGGCACCTGGACAACAGCTTGGTAAAAACTGCAAACAAAGCAATTTAAGAATCTGGTCTTGGACCAGTGGGTGACTCAGTTTGAAACCAGACCGGATGATGGCTATTTTGTGAATCTACACATCAAGTAGCACTTAGCATAGCAATGATTGCAGCAACCAATGAAAGCTTGGCTGAAGTGGACAATACTGGCACATTATTCAAAAGCAGTGACTGGATAGGGATTTGGCTGGAAGAAACCCTGGGTACAGACAACATCTGGGTCAGGATTCATCTTTTCTACTTTCCTGATCAGTTATTTTGTGGTGCTTGGTGAGAATGAATGCTTTCTCTGCTTAAGTAAAACCTTACTAAATTGTAATCAATAATGCTAGACATTTAACAAAGAATTATCCATGTTATGTGTGTCATTTACTATCAGTAGCTTGTCAATTCAAGGTTCCCAAATCACCTATATCTCAATAAAAGATGCATGAGTGTGTTCACAACATAAATTCCAATCACTGACCAAGTTAATTCAGCAGTCTGAAGATATTGTTCTTAGCTGTTCTCAGGTATTGAGAGTTTTGTGACAAAAAAGAGACTGCTTGGATGCAGTTTTGTCAAATGCTCTTGTCATTCCCTGCTGTCAACACTGGACCAAAAGATTGAAAAACCTGCCTATCAAATTACAGGCAAAATTCCAAGCATCCACTGTAAACCTTTCAGAAACTGCTGTGGAACTTGTTATGTATTAACATACTTACCTGCAATTGGTCGGTCTGTGGCAGCAGGAAATTTGAAGAGCTGTCACTGGCCACAGCTGAGAGCAGCCCAACTGTAAAAGGGCTGCCGGGATTTCTTTGGGTCTCAGTCCTAGAAGGAAGTAAAGACAACTGACGATCACGCTGGTATACTGAGTCTCATTCCTGCGATCTAACACTGGCGATGAAGGTGGGATACTGAGACAAAGGGAACCAACGAGCATATGGCAACTGACAAAAACCAGCAACACATTGAGACGAAATGGCCAGAAACAACACACCATCTGCAGTGTTCGATCCAGCAACCGAAGACTAGGAATCGTACATTGACTGATTCCTCATGTTCCTCAAAGGGAGCAACCTCCATAATATATCTGAACCCAGGAAGAGAGCCATCTTCCTCACACATTGTGGTCCCATGGTATTCAAGATGGCCAAAGTATTAGCGGCACCCACCGATGTGAAAACGATGGCCTGGCTGGACCTGGAAAGAATACTGAGGGCTCACTACACACCAACCGTTTCCTGCCTCATCAAAATACATGAATTTTATCAGCGTGACAAAAAGAATGCCAGACCATCGGCGATTTCATTGCAACTCTGAGGGACATCGCTGGAGCATGCAAATTCCTAAACATGGATGAAGCCATGAAAGACCAAGTGGTCCTGGGGCTGAGAGATCTTACACTACAGGGTCAATTATTAACAAAACCCCAAATAACACTCCAAGAAGCAATAGAAGAAGCTACCGCAGCAGAAGCAATGCAGAAATCAGTGGCTGCCATGCGGAAAATGAACAAAGTGCCACTGGAAACCCCTAAAAACACCTCCACAAGCCACCACAAGGACATCGAGTCCCCATCGGTAGATGATGAGGAAGAAGAAGGGGTAAATCAACTCCGTTCGGAACAGGGCAGAAGGGACCAGAACAGAAAAAGGAAGGAATTTTGTTGTGCCAGCTATGAGGGGAACCACCCACATTCCGAGTGCCATTTTCTAGATGCAATTTGCAAACATTGTGAATGGCGGAAACATATTGATAGGGCATGCTGAGCAAGAAAAAACTACGGCCCTAGACAAAGATGAAACACCCCCCCTCCCCCGGAGAGAGGGAGAAACAAACAGGGAGCCGCTGGAATCAAGACAACAGAAACAGACAAAGAGAAAAGCAATAGAAGAGATGAAACACACCAGATGGTGACCATTGGACACTCCAACATGACAAACACCAGGAAAGTATATGTCTGAATGGTTTGCACCATTAGGAATCGAAGTCACAGGGATAAACAGCATCACTGAGATAGAGTGGGAAGAAGACCTAATGGAAGAATTCCAGGACATGTTCGACAGAGAACTGGGCAAGTACCAGGGGTCTCCAATTTTCTATAATCTAAACCCAAACATAGCCCTTATAAGGTTAAAGGCGAGGTTGGTTCCTTTCACACTAAAACCAAAAATCGATGAACAATTGGATAAACTCACCACACAAGGGGTTTTAGAACCAATTGACCATGCAAAGTGGGAAACCCCAATTGTTACACCAATCAAACCTGATGGGTTGGTATGCATCTGCGGGGACTACAAAGCAACCCTTAACCACGCACTCCAACAAAGCGCATACCCAGTCCCAATGGGACAGCATCTATTACATTCCCTTGGGGGGGGGATCTTCATGAAACTAGACCTCGCACAGGCCTACCAACAGTTGCCCATTGACCCCAAAACAGCAGAAGCCCAGACAATCGTGACACACAAGGGGGCATTCAAATGCAACAGACGGCAATTTGGTGTCAGCGTCACCCCAGGGGTGTTCCAGAGTTTAAGAGAATGCCTATTGCAAGGGGTAAAAGGGGTAGTACCATACTTTGACAATGTCCTAGTATCTGCCAAGGACAAAGAACAATTGCGAGATCACCTAAGGGAAGTCCTAAGTAAATTCAAGGAGGCGGGACTAAAAGTAAAAAAGAAGTGCCAATTAGCCACTGGCAAAGTTGAATTCCTAGAATATCTTTTTTTTTTTTTTGAAAAAGATTTTATTAATTTTCTATAAACAAACAAGACAAACAAAACATAAAAACATCAACTCTCATATATACATCCAGTGTGTCAGTTGGTTCATCATTTTTGTGCATTCATTCTGTAGTCTCAATTACAATTATGTTACATAACAACTCATATTGTCAATCCAAACTTATATATCCCAATATCACTAAAAAAAGAAGTTTTTGACTATATTTTTAATCATTCATGCTTTATGAACTAACAATACTTTAAACCAGTTTACTCTATAACAAATCATATAATCATATCAAATCAATCCTAAAAAACCCTTTATAAATATAATGTCAAATAACAAAATAATAGCAAAATAAAGATATTCCTTACTATCTAGCATTCTAAATATTCTATTGTCGTATTTTATCATCTAGCCATTTATAAAAAAGATCCCAAATTTCATAAAATTGTTTATCCTCTTGCTCTCTAATTTCAAATGTCAATCTGCTCATCTCAGCACATTCCAATATTTTCTTAATAATTTCTTCCTGTAATGGTATTTTCTCATTCTTCCAATTTTTAGCAAATACAATCCTGGCCGCTGTTAATACATTTACAATCAGGTATTTCAAATCTTTACTATATATATCAGGTAAAATTCCCAATAAGAAGATTTCTGGTTTCAAGTCTATATGTTTCTTTGTCATTTTTTCCAACCACATGCGAATTATAGTCCAATATTTTTTAGCATCCTCACAAGTCCACCACATATGGTAATACGAGCCGGGTATCTGATGACATTTCCAGCATTTTTCAGATTTGTTCTTAAACATTCTTGCTATTCTTGTCGGAGGAAAGTGCCACCTGTAAAACATACAAGTTTTCTTTATATGCTGTTGACATTGTCATTTTATAATTTTGAAACCACAATTTTTGCCATTTCTCTAAATCAATCCCATATCCAAAATTCTTCCCCCAAACAATCATAGTTTCTTTGACTTGTTCTTCTTCTAATTTCATTCCCAGTAAATAACCATATAATTTTTTAATCACCTTCTCATCAGTACCATCAAGATCTTATCTAAATCAGTCTGCTTATCATAAAATCCCTCCGTTTTGGAATCTTCATCATACCTTGAATGTATTTGTGCATATGAAAACCAATTCATCCTTATACCTTGTTCCTCTAAGTTTTGGATCGATTTAAGTTCACCCTTTTCATCCAAAAGTTCCCCATATCTAACTGTTTGTTCCTTCTTGTAGATTATAGGATAGGAAAATGCTTCAATGGTCGAAAACCAAACTGGAATTTTCAAATAACATTGTCTTTTTATCTTCTCCCAATTTAACCACAAAGACTCCCGTACATAATGTCTTCTAAAATAACCCTGTGTTTTAGTTCCCTTATACCATAAAAAAGCATGCCAGCCCAACAGCAAGTCATGCCCTTCTAATGTCAACAACCTATGTTTCCTTAATGTTATCCATTCTTTGACCCACATCAAACTTGCAGCTTGATAATACAATTCCCAATTAGGCAGGCCAAAACCTCCTCTAATTCTAGCATCTTGCAAAAGCTTTAGCTTTATTCTCGCTTTTTTACCTTGCCATATAAACTTCAACATAATTTTATTTAAATCTTCAAAATAGTCTTTTCCAAGCCTGATTGGTATTGTTTGAAACAAAAATAAAATTCTAGGTAAAATATTCATCTTAATTGTTGAAATTCTCCCTATTAATGACAATTGCAAGTTTTCCCACTTCTTCAAATCTGTAATTATCTGTTGTTTAAGTTTAATATAATTATTCTCCTTTAATGTGCTACATCTTGTTGTCAAATATATCCCCAGATACTTAACCTTATTTGTAACTTGAATTTTCAAAAGATCTGCCAGTTCTTCTCTCTGTCTCAATAGCATATTCTTTGTCAAAATCTTTGTTTTATCTTTATTTATTTTCAAACCAGCCACCTCTCCATATGTCTCTATCCTTTCCAGTAACTTTGGAGCTGTTTCTAGCGGATCTTCCAAAATAAAAGCTAAATCATCAGCAAAAGTTTGTAGCTTAAATTCTTCCTTCTTAATTTTCATTCCTTTTATGCTTTTATCATCCCTAATATTTCTATTCAACACTTCCAAGGTCAACACAAATAGCAAAGGAGATAGGGGGCATCCTTGTCTTGTGCCTTTCCTTATATTAATAAAATCTGTAAGTTCCCCCTCCATCATTACCCTTGCTGTCTGTTTATTATATATGGCTTCTATTGCTTGAATAAATTTTTTAGCAAAACCCATCTGCTCCAATAATAATAACATAAATCTCCAGTTCACGTTGTCAAATGCTTTTTGAGCATCTAGGAATATCAAAGCCATTTGCTTTTCAGGATGAGCCTCATAGTATTCCAAAGTGTTCAAGATTACTCTCATATTGTCTCTAATTTGTCTCTTTGGCAGAAATCCATTTTGATCTGTGTGAATAAAATTATTTAAATATTTTTTAAGTCTTCCTGCTAAGATTGAAGCAAAGATTTTATAGTCTGCATTCAATAAGAAATAGGTCTATAATTCTTAATTTGCAATGGGTCAGTCTCTTCCTTCGGTATAAGTGTAATATAAGCCTCTGACCATGTTTTAGGTATCATCTTTTTTAACATAACTTCATTCATAACTTCTAACAATGGGATGCTCAATGATTCTTGAAATGTTTTATAGAATTCTGCTGGAAGCCCATCTGGACCCGGTGCTTTCCCATTATTTTGTCTCTTAAATGCTTCATTTAGTTCCATCATTGTTATATTGCTTTCTAGCATTTCTTCAGTCTCTTTAGGTATCTTTGGTAAATTAGCTTCCTGTAGATACTGTTTGACTTTTTCTTCATCAATATTCTCTTGTTTATATAGTTGCCCATAAAAATCTTGAATAATTTCTTTTTTCTCCTTATTCCCATAACAAACTTGGCCTTGTTCATCTATTAACTTCAATATTTTTCTTGATTCCTTCTCTTTTCTCAATTTATATGCTAGCCATCTACCTGGTTTATTTGCATCTTCAAAATAATTCTGTTTAGAGTTTCTAATTTTCTGTGCCAGTTCTTCTTTCTCTATTAATTCCATTTTATGTTTAATTACATCCAGCTTCAATTTAATATCCTTTTTCTGTGGCATTTTCTGTAATTCTTTTTCAAGAATTTTATACTCATCTTCCAAGGCCTTAGAAGCTTGCCTTTTCCTAATATTCTTTTTTCTTGTATAATCTATTATCAAACCTCTAGCATATGCCTTCATTGTATCCCACACATTCTGCGTTGAAGTATCTTCTTTTTTATTTTCTCTGAAGAAAAAAGCCAATTCCTTCTCCATCCATTGTGTAAAATCTTTCTCCTTTAAAATAGTATTATTTAATGTCCATCTCGATCTTTTGTTTTGTCCCTTCTATTTAATTGTCATTGGGCTATGATCTGCCCAAGTACTTGTTTCAATATTTGTTTCTTTAATATTGGATATTAAATCTGTTGAGATCCAAATCATATCTAATCTGGACCATGATAAATGTCTATTTGAGTAAAAAGTATATTGTTTAGCTTTAACATTTCTTTCTCTCCAAATATCTTTTAAAGTTAATTCATCTGTCATTTTAAAAAAAGACCTTGGCAGAGCCTTTCTATTTTGCTTTTTTGTTGTTGCTATATAGTCCAATTTATTGTCCACAATTCCATTAAAATCTCCCATCATAATTATATTAACATAGTCCAGTCCAATTATTTTCATGTGTAGCTTTTTATAAAACTCTTCTTGTTTATCGTTCGGAGCATAAATTGCAATCAAGAGTATTTTTATATTATTGTCCATTATTTCTACCATTAATACTCTTCCATCTTCATCCGTGTAAATCAATTTTGCTGGGATAGCCTCTTTAATGTATAGAACCACTCCTCTTTTCTTACATTGAGTCAAAGAAGTAAATATTTTCCCCAATTTTGACTGTAATAACAATTGTTCATGTTGTTTTTTAATATGAACTTCTTGTAAACAAATTATATCAAATTTTAATTTCTCTAATTTATGAAAAGTTTTCCTTCTTTTAACAGCTGAATTAAGCCCATTTATATTCATTGTAATCAGTTTTTTTTCTTCCATGATTATGCTTTATATTTAGGTCTAACCGCTCTCGTGGATCTCACTTCACGCTGTTCTTTGCTATCCATCTGTCCCCCTGTTGCTCCTTTCTCTTTTTCAGTCTCCAGTTGTTCATCTTGAAACTCAGTTAATGAGACCTCTTTCTCTGCTTCCTCTCTTCTTCCTCCAAAAAATTCTGCATGGAAAAGTTCTTCTTTCTCAATTGAATCAATTCTATATCTCTGCTCTTGCCACCTAAACATTAGTCCTTCTGGAATCAGCCATCTATAATTCACTTCATTTTCCAATAACATTTTGGTCAGAAATCGATATTCTCTTCTCATCTCTCTCACTCTTCTGGGTATTTGTTTTAAAACCACAACCTCTTTACCTTTGTATTTCAATGTTTTCTCTCTTACTACTTGTAATATTTGCGTTTTAATGGATTTTTTGGTAAATCTAATATGGACTTCCTTGGGTAATTTATTTCTCATCACATATCTTGTATAGACTCGATATATCTCATCTATTCCATCCATCATCTTTTCCTCTGTAATTTCCAAAGCATCTGCCAAAATTTCTATCATTACCGCTGCCAAGTTTTCTCCTTTTTCCTCTTCTATATTTTGAAATCTGAGGTAAAATTCTGACCTTTCCATCTCCCATCTCAACATCCCACCTTTTTCTTGTTCAACCGCTGTTAGTCTACTGTCAATATTTCCAATCTTCTTCTCTCTTTGTTTTCCTTCTTCCTCAATTTTTTGGAATCTCTCCTCATACTTGACCATCATTTGTTTAATATTTTCCACTTTTTCATCAGTCTTCTCTATTCTTTGTTCAATATTTTCTGTTCTTTGTTCAATGTTTTCTGTTCTTTGTTCAATATTTCCTGTTCTTTGTTCAATGATGTCTGATTTTGTCTTGAGATCTTAGATTCCTTGCATAATCATCTGTAAAGTTACTCTTTCTTGTTCCTTATCTTGCTTCAACATTGTCTGAATTAAACGTTGTCCTCCAGCTGGTGGGGAAGCAGAGGTAGAAGCAGAAATTCCAGATGGTATTGGTTTCCTGCTCATTTCAATTCTTCCAAAGCTTCAAATTCTTCTTGACTTTTAATCCAACTGGTAGAGCAGCCAATTATAATCCAAAATGGAAAACTCCAATAGTAAAAGACACGAAACCAAAGAAGAAACAGGAAAAAAGGAAGAAGAAAGATCTTCAGGTTCTTCTAGACCCTAATCCAATTACGAAATAGTCCACCATAAAAAAGGAAAAAATAGAAAGGAAAAAAACAAACAAATCCAAAAATAATGATATTGATTAAGAGCAAAAAAGAAAAAAAAGAAAAAAAAAAAGAAAAAAGAGAAAAAACAAAAAGTTCCTTCAGATTCTTCACACCTTAATCCAGTTAAAAAGTCTCAATAATCCAAAAACAACAACAACAACAACAAAGTGGTCCAAAAACATAAATAGGAAAAGCAAAAAAGTCCCAATAAAAAAGAAAAGAAAAATAAAGAAAAAACTCTGAGGCTTTCCCTTTAAAATAAAAGGCAAAAATAAGGATATTACTAGAATTGAAATTTAGGAAAAGGCTAGCGACTGGGGTATATATAAGAAAACACACTGCACTTTGTTTATTTATCCAAGGCTCTTGTTATGACTCTCTTCTCCAGCAGCTTCAAAACCAAACCTCAAGTGTTGTTGATAACAGTCCAGGAAAGCACCTGCAATAATATTTTGCTGTGCTCTCCCTCTATCTTATCACGTTAAAATGTCCTTGAGAAGAGGTCTTTTTGCAATTCTCTCCAATTCAAATAAAATACTTTCAAGCCTCTAGTTGGCAGTGTTACAAAGTTTCTTAATGCTCTTCCTCCCCCCCAGCCAGAAAAAAGGAGTAATATATACAGAAACAAAAAGAAAAAAAAAATAGCCAAAGGGAGCCTCTATCCTAAAGAAAGTTAAAAAATCAAAGGGAGCATAAAAATATATATAAGAGAAAATTCAATCTGGTTACCTACAAAGTCACACTAAAATCCCCCCAAAAAAATATAAAGAAAAGAAAAAAAAAAAAACCCCAAGCCTCAATTTGACATCACTTTAAAAAACGCCGCTCAGGCAATTTCAGTCAAAAAAAAAAAAAAGTCTCACAGATTTCTTCTTTGTTCAGGATGAACTTTCCAACCTCAGCGAATTTACAACAAAAAAGAGTTTTTCTCGGGCTTCCGGTTTTGCGTGGCTTCGGGGCAGCAGGAATTTGCGACAGCTCGCGATTCCTGCTGTGCTAGCCGTCGAGGTACCCCCGATCCAGATGGGTCAGGGGGATATGGCTGCCCTGTAGGGACAGCTGAAGAGAGAGGGGAGTCGGACAGGGAGGTGGGGGTGTCGCAGACCCCCCCCTTCTCCGGAAAAACCCCTTTTTCCCAAGGCGGTAGAGCGGCGGTCAGCAATGGCTGCCACGAAGAAGCCAGCAACCGGGTAAGATTGCGCTGGAGGAAATGTGAAGAGTGAAAGTTTTGTCTGAGCCGGGTCAAGTAACATCCTTTAAATTGCCTGGAACTGAGCTGTTTGAATTGCTGGAGGATACATTGTATCCCTAAGAAGAGCGAAAGCGGCGGAGAAGCTGTTAAAGGGAACTTTTGTTTTTTCTTCACTCTCCCACCCCATGGAAACAGCAGAAATGTTTGGATTTATTGGACATTGAAAGTGAATTGTTTTGAGAGTTGAAGCTAAGGGACAAAAGGATTCTTGGACATTGAAAAATTTAAGAGATTGGAAAACCCTTGTTGGAGGTATGGATTTCTGATTATTTAAAATTGACATGCAAGTGGGAAGGGAGAGGAAAAAAAATTGGAGCAGAAGCTGAAAAAGGAGGAGATTGCCTAGAATCCCAAAGAAAGATATATGGTAATTGGACCTCTTTGTTTAAACATTAACCCCAGAAAGAGAAAGAGAAGAAGGAAGAAAAGTATTAACTTTTGGAACTTTTTTTTAATTGTTTTTGATTAAAAAATACTTGTGGTTGTTTTGGGAAAAGTTTCTCTTTTCATAATGGCATCGTTTGTGGATGAACTAAAGACTGAATATCAAAAATATAAAAAGGAAGATACTTTGGGTGCTTTGTTTCAATTCTTAGAAATGGCGTTATGTACTTATGAAAAGTTGATTATGCACCAGAAGGACTGGGACAAGGAAGAAGAGGAAGAAGAAGCCATCTTTGATGAACAATGGGTCCCTTCCAGAGAGGAGGAGAAAAAGGATAAGAAAAAGGGGATTTTAAGAATTATAAAAACAACCAAAAAAGAGAAAAATGAGCGAAAAGGTGGAGGCAAGGTTAGAAAGCAAAGGAAAAGGAGTAAGAAAAGGGAGGAGGAAAAACAAAGGGGTAAAAAGGGCAAGGAGAAGAATAAGCAAGAGAGAAAGGGGGGGAGGAGAAGCCTTAATGGGGGGAAGCAAGATATAAAGAAAAAAAGTTTATTTAGAGACAATGGGTGAATTTAATTTAGGATAAAAGAGGGATTCTGGAGGGTACATAAGTTTGTGTTTTTGTATGTGTATTTAGAGTATAAAATTCATTATGTAATTTTAGAATCTTTTAAACAGAATCCCAAGAAAAATTGTTATACGAAGTACTTTTAAGTTAGGGTAATGAGTTATAGACGTTACTCCAATTGGTGTATAGGAGAAGTATAGTAAAAGAAAAAAGATGAATGGATAGTTGGAAATAGAACAGACAAAGAATGTTATTGAAAATGGTAATAAGATATGGAAGGATATATAAAGGTTTTGTTATGGTTTTTTTTTTTTGGATTTTGTATATTGATAAAAGGCAATAAAATTTTAATTAATAAGAAATAATTTGGATGAAAAGGAGAAGTAGGGATAAGATATGAAGTTAAATAGATAAAGTATTGATACTATAATTTGGAATTGTTATGCTCTATTGGTTTTTTATTATTATTATTTCCTAGAAAAGAATTTATAAGCTGTTATGCCTTGCATTGTTTTTATAAAATTGATAAAAATGGTTTTTATGTATATATAAAAAAAAGAAAATGATAATAAGATATGGAAGGATATATGGGATGAATATGATGTTTGAATTTGTGTCTGTGTGAAGAGTTTTAACCCGGGATCAGACAACCTTCAGAAAAGATCTTTTAGTTTTGTTTATGTTTTGTGTTTTGTATGTTTGTGTATTGTTTCTTCTGTAAAATTAATAAAATTTGTTTAAAAAAAAAAAAGAATCAATAAAACCTTGGAGGAATGTTAGATGAGAATAATTGTAAACAAGTCAGAAAGAAATGAATATGATGACTATAAAATGGATAAATATAGAAAAGAAATGAAATTGAATAAGAGCAAAGAGAAATAATGAGAAATTTGCTGAAAGATATTTATGTGTCCATATGGAAATGGGATAAATTAGAATTATGTTGTATAAAAATAATGTTTTATCCGACTTGTAAAAATTTATAATGTTAAGAGGTTTTATGTACTTAATGGTTAATGATGTGTTGTTTGTCTTTAAAATTAATAAAATTTGTTTCAAAAAAAAAAAAAAGAGTTTTTCTCACCCAGCCGACACACTTTCACTCCAGCCACTTTCTTTCCGGAGCTGTCCTCACTTCAGCAGCTATGGGGGCTGCCTCTCCGCCGCCAGCAAAAGGGCTTCTTCCGGATCAAACCAGAGATTTTGCGATATCTCTGGGATCCTGGAACAGTACCTTTCTCAATCCCCATCTCTACGGGACGGTTTAGGTCCGTTGGGACCGACCAGGGGCGAAAATATCGGCTGCGATCTCAGAGCCCCGAGATCGCAGCTGTATCGCCGAAACGAAGCTCTGCCTTCCTAATTCCTAGGATATCTTATAGAGAGTGAAGGAATCCACCCCACAGAAAATAAAGTCAGAGCAATCAAGGAAGCCCCCAGACCCACAAATAAAACTGATCTGCAAGCTTTCTTAGGACTCATTAATTTTTATAATATATTCCTACCACGGAAAGCAACCATTGTGGAACCACTACACAGGTTGCTTGACAAGAAAACAACCTGGCCCTGGGGGTGATAGGAAGAAACAGCTTTCCAGGAAATAAAAAACTTGATCATATCAGACCATGTACTACTACAATACAGTGAAACACTCCCAATAACACTAACCTGTGATGCATCACCTTTCGGTGTTGGTGCTATATTCAGCCACGTATTACCAGATGGGAAAGAAGCATCCGTAGCATTCTATTCAAAACTCTGTCAAAGCTGGAGCGGAACTACAGCCAACTAGACAAAGAGGCATTGGCCACTGTCACTGGAATAAAATGTTTCCACGAATACATCTACAGGAGAACTTTCACACTAGTCACAGACCACAAGCTACTCCTGGGCATCATCGCAGGAAACAAAGCTACACCTAACATGCTATCACCAAGAATGACATGGTGGTCAGAATTCTTGGCTGCCTACAACTACAAATTAACCTACTGATCTGGAAAGGACATAAATCATCCTGACACACTTAGCTGTTGCCCTCTACCTGACATAGAAGACAACCCAGCACCAACCACATTGACCTTCCAAATAGAGACATTCAAAAACCTATCCATAATGGCAGCAGACATTGCTAGGGAAACAGCTAGAGACAAAACCCTAGCATGGATTTTAAATTGGGTAGGAAAAGGATGGCCAGAAACTGAGATAGATGAGACCACTAAACCATTCCGGAATAGACAATAAAACTCTCAATGCTGAAGGGGTGTGTACTATGGGGGGATCGGGTGGTCATACCGGACATTTTAAGGAAATGTATACTAGAAATGTTACATGATGGACACCCAGGTATTGTAAAAATGAAATGCCTGGCAAGGAGTTATGTATTGTGGCCAGGGATGGATAAGGAAATAGGGGACTGGGTAGTAATGCATAAACACTACCAGGAATCCAGGCCAACATCCCCTACAGCACCAAAACACAAATGGGAAACACCAAGAAACCATGGTCAAGATTACACATTGATTTTGCGGGCCCAACCAAAGGACACACATTTCTAATAGTTGTAGACACTTACTCCAAATGGCTAGAGATAAGCATCATGCACTCCACCACAATGGAAGCCATCATTAGACAGGAAACTTTTTGCAACACATGGATTGCCGGATTTAATTGTATCCAACAATGGGCCACAATTCACGGCAACAACATTCGAGGGATTTCTAGCACAAAATGAAATAAGGCATGCATTGATACCACTGGGACACCCATCCATGAATGGATGGGCAGAACACAAAGGAAACATTACAAAAGCTGAGGCCTGGGGACACACAAGAAAAAATAGATAAGCTACTAAGCATACAGCACATGACACCCAGTGCCATAACAAATAAAAGTCCAGCAGAGTTACTAATGGGGAGGAAACTAAGATCACACCTAGACAGACTACACCCCACATATAGCCCAGAAAAACCAGCAGACTCCTACAGTAATTGCCGCATATTTCAAACAGGGGATGCAGTATACGCAAAAAAAAAATCTTATGGGAACCATTGTGGATAACAGCAAAGGTGACCCAGATAACTGGACCCCATTCATACAGGGTAGACACCGTGGACGGGAGGAGATGGAAGAGGCACATAGACCAACTCAGATCTAGAGTTATGAAGGGTGACCTAAACAGACCCATGAAAGAGCAGGAAGACCCCTCAAACAAACAAAACAAATGCAGGGAAGAAGGGGGAGACCCCTCAAACATGACTATAGATGAGGGGGAGACCCTCAAGCCAACAAAACACAACCAGAGAAGAGGGGGGAGACCCCTCAAACAGACAAAACACAAGTAGAAAGGGAGGGGGAGCAAGAGAAACAATAGAACAAACCCTGACAACTATGCAACAACCACTACTAACAGTAGCCCTGGTTCGGAAACACAAACACATACCTGAGACCAGGGAAGAAGCCAGGTCGGGGAGACAGGAACAGGTCCAGAAGGATAGCGAGAAAGCAGCCCCTGGAGGGAGCACCCAAGCCAGGAAATTCCTGGCGGGAGCAGCATGGCCGACTCAACTTTCCAGAAGATTCCAAGAAGATGGATGGGAGAATCAACAGATCTGTCCGAGCAATCCAGAGGCCAAACCATGACTGAGCTGCACAGGTCTGGTTGAACCATAAAAGCCCTGCCTACCTACATGATTAGATACGGCAGGCGAGGCTCAGATTGGTTGGACCGGACCAGGTGGTGTTATGTATTAACATACTTACCTGCAATTGGTCGGTCCGTGGTGGTGGGAAATTTGAAGAGCTGTCATTGGCCACAGCCGCAAGCAGCCCAACTGTAAAAGGGCTGCCGTGGTTTCTTCAGCGCTCAGTCCTAGAAGGAAGTAAAGACAACTGATGATCATGCTGATGTCCTGAGTCTCATTCCCACAATCTAACAGAACTGAATTAGTCTTAGTAATCTAGGGATGTCCTAGTGTTGATAATTTTCATCTGGATCAAGAACTGATGTAACTGGGGCAAAAGAAAGTTGTTGTATCTCCATTTTCCGATTATCCAGCAACTACTCCAAAATCAGAATGAGGTTCAGTATGTTCAGGCTTAAAGTTATTTAGAAAACTATGGTGGCCATGAGATCTTATACCTGTTCAGAAAACCCTGACTTCAGCAATTATTTAATGTTATAAATTATGCCTACAAAATATGAAATAATTTAAAATGCATCCAGCTAAGTCAAAACTGGAATTTATGGAATTCCTGAAAAGCTCCCAGATCACCACATCACTGATGATTATTGATCATTTGAAATTCATATTTTAAAAATAAAATATTAAAGTTGGAAATTATCTAATTTTTCTCATTTCTAGAAACTTTCCTTCCACCTATTTCCTGGTGAACTTGAAAGCAGAATTATTTGAAAACTGACAGATATGGTAAGCTAAAATCTTCAAATCTATATTTTTTCCATTGGAATAATTTTCTATTTGTTTCCAACATTCACAAAAATGTATGTTTTCACCTATCATTCTCTGAAATAAATTACAATATTATTAACTGATGACTCAAAATACTATTTTTGGAAGATAAACAAATGAAACAATTATTGTAAAAAGAAAAGGGGCAATGATTCATTATTATGGTGCATTATTAATATGCATCAATTATTGAGTTACTTCAGTAATGTAACCATTGTTCAAAGATGGAGGCAGACTCTCTGGAGACTTGGAAATACTATATGAGGGACAATTGCCAGCTGGCCACAATACAGCAATATAGAATGCATTTGTTAATCAAGACAGAAAAAGAGTAACCATATATCATAAACATATTGAGCAGATAGACCTGAACATGGGAAGCTGCCAAACTCTTCCCAAAGATCTCCATACCACTGGCCTCATATTTCTCACTTTCCATCTTTGTAGGAAGCAATCACAACTGACTAAGAAATCTATCCCTAGGAATTCTTTGAAAGTGTAGAAGTCAAGAAGATAGAATATTTTTTGTGCTGTCATGTGTCAAGATATTTTTAAAAAACCCTGAGAAGTGGGTTCTAGACGCTATCAGTTCAGAGTTACTTTGAATTTTTTTACAGATTCATGGCAGCCTAAATACATCATGCATAGCAAGGACAGCTATAGTTATTTTTTATCTCACCTTTATTAATTTTATAAGTAACTCAAGGTAGTGTACATATCTGATACTCTTTTCTCCTATTTTCCCCACAACAACTCTATAGGTAAATTGGCTGACAGATTAACTTGAACAAAGTCACTTTCATGCCTAAGGGAGGACTAGAACTCATGATTTCCTGATTTCTAGACCAGCATCTTAACCACTAGACCAAATCAGCTCTCAATTAAATTAATTAAAATGACTCTTAATAGCATGTTTGCAATAATATTTTTCCATCAATATATACCATCTTCTCAGACTTCTGATTCTCTGCAGAAAGAATGGCAAGTGAAAGAACAGAACTCTTTATTTTTTTCTACACTGACTCCATTTATGGAACCAATTGTGTGGGACTGGTGGGCAAACAAAAGAACTAAAAAAATTTCAGGTCTCCCAAGGTAGGATTTAGTAAAGGATCATCAAAGATACAGCTGTAGCTGACCTCTGCCTCTATTACAGTATGATAGTTTCCCATTTCTTACTGCTTCCAGGGAAAATTAAGATTGGTTCATAATTGACGACTGATGTGTCAAATTATCTTGCATAACATTTCTTCAACCTATGGAAATGACATATTAGTAATCATTTTAAAGTCAGTAGTAATCAGTAAATAAAAATATTTTAATTCTTCCCTCCACATTGTCTGAAAACAGAACCTCTTTGTTCAAATTAATTTTACTATTTCTGGATGTATCTAACTGCTAAATATATTGCAATTTTATGCCAATTTAATTGTCTTCTCTTAGAATCTAATTGACCTAAGTAATAATTTTAGGCTTGGTTAATACTTATGTGAATGACCTCCAAAGAGTTCCAAGAATGTAGGGGAAGTTAAAAATAACCAAGAAGAAGCATACACAACTATGAGCTGGAAAATTATATGGTTATGTTCACAAAATCATCAGCAATTGAGCTTATCTTTTATTTTAGTTTTTGTTCTTTCAAATTCAACAGAATGTCAGAATTTCCTATATAAAGGGACTTCAGAGATCTATCTGGCCAACAGCAGGATAATTCTCAGAAGACTAAAGAGAAGGAAAGAAATTGATGTGGTAGAAGTTAGCACAGACATATTGAGCAAAAAATGAAGCCAGGTCAATCAACAGAAGAAACAGTACCCCAAAATTCCTGCATCTTTTTTGGACAGTCAGTTGGATGGTGGCTGGAATGCCATGAACTTCTCCATTCTTCTTCCTTTCTTGTCAAAATAGATCTGTTATTAAGGATAGAAAAGAATTTTACAAGCCATGTTCTACCTCTTTTTCCTATCTTATTTATCATGGTTTCTACCCCAAACATATTAAGAATAAAAGATCAGCAAAACACTGACATTTGTCTCAGAGATTTCTAGTCTCTTTACAACTTACAAAGTTGTTCTAGACTCCTTACAACTTACAAAGAAAGTTTAGTGAAACAATTATTTATAAAATCATGGCTATGTGACATTATCTGCATGACTTGTAACCATCTGGTTTTTTTTTTTTTTTTTTTTAATGGAATGAAATGGAATGGCAAGTATCAAATGAATTATGGAATACTGAAAGAGGACAGTTAACTCTTTTCATTGCAGGCTAAGTCTCTAAAAAAAATTACCCATCAATTCTTGTTCAGTAATTACAAAGCATAATTAGCATCAATGGGATACATCTTTTTGCTGCCAATTGAAGAATGGGGAATTTTTTTTCAGTGAGATCATGACCAGGAAGAGAAGACCAAAATCGTCTTAATTTATATGTTATGCCTCTGATGGAAATTACTATCTACAGCACTGAGGATATTATTTTTAAACCTCCTGAGATGACTGTAACCATACAAATTAATGTAATTTGTAAATAACCTTAAATTAACTGTCCTCAAGTACAAAGAACTCCTACTGTTCTTGACTTCCATTTAGCCTAGTTCAAGCCCTCCAGCTGGGCAGTATTTTACAATCATGTCAAATGGCTTCATGTCACATTATTTCAATAAAGTCAATGAATTTATTCAATAGAAATGTGAAATTTATTCATTACTAAGACTTACATTCTCCTGATCAACATTATTGAGGAAACTTGTAGTCTAAATAAAAAATAATTTATGAAAAAATAATTTGTTCAAAATGAGTATTTTTCTTACCATTATTTCCTTTACTTATCTGTGTTTTGTAGATTTATTAAATTCCTCCTGTAGCAACCTGAATTTTTTAAATTCTCTTCTGGCTCAGAGGTATTTTTTCAAGGCAGCTGTGCATAGCAGTTTTATATTATGCCTACACAAATATCATGCTGGAAATGACAGATATCTTTATTTAGCTATTTTAAATACAGTTCTAGGCAGCCTGGTCTACTGTAGATTCAAGTCACTGTCAGATGCATTTGCTTATTTTGCAGTTAGCAAATCAGAAGCTAAGGTATAAACAATATGATCCTTTCCATGCTGCTTAGCTATGCAGCTAAGCCTAGGGAAGGCAGTAAATATTGATTATAGGTTAAATGCAATTAAAATAATGGAACTGTAGCTGGCAACTCCTGCCAAAGTGTTCTTGGCATATGGAGCATTTACCACATAAGAAACGACTGTCAGTTTTAATGAGCAAACATATTTTCCAGGAATAAGCATTTAAGGTTAATTCAGCCTGATTTTACAGAACACATCTGTTATTAAATTTCTGGATTAACACTTTAAAAATAGGGTAGCTGCAAGGAATATGGTGCACTTTCTTTGAGGCTCAACTAATTTACAACATTAAAATGACCAAGGGAGCCCAACAATCTGCACCAAGTTCGCTCTGTGAAAACAGAGAAAACAGAAAAGCAAGAAAAAGCATAATAGCACTATATAAAACTGTATCCTCTCAGACAGTTTGACTAGATGAGACTTTTACTACAGCTGAGAACAAAACTAAACATAACTTATGGCCCACCACTAGCGCAAAAAGAAAAAAGGAAAGATTTTTATATTCTCAGGATTTCAATGTGAGACCTCTTCTTCCCAGCCTTCCAAAATAATGGATACTTGGAATGGAAATTAAATTAAACTCAATTGTTGTTATGTTTATAGAACAGGCTTCTTGAGTCTATGAATTACTATTTCCCCTTATTTGACTAAATGTTTACACTAACTATACCACAAAATATCTGGGCAGCATGTTTCTCCTACATTATTTCCTTGACTTTGCCTACTTCACATTGCCTATCTTCAAGTAAGACAGGCTTAAGTTACATCAATTATACATGTATTAATATTGCCTCTCATATTTTGTCATCATCCAGGGACAGCCTCTTGATGTATCTTTTAGATTTGCCACCATTCACTTAGAGAACAGTCAAATGGGAATAGATATCAGAATAGATCAATGGAGCATATGTCCACATAGTCAATAGATCATATGTTTTCTGGTGACTTGTGGATTGCTATTTAATTTGTAAGTATGAAATGCCAATATAAGTTGATTTGTGCCAAGTGATTATGTTCTTGCATGTAGCAGGACATATTACCCTTTCTTACGGCAATTGCATAAGAAGAGAAAAATTACTTATAGCCTCCAAGAGGTTCTATACTTGAACTTTCATCAGGCTTAGTAGTGCTGACTGGAATTACAGTTCAAAATTAAGAGAAACTCAGATTCCATACATATGTCATAAAGTGGGGTCTGTGTTTCAAATACATGCATTTTTAAATACTCACAAATTCTCATCAAAGAAGCAAGGTCTAGAAATATTTCCAGAAAAATTGCCCTTGGATCAATTCATTCAGTTCAAAATTCTCTGTGAACCATTTACATTCAAGGAGCTTATAAGCATGGAAAAGAAGGTGTACTATTGTTCCCTAGCAGTTGGTAGCTGAGACTTGACTTATAATTTCGGAGGTAGTAAGAATACAGTTGTGCAACAATCTACGCTTGATGGGCCAAAAGTGATTCATTGTGAGTAAAGGTGTTCAATGTGGTATTTGCTGATCTTCTTTAAAAGCTGTATCTTTTTCTGGACTTATATGACTATTGCCATACAAGCCCAGAAAAACATGCATTTAATTTAAGGAGGTATTGACAGGTGTGACATACATGCCCATACATATTATACATTATTTTTTTCTCTTTGAATTCAGTTCATTAAACTAAATAGCCATCCAGTTTTATATCCATTTGTGTGTTTCAGTTCACTATAAAATTGCCCATGCTCTGTTAAAGTAATCTAAATTGGTAGCTGTCACAGCATTTAAAAGCAGCAATTTCCACAATGTAACTATGTTGTGTAAAGAGGTATGTGGCCCTTAAGTGGCCCTGAGTGCTCCTGCTATTAGGTTTAATGGATGGCCACAAGTTCTACTATTGTGAGAAATAGAGAACATTCTATCTACTTTTTCTATGTCACGTGCAGTCCTGAAAGTAGAAGTAGATTTGGAAAATCAATAAAACTGATAGAAACTGATAGAGGCTTGCTATGAGAAGGAAAGAAATGTATTGGGTTATTGCACAGGTCTCTAACAGAAGGAGTAAGAAAACAAAGGAAACAAGATCTCTAGATGCTACAGCAAAGAAAATAAAATAAACATTAATAGATTGTTGAAAGAGATAAGGAGGTTGCTGACAGCATGAAACCAGCAAGAAAATCAGAGCTGGAAATCTCTGGAAATGAAGAAGTGGTTGTCCCAAAGAGTTAAGAGAGGAGACGATAATATAGATTTTCAGAGAAAAAAATAATATTGTGTAAATCTGTAAATTCAAAAGCAAGCATGTGATATAGGCACACATATTCATAGAAAGGAAAAAAAAAACTATGTTGAAATTAGGCCAGAAGCAATAGCAAAGGAAAAAAAAAAAACCAGATAGCCTAGAGTAAGACAGAACGCAAAGGGATAAAGGGAATTTAGCACTGGGAATTTAGAATAAAGCACTGAAACAAAACAATCAGAAAGACTACTTATGCGCATGAGATAAAATGGAGAAAATCTAAGGCTTTAGATGTAGTCTGCCTGACTAGCATGCCTTCCTTAAGTTAAAAAGAGGGATTGCTAGTAGGGTGACATAAAGGGGTTCAGTTCAATTGATAAATTCAGACAATGTAGATTAACAGATATTTGGCTTGTTACATTATGTTCTGTTGCTACTGTACAAGCTCCTTGACCCCCACTGCCTGAGCATTTTGACTCTGTGGCTGGGATACAGAAGAGATCCCCACGCTTCTAATTCAGGGGGACTTCATCTTACCTTCTTTGTGGGGGTAGAATCAGAGCTTAGGAGTTAATGGCTGCCATGTTGGCCAAGGGCCTGTCCCAAATCATCCAGGGCTCAACAAATAACAGTGGTCATATGCCTGATCTAGTATTTCTGGGTTAAAAGGGCGCTATAGATGGCCACACACACATCCTGGTTCACTAATATAGATTCTTCCTTTTTCTCCCTGAGATTTATTGTAATCCCTACATATAGAAAGGGAGATAGGAAGGAACAGACAAATTCTGCCTCATCAGTCCACTAAGCTTAATTAGAAAGTTCTAGAACAAGGGTGTCAAACTGGCAGCCCGCAGGCCGGATGCATCATGTGCAGGTCATGTCTACTCCAGCTCTACAAAGGGCAAATGGCTTATTGCTACAGATTGTGAAGTTTTTTAGCCCATATCTTGGGTCTGCTGATGAGTGAAGCTCACCAGAGGCTTTATGAAATGAAGGACCATCATTATGAAGGTTGTTATCTGAATAAGCTGCTTCTATTTGTCCAACATGCCTTAACATATCTACTGTTTAGTAAAACTTTATATATTCTTTTTATATGGAAGACAATTCCTCATTTAAAATAAATCCTGGATATGATAATCTTTTATTAGCATAAGAATTACTCTAACCCACTTTTCTTTGGGGGTGGGGGATAAACTTATCACCTCTAACAATATTCTTTTTCTGGTACTGTGGTCAGAACTGTATGTAGTATTTCAATTGTAGTTCACCACACTATTATATAAGGGAATTATACTGTTGACAGATTTATTTTAAGTTCTCTTCCTAATTATTCCAAGCATAGAATTTGTCTTTTTTACAGCAGTCATAGTAACATTTTCATTGAGCTATCTATCATAGAAAGATGGAACATGAATCTTTATGTGCTTTCAAGGTAAAGTAGGAGCTGCAGTAATATTAATAATGTTTATAACATAAGCTCTGCATCCATAATATTATAAACAGCATGGCATGTTAGGTTATCCACAGTTACTTTTTCTAAAAATATTTGATGCATCTGAGTTTGAACTACAAACTGGCAGAACACATATTTTCCAGAAGTGTCATTCTGATTGGAAATTTTGGGATTAGTCTCCAAACATTGCAATAACACCAAGTTTTTACAAAACCTCAGACAAATGTAGAAATGAAAAATTAATTAGCTAGAAGGTAAATACGTAAATGATTTATTTCTTCCTTCATGGTTTTAAAATTTTCTCACCCAATTCTGTTTAAGAAAATATGGAATTTGCAGGACCTTCTTAACCATTGCATAGATAAAACTTCCTCTTGTTTCTTTTCATCTTGTCTGGCATTTTTCAGGGGATTGAGTGTTCATATGATGTATCCAAAACATGATAATCCTGGTTGTTTCTAACATGAAGGAGAACTCTGAATTGATTCATTTTATGACCTATTTGTTTGTTTTCTTGGCTACACGTAGTGTTCTCCAGGGGTGGGATTCAATTTTTTTAACAAGTTCTGTGGTCATGGCTTAGTTGGTGGGAGTGGCTTGATGGTCATGTGACTGGGTGGACGTGGCTTGGTGGTCATGTTATTGGCTGGGCGTGGCCAACTCAATATCACTCACATCGAGGCACGCATCTCCTCGCCTGGCTCTCATGACTGTGGGAATGCTGCAACAGTCATAAGTCTGAAAAATGGTCATAAATCACTTTTTTCAGTGCCATTGTAACTTTGAATGGTCACCCCACACAAACAAAGTACCAGTAAAGGAAGGGGAAAAAAACTCAGAGAAATTCCTGAGACAGGAAGTCTAGTCCTGCCAAGAATGTAATAAGGGTTAATGGAGAGGCAGTTTCTGAAAGCAACACCAGAATGTTTCCTTCCTGCTTTCCTTACAGGATTAGGCCAGTAATTTCTTCTAACAACCGGTTCTCTGAACTGCTTAGAATGTTAACAACCAGTTCTATAGGTGAATAGGTTCGAACTGGTAGAATCCCACCCCTGGTGCTCTCCAATATCAAAGTTGAAAAGCATGGATACTATTTGTATCCTATTTTTTCCAAGTCCAACTTTTGATTCCATAGAGTGAACCTGGCAAAATAATTTCCTGCATGATTTGAATCTTTACAGATACATCATCACATCTGAATATATTTTTCAAGGCCCTGGAAGTTATGTAGTGAAACACACATTTTCATATATTTCAAAATGTAGATTAAGAGACAAATGGGATACTATGAATTATCGGTGAACACATGTGAAAGTTATTTGGACAGAAACATATGGGTTCATACCTTAGTAAACCTTCATTGGATAGACTGGACCATCTCTAAACTGAATTAAGTCCTGACATAAACATTATATGCTACAATACATTGCATGCTTGAAATTAAAACACAAATAAACTTTTTAATGAAGACAAATGAATTATTGTTTTCATTTCAGTTGAATGGATGAAAAGTTTCTTATAAAATGTTTCTATTCTGTTGCTACTTCTTGAATTTCTGATGTGCTTGAATTGCATCCCTGGATGATAAATATTAATGGACCAAATTCATCCTTGGTGTACTCCAGGAACCATAATGAGATTACGTCACATTATGCAAGGCACATCTTTAGGCAGTTCATTTTTTATTAAATATCCTCAAACCCACTGAGACTAATCTATCTTATTATGTTATGATGGAAAGCAAAAGCCAACTAACAGCAAACTTTGCTATAACAAACAGTTATTAATGAAATATTGTTCAGCTGTTTTTATCCACCCTGCTGTTAAGGCTTTCTTCAACAATAATTTCTTATGACATAGAAGGAAAAAAATTGAATTATTAGCTGCCTAATGAGTATTGCAAGTGAGAGGAAGAAGACTGAAGATGGAGCAATGCATAGAAAATGAGGAAACTGATAACTCATTTGTGAGTATATCCAGGAACTATACAGTCACAATTTTATAATAGATGTGTCTAATTATAATGTAGAATCATAACTAGTTCCATGAGCCACCCCTTAGTAATATTCATTGGCAATCTAATACTTGCAAGAAACCATGGTGCTCCAGAAACAGATATGAAAGAGAATGACTCTTCACTGAGGCTGAAGGGACATTTTAAAAAATATCTAATCAAAATAAACTTGCCTAATTCACATATAACTTATCATTAAATGACAAATCATGTTCAAATATCTGAAACAACAACCTGGACTCTCCCTTTCATTTCAGTAGCTGGGATATGTAAGCTAGTAAGGATGTATATAATTCAGATGTAGAACATTCAGATGTGTGCATTTGGAGGACTCTATTTTCAGGCTAACATCAGCCTAAGTCATAGTATGGCAGCTTCTTCTATGACAATGAAATACATATTCACTCACTTTCTTTGAAATATGTGTAGCATTGCTTTTAGAATGTCAGAATAGCTCTCATCTTAATGGAGTTGGCAAAGATAATGTAATTGACTATTTTGATTTTAAAAAAAATACTTTAGCTTTGTTTCTACCTATAAACCAATTTTGGGGTTTATTTATTTTTTGCTTGAAACCCAAAGAAATGAAAGTTTAATTCTTGAATAAATTGGACAGCCAATGATAGATAGATAGATAGATTGATAGATAGATAGATAGATAGATAGGTAGATAGATAGATAGAAAGGAAAGAAAGGAAAGAAAGGAAAGAAAGAAAGTCTCAAAAAAGTTTTAGTAAGGCCAATCAGACTTATATATATATTGAATATGAGATGTTTAAAATTGGGATAAGGAAGCTAGTTTGGTATAGAGGTTAAAGGGTGGAAATCTAGAGACTGTGAGTTCTAGTCATGCTTTAGGCGCAAAACCAACTATGTAACCTTAGACCAATCATCCAAGAAAACTTTAGAGATTTGTCTAAGCTGTTATCAGGAGTTAAAACTGACTTTAATGCATGTGCATGCATAGACACCAACACACAACACACAACACACAATACACACACACACACACACACACACACAGGGGGGCGATATAGAACACAGGACTCTTTCAGATGGAGGGGCTGTACTAATAATGGAGTAAGATCAGGATGGGATTCTACTGATTTGGACCAGTTCGGACGAACCGGATGTTAAATTTGCATCTGGTTCACTGAACTGGCATTTGAACCAACCAGCTGGTGCCACCCCTCCCAGGACTCTCCACGTGGCCCATTTTTAATCCAGGCAAGGTCAGGGTCTGCACGGAGGCTCTGGGCAGGGGAAAACTGGGCCTTCCAGAAGTTTGGAAACAGATCTGTTTCCAGCTTCTGGAGGGCCTCCAGAGCCTGGGAGAGGCCATTTTCACCCTCCCAGAGGCCTGGGGGAAGCTTCTGGACCCTTAGGAAGACAAAAAACAGCCCTCCCAAAAGTTCCAGTAGCCCATGCCCACTATTGTTGCTGGGATTTTTGAATCCCACCCTTAAGTAAGATAAACTTCTACTGATAACTTAAGTTGTATTTGAATCCTTGGCATCAAGACTTCTTTGAGTCAGACTTTGTTCCTGGCAAATCCACATAGCCTTCTTAACAACAATTTGGAAATGGCTTGCCATTTTCTTTTTATGGTTTTTCCCCCTAGATTCTCAATCAGCTTTACATCTTCTGGCATTTACTATTTTCCTTCTAAGAATTAGTCAAGTCCAATTTGTTTGACATTTTGAAATACCCCTTGGTCAAATAGATGCTTATCCCTGCAACAATTCCTGAAGTATCCTACATTATTCTTTTTAAAAGGGACAGAATTTCAAGCTATAACTGTTAGTTCAGAAACAGCAGTCAATTGCTGTCCTATATTTCTCTTGTCTTATTGGAGCAATCAGCTCAACTTCCTGGGTTGATGATAGGTTGTTGTTGGTGGGTTGCTGTTGTTATTGAATAAGGTGTATATGTGAGTATGTGTCTGTATAACTGATGAAAGCAGTGTTGTGCTGTCATGATGCAAACTCTATCCCATTTGTATGTGCATCATGATTTTGTAAGCATATATGAAAGTGATGAGACTTGGGTTGTGACAGTACAATACTGTTTTTGCCATTTTGATGAAAGTCTTCAGTCCTGCAGATGCATGTGGACATTGGTCAGCACAGAAATAGCAGCAATTTTTTTCTCTCTCTCTTTCTTGACAGGAAAGGAATATAGTTAAGGGCATGAAACTGTATCTTATGGGGCAGCAAATGAACACCAATTGTGATCACCAGTTGGTGAAAGACAAATGCTCACTGACTGCCAGGTTTTCTGCAAGCTTTACAGATTGATAAACAGGTAAATATATATGCTTATAGCAACCCAATGTCTTGAAACAGTGAAAACAGACTGGGTCAATCCTGTGGCTATATTTAAAAATATAATCAGAACAATTGGGAGGTAGAAAGCTTAAATGGATGGAAGGATCTGCACATTTTTCATTGGATTATTTCCAGGGCAATCAGCTGAGATAATCATCTTTTGTGATAAAGATTGGAATTACATTTTCACAATCTCATGTATACAAAATAGCTGTATTCGTGCAGCATATTAGATTAAAGCACTATATGGATAGTTTGGAGCTCTGTTCATTGTGTGGATTTAAATGGGTTAATTTAGTGAATCCTTGTTCTCCCTTCCTCCCTTCATTTACATTTCTGGAAAAAGTTAATAAAAGTTTGTTTCATTACCAAACATTACATGAATAAACAAAAAGAGCAGGAATGGAAGAAAATTGGTTCATCTCCTGTATAATCTAAAATTAATAATTGAGTCCAGAGTATTGTAATATTTTTCCTACTTGCAGATATTAAATTATATTCTGTTTAGTTAACAATTTATATGAAGATTGGTTTGATTTGACAGTCTGAGTCAGAGAAAAAGCTTCACAAGAAGTCCCTTTTACATTTGTAATTTACATGATATAAATATAATGAAATCAAGTAAAGCCTGTATTTTAATAAGATTTGCTACTTGACCTAATTAGTTATACGAGTCTGGGCTTTGGTAAGCTTTCCATAATTCTACTTTATCATTCATAAGAAAAATGTACATGTCTGTTTTCACAACATTTCACCACTGCCTGTATTTTGGTGTCCATTTGGAAGTAAAACAACTTTTCTCAATTTAGCAGCAAACTAACTGTTTTACGACAAAGCATAATGTGTTGAATAACCCACCCCAAAATAAGTAATGTTTAGTAAAGTTTAGGAGGGGAGTTGCAGGCAAACTATTGCTGAATCTTGGTTTAAGCTAAGCTTGGCCTTCCTAGTGAAGAAATAACGACACCTTGTCAGTTTAAAGATAAAAAATGTTCTTAAAAACAAAAACTTTGTATGATAAAAAAGGGAGTATACAAAATTAATTCTTGAGTCAATTCAAACATATAGTATCCTACATATGACATCCTAAATCACAAACTAGTCACATATCTTAGCCTAATAAGAGTCTTAACAATGAGCAAATTCTGACTACTTTTCTCCTTTGGGGTGCATCTTTATTAAAACTGACCCATCAACAATTATTGAATAAATGGTAAGCATTTTCACCTAAATCTTATTTATTTATTTTTAAATCATTGTATTGAAATGATTCAGTTTCTGGGAATTAAAGTCTCTTTCACCAAATATATCTAAAGCCTGCTGAAGTTGCACTAAAAGGAGAATTGCACTAAAAGGAATTCTTACATCATAAATTGCACTAAAAGGACTTCTTACATCATAAAAATCATTAAAAAGTATGAATTTTTTTAAAATTTATTTTTCACATTTATGAACCATCCATCTCTTTCAAAGAGGGACTCCAGTACTCTATCTGCATTCCCTTTTTAGCTATTTATCTTCCGTGGACACTGCATAATTGGACAACAATCCATGAGGCTGAACTTCTTATAATCGTTGGAACTGAGCAGCCTGTATGCCCACTAGGATATTTGTTTAGTGGTCCAATTGTTGATTGGACAAAGCTTCATATAACATTATTCTGAATTATTTTAATCCTTCTGTTAATTTTCTGCACCAAATTCTTCTTTGTTGATGGGAAGCTTATCAGATGGACATACAAACCAGCCAGTGTATTTTGAAAGGCTTCTGGCTGGTGGCTTGAGAGAAACAAACTGGGGAAATACTTTCCCAGTGATGTACCTGGCCTTCAAGAAAGGACTGAAGACATGTCTTCAGGGAAAAATAGGTTTCATACATAATCCAGTGGTAAGTGGGTGGCCTTATGCTTTTTTATTGATTATTTTATTGATTATTTGTGTATAAATACACAAATGTATTTGTACATATGTACCTTGTTCCATCTTAAAACCAAATTCTGGGCAGCTTATCACACACCAGTCAAACAATACATATAGCTAAAGCAAAAATAAAAGCAAAAACAGGAGGGGAAGAAAAGAGAAAAACCTGCTACTGTAACCACACATGACTCATGGAACCCATCACTTTCTAAATCAGGAGTCTCCATAGTTGTGACTTGTGGACCAACTCTCAGAATTGAAGACTTGTGAATTTCAACCCCCAGAATTCCCCAGCCAGACATGGGAGTTGAATTCTAAGAGTCTTAAAGTTGCCAAGTTTGTTCTAAATGGGTGTTAGTTGTTTTGATGGGTTGTTAAAGGAAGTTATTTGGTGGTTGTTTTATTTCTCAGTGTGTAATGATTATCAATCTTTAGCGATTATTAGGAATACGCAAGTATTTAGAACTGTAGTGGGAAATATGTAGTGCACTTACCCTATTTTTCAGTGACACCTTTATTGCATTTTCACAGGAAATCACATGTGCAGATACAGCATAGTTATTATGTAGCACTAGTAGTAGCAATAGTCCTTAGACTTATATACCACTTTATAGTGTTTTAGAGCCATCTCTAAGTGGTTTTACAGAGTCAGCATATTGCCCACAACAATCTGGGTCCTCATTTCACCCACCTTGGAAGGATGGCAGGCTGAATCAACCTTGAGCCTGGTGGGATTTGAACTGCCAAATTGCAGGCAGCCGATAGTCAGCTGAAGCAGCCTGCAGTACAGCATTCCAACCACCGAGTGTACGACAATGGAAATGTGTTACTTTGTGAATATGTCACTGGAGAATAGTGAATGCATGCACGCTGGACCCAAAGTGTGTTCCCTATTTCAGATCTGAATATTACTCACCATTATAATCTAATTTGTTTTGTTCCAATAAGAAAAGGAGATTCTTCTTTGTATTCAAAAATTTAAGCATGCTCAACTTCTGTAGTATCCTTTTTTTGGTGGTAGTGGGCATATTCTTCATCTATTATCTCTTACCTTCAAGAAATGTAAACAGTTTCACTTCTTTTTATTAGTTTGATTTTCAGAATGTGCAGATATGAATCCTTTAAGATTCTCTACTTTTTTGCTAATAAAACTATTACCGTACTTGCCAGCGTATAAGACGATTGGGCGTATAAGACAACCCCCCAACATTTCCTAAATAGGAAAAATATAAAGTTTGTTATATACTTGCCGTATAAGACTACCCCCTCTTCTGCACACCTTCCACTTTTGCACTTTTTTTTTTGAGGCACTTTTGTGCACCATGGAAATGAATCCCGTGAAGCTGAAAGGAGCAGCCAGCCTTCAGGCCGATGTAGGCGGGCCTCCTTCTCCCAACAGAGGAAACGAGGTGCTCAGCGGCCTCTGCTCGCACCGCTCAGCCTCAGCTCGCACCACCCGGCCTCCGCCCAGCCTCTGCTCACACTGCCCGGCCTCCACTCGCACCACCTGGCCTCCACTCAGGTATCCGGCTGGGGCTGTCAGGAGTTGTTACTGCTGGTGCGGCTCCACGTGGATCCAGTCCTGTGTTGCCTCAGGAAGGGAAAGGCAAAAAGGAAGAGCCACGGTGGTGCTTTGCAACGGCAGCAGCGGCTCCTGGTTTTGCCTTTCCCTTCCCAAGGCAATGCGGGACTGGAGCAGCACAGAGCCGTGCCAGCGGTAACAACTCCTGACAGCCCCAGCCGGATACCTGAGCGGAGGCCGGGCGGTGCGAGCGGAGGCTGAGTGGTGCGAGCGGAAGCCGAGCGGAGGCCGGGCAGTGTGAGCGGAGGCCAGGCAGAGGCCAGGCAGTGTGAGCGGAGGTTGCTGAGCACCTCGTTTCCTTGGGAGCTGGGAGAAGGGGGCCCACCTACATCGGCCTGAAGGCTGGCTGCTCCTTTCGGCTTTACGGGATTTGTTTCCATGGTGCGCAAAAGTGCCTCGGCTGCGGGCAGCCGCAATGCTTCCCAATTACTATTTGCCGGTGTATAAGACGACCCTCCCACTTGGAGGCATGTTTTTCAGAGCAAAAAAGTCATCTTATACGCCAGCAAATACAGTAATAATCATGGAAATGATATTGAAAATTGACTTGCAACAAAGTCAACCAATTTTAGTAGGGGTGGGATTCTACCAGTTTGAACCTATTCACTAGAACCAGTTGTTAACATTCTAAGCAGTTCAGAGAACTGGTTGTTAGAAGAAATTACTGGCCTAATCCTGTAAGGAAGGCAGAAAGGAAACATTCTGATGATGCTTACAGAAACTGCCTCTCCATTTACCCTTATTACATTCTTGGCAGGACTAGACTTCCTGTCTCTGGAGTTTTTTTCGTTCTTTTGCTGGTACTTTGCTTGTGTGGAGTGACCATTCAAAATTACAATGGCAATGAAAAAAGTGACATGACCGTTTTTCACACTAATGACTGTTGCAGCATCCCCACAGTCATGAGAGGCCAGGCGAGGGGATGCATGCCTCGATGTGAGTGATGTTGAGTTGGCCATACCCAGCCAATAACATGATCAGCAAGCCCCATCCACCCAGTCACATGACTATCAAGCCAGGCCAACCAACTAAGCCACGCCCACAGAACTGGTTGTTAAAATTTTTGAATCCCACCCCTGAATATAAGCCAAATTGATATATCAATAAAATTTCAACTGAAGTGGATTCACACACTGAAGCAGAGACCAGCTTTTAAGCAGCAAATTGAATCAAGTGGCTTCAATATGCTTCACGATCTTTCAAACTGTGCCACAAATTCAAAGTATGTCGCCAACCTGAATTCCTAGTATTCCCAGTATTCCTAAGCCTTTGTAGATGTAGGTAGTAAAATCCCAGAAGACCAGAATGCTGCAGGGATAAAAGTTTAGTTTTTCTATAGTTCCACTTTCTTTTCCTCTTCCTCTTGAGTATTTTTTTTTGCAGGCAAGGGGACTTTCCCCTTCCTGCTGATTCCAAATGCTTTTCCTTCCTTTCTCTTTTTTGCCACTCTACAATTGGACATTTATAGATTTTTAACCTTACTCCTGCCTATTTTCCAAATTAGGTTCTTTTCATTTCCTTTCACCTACTTGCCGCATAAGATAACTTTTAGAATCTGATTAAATTTTAACCTGGAACCTGCAGATCTCACAGGATGGGCAACCCAGCTCTTATTTTTTTCTGTGTCCTGGAAGTTAATTATTTTAAGTTAATTATTTCATGGCCTGCACCAATTCTACAGCAATCTACTGGGTTGCAGGAAAAGCAAACTCCTACTGTTAGCAGAGATGTACTGTATTGCTTGAGCTTTCCTGGTGATTTAACCTAGTTTGAGTTAGAAAACAATGAGCTTCTTGGTGAATTAATTGTTAATTAATTGATTTTGTTCTGGGGACAGTGGAAAAGCTGGAATAAAAAGTTAGAAGGAAATAGCAGAAAAGGGAAAGTTAAAAGGCACACAGTTGAAGCCCACTGGCCAATGTATTTGGATTTGAGAATTATGACTTATTGAGCAAATATATTAATAGAGATTCTGTTTTATTATTGACCCAAGACTTACACATATGGTTTAAGAGTGGTGGAAGTAAGTCCAGAAGGAAGTCCTGTGTCTCACTATTGCCACAGGTGCACAGTCTGTAATGGTAATGTGTAAAGCCATTGTTATTTCAAGGAGTTTAGTGATATATTTTGTTTTCTCATTTGTGTTAAGAAAAGTCTAGAAATTTAGTGTTCATTCTGAGCTAACCAGCTTGATTTTCATTCTTGCTTGTTGAATAAAGGAGAAGGGGGAAGAATCTTCACATAGACTTTCAGTCCTCATTCAGGCAAGATCTGGCAAGTCTTGTAGTTTCCTGAATATAACTGAACCATGATGTCATGGCCCTAGGTTTTGATAAAAACCTTGCAGTTGTGATTTGTTGGGAGAACCTAGCACTGAGAACTGTGGAAACTGGCAATCCTTGGGTTATCTCTGCTCAGAAATGGTATTCAGCAGGTACTGACCAGTTCTGGAGGACAATAGCAGAAATTTTGAGTAGTTTGGAGAACCAGCAAATGCCACCTCTGACTGACCCCACCCCTATCTATTCTCTGCCTCCCGAGTCCCTGCTGATTGGCTGGGTCTTCTTTTGTTGCCCTGCACATTAGAATGGAGTTGGAAAGCAAGTTAGTAGAGTGGGGAGGAAATGGGATTTTGCAGTACCCTTCCCCCAGTATTGGGGAGGAAATGGTGATTTTACAGTATCCTTCCCCTGCCACACCCACCAAGCCACACCCACAGAACCAGTAGTAAAATTTGTTGAATCCCACCACTGTCTCTGCTGTCATTATTAAGGAGTGACTGACAACTGGTAAGAGATTTGGGTATCATCTTGCTTGATACACATGCTTTTTAATGTTATGTTTTTAAAAATCTATTTGCTTGAATTAGTAATAAAGCTTAAAATTCCTTTGTTTATTAGTGTGCTTATTGTCTCTGGACCTAAAATAACCTATTGCCTGGGCACTTGATCACTATCCTGACATTTGTCAAAATAAGGCCTGTGTAGCAGAGGTGGTATTTAGCAGGTTCTGACCAGTTCTTGAGAACCAGTTGCAGAAATTTTGAATAGTTTGGAGAACTGGCAAATGTCACCTCTAACTGGAGATTTTACAGTATCCTTCTGCTGCCATGCCCACCAAGCCATGCCCACAGAACCGGTAGTAAAAAAAATTGAATCCTACCACTGCTGTGTAGCTTTCTAAAATCCTGCAAATTAGAGCTGAGCAAAATTTCCCCATAAATATAGACTCCCTCAATAGGGACAGTTCTTGATCACAGCAAAGCTGCCAAAGGAATTTTGCTGTCTTTAGCAAAAAACCCTTTAGGCCATGGTGCTTGTCTTAAGAGGCAATTATATGGAAGAATGATAAAGCTGTGGCTTTTGTGCACTTTTTTATACCAACACATGCTTAGTTCTCACAAAAAAATACTTGCAGAATTGTTGCTTCTGTTTGTGAGTTATCTAGGCAATAAGGCCATAATGCACATCATTATAAAATATATCACCTTAGACATAAATATACTGTATTTGTTCTTTTTTACTTGCATTAATTGGTCCCATGAAGTCAGAAGTCAAGATTTTTAATGCGTTTTTAGTCATTACTTCTACACTCCTCAGTGGCATTGAGCAAGGTATCAATTTCATTTAAAGGAGATGTAGATGATCAGAATTTTCCAGGCATATCCATGGCTGAAATAATGGAATTGAAAAATGTTATGATTGCTACAAATTTAGGACTCCTAAACTTCTGGTTCAAAGTTAATCTGGCTTGTCACCCTTACTAGGCTGCCTGTGAATACAAATCTAACAGCTTGACTAACTCTGCACTGCATGTGTAGTTATATAACTGAGCTTTCTACAGGGAGGGAAACATCGTTTATCTTACTTTATGGCATTATGAAGATTGTGAGAGTACAAAGAGTTGTCCTTGATAAATATGACAAAACATTATTGAGCTTTGAAAGGTCACTTCAGAAATAATGCTGCTGAATGATCAGTGTCCAGCATGTCTAAGTCATATATGATCTAGGAGTTCACTCAGTCCATCACCTGACTGCATCAGATGCTACAGGCCTGCTGAAATTCAATATCAAACAAAAGTGATTTGAGGGCTATTTCAACATTTAGAGGATGCTTAATTTCCGCTTCCTAAAATATGGAAGCAATGAGAAAAACTCAGAATTTGCAGCCCTGTTAAGTTGCACAATGAGGTCCTGCTTCCTGTAGCCCTGGGGGGGGGGGGGGAGGGGGGGAATTGTGGAAAAGAATCTGAAATAGATTAACCACTTCCTGCCATGAATCTTGTTTTACTCTAGAATAAAATGAATGCATGTACTTGAAGATGAAACGACATTGCTAATAAAGAGCATATGAAAAGATTTGACAGATCAATAAAGTGCTCCATTTCACTTATTTCTCTTATTTATTTTTTATATACACAGTATATCAAATTTTGAAATTGCCCACCTCACTCATAGAAGGACTTTGATGTATAATTAAAATATAAAACACAAAACCCATATGTATTATATGCTAATAGAAGGAAAACAGGAATAAAATAATAAAAAAGGTGGGTAGAGGATCTTGAAGGGTGCTGACCAGCCTCAAGATTGAGTGCTTTTCCAAGAGCTTCAGGCAATTCAGCAGACCCAAACCTTTAGGACAGGATTTTGAAGGCCTGATTCACATCTTGGGAGAATATTCCAAAAGTGGGATATTCTCAGCAGACAAAGTTTTCTTTCTGGACCCTACCAGTCATTTTTTAAAAATTAATGGGGTTTGTAACATGACATCCCTGACAGACAGCGGGATGGACAATGTAACGAGGTTAACATTCAGATGATCATAGCTGATATAAATATTTATGGGAGAGAAGAGCTGTTTGAGATTATGAGTAAAATGACGACTAGACACTGAAAGAGCTCATTATTTTTTTTTTAAAAAAAAAATCATTCCAGTGTCTTTCCCAATTGGACAACCAATCTCAAAAAACTCCAATCAGCATGACTTAGTTTGACCTAATTAGTTCTACTTTCTGGCTGGATTTATCAAAGTAGTTAATTAATTGTTATTCCATGTGTAGGAGCTGTTGTAACTATGTATCATTGCAACTATGTATCATTCATGTGTTTGCAACATTGTATCATTCACGTGTAATCATTAACTTCTGTCTCTTCAGTGACCTTTGCAAGGCACGTACAAGGGACAAGGAGCTAGATGGTTGTTAATAAGCTTATCCACATTGTAAATGATCTGTCTGGTATGCAGCTTTATAAACATGCACATCCTGATGAGATTATCATGTTTGACTTGAGCTTTGATTAAATCATTTTCTTGTAAAAAAGCACAATAAAAGAGCGTGTGCCAAGATATTCGGGGCGCGCTCATCCCGAGGAAACCTCGCTTCCTGTCATTTCTCTCTCCTTCGCTCCCTTTCATGAGCTGCCCATCAGATGCGGGATAGCAGATACCGCAAGGAGCTATGCCTCAAGATTAAGAACTAGATTTGTAATATCCTTTCAAGAAGGAAAATATGAGGGACAATTAATTTCACGGTGGTATTTTTGATGAAGTGTGGGATACAATTAAAATACTCCTTGTAACATTCGGCAATTATTTCCAGTTATTCTTGGCCAGCAATTAAGACTTCTAGATGATACATAAGATATTATATAATGAATAAGGAAACTTTAAAAATGATCTCAATAAATTAGATGAGTCTCCAAGTACAAACTTTACACGGAAAAAATACTATGCTACAGCAACATATTATGAAAAGCCTGCATCAACAGAAGCATAATTTGCTACTAATCATTTACCTCTATGCTACCTTATTCAGAACATTCATAAGTACTACATCCAGCTGTAAGCACTATACCATAAGAATAGTTTAGAAAATTTGGAGCAGGTTCAGAAGAATTGGTTATGACTGAACAAACTATGTTTCAACTTGAGAAAAGATGACTAAAGGGAATATGGTAGTACTTGTCAGCTAGTGCTTCATTTAAAATCCAAGAAAGAAATACTTAGACTCTTTTAATTAGAGAAAAGATATCTTTCACTGGAAATGAAGTGGTAGCAACAAGAGGATTCTGAATCTGAGGAAATAGGCACGTAAATCAAATATACAAAGTGATGGAAATGTTCCCACCCCCAATAGTTCAAATGGTTCTTCCAATTAAAAGTTGTGAATATCATCATGTGGACATCTTCAGGTGGTGATGAAATTTCTATCCGTTGACCTTGGCATACTTTGATAAAGGTTTGCAGCTGCAAAGAGAAGAAAAAGCTAAGCAAGAAATAGAAACCTAAGCAAGAATGTACTCTCCCCACTCCTCAGTTTATACAATACTAGTTTGTATCACCTCCAGCTCGCTTCCCATACTTTTCCTCCCTCCTTCCCCCGTTACTTATGGCAGCCGAAAGATGCAAAGCAAAGGTAGAAGATCTTGAAGGCTGACAGTAATAAATATCTGAAATAATATCATATAAAAGAAGATTGAGACCTGTTCTCTGTCTTTCCAGAATACAAAACATAAAATAATAGCTTGAAGTTAAAGAAAGGCAAATTCTTACTGAATAATAGAAAATAATTCCTAATAGTAATAGCAAGAAGACCTTCATAGTGGAACCAATTACCCAGAAAAGTAGTAGATTGTCCTTCTTTGGATATAATATAAAAGAGGTCAAAAAGCCAACTTTTGGGAATGCTTTATTTTGGATTTCTTAACTGAACAGGTTGCTTGTCGTTGATAACTTAAGTGACTGCTTCTCACTCTGATTCTAGTGAGGAAAAGAGCACAAGGAAACATAAAAAAATAATTTTTCCTCTTAAAGAATATGCATGTTGTCCAAAAGCAATAGTTAGAATAGAATATGGAGCAACTAAATGGTTCAAAACTGTCTGAATCTGTGGGAATGCACAATGCCAAAATTGTACTTATTTCCTTATTTATTTTACCTACTGTATATGCAGAATTGGTCATGAGAAATGCTGGATTAGAAGAAATAGAAATTAATTTAATTTGGAAGAAACTTCAATAACTTCAGAAATGTGAGCAATCATGTCAATGACTAAAGGCAAAGAGGACTTAAAGAATTTCTTGGTCATGATGAAAGAAAAGGGTGAAAAAGATGTCCTGATCCTTAATATTAGAGAAAACCTAAGTTTAAGTTAATAGGCAAATACAAACCTACAAAGATGTTGAAGAAATAAGAGACTATTTTCTTAAGCTCAAAATTCATAGTCATGTTCAGTAGAACCATTGTCTGCTACTTGGGACAAAAACTGCAAAAATGTACACAAAGCATTTTAAATATATAGTATATATTTTAAATGCTTTGTGTACAAGATATTACAAAATGTTATGAAGGCCATGATTTTCTTAGTTAGATGTGAAAGCTGGACCAGCAGAAACTTAGAATGAAGAATTTGAACTATGATGCTAGAGAAAATAGTTGACACGAGAAGAACAAATGATTCAATGCTAACATGTAAAACTGGACTCTTCACCACCACTGAATAATGGAAACTAAACTTAAAAATTTGGGCCATGACCGATGCTCTGAAAAACTTAAGGTTGTTGAAAAAATGGCTATTAAAAGATAACCTAGCTGGATACTTATCATTGATGAAACAAGCATTGTTGACACATTGTTGACACATTGGCTTGTAAGAACTCAAATAAACAATTATTGATAAACAGACATGGCAAAAATGATATTCATCAGATCATCAAGAACTAGGGACAACTGAAAAACAAAACACACTTTGATTTTTGGCTTTAGTGGCTCTATTTTGGAACCCACTACATCTTTAATTAATATAAATTAATTCTATATTATATACAGAATTTCTTGCTCTATTAAGGTCTCTTGATGGTCAAATTGAGCTTGTGATTCTAAATGTTATTGTATCAGAGGGTTACAAAATTGAATATATTTTGTGAGTTGGTTCTTCCAACATTTTTTTCAAGCATAATGTCTCAAATGTCTTTCTACTGTTAAGAAATTAGCAATTTGTTTTCTCTTTTTGCAAAATGTTCCAGATCTATTAACAAGGTAATTATACAATATACAAGTCCTCAAAATGTGTCTGCACACTAGAAGCATATAAACATAATAATGATATTTGCCTTGTCATGTTCAATGTCTTTCCTAATTCACTCTTGCTCCATGCACATGGATGGCCAAAGTAGACATTACCTTAATTCATAATTTAGCAAGTTACAGCTGTTCAGATGTTTTATTTATTTTTATTTTTTATTTATTTATTTTGATTTGTCAATCGCTTACAAGATAATAGGTATAAGTACATACATAATTATGAATACATGAAATGGGTACATAAAAGAAACAATAGGACAGGGACTGTAGGCACATTGGTGTGCTTATGCACGCCCCCTATAGACCTCTTAGGAAAGGGGTGAGGTCAATAGTAGACAGTCTAAGGTTAAAGTTTTGGGGTTTGGGGAAGAAACCACAGAGTCAGGTAGAGTATTCCAGACATTGACCACTCTGTTTTCTGCAATCAAGTTTAGTGCGGTTAACCTTGAGTTTGTATCTATTGTGTGCTCTTGTATTGTTATGATTGAAGCTGAAGTATTCATTTGCAGGTAGGACATTGCAATGTATGATTTCATATACTATATTAGATCGGACTGAAGGAGGCGTAGTTCTAGGTTTTCTAGGTCTAGAGTTTCAAGTCTGGTGGCATAAGGTATTCTGCAATGAGTAGAGGAGTGGAGAACTCTTCTTGTGAAATATTTTGGACTTTCTCAATTGTGTTAATATCAGATACATGATATGGGTTCCAGACTGATGAGATGTATTCAAGTATAGGTCTAGCAAATGTTTTGTATGCTCTAGTTAGTAGTGTGATATTACCAGAGAAAAAGCAACATAGGATTAGATTAACAACTCCTAATGCCTTTTTGCCTATGTAGTTACAGTGGGCTCCAGCACTTAGATCATTAGCGATGAGTACTCCAAGATCTTGACACAGTTTGAATCATCAACAAGGTCTTGACTATTCAGTTTGTATTTTATTTTCTGATATTTTTTTTTGCCAATATGTAAGACAGAGCATTTATTTGTTGAGATTTGAAGTTGCCATTTGTTTGACCATTCTGATACATAGTCAAGGTCTTTCTGAATGGTAGCAGTATTGTCTGTGGTGTTGAATAGCTTTACATCATCAGCGAAGAGAACACAGTTGCTCTTAATATGATCACAGAAGACATTTATGTAGAGTATGAAGAGAGTTGGTCCTAGAACACTGCCTTGGGGGACACCATGATTGACAGGTACAGAATTTGTTAGAACACTCCCAATTTTGACCATTTGTGGTCAGTTTGACAGGATTGCTTCTACCCAGTTATGCAGTTGTCCAGAGATACCGTAAGATTTTAGTTTTAGGAGTAGTTTGTCATGTACCACTGAATGAAAGGCTTTACAGAAGTCTATGTAGATTGCGTCTATTGTTTTGCCCTGATTTAGTTGTGTAGTCCATATGTTTTTGCAGTGTAAGAGTTGATAGTTTTTTCCTGAAACCAAATTGTTTATTAGAGAGTAGGTTGTTTGTTTCTAAGTGGAGGGTGATGGATTGGTTAATAATTGATTCCATGACTTTACAGGTGATGCAACATAAAGAGATTGGTCTGTAATTTTCAACTAGACTTCAATTTTTTGAAGATGGGGATGACCATGGCTTGTGACCATAGTTTTGGCAAGGAGCTGGTCCTGAAAGATTTTTCAAAGATTATGCTTAGAGGTTCGGCTATGGCAGTGGATAGCTTTTTTAAGAAGTAGACACATATTCCATCCAGTCCAATAGATAGAGATGGTTTGGATTGTGTAATGCTTTTTCAACATTGTCTTTTATAAAATCTATATGTATTAGATCATCGCAGTTGTCTGTGGTTTGACTAGGAAATACCGGGCATGAGCCATTGCTGTTTACAAATACTGAGCTAAAGAGGTTGGCTTTAATAATGTCGTCATTGCAGTCTTTACCATTAGGTCCTTTCAGGAGTGGGATGGACCTTGAGTCTTTTAGTTTGTTGTTTACAAAATTGTAGAAAGCGTGGGTGGAATTGGTGTGTAGAAGGTTTTTTTCTTGTTTAATGTGATAATTGGTGCAATCAGTCTTTATCTGGTGGCATACATTTTTGTATTGCCTTTTGAAGTTGGCAACGTGACAAGATTTGTTTTTCCGCAAAGTGATTTCTTTTTAGATTGAAGCTTCCTTATTGTTATGGGTGATTTGTTTTTTTCTGGTTTTGGCAGTTGTTATTGGTACATATAGTTTGATGACTCTTTTGACTTCAAGTAAAAATATGTTGTAATGATCTTCTACAGTATTGCATCCAGTGAATAGAAATTTTCAATCAAGGGATGAGAGATCATTGTTTATAAGATCATAGTTGCCTTTTTTGAAGTTCTAATTGGGGATTCTGTCATTGTGATGATTTTTGTGTGGACGTATGTTGAGACAAAAGTCAATCATGTTTGTTAGGGATAACATTGTTTACCCTAACTGGTTTAGTTAAAATAATAAATATGTTATCATGGTTTGTTAGTTAAAGTGTCTGCAACTTTAACTGTAGGAATGTAATTAAGGGAGTGGTTGTAAAAAGCACCATAAAAGAAGCAAGGTACCGCAGCTTGCTCTCTCTAGCTTGATGATCCCTAATTACTGGATAGTTTGAAGACTGCGTTTTTCTCCTACTGGAAAGGGAGAGAGAAAGGACTGATTTATTTGTAAGTGAACTGACATTGGATATTCTGCATGGATTTTGCTAATTGAATATCCTTGAATGGACTGACTAAAATGATACATGACTAATGGACTGTTATTTTGACTATGCTATAATCTCAAAATGGAATAAACTATATTTTTATAGCACAAGCGTATCTGTTATTTTTACTGTATGTTAACAAACATACAAACTTATCTCACACATTTATCTGTGTGCCTATCTGACTAACACTGCACATTCTGTTTAGCTTGTCTCCTAAACCCTGGTTGGGGAACACAGGCTTAACACTGGTTATGGGCCCAGAGACTGCAAAGTCAGTTTAATTAGGATAAAACAGATTTATGTAAAAAGTGAGAGTTTGTGTTGTTATACGTTACAGTAAACAGACAGCTGTGTTTTATTAATTATAGTTTTATATCCATATAAGAAAACATGGCACAAGTCAATCTACAAAGTTTGTCCCTTATATCCAAGTTGGATGGAACAAACTATGTTTCATGGTCTATAAAATGTAGTCTACTTCTACGAAGAGAAGGTCTGTGGAACATAATTGAAAACCCATCAAATGTAGAGGAATGGGATCCAGAGATTGAGGAAGATAGACAAAAAATAAAATACTTTAAACTGAAGAATGAACAAGCTTTTTGCATTATAGGACTAACACTGTCTGACCAGCAACTTGTTCATATCCGTGGAGAGCAAATGGCTGTTGGGTGTTGGCAGAAGCTGAAAAGGATTTATGTCCGAGATAACGTTGGTGCTCACATAAATCTAACACGGAAGCTTTTCAGGACGCATCTCCAGATGAATGGTGATATGCTTAGTCATTTGAATTCTATAAAAAGCATTTTTCAAGAACTGCACGAGAAAGAACTTATTTTCTCTGAACTACACCAAGTCTACATAATTCTATCATCACTAAATGAAAGTTATCATAACTATGTCACTTCCCTTGAAATTTTGCCTGAGGAAAGTCTAACTTTAACTGATATAACTGGCAGATTGATTGAAGAGGCAAGAAGAAGACTTGAAAGAGATCAGTTAAGGAGGGAGCAACCTCAAAAAGAAGATAATGAATCTCCTACTGCATACGCAATTAAAAAGTGTTTTAATTGTGGAGGAAGAGGACATTTGGAAAGATTTTGTAAAAAAGCAAAGTGCCAGAACGCTGGCCAGAATACTAAAAGTCATCAAAAGATAAATAAAAATTTAGAGTTAGCCATGTATATTAACGGAGCTGTAAAAAATAATTTATGGGTGGTTGACAGTGGAGCATCCCACTGTATAACAAATGATAACAAAAATTTTATAAAAATGTCCCAGAGTATACAGCAGATATCGTTAGCCAATGGCTGGAAACTGAAAGCTAAAGGTCAAGGTACAGCATATTGTTCTTTCATAAAAGAGAATGTAAAAATGTTATATGTACCACAACTTAAGTTTAATTTAATTTCAGTTAGAATTTTAGTTAAACTAGGATATATAATTACCTTTAAGGGAGATAACTGCATAATTGAGAAAGAAGATAAGAAAATTACTGCATCTTTAAGAGGTGAATTATATGTGTTAAATGATAATGGTTTAGAAGTGGCTAACACGGTTTATGATAATAAGAAACCTCATGATGAATGTATTCACTTGTTACACCGATGGCTAGGGCATTTAAATTTTAAAATGATTAAGAGAACTGTTCAATTATCTAAAGGAATAAGTTTAAAACCTTGTAATAAGTATTTGCAATGTTTTGCTTGTAAGCAAAGCAAAAGCAGGGTCATACCGGCAAATAGAGTTGATGGATTTACTACCAAAGAGCCTTTAGAAGTAGTATTTGCCGATTTAATAGGTCCGAAAAAAACAAGTGTAGGAGCAGCTCGATACATATTAAGTATAATGGACCACTATTCTAGATATGGGTTTTGCTATTTAATGAAGAGCAAAACTGAAACGTATCTAAATCTATTTAATTGGATAAAATTTGCTGAAAGAAAAACTAAAAAGAAATTAGTAACTCTTATAACAGATAATGGTGCGGAATTTACAAATAATAAATTCCAAAATAGACTTAGAATGTTAGGTATTCAACATAAAAAGTCTGCACCATATAAAAGTCTGCCACAACATAATGCCTTTATAGAGAGATGAGGCCAAACACTACAGTCAATGGCACGTACTATGTTGTCTGATTCAGGATTACCTGACAATTTATGGGGAGAAGCAATAATGTGTGGTAATCATATATTAAATAATGTTGTTAATTCAACAACAGGTGAACTACCATTCACACTGTGGCATGGTACAAAACCTGATTTAAGTTACATGCACACATTTGGAGCACCAGCATGGGTGCATATCCCTATACAACTCAGACACAAAGGACCGCATAGAGCTAAAAGATTATTTTTTTGTCGGATATGAATCTAATCACAGATCTTATAGATTCTGGGAACCAGGTACATCTAGAGTTTACACCAGTGCTAGTGCTAAATTTCTAGAACATGTAGGATGGAATAGATTAGAGCAAGATTTAAATAATGAAGTAATTATTGAACCCTACAAAAGGCAGAAAGAACAGACTAGTTATAAGAAGAGTCCAATAAAAGAAGAAGTCCATGAAGAGCAAATAGGACCAGAACAAGAGGAAACAGTCGATCAGGAAGAGTTAGATAATCAAGAACAGTTAATAAATGAAAGTCCACCTGTAAGTCCTGTAATACCTAGATGTACTACACGTGTAACTAGACCACCTGATAGGTATCAAGCAAGTATAATTTGCCAAGTAACTAAAGTTCCAACTAGTATAGATGAACTTAGGATGTATCCTGCTAAGGATCAGGAGAATTGTCAAAAGGCAATGGAAAAAGAACTAAATTCATTAAAGGTAATGAAAGTATATGAAGATGCTAAATTACCTCCAGGAGAAAAATCCATTGGGCGCAAATGGATATTTAAAGTAAAAACTGGAAATGATGGGACTGTTTCCCATAAAGCTAGGTTGGTAGCTCAAGGATTTAATCAAACTGCATCTGATTACGATGAAGTTTTTGCACCAAGTCTTAAAGCAACATCTTTGAGAGCAGCTTTAGTGTGGGCAGCTAAGAAAAACTATGTCATTAACCATTTAGATGTAGAAACTGCTTATTTGCATGCACCATTGCAGCACACTATATATTTGAAAAAGCCAATAAAGTAAATAGTAATGATTGTTGGAAACTCAAAAAGAGTCTTTACGGGTTGAAACAATCTGGCTTTGAGTGGAATCAATATATTGTGAAAGAGTTAAACAATATAGGTTTTAAATCTGGTTTAGCAGATCCATGTGTGTTTAAAAGAGAAAATAATGGAACGGTGTCATTATTGTTATTATTTACAGATGATATTGCTTTGATAACTAAGACTAATAATGAAGCTAATGAGATTATATCATTATTAGCTAAAAAGATAAAATTAAAGCATTTAGTTGAAATTAAAAGGTATCTAGGATTGACAATTAACAAAACAAAAAAATGAATTTAAGATATCTCAAGAAGATAAAATTTGCCAATTAATTAAAACGTACAAAATGGAACTTTGTAAACCGGCAAAGACTCCAATGAGTCAGGAAGTTTGCCAAACTGATGATCAAAGTCCCAAATTTGATAAGTCTTTGATTGATAGCTTATCATATATAAGCAATTGGTCTAGGCCAGATATAGCTTATAGTGTAAATCAGCTGGCACGTTTTAATTCAGATCCACATCAATGTCATTGGCAATCATTAAAGAGAATTTTAAGATATTTTAAAGGAACAATGAACCATGCATTGTATATAGAACCAAAGGATGATTTGAGTCTTAGTGCCTATGCAGATGCAAGTTTTGCAACTGACATAAACACTAGAAAATCAACATCTGGGATGGCTATATTATTTGGTAAGACACTAATAGGGTGGAGGTCAATCAGACAACAGCATATTAGCTTGTCCACGATGGAAGTGGAATTTTCATGTCTGTCATTACTATGCACTGACTTAATTCTGTACAAACAGATATTATTAGACATGGGAGTAACTGTTAAAGATTCCATTATTGTGTATGAGGACAACCAGGCAGTCATAAAGTTAGCTACTAATATTGCTGTAAAAACTAGATCAAAGCATACTGATTTAAGATACTTAAATGTTAGAGAATCTGCAAAGAATGGGCTAATTAAATTGGAATACTGCATGACGGAAGAAAACATTGCAGACCAATTTACAAAAGCTCAAGGAGTAATTAAGTTTAAAGAGAGTTGTAACAAATATGATTTAAAGATGTAAATAGTTATAGTATTATTATTACCTAAAAGGGGAGAATGTTAGGGATAACATTGTTTACCCTAACTGGTTTAGGTAAAATAATAAATATGTTATCATGGTTTGTTGGTTAAAATGTCTGCAACTTTAACTGTAGGAATGTAATTAAGGGAGTGGTTGTAAAAAGCACCATAAAAGAAGCAAGGTACCGCAGCTTGCTCTCTCTGGCTTGATGATCCCTAATTACTGGATAGTTTGAAGACTGCGTTTTTCTCCTACTGGAAAGGGAGAGAGAAAGGACTGATTTATTTGTAAGTGAACTGACATTGGATATTCTGCACGGACTTTGCTAATTGAATATCCTTGAATGGACTGACTAAATGATACATGACTAATGGACTGTTATTTTGACTATGCTATAATCTCTAAATGGAATAAACTATATTTTTATAGCACAAGCGTATCTGTTATTTTTACTGTATGTTAACAAACATACAAACTTATCTCACACATTTATCTGTATGCCTATCTGACTAACACTGCACATTCTGTTTAGCTTGTCTCCTTAAACCTGGTTGGGGAACACAGGCTTAACAGTCACTGTTGGAAAAGGGTTCTTTAATTTGTATTCCGTAAATTGAATTCAAACTATTGCAGAAGATGAGATCGAGACAGTTGTTAAGTCTAGTATTGTTGTTTACTAGTTGTTCCGGTCCCAGATTTGTTACTGCATTGTAGAAGGTTGCATGTGTGGGTTCAGTTGCATGTAAGGATCCAGTTAATATGAGGTAGATTGAAGTCACCAAAAAAGATATATAAGAAAGAAATATAATCAAGAAGAAAGGAGGTGGGCTGGATTTATATCACTTGTGGGCATGAAGGGACTCAAGACGATAATGCATTTAAACACTCCGCAAGCTCAGCCTGGTCTAAATTTATAAAAATTCTTTTTAACATAGTATAAATTTGAAATTATCCATTCAGCCACATATTTTCCCACTGATCCATGGATATATTGGAACAAAACTTTTTTGGCTATTTTATTATACATTCTTTCATTTTTTCCTCTGTTTCATATTTCAATAAATGTTTATACATATTACATATCTACAGCTTTTATGGCTTAATTCTTCGTTCATGGCTAATCATTCATTGTCAAGAGTGTCCATGATATGGGTGGATGTCAGTGACATCAAAATGATGAATGTAACCAGATGATTGAATCTTACTCCTTTTATTATGTAAGACATGCACTGCAAAATTATGAAAACAGGCTAAGTTTTGATGGATCGACACCAGCTATTTTGATGTCATTGGCCTCCCCATGAAGGTCCCTATTTCTATTTTAATGAAATGCAGGTTACTTAAACATGTTTTCATTAATTTTGAAATAGGGTGAGGAACCTGTCAGAAATAGAGTTGAAGAAATGTAAGCGAACCGAATTACATAATTGTAAAGAACAGTGTTGTGCTGCATATATGAGCATTCCAATGCTTTAATTGTGTGTGTGTACCAGTACACATTTATGTTTATGTATAAATTATAATAGTGGTAATACTGCTAACAGAAAGGAAAGTTATTGGTTTCCTGGAAAAAGAAGTCAGGAGGACACAGCAGCAGGGAAATTGTCTAATGGGAGGATGTGGTAGTCTGCAATCTGGTCTTAATATATTGCTAGTTGTTGCCAGAATGATTTAGCTTGGACAAAATTTTCTTTAGCTAGTTTAAGGTCACATTGGCATGAGCAGAGAGTAAGAGCAGCTTAAAAGTTCAGTGGGGATATGCCTTTCGTTTATTACTTCTGTAAAAGAAAACTGTGAGTGAGGGATATTAAGCAAGGGCAAGACTACAGGGGCTTGCTTGGTAGTAAGCCCCTTTGAAGTCAATAAGACTTATTTCTGAATTGACATAGATAAAGTTATGCTGTAAATTGATGCTCCACTGGTAATATATGTAGGAAAGACTCAAAAGTATATAGTTCAGGAGTCTGTACTTTAGTCTCTAAATTCCTCTTCTATCCAGTTCGATAATGAGTGTTTGTCTTCTGCTGGCACAGAATTTAATCTTTTTTGCTTAAGTAATTTGCCCCTTTCCTTGCTATTAGCCTTATCAGCTCAGTACACTTGGTAATGATTAAGAGCCAGCAATGTCTTAATATTTGATTGGCATTTTTTTCCCCTAGAGAAACAGTGACTGCTTCATCTAGAGGTCTAATATGCTTTTCCTTTTCTCTCAGTTTTAAATTATTTGCTACCTATTAATGGTGAGCTTTATGTATCCCATTGCAAAAATGATCATTTCCAGCAAGCCCTCTTATCTGACTTTCACCTCGGCAATGGTTCTTTCTTCTGGCCTTCAAGGCCATTCCCTGTATCTTCTACAGTCTAATAGATGGCAACCAATAGGTGGAGATTAGTAATTCTTAGGTTTTAGGAAATAATGTTATTGAGGAAAAGCAGAAACCCGATCAAACCTTGAGGGGGGTTATGCTTAATTAGGAATTTTATGATGATAGCATGGAATATAACTTTGCAAAGAAATAATACAAGGGAATTTCCAGTTAAAATGTAACAGGATCACCTTAGTTTTCTAATATTTGAGTAAAATTATAGGAATCTCAAATTTTTATTGATTTCATTTTTTATATCCCAACACGGTGCATTCTACCACTGAGCCACCAAGGCTCTTAGGGAGAAGTTTTGTTTACAAAAAACAAATTACAGTTAAATGCATTTAATTTGATTCTTAATAAGATCAATACTTTTGAGGGTCTTGAAATATATAGCAAAATAATTGCATCCACAGTAAAAACTTTGCAAAGCCATATAAAGGCCAGACTTGTTATTTAAAAATGACAATTCCTAGAATATGCCAAGCTACACCTAATACTTTTCTTTTAATAAAAATCTCTTGTCCCGACTCATGACTGGAGAATGAATAAGTTTTTTTTAAAAAAAGAGATCTAATATTGTTAAATTATGCAGTATTGGGTACTACCACTTCAATAATAATGATTTCAGCTTTGATAACATTACCGAACATTAAAACTGTTATGTTTGGAGAATGGGCGAGAAAGAATGGAGACGAGCCTCTGGAACAGTGAACTTCAACTCTTTATTTACATGGTGACTGCTCAAAAAACAAGGGCAGCTAAGGCCCTCTTTATATAGGCAACCCAATAACTATTTAACCAATAATAACCCAGGAGCGCTAGCTCCATTAACCAATACGAAGGCTCCGTTAATGGCCAATCAGATTCTGCCATTTAACAGCCAATCAGAAGTGCAGGGCCAGAACCCTGCACTTGACTCCAAGCTCAAAATAACTTTATTAAACCTTATGCATTCACAACAAAAACTTTATAGAACTGACTATGCTGCATTCATGGAGAAAAGATAATTTCTCTGTCTCACAGATCAATCGCTAATGAAAGAACTGGATGGAGGGCAGAAATAAATTATTTTCACAGTTAGACAGAATAAGCAGTAGAATTCCCATGTGACTAATGCCATTTTGCTTTTCAACAAATAATTTCAGAGGAAGATATTGTATTTTTCAACAAGTGAAAAAATTAGTGGAATTGAGAAGTTCCAAACAATTTATCTAAAATAGAAGGGCAGTGAGTAATATGAAATTCGATAAATCATAACATTACTTGGACACTGACTACTTTTAACCTGTTCATATGCTGGTTAAAATGAGCTAGCTTAGCAGAAGTAGTATTCAGCAGGTTCTGACCAGTTCTGGAGAACCGGTAGCAGAAATTTTAAGTAGTTCAGAATACCATCTTTGACTGGCCCTGTCCCCATCTATTTTCTGCCTCCTGATTGGCTGTGTCTTCTTTTGTTGCCCTGCACAGGAGAACCGAACTGGAAAGCAGGTTAGTGGGATGGGGAGAGAATGGAGATTTTACAGTATCCTTCCCCTGGAATGGGTGGGAATGGAGATTTTGTATCCTTGCCCTGTCACGCCAACCAAGCCACACGCACAGAACCGATAGTAAAACAAAATTGAATCCCACCACTTCAGCTTAGGCTAATGGTTCTTTCACCCTGACTTTCCTGTCTTTGAATACTGACAGAATCCTAGTCTGACAGAATCCTCGTCTGAATGGAAAGAACTGATATTGAGCATGGGGTAAGTAAGTTAATTGGCTATGAGCAGAAGCATTGATGTAATAGGATTCCTAGTCATATCTGTCATTAGACTTTCTCTCAGGGTAGAACAAGGCAGAGTTATAGTGACTAAGATAGACTTTGCAATTTGTGAATATGAAATTCCCCTCAAAGAGAAGAATTTGTGAGCCCAACAAGCAGCGCTTGTCAGTTATTACAGTTCAGTTATTTAATTCCAGTTTTAAAATCTTTGCAGTAATTTGAATTCTTAAAACAATATGATGGTTAATATTTATTATTATTATTTCTGTCATATATCTATGTTTGTACTTAGTTTTTGCTGTATGGTTTTGTGGGTTTTCAATGGTATGCCTTAGGGTACAAAATTACAATTTGTTTTTCAAGCTTCCAGTACCTCCAGCCATCAATTAGCTGAATGCTTGCTGTTACTGCATGCAAATTCTTCACTCCGTGAAGCATATAACAATGTGATAAACTTCTTAAAAATTATATTGTAACCTTTTCATAAGAACTATCTTTAGTACATAATTCTCTGGGCTTCCAGCAACATGATATAATGTTTGATTTCACTTGTCCAATACTGCCATTTTATAAATGTAACAGTAAAGGCAAAGGTAATTGAAGCAACTGCATCCATCCAATTGCTGTATAGCAAATTGATCCAAAAACTTGTGTTTTACTCAATCCTCCCAAGATGATTGGTAAAGCAAATAAATAGCTGTGACTATTCAGCAGGGGGCAGCTCTTGACCAACTTTGTCTGGGTTCAGAATATAACAGGATCAGCTCTTGATAGCATTTAGAAGAGTCTACCAGGAAACCAGAACTGTAGGCTAAAACATTCTTGAAGGAGATAATGACAAATGATGTTTGTGCTACTGTTAAAAAAAACATGCAGGTCTCTATATTGACCAAAAGTTGAGCTCAACTTTCATCTTTAATACATTCACCATCAACAATTGTATACTGCCCAGGATTCTTCTTTGGAGGGGATGGGTGGTTCTTAAATACGATAAATAAATAAATAAATAAATATTAAAATCTAACAAAACACAAGGACATTCATAAAATGTCAGGTTCTGAGAATACATCAAGAATTCAATCCTTTTAAAAATATTGGTTGCTTCACACATTATGCTAGTCAAAAACAGCAATAGCAGGAAGAATTGTGTTTTCGAACTAATTCTGTTAGGAGTAGTAGCCTGTTTCCCTGAAAATAAGACCTATCCTAAAAATAAGCTCTAGCAGTTTTTTACACATGCACCTAATATAAGTCCTACACCCAAAATAAGCCCTAATTAAGAGCCTATGCAGACGGTTGACTGTCCATTCCGTCTGGTTGCTCGTGATGCCACAGCCATGAGGTGAGGCAGGGTGGTGTGGAGCTTCCCTATGTGCCACATACCAACTTATTGCAGGGCCCTGGTAGCTAGGCCATCATGCCCTGACATCTGTCTCATGGTGACAACACTGACATCCATGTGTAGCAGGAGCCCATGTGACTGCTGGCCTACTTCTTCTGCTTGCTCATGGCTACAACAAAGTAGGAGGTCAAAGGGTATGCTGGTGCTGTACCCGTGAGGCATTGCAGGGGTCAGATAATGGATGGCCTGGCTGCAGGGCCTTGAGGTAAGCTAGTGTGGAACACCAGGGGCAGCTCCACCTGCCTCACCTCATTGCCATGGCACAGGTGCATTGCTTGGCCTCCTGCTCCATTGCAGCCATGAGCAAACAGAAGAAGCAGGCTAGCACCCATGTGTGGTCCTTCTGGTGCTGTGGCCATCAGGTGAGGCAGGTGTCAGAATATGGGTGGTCTGGCTGTCGGAGCCCTGAGGTAAGGTGGTGCAGGGAATATGGGGAAACTCCATCCCCCCAGCTGATGATGAGCAAGCAAAAGTGGACCTTCCCTACATAGGGCAAAAAAACAAGATACCTCCCCAAAATAAGCCCGAGTGTTTATTTTGGACACACATGCCCCCAAAATAAGACCCAGTCTTATTTTGGGGGGGGGGGGGAACATGGGTAGTAAGTTGTATTTTGTGACTCAGCATAAATCCAGTATTAGCTAGACGCGTAGAATCAATGAGAAGATGCTAAAGTGTCTTAAAAATTCTTCCAAGGAATACCTCTATTGCTTTAGATCACTTGTTTCATAGTTCTGTTTTAGAGTTGAAGAAAGTTGTTTAGCATCTTACCTTGAATGTAAAGGTCCCATATATATTCTAAACTTGTTTTCAGGTGCTACCCAAATAGTATTGAGATAGTAAAAGAGCAGAAAATATAATTGCAGGTCATTCTTCATTGAAAGATATGTATCAAAAAAGAAGAAGGATTTTGGAAGCTGCATTATATGGAATTTTATATGTCATACTATACATAGCATGAAAAGCAAACTTCTATCTGTGTGATGGTAAATCTTTTCCTAATTCCCTTTTTTATTTTTGATCTTGCTAGCAGGTGCCAAGTCAGTTGAAAGGTAGATGTCACCTTCAGAAAGATGCATATTATCCCTTCTATAAGATGCTGTAGGCATATGTTATTGCAGCATATTAATCAAGGAAAGAAAAAGCAAAGCAAACAATGTTATGTCTGATGATGCGGATTCAATATTCTTGACCTCTGAACACAGAATTTCTTCCCTGACTACTGTACTAAGTCTTTGTAGACTTGGTACAGGGACATGCTATACATCTGACATGCTTCAAGAGAAGATCGGGAGCATTTAGTGCTTAAAACAATCCACAGCTTAAGTCTATTTTAATTATATTTTAAATTCCTCCTGGTCAATAAGACATTTTTTAAAGTTCATATGAGCAAGGCAGGAATTATATGAAAGCTGTTGCTCAGTTTGCTATCGGTTGCCATTTCCCTGACTCCCCTTTTCTGCCCCCTCTTGAGCTAGATTAATCTGAAGAAGCAGAAAGCAGAGAAGCGGCAGATGAAAAGAATAGAACTAAGCCAAGGCAAATTTCAGGGAGATTGAAGAGTTGCTTGGCTAATAATACAGAATTCGAAATCTAGGATTTCTACACAAGGGCAATACATTTCTAGATCCCCATTTCTGATTTCATTACCATCCCAAATTTAAAATATGGAAATCTTTTTCATGTGACACACTTGCTTTATGTTTATTTGGAATGTCCATATGAACCTGCAAAATGCTGAAAACTCCATCGTTTAACTGCTGTATATTATCCCTAATGAATCAAGTCCAATTCATGGTAACTCGATGGACAGAAATCTAGTTTTCTTCACAGCAATCCAGAAGTGGTTTGTCCCTGCCTTCATCTTGGTTTTTGTTCAATTTTCCAATATAATTTATGCTTCAAGGATTTTCTGGTTCCCACTGAAGTACTAACCATGTCTATCCCTACTTAGTTTTTCAAGATTAGTCAAAAACAGCAACATACTGAAATGCATATAGGTTTAGTTCCTTAGAATTGCAAATTATAACCTGAATCTATCCATAGTTTTTCCAAACTAAAATGCACTGAAATTAACTTAGTATACCTAACAAGGACACTGTCAGCTTTGGAAGCCATATTCCACACTGCCACATAGCCTGAGAATTTGGGAGGAAGGCGATTTCAATTGAGTAGTTCTAAGTAGACAAAATAAAATTCTTTTCTTAGTTCAAGGTTATTAAGTGTAGCACAGCAGAGAAAAAGGATCTTATACTGCAACAGATTATGATTGGTCCATGTAATATGATAATGGGAGAAAAGGGGATGGATTGTAGTTTGGGACATTGTGGGAAGTTCAGGAAACTTTAGTTTCGAGATTCCACAGATGTGCCAGGTGCTATTCTAATAAAGGTACTTTTGAGATTATGCTTGTCTCAGAGTTACTGATTGGAATGGAGGTTTGCTGGAATGTTGACATCTGCAATTCTATGCATTATTATTTTGGAGTAAAGACCACTGAATTCAGAATGGCTTACTTCAGAGGAAACATTCATAAGTTAGTATTATATTCCTACTATCCCAAGCTTTCAGTTTGCTTTTACTCAGATAAATGTTCTTTCATTTCTCCATCAATTTCAATAAGAAAAGTAATACAATAAGCTTGTCTCTTGTGACAGTGGATGGGAATGTTATTCACATATTACCTCAGACTTAGCTGTAAATTAACCAAACTCCTTAACCAAACTCCTTTCACAAAATGGGAGAAAGCAACTGAATATTTGTTTTTAACATCTCAAGGACTTGAAAAAAAATGCTTCTCTCTTCCTTAATGTAACATTCTTTGTCCCCCAAGCAATCATTCTTGTTTATGTATGTGTATATACATATGCATATACATATATGTTGTGGCTCTGGGTTTGGATTCTGTTCCTGTGGCAGATATGAGTTCAAGTGATGAGGACATGGCAGCAAAATATGAGCTGGCATTGCTTAGTGATTGGGATAGTAACCAGGATGAGGAAATCCATGTAACAAGGGAAGATAGACCTGAAATAATAGAGTTGTCAGGACCTTCGACCTCCTCTGGTTCTTTATCTGATCAGCAGCCAGGAATGGCTGACAGGGAAGGCAGGAGAGAGTTTTCCAGTGGAGATGAGAATCTGGAAACTTATGGTTAGACGTAAGAAACAGAAGGAGGCTAAGAAAACAAACCCAGTTAGAAAGGAAGTGTAAAGCTAGTCAATAATTAGGGAAATTAGCATGCTTCATAAGTGAATAAAAGGACACGGCTGGGCTGGTGGAATTCGCCAGAAGCAAAGTGAAGACATTGGGAGTGAAGACATGCAGAAAACTCTCTGAGGCTTGAGATTTATTGCCACACCAAGGTTGCCGGACAGAGTGGGGATTTATTGCTGTATATTGGAATTTACTCCAGCCGTTCTTTTGTGGGAGTTTATTTTTGGAGTTGAAGTAATTCTGAAATGGCTGCTTTTTGTTTTGCTCACCTGAAATTAAAGGGGAGACATAACATTTTTGCTTCTGGCCACACAAACCATGTTTAACCCAAGATGGATCAAAACCAACTGCAGCATTTGGTGGAGCAGCAACAGCAACAGCAACAGATAAATCAATTGATTCAAAGCAATCAGACTCTTCAAAATCAGGTGACACAACTGGTGAATCTTATTTCCAGCTTACAAAGCCCTGCTGCTGCTCCCTCAGCCCCTCCTTTGAGGAAAAGTCCGGTATCCATGCCAGAGAAATTTTCAGCGGAAACGGACATGTTCCTGGCATTCATGGGGTAGTGCCAATTATTTCTATCTTTCAGGCCTGAAGACTTCCCAAATGACTGGGCTAAGGTAAGATTTATGATTAGCCTATTATCTGGGCAGGCTGCCAAATGGGCTACTCCCTTGTTAATTCAAGATAGCCCATTGTTGGACAATTTTCAGGGTTTTCTACAACAAATGAGAGTTATGTTTGAAAATCCAATTAAAATACAAACTGTGGCTAGACGGTTATGGGACATTTATCAGGGGAAACGTCCCCTGCAAGAATACATTGCAGAATTTCGTTTGCTGTGTATGTACTCTAACTGGAACGAACCGGCTCATATGGATGCGTTCCAGGAAGGCTTATCTGATGCCATCAAGGATGAGCTAGTCCATGCAACTCTGGATGCATTGGTAATCCAGTGCTTATGTATTGAAGCCTGTTTACAACAGCACGGAAGTAAATGGCCCGTTGTGGAACCACCTTCTTTTTCTCGTGCACGGACCATGCCACCGAAAGTTTTTCAAACCATGGTTAGGACTGAGGAGCCGATGGAGTTGGGTGCACTCCACCCTCACTTAACGACACGAGAAAGTTCGAGAAGGTTCCAGGAAGGCTTGTGCCTTTATTGCGGGGGTCCAGGACATTTTGCAAATTCCTACACTCGGAGAGGGACTCGCAGACCCGTGCCCAAAACCACTCCTGGCCCGTTGAGAAATGGGGTAGGCCTGACCTCGGGAAAACCCTAGGTCAGGCACGTTCTACACCCCCACCCCAAATTGCTGAAGTAAATCCTGGCCCTCCTCAGCATTTACTTTTGGACACTTGTATCTTTTTGCAGTCCCAGAAGGAGGGAATTCCTGCAGTTGCGCTGGTGGATTCAGGGGCTACAACCAGGTTTATGGACTGGGCTTTTGTCAAACATTTTGAAATCCCATTGATTGATGTGGATCCACCCATTAAGGTGGAAACCATAGATGGGCATGAACTCAAGTCTGGGCCTATTCGTTTCGCCACCCAGCCAGTGCGTATGCTTATTGGGGATCATGAGGAGGCGATAAGTTTTTATGTCACCTCGAACCTTCATCTCCCTTTGGTTCTCGGCGTGTCCTGGCTGCGTTTGCATGATCCATTGGTGACTTGGACACAGAATGCCATTTCTTTTCCAAGTCTCCAATGTGTGGACCACCTGAGACATATCTGCTCTGGCCAAGACATCACCGCTCCTGCTGTCTCAATACCTTCGGAGCTGTCGGACTTCTCCGATGTTTTCAGCAAACAGGAGGCAGATCAATTACCACCACATTGTGCTTATGATTGTCCCGTGGACCTGATACTGGATGCTCCATTGCCAAAGGGGCGGTTATACTCCATGTCGGAGCCCGAGTTGGTTGTGCTCCGAGAGTTTTTAGATAAAAACATAGCTCGGGGATTTATTCAACCTTCGTCGTCCCCTCTTTTGGCTCCTGTTCTTTTTGTTAAAAAGAAGTCAGGAGAGCTCCATTTATGCTGTGACTACCGACGGTTGAACTCCATCACAGTGAGGAATATCTATCCCTTGCCGCTCATTCTGGAATTGATGAAGCAGTTACGGGAGACTACTATCTTCACTAAACTCGATCTGCATGGGGCCTACAACCTGGTTCAGATGTGCAAGGGGGACAAGTGGAAGATGGCATTTGGCACTCGTTATGGTCATTTCGAGTACACCGTCATGCCATTTGGTCTGACCAACACTCCCGCTGTATTCCAGCATTTGATGAATGACATTTTCTGGGACATGTTGGATAGGTTTGTCATGGTGTATCTGGATGACATTTTAATCTACTTTCGGTCCAGGGATCACCACCTTCAGCAGGTTCATCAAGTGCTACAGCGTCTTCAGGAGCATAAACTCTACACGAAACTGGAGAAGTGCTTCTTTTTTCAGTCGTTGATAGAGTTTTTAGGGCATATCATCTCTCCCGAGGGCATTGCTATGGATCCTAAAAAAGTTGAGGCCTTGTGTAGTTGGGAAGCCCCTCGTCGAGTCAAGGTCGTGCAATGTCTTCTGGGATTCGCCAATTACTATAGGACCTTCATTCCGGACTTTGCTAAGTTAATGGATCCCATCACTCAACTCTGTTCTTTTGTGGGAGTTTGTTTTTGGAGTTGAAGTAATTCTGAAACAGCTGCTTTTCGTTTTGCTCACCTGAAATTAAAGGGGAGACATAACACATATACATATACATACATACGCACGCACACACACACACACACACACACATAATCTATATTGGTATGGATATGTATAATGGATATGTACGAGAGATAGAGATAGAAAGAGATAGAGGGAGAGGGAGAGGGAGAGGGAGATGGAGAGAGACACAGAAAGTACAAGAGCAAGATACACAAATACAGAATCAAAAGTCAGGGCTCCATAGGCCAATGCCAATATGTTGTGTTCATTTTATAAATTAATATATTTTTTTCAGAAAAAAATGGTAGTGTGTTTTTGAATGTTCAAATGTTCAAGAAAGTGTTTAAAGGTAAATGGAATTCTCTTCTGAATTTCATAAAACTCTTAAATTCATGTTTTGTTTCCAGGCTTGGTGATAAGTTTGGGAGTTGAGTATGTGTGTTTGATGTGCTCTTTCTGTTACTGTGGGTTTTTTTTTTTAACATGGGTTGCCTTTTTCTGTTTCTGTTTTACCAGTTTTATTTATGCTGTTCAGAGTCCACTGGCATGGACACCCATAACAAATCTCATGAAACAGATCAATAAAAATAGTACATTTGAGCATTTATTTTATATACATTAAAGTATCTGTGAGGCTTCACTTCAGCAATAATAGTAACTATATGCAGACATAACAGAGAAAGGAAATATTTCCCTTCCTCCCATCTTTAATTTTGTTATGACAATGCTAGTAATTGGATTGTGAACCGTGACTCAAAATGAGATACAATGAGGTGGGCCCCTCACGCAGAAGGTGCTAAAAGGAAAGTTATTGTATGTGCCATATGACTTGTTTTTCCTTTCTAAAGTAGACACAAGCAGAAAATTCTGTTCCCTTTCAGGTATCATAAGTGCAGTCAGTTTTATAAACAGAACAGGAAAAGCATCACTTTATCTTCATGTTGTACTCAGACCACTCTGTGGAAGATTTACTGTTCAGTATGAAATATCACAAGCATCTATTTTTCCTTACATAAAATAATAAGTCTGTGAATTGAGATTGGCAGAAAAATCTCATGGTAATTAGAGACTGAGAAGACTCAGGAATCAAAGTCTACTAAACTTTCACTTGCTTATCAATGGCCTTGGTATACTATTTGGACTGAAAGCAATCACCTATACAAGAAGATCCTTATTTTTCTTATTACTGACCTGAAGAAAAAGAAAGCCAAGAACACTGTCAATATTATTAATTCTTTGTCAAGCTTTCATGTCAAGGCAAATGTAGCAACAATAATAACAGTTCATTTAAACTCCGTATTGCATACATTCAGACAGCCATCTCCTTTTGACAAGCAATGCTGTACATGCTTTTTATGGTCATTTTATCTTGTGATGTTGATCTTTTAGGCACACAACAATGTAAAACAAACATTTCAAGAGTCTTGATGGAGAGGACGGTCACTACAAATTAGCAGTAACAGCATCTAAAGAAACAAAGAATTATTTCCTGTAAGAAAAGCTCTTTAAGACTTAGCCACTACATATGGAACTCTTTGCAGCTGGAAATAATTTCATAAATGAAGTAGAAGGGAAAAATTTGCTATTTGGATATTTGCTAACACAGTAGGCTGTGAAAGTCCCAAAGGTGTTTTTTTCAAAAGGCAACTGGACTTCTGGTTTTTCTTTCAAGACGTTTCACTTCTCATCCAAGAAGCTTCTTCACCTCTGACTGGGTGGTGGGAAATGGAAGGATTTATACTCCTTGCAGACAGCTGGTCATTTGCATTCTTTTAGAGAGTTATTGAAGCCATCTGGAGGTTTATCTGTGTTGTCAGGGTCACCTGAGTAGTGCAAACAGTTGTGGAGCCCTCTTGGAATAGTTGAAAGGACTGTGTTGTAGACTGGAGACAGATTGTCTCATATCCCCCCTCCTCTGTTGAGAGATGGCTGTTCAATGTTGACATAGTTGGCCTCTTAGGTGACAGAACCAACTTCAGCCAGACTAGATATGATGTCATCTATCTCATAAACCAGAGATAGTCCTTCCAACAGTTCCAAGAAGTTTCCAGGTCAAGCAAAACATCTTAAGGGCAAACAACAAAAAAATCCAGTTGTCTCCTGAAAAAGCACCGTTGGGACAACCATGACTTGGATGACTGAGTATCTCCATAGACTTCTCCTTCTATGGCATATGACAGTACTTTACAACTTGACACCCATATATCTTTAAGCCCTGATGCAGTGGTTATAATGCAGTATTGCAAGTCAACTCTACCTACAGTCTGGAGTTCAATCCTGACAGGTTCAAGGTTGACTCAGCTTTCCATCCTTCTGATATTGGTAAAACGAGAACCCAGATTGCTGGAGGCAATATGCTGAATCTGAAAACCACTCAGAGTGCTATAAAACACAATGGGTAGTATATAAGTCTAAGTGCTATTGTTAAAGACTCCAACATTTATTATAATATTTTGTAAATGTTACTGTATGAGAAAATGTTAATATTCACCCACAGATAGTCATATCAAACATATTTAATTTAAATATAAATGAAATAAATATATTTTGCTTATGTTTTATCCTTAGACAATTGTTATAGAATACGATCATCTGAAATGCTATCAAATATTAACCAGATAAGGTTGTGTTACCTTCCATGGGGATAGCAACATCAATAGCACTTATCGATTTGTATACCATTTCATAGTGCTTTACAGCCCTATGTAAGTGGTTTACAGAGTCAACATATTATCCCCAGCAATCTGGGTCCTCATAGTACCAGGGCGGAAGGCTAAGTCTTGAATAATTCAGAATCAAACTGAGCAGAGTTAATCTGCAGTACTGCTTTCTAACCATTGAGCCACTATGGATTACAACACTTTTTATATCAGCTTTTGCAATTATAGTACCAAATTATGTAAAAGTAATTTACATAAATTTTTGAAGAGTCACAAGTGACAATTTGGACTCCAGAATTGTAAGACAGCTGCAAGAATTCTCTCTTGATTTACTGACATCAGAAATGATGATGTTGGATATATTTTTCATTGGACAACACATTTGTAACAGTGACTGTAAGGGTAGGAATGAACTTCTGGAAGGCCATCTGCTTTTATTTCACTCATAAAACTCTCCAAACATTTTCCCTAAATGATCCAATATTACGTAATTAGTTTAAGACAATTTAGCCATAAATTTTAAACAATGCAATCTTGGAATTCTGAGAGTTTTCAGATTGGTTTCTGAGTGGATCTATGTGCTGTGCATTGCCCACTCCAGATAAAACTTTTGCTTTGGAAAAAAGAATTGAAAAGCTGCTTTAGTGATAGAGCAACAAATAGAAACAAAATTTGCCGACATAAATTGAACAAAGAAGTACAATAAGAATTATCCCATAAGAGACAATTGTGCTTAAAATTATTACCTGATTTAAACTGCATTGATAGTCATAACTATTCATTTACATTTGTTTCACCTGTAAACTTTAGAAGGACTTTTTAATGAAAGAAAGAATCTAAATGGATAATAGTAAAATAAATAACATGAGTGTTTCCCATGATTTGTTGGGTATTGTTAAGTTCTGCGCATGGGCACAAGGAACGGAGACGAAATGGTGAACAGTGAACTTCAACTCTTTATTAATCATTTTGAACAGAGCAAAAAGTTCAGGCAGCAGCAGCCTTTTTATAGGCAATCTGCTGATCTAGTAACCAATGAGAAACGTGGAGTGTTTAACCCCTTTAACCAATGAGAGTGGCTCGTTAACAGCCAATCAGATTCTCCTGAACGGACCAATCCGATATCGCTATTATTGGCCAATATTGGCATCTGAGGTTAATAAGTTTTTCACTTGTCGGAACGCGTGCTCCTCTCGGTGCCCCCAGACCCAGGTTGTTTTTTTGTCGAGAAGTCTATGTAGGGGCTCAGCTATGGTCGCTTTGTGGGGCAAGAAGATGTTGTAAAAATTAATGAGCCCCAGGAAAGCTTGTAAATCAGTCTTATTTCTGGGTCTTGGGGCGTTCTTGATTGTTTTTAGTTTGCTATTAGTGGGGTGAATGCCTTGTTTATCGATTAGGTACCCCAGGAACTCTACTTTATCTGTACACAGTTGACATTTATTTTTTTTAACTTTAAGGCCGGAGTCTTTAAATTTCTGGAGAACCAATTTAAGACGCTCTTTTAGTATTTCTCTATTCGGGGCAGCAATTAAAACGTCATCAAAGCATGGTACGACCCCTTTTATCCCCTGCAAGAGTCTCTCCATCAAACTTTGAAAAATCCCTGGGGCTACGCTAACTCCAGATTGGGGTTGGTTGCACTTAAAGGCACCTCGATGCGTAACGATCGTTTGTGCCTCTGCTGTTTTTAATCTACAGGCAGTTGTTGGTACGCCTGTGCTAAATCCAATTTAGCGAAGACTTTTCCACCCCCCAGGGAATGAAGGAGGTGTTGTACCACCAGCACCAGGTAAGTGTTCTGTTGAAGGGCGTAATTCAGGGTGGCATGGTAGTCCCCACAAATCCTTAACGATCCATCCGGTTTGATGGGTGTTACGATTGGGGTTTCCCAATGAGCGTGGTCTGTTGGTTCTAAAACACCCTGGGCTATTAATTTATCAAGCTGCTCGTCAATCTTTGGTTTAAGGGCAAAACGTACCCGACGAGGCTTAAGGCGGATGGGGGCTACTTCAGGGTTAAGGTTAAATGATATCAAGGTCCCCTTGTACTCGCCTAGATTGTCTGTAAAGACGTCCTGGAATTCCTGGATGAGGGCCTCCTCCTAGTCATTGCTTCTGGTTTGGTGAATGCTGGCTACCTCGATCCCGAGTGGAGAGAACCATTGAAGGCCTAACAAGCTAGGCTGATCATGGTCAATGACAGTCAATGGTAAAGATGCAGTATGATTTTTGAATGAGACCTGGACTAGGCTGGATCCGACAACTGGAATTCGATTTCCCTGATAATCCTTGAGTATAATTCTTTGGGTTCTGAGGTCTTTCCGCCGGACGGCAGGGATTAATTGTTTAAGGGTCTTCCAGGAAACCATCGAGAGGGACGATCCTGAATCGATTTCCATCACGCAGGGCTGGTTTTCGATGGAGACCTTCACTCGGATCTTCTTTGCATCTAATGATGAGGCATGACCAGTTGTAATGGTTTGGTGTGCCTCTTCTCGTTTCGTTGAATTGGCCAGTGGTTTATTTCTGTAGGAGTGGTTGTTCCATTGGTGGTTCAAATGTTCCCGATTCACAACACGATTTCCTGTGGTTTGGCGGTAGTTGGTCCCCCTCTGAAATGGCCTGGATCCTTGCTTGCTTCTACAGACCTTTCCAATGTGGCCTCTCTTCCCACAAACATGGCAGAGCACTTTGAGGAATTTGCAGTCTGATCATGGGTGGTTTGCCCCACAACCTGCACATTGATGCTGCAGTCTCTGATTACACTGGTGGCATTGGTCTCGTTCAGACCAGAGCCGGTTGACCTCTTCCTCATCACTTTCTGATGACGATTCGAGGTCCTCGTGGTGGGTTGCCATTGTATGTCCCTCTAGGCGAGGTGAGGTTTCGCCGGCGAGTTGGCATAGCGGGGCGTTGGTGCAGTGCATTCGGGCAGCCGACTTCCTGGTTGCTTCTGCTACAGTAGCATCAGCAATGGTATCTGTAAGGCTGATGTCGCCTTTCACCATCAGCTTACTTTGCACGTGCGGTGCATCTAGTTCCAGAACTATTCGATCTCTTAGAGCTTCTTCGAGGTCAGTGAACCTGCAGAGGCCTCCCAGGTTCCGGAGATCCACGATGAAATCTGCAACGCTTTCTCCTTTCCACTGGTCTCTCTGGTAAAATTCATGTCTTCGGACAAGCGTTGGTACGGTAGGTGCATAGTGGGCCTGTAGGAGGGGCTCGAGGACATCCCATTCCATGGATTTCACCTCAGCCGGTTTCGCCGGTGCCTTAGCCATCTTAAAAATGGCAGGTCCGCAGTGGCTCAGTAATACCGCTCGCTTTTTTTCCCGTTGTGGCATCCTTCAAGTTGTTGATCTCCAGAAACATCTGGAACCGGTCCATGTATGAGTCCCAGTCTTCTTGTGCCGGGTCAAATGGAGCGGGTGGTATGGCGCCGCCGGACATGGTTTCCGCCGTCAATGTGCCTTCAGCCACATGCTCTGTTTCATGCTCTGTAGTGTTCAGTCAGCTCTGACATCTCCGTATCCCATCCTCATCACCAGTGTTAAGTTCTGCGCATGGGCGCAAGGAACGGAGACAAGACGGTGAACAGTGAACTTCAACTCTTTATTAATCATTTTGAACAGATCAAAAACCTAGGGCAGCAGCAGCCCTTTTGTAGGCAAGCTGCTGATCTAGTAACCAATGAGAAATGTGGAGTTTTTAACCCCTTTAACCAATGAGAATGGCTTGTTAACAGCCAATCTGATTCTCCTGATCGGACCAATCCGATATCGCTATTATCGGCCAATCAGAAGTGCAGGATTAGAACCCTGCTATTTCTAAAGTTTTGATAAAACTTTATTTAAGTGTTTTATTAGTTCATAACAGGTACAATGTAGATAAGTTTTTTCTCTTTATTTTTTGGTTGCAGGGTATGTGCAGTGTACCAACTTCATATTAGGACTTCCACCCACAGATATCTAAAAGTTGTCTTTATAGCAGTGTCAAAAACAGGTCATAAAAACCTTACTTAAAACTGAGTTTCTTCCTGTCAAAGGAAACTTTCTTTATCCTATTTTTACATTAGTGACCATTGATAAAGTCCAAAATAGTTAAAGAACAAAGGATTATTTACTTTGACTGGTCCTACAGCAAAGCATCCTTATGTTCCTAGTTGCAAAACTGTTAGAAAGTTGCTTCTAAAAATACAGTTTTGCAGTTTAGGACTTAAGCTATTTTTTTTAAAAAAAAAATTTATTGTTTTTTTGAGACAAACATAAACAAACACAACGTAAAAACATCAAACCATCTTCCATATATGTACATACAATGTGTCGGTTGGTTTACAAATTGTTTTGTGCTTCCACTTCATAGTCTTCAATTAGAATTACATTGTATATGTTCTCATATTGTCAATCAAATATTCCTAAATACATTAATATCTTTATTAATCAATCATTTGATTATACTATTATTCATTCATGTTTTACGAAATAATCCACATTTTATTTAATTTATTTTATGACAGTTCATATTTTCATCTCAAATCTATCCTATAATCATTTTGTAGATATAATAAAAAATACATCTTTATATATTCATTATGTTCTAAAAATCTACATGTTTCATTATAATTTTTTATTGTCTGACTATTGATAGAATAGATCCCAAATTATCTTCTTGTTCTCTGATTTCAAATGTCAATCTACTCATTTCAGCACATTCCATTTTTTTTTTAATAACTTCCTCCTGTGTTGGTATTTTCTCATTTTTCCTGTTTTTAGCAAGTACAATCCTAGCCGCTATTAATACATTTACAATCAAATATTTCAATTTTTTACTATATATTTTTTACTATATATTTCAGGTAAAATTCCCAATAAAAATATCTCTGGTTTCAAGTCCCATCCGCCTTAAGCCCTGTCGAGTTTCGTTTGCCTTAAAGCCAAAAATCGACGAACAACTTGATAAATTAATAGCTCAGGGGGTGCTAGAACCTACCGATCACTCCCCCTGGGAGACCCCAATTGTAACACCAATTAAGCCAGATGGTTCAATTCGAATTTGTGGGGACTACCAGGCCACCCTGAACCACACCCTACAGCAAAATGCATATCCGGTGCCGGTGGTGCAGCATCTCCTCCATTCCCTGGGGAGCGGAAAAGTCTTCCCTAAATTAGACTTAGCTCAGGCATATCAGCAATTACCTGTTGATGAAAGGACGGCACAGGCACAAATGATTGTGACGTACTGAAGTGCCTTTAAATGTACCTGGCTCCAATTCGGAGTCAGTGTAGCCCTGGGAATTTTTTAGAGCCTTATGGGGAGACTACTACAAGGGATTAAAGGTGTGGTCCCCTACTTTGACGATGTATTAATTGCTGCACCTACCAAAAAAATCTTACGGGAGCGTTTAAAATTAGTTCTACAAAAATTCCAAGACGCAGGTCTTAAAGTGAAAAAGAATAAGTGTAATTTGTATACAGAATAAGTGTAATTTGTATACAGATCGTGTCAAGTTTTTAGGGTACCTAATTGACAGTCAGGGTATTCACCCTACCGACAGTAAATTGAGAGCAATAAAAAAACACTCCCAGGCCTCGGAACAAGGCCGATCTCCAGGCGTTCCTAGGCCTCATCATCTTTTATAATGTATTTCTACCACATAAAGCAACTGTCGCTGAGCCATTACATTGTTTGCTAGACAAAAAAGCAATTTGGTTATGGGGTCATAAAGAAGAACAGGCGTTCCGTAATGTAAAAAAACTACTGATTTCTGACGCTGTACTCATGCAGTACAATGAGACTTTGCTGTTAAATATTACATGTGATGATTTGCCTTTTGGAGTGGGCACCATTTTGAGCCATGTACTGCCTAATGGTAACGAAGCCCCTGTTGCATATTTTTCAAAGACACTTTCAAAAACTGAGCGAAATTATAGTCAAATCGACAAAGAAGCCCTCGCAATTGTATCTGCCGTTAAAAGATTTCACGAGTACGTGTATGGCCGGGCTTTTACTATCGTGACTGACCACAAACCATTATTGGGGATAATAGCTGGAGATAAGCTGACTCCCTACATATTATCCCCCAGGATGACAAGCTGGTCAGAATTCTTGGCTGCTTGTAATTATTGGCTGCAATACTGCCCGGGGAAAGCCATTCCCCATGCCGACGCATTGAGCCAAGCACCGCTTCCAGAAACTCTCGATGATCCCACAACGGTAATCACGTTACAGATTGAAACACTCCACATACCGCCATTAACTGCCCGAGATATCGTGAGAGAAACCAGACGTGACCCCACCTTAGCACAAGTCCTAAGCTGGGTAGAATGCAGATGGCCATTGGACCAATTATTGGATGACTTCATACCATTCAAGACTTGACAAACGGAGTAGTTTTCTCAAAAAGGCTATGTCATCTGGGGTGATAGAGCCGTTATCCCAGAATGACTCCAAAAAGCAGTACTGAGAACCTTGCATGATGGCCACCCCGGTATCGTGCAAATGAAAGCCCTCGCACGAAGCTATGCATGGTGGCCGGGCATCGACAAGCAAATCGAGAATTGGGTTAAAGCTTGTCATAGATGCCAGGAAGTGAGCAACGCCCCACCAAAAGCCATCCCTACCGAATGGGAGACACCAAGGGGACCCTGGTCCCGTATTCACCTGGACTTTGCGGGGCCGACCAAAGGCCACACCTTCCTTCTAACCGTCGACGCCTACATGAATTGGCTCGAGATTCACCGCATGACGACCACGACCACTGAAGCGGTTATCAAAAAATTCGAAAGACTGTTTGCAACTCACGGATTACCAGACGTTCTGGTATCCAACAACAGGCCCCAATTTACCATGCTGTCCTTCGAGCAGTACCTGGCTGACTGCGGCATGCAGTACCTGGCCGACATGCGCTCACCTCGCCTGTGCACACTGCGATCAATGGCAGGGCTGAGCGCATGGTCCAATTTGTTCAGAAAACTTTGCAGAAATTAGACTACGATAACATCAACGACAAAATCAACCAAATCCTTTTTCTACAACACATCACACCCCATAGCATCACCAACAAAACTCCCGCTGAACTGCTAATGGGACGAAAGCTCCGCTCCCACCTCGACCGGTTACACCCAGCTTATGAACTGGAAAAACCACTAGGATCCAGCTGCCAATGTCGTACCTTCCAGGTAGGCGATTTGATATACGCTTAAAACCTATTGGGCGATCCGCTGTGGGTAGAGGTGACAGTAGTTCGTGTAACCGGCCTGAGATCCTACCTTGAACAATGCCTTGATGATAGACTATGGAAACGCCATATCGATCAATTACGATCACGGCTCCGGTCGGGCATTTCTGAACTCCCTTATGACCAAACTGAGGTGGGGGGAGATACGGAAGAAGACAAATTTCAATTAGAAGAAAAACCATTCGAAGGGAACGATAGCGGAATAGAGACACAGGAATTGGAACCAGAGATGGGAATAGATTCACCTCAGGGAGTTGCCGAAGATATTGGTGACGATGGAAACGTGAACTCTGAACCAGAGGCAACCCCTTCGCCAAACAATTATTTACCTCAGCGAGATTGCAGCCAAATGCAAAACACACAGCGAAAATCAAAAAGACTAATAAAGCAACTGTCCTACCTTAAGGACTATGTAACTGCGCCCTGTAAACAGAAGCCAGGGGGAAGGGGTGTTGTGAATGCATATAGGTTTAATAAAGTTATCTTGAACTTGGAGTCAAGTGCAGGGTTCTAGCCCTGCACTTCTGATTGGCTGTTAATGGCAGGATCAGATTGGCCATTAACGGAGCGTTCATATTGGTTAAGGGAGCTAGCGCTCCTAGATTGTTATTGGTTAAATAGTTATTGGGTTGCCTATATAAGGAGGGCTATAACTGCCATTGAGTTTGAGCTGTCACCATGTAAATAAAGAGTTGAAATTCACCATTCCAGAGGCTCGTCTCCATTCTTTCTCGCCCATGCTCCAAACATAACAGAAGTGCTACCAGGAGACAGGCCAGTACATCAAGAGATGTGGAGGATATTGTAGGAGGGCAACAACCCAGCATCAGGACCTCTACCTCCGCCTTTGTGCAAGGAGGGACAGGAGGAGCACTGCCAGAGCCCTGCAAAATGACCTCCAGCGGGCCACAAATGTGCATGTGGCTGCTCAAATGGTCAAAAACAGAATCCATGAGGGTGGTAAGAGGGCCCAATGTCCACAGGTAGGAGTTATGCTTACAGCCCAACACCATGCAGGACGTTTGGCATTTGCCAGAGAACATCAAGATTAGCAAATTCGCCACTGGTGCCCTGTTCTCTTCACAGATGAAAGCAGGTTCACACTGAGCACATGTGACAGACGTGACAGGGTCTGGAGATGCCGTGGAGAACATTCTGCTGCCTGCAACATCCTCTAGCATGACCGGTTGGGTCAGTAATGGTGTGGGGTGGCATTTCTTTAGGGGACTGCACAGCCCTCCATGTGCTCACCAGAGTTAACCTGACTGCCATTAGGTACCAAGATGAGATCCACAGACCCCTTGTGAGACCATAAGCTGGTGCGGTTGGCCCTGGGTTCCTCCTATTGCAAGATACTGCTCGACCTCATATGGCTGGAGTGTGTCAGCAGTTCCTGCAAGATGAAGGCATTGATGCTATGGTCTGGCCCGCCCGTTCCCCAGAGCTGAATCCAATTGAGCACATCTGGGACATCATGTCTCGCTCCATCCACGAATGCCATGTTGCACCACAGACTTTCCAGGAATTGGGGGATGCTTTAGTCCAGGTGTGGGAGAAGATCCCTCAAGAGACCATCCACCACCTCACCAGGAGCATGCCCAGGCATGGTAGGGAGGTCATACAGTCACGTGGAGACCACACAGGCTACTGAGCCTCATTTTGACTTGTTTTAAGGACATTGCATCAAAGTTGGATCAGCCTGCAGTGTTTTTTTCCACTTTAATTTTGAGTGTAACTCCAAATCCAGACCTCCATGGGTTGCTAAATTTGATTTCCATTGAAAATTTTTGTGTGATTTTGTTGTCAGCACATTCAACTATGTAATGAACAAAGTATTTAATAAGAATATTTCATTCATTCAGGTCTAGGATGTCTTATTTTTGTGTTCACTTTATTTTTTTGAGCAGTGTATATTCTGGCTTAATACACTAGTCTGAATCACAGAACATGCTTAGATAATGGCTGGGTTCCCATGACACAAGCAAAGACAAACTGCTTAGTCCAATTTTATATTAGTACAAGTCATTGTGTGAATTCACCCTATCTGTAGATTAGGAAGGGGTCTAAAACTTTGATTTTTTTTCTTGACCAGTATTTGGTGCAAAACTGGAAAAAGCAATACTGCAGAAGCTCTTCCTGTACATTAAGATAGACCAATAAGAATTCTATAGTCTTAGATTGAAAACAAAAACAAATAGCTGCAAAGCAAATGGAAATGAAAACTGCTGGATGAATTCTTAAAACTACTGGAATGTTATAGAAGTTTGCTGGGCTGGAAAGATGAGAGTTCAGAGGTAAAAAAAAAAAAGTTATTTTCTTGTTGTGGCAGGGCTATCATATTAATTATATTTTAATACACTAACTTTGCATTTCATATACTATTTTATAAAAAATATATTTTCTTGTCAAGAAATCTCTGATTCAAGGATGGCTGCACATAAATGGCTCTCCACAGGAAACCCAGGAAATGCAGACACCACATAAGGCTGCCACATACAAAGAAAATACACAAAAATCACAAGTTAATCTGTTTTGAACTGTTGACTGAAGGTTCAATAATAATCTATTCTAGCATTTTATACTAGATTAAGATATATAGCATGAACATAGTCCAAGCAGAGAAGAACATATTCCAAGCATTTTTTTTAGGGAACTTGTGTTTCATTTTTCTTTCCTTTCCTTAGTTCATTCTCTGCTAAAAGTAATTAAGGAAACAATGCAACATTATTTCAATTAGATGGTATTGCTTGCAGCTGATTGAAAATAAGTAAGAACTGTAGTTGTCTTGGTCTCCAAAAAAGACTCCAATAACATATAGGTGAGGTGTGTTCATCATTGTGAGTCTCAATCTCATCTAAATGCTGATTCAGATATGATCTCACTAAACTCCATAATGGCTTTGCTGAGAATATACCTAGCACATATACCTAGCACACCAAAAACATAACTTACAGTTTTACAAAGACAGACCAGAAATAAAAGTTAAAATAAGCAAAAAAAAATAGTAAGAGAACACCTGTCTGATCTTCATGAAAACAAATCACTGGGGCCTGATGGATTACATCCCAGAGCTTTAAAGGAGCTGACAGAGGTCATCTCAGAATCACTGCACCATATCTTTCAAAAATCCTGGAGCACCGGGAACTACCAGAGGACGGGAAAAGAGCTGATGTGGTTCCTATCTTCAAAAAAGGAAAAAATTCCTGGGTCTGTTACCCAGGAAACTATAGACTAACATCAATACCCGGGAAGATACTGGAAAAGATAATAAAAAAAACAGATCTGCCAACATATAGAAACAAGTAAAGTAATAACTAGCAGTCAGCACGGGTTTGTTAAAAACAGATCATGCCAAACCAATCTTATTTCATTCTTTAACACAGTGACTAAATTAGTAGACCAGCAAAATACTGTGGACATAATATATTTAGATTTCAGCAAGGCAGTCAACAAAATAGATCACAGCCTACTTCTTAGTAAGCTAGAAAAAAGTGGAATAAATAGCACCACCACTAGATGGATTCGCAACTGGCTGGCAAATCATTCTCAATGAGTAGTCCTTTATGGGTAAGTCTACATGGAGAGAAGTAAGCAGTGGGGTGCCATAAGGTTCCTTCTTAGGCCCAGTACTCTTCAATATCTTCATCAATGACTTAGATGAGGGAATAGATGGAGAACTTACCAAATTTGCAGATGATACTAAGCTGGCAGGAATAGCTAACACCCTTATGGAAAGGTTATTGCAAGGAATTAAGGGCGTGGTCCCCTATTTTGATGATGTATTAATTGCAGCCCCAACCAAAAAAATCTTACAGGACCGGTTAAAATTAGTCCCAAGAAAATTCCAAGAAGCCGGTCTTAAGGTTAAAAAAAATAAATGTAAATTGTGTAGTGACAGTGTTGAGTTTTTAGGGTACCTGATTGATAGCCAGGGCATTCACCCTACCAAAAGTAAATTAAAAGCGATCAAAAATGCTCCCAGGCGACGAAACAAGGCCGATCTACAGGCTTTCCTAGGCCTCATCAATTTCTATAATGTATTTTTACCGCACAAAGCAACTGTCGCTGAACCGTTACACCGATTGTTAGATAAAAGGGCAATTTGGTTATGGGGTTACCGTGAAGAACAGGCATTCCGAAATGTAAAAAAACTGCTCACTTCTGACTCTGTACTCATGCAGTATAACGAGACTTTGCCATTAGTTATAACCTGTGATGCATCGCCTTTTGGGGTGGGCACCATTTTGAGCCACGTACTGCCTAACGGGAACGAAGCCCCTGTTGCATATTTTTCAAAGACTCTTTCAAAAACTGAGTGAAACTATGGACAAATTGATAAAGAAGCCCTTGCAATCGTCTCAGCTGTGAAAAGATTTCACAAATACGTGTATGGCAGGGCTTTTACTATTGTGACTGACCACAAACCGTTGCTAGGGATAATAGCTGGAGATAAGCCGACTCCCTACATATTATCCCCTAGGATGACCCGATGGTCAGAATTCTTAGCTGCTTATAACTATCGGCTGCAATACCGCCTGGGGAAAGCCATTCCCCACGCCGACGCATTGAGCCGAGCACCGCTTTCAGAAACTCTCGACAATCCGGCACCAACGGTAACCACATTGCAAATCGAGGCACTCAACTCGCCGCCACTGGCCGCTCGAGACATCGTGAGAGAAACCCAACGCGACCACACCCTAGCTCGAGTCCTAGGCTAGGTAGAACGCGGATGGCCATTGGACCAATTGTCTGATGACTTCACACCATTCAAGTCTCGACAGACCGAGCTCTTCTCCCAGAAAGGCTGTGTCATCTGGGGCAATAGAGTCGTTATCCCAGAATGGCTCCGAAAAGTGCTGCTGAGAACCTTGCATGATGGCCACCCCGGCATCGTGCGAATGAAAGCCCTTGCACGAAGCTACGCATGGTGGCCGGGCATTGACAAGCAAATTGAATAGTGGGTTAAAGCTTGTCCCAAATGCCAAGAATTTAGCAATGCCCCTCCAAAAGCCATGCTTCCCTACTGTTTCCCTACTGAATGGGAAACACCACGTGGACCCTGGTCCCGAATTCACCTGGACTTCGCAGGGCCAACCAAGGGCCACACCTTCCTGCTTACCGTCGATGCCTACTTGAATTGGCTCGAGATTCATCGCATGACTACTACAACCTCCGAGGCAGTCATCAAGATTTTAAACAGACTCTTTGCAATCCACGGATTACCAGACGTCCTGGTATCCGATAACGGCCCACAATTTACTGCACTAGCGTTCGAGCAGTACCTCGTTGACCGCGGCATCCGCCATGCGCTCACCTTGCCTGCGCACCCTGCGACCAATGGCCGAGCAGAACGCGTGGTCCAATTTGTAAAGAAAACCTTGCAAAAGGTCAACTACGATAACATTGACGACAAAGTCACTCAAATCCTCTTCTTGCAACACATCACCCCACATAGCATCACCAACAAAACTCCCGCTGAACTGCTTATGGGACGAAAACTCCGCTCCCACCCCGACCGGTTGCACCCGGCTTATGAACTGGAGAAACTACTAGGATCCAGCGGCCGCTGTTGCACCTTCCAGGTAGGAGACCTGGTTTATGCAAAAAACCTATCGGGCGACCCGTTGTGGGTGGAAGTGACAGTAGTATGTGTAACTGGCCCCAGATCCCACCTTGTGCAATGCCGTGACAATAAACTCTGGAAACGGCATATCGACCAATTACGGTTGCGGCTTGCAGCAGCCAGTCTGCAACTCCCCTATGACCAAACTGAGGGGGGGGAGGTACGGAAGAAGATGATGCCCTAGGAACGTTCCCGTTCGAAGGGAACGACGATTTAACAGAAACCCAGGCTGCGGAGCCAGAGGGAGAAATGTTTGCACCTCAAGAAATTGCGGAAAATGGGGGCAACGACGCAGAAGTGAACTCTGAACTGGAGGTAGCCCCACTACCAAACAACGATCTACCTCAGCAGGACTGCAACCACCCGATACAACAAAAGTCAAAGAGACTAAAAAGACAACCGTCCTATTTAAAGGACTATGTAACTGCGCCCTGAACTAAGAAGCCAGGGGGAAGGGGTGTTGTGTATGCAATATAACTAATAAAGTATGAGCTTGGAGTCAAGTGCAGGGTTCTGGCCCTGCACTTCTAATTGGCTGTTAAGCGGCTGGACCGGATTGGCCCGTTCTGGGGAATCCGATTGGCCCTCAACAGAAATGACTTATTGGTTTAAGAGCTAACATTCCTAGCTCATTATTGGTTAATCGTTACAAGGTTTGCCTATATAAGGCGGGTTTTACTGCTGTTCAATCGAGCAAGTTATGATGTAAAGAGCTGAAGTTCACCGTTCAGAAGCTTGTCTCCATTCTTTCTTGCCCATGCTCAAAACTTAACACTAATATTACTCTTTAAAGCCTTAGTAAGACCACACCTAGAGTATTGCATCCAGTTTTGTTCACCACATTACAAAAAAGATGTTCAGACTCTAGAAAAAGTACAGAGAAGAGCAACCAGGATGATTAGGGGACTGGAGGCTAAAACATACAACAAATGGTTGCAGGAACTGGGCTTGGCTAGTCTAGTAAAGAGAAGGACCAGGGGAGACATGATAGCAGTCTTCCAATATTTGAAGGGCTGCAACAGGGAGGAAGGGCTCAAGCTATTTTCTAAAGCTCCTGTAGGACAGACAAGGAATAATAGATGGAAACTGAACAAGGAGAGATTTAACCTGGAAACAAGGAGAAACTTTCTGACAGTAAGAACAGTCAACCAATGGAATAGCTTTCCCTCAGAAGTTGTCAGAGTGCCATCACTTGAGACCTTCAAGAGGAGATTGGACTGCCATTTGTCAGAAATGGTGTAGGGTCTTCCGCTTGGATGGGGGGTTGGACTAGATGACCTACAAGGCCCCTTCCAACTCTGATTATCTGTATCTGTATCACATTAAAGCACATGCTTTATTATTTTTTTTAGCAATGCTGTTTCTCCAATTTTCTATGTTGATTGAAACAATAGTCTAAGCTGAGAAAATCTCTTTCTACATTAGCAATGTCAATAGTATAAACTTCTTATATAATGCCATTTTTCTATATTTTTCCCTGGAAAGTTGGTCTTGTATTTTTTTGTTACATTTCTGTTGTTTATATTTTCTTTCTACTAGGACAGGGGTGTCAAACTCAAGGCCCGCAGGCTGGATCTGGAGTACTTAAATCTGAGTCATGGGTCAGCATGGAAATAGCAAAGGACTGGCCCTCGGTACCTCTGGCAGCCAAAACGAGATGTGGGGATCTGCACACAGCCTGCACGTGCCCTGTTTTCAGCCTGGATGATCTCCTGGAGCACTCTGCTCACCAAAATGGGATGCAGGGGGCCATGTGGCCCATTTTTAGCCTGAACTGCCTCCTGCTTCTGCCAGCCAAAATGGTTTTGGCCGGTGGGGTGCTATAGGATGCATCCATCCTGTCTCCCCGCCTCCCCTTCCTGGATGGCCCACGGAGGAGAACTACAATGATCCAAGAAGAAATCTAGTTTGACATCCCTATGTGAGGACAAAGTTGATCACGTTACGGGCGGATCGTGACATATCACAATGTGGGTTTTTTTGCCTTTGTGGAACGGGGGGGGGGGGGTACATGGCCTGCACATTTTGTATCCAGCCCGCAGGATTTGAAAGGCCTGTGCTAGGAGTTAAAGCATAGATAATTTTTCCTCCAATTTTTCCTCTTATCAACAAACTGGAAGGATTGCTTGGATTGAGAAATAATTATTGCCTAAAAATTGCCCAATAACCATTGATGGCCAAAAAGGATTCAATCCTCCTAGGATAACACATTAGCTATTAGATCATTTAGGTTGTCAGTGCATTATACAGTTCATCAATACGTGGATGTTAGTGCATATATACATTCTGACATATGAACAGATTGAGAGGTTCAAATAAGGGATACTCAAATAAATGAAATAAATGTATTAACGCCAGCTAAATTTTTTAGTACATTTAGTTGTCACAGATTTTATTTATTATTTATTCATAAAGAACATGTATTTACATATCCAAAAGAAACTCTGCAACAGGATGGGAATATGTTATATAAATAATAAAGATTGCATATATAAATGAATACAAGAGAATAACAACAACCAATACAATCAGGAAATTATATATATATATATATATATATTGATAAAAGTTTTATTGATTTTAACAACAAACAAAAAACATATAAGACATAAAACATAATTTAAAAAAAATATCATTCTTCATAAATTTACAGTGTATCGGTTGGTTTACAACTCCCTTTTGTGCATCCATTTCATAGTCATCAAAATAATTATATTACATAATAATTCACATTATCAATCATCAGTAAAATATCCCAATATCATTATTGAACAATCATTTGACTATAATTTTACTAATTCATATTTAAGCGAGATAACTATAATTAAGTTAAATTATTTTATAACAAATCATAGAATCATACCAAATCTATCTTAATAAAATATTCCAAAAAATTATAAAAACCAAGAAAAATTATGTGTTCATTATTTCCTAAATTTCTAAATATTCTATTATTATATTGTATTATCTAACCATTGATAAAAAAGATCCCAAATTTCATAAAATTGTTTATCTTCTTGTTCTCTAATTTCAAATGTCAATCTGCTCATTTCAGCACATTCCAATATTTTCTTAATAATTTCTTCCTCTAATGGTATTTTCTCACTTTTCCAATGTTTAGCAAATACAATCCTAGCCGCTGTTAATACATTTACAATCAAATACTTTAAATTTTTATTATATATATCAGGTACGATTCCCAATAAAAAAATCTCTGGTTTCAAATCTATGTGTTTCTTTGTCATTTTTTCCAGCCATATGCGAATTCTAGTCCAGTATTTCCTGGCCTCCTCACAAGTCTACCACATATGGTAATATGAGCCAGGTATCTGATGACATTTCCAGCACTTTTCAGATTTATTCTGGAATATTCTTGCTATTCTTGTCGGGGGAAAGTGCCATCTGTAAAACATCTTATACAAATTTTCTTTATATGCTATTGACATTGTCATTTTATAATTTTGTGACCACAATTTTTGCCATTTCTCTAAATCAATCCCATATCCAAAATTCCTTCTAAAATAATCCTGTGATTTAGTTCCCTTATACCATAAAAAAGCATGCCAACCCAATAATAAATCATGACCTTCTAATGTCAACAATCTAGTCTTTCTTAATGTTATCCATTCTTTAACCCACATTAAGTTTGCAGCTTGATAGTACAACTCCCAATTAGGAAGGCCAAATCCTCCTCTAATTCTAGCATCCTGTAAAAGTTTTAATTTTATTCTCGCGTTCTTGCCTTGCCATATAAACTTCAACACAATTTTATTTAATTCTTCAAAGTAATCCTTACTTAACCTAATTGGTATTGATTGGAACAAATATAAAATTCTTGGTAAAATATTCATCTTGATTGTTGAAATTCTACCTATCAATGACAATTGTAGGTTTTCCCATTGTTTCAGGTCAGATGCTATCTGCTGTTTAAGTTTGATATAGTTATTCTCTTTCAGTGTAGTACATCTTGACGTCAAATATATCCCCAAATATTTAACTTTGTTCCTAACTTGAGTTTTCAATAAATCTGCCAGCTCTTCTCTTTGTCTTAATAACATGTTCTTTGTCAGAATCTTTGTTTTGTCTTTATTTATTTTTAAACCAGCCATTTCACCATATGTCTCTATCTTTTCCAATAGTTTTAAAGCTGTTTCTAAAGGGTCTTCCCAAATAAAGACCAAGTCATCCGCAAAGGCTTGCAATTTGAATTCCTCCTTTTTGACTTTCATTCCTTTTATGTTTATATCCTCTCTAATATTTCTATTTAAGACTTCCAAGGTCAATACAAATAACAAAGGAGATAATGGGCATCCTTGTCTTGTACCTTTTTTAATATTGATAGAGTCTGTGAATTCTCCATCTCTCATTACTTTTGCTGTTTGCTTATAACATACAGCTTCTATTGCTTGGATAAATTTTCTAGCAAAGCCCATCTGTTCCAATAGTAATAACATAAATCTCCAGTTCACATAATCAAATGCTTTTTGGGCATCTAAAAATATCAAAGACATTTGTTTTTCTGAGTGCGCCTCATAATATTCCAATGTGTCCAGGATTACCCTCATATTGTCTTTAATCTGTCTCTTTGGTAAAAATCCATTCTGATCAGAGTGAATAAAGTTATTTGGGTATTTTTTAAGCCTTTCTGCCAAGATTGAAGCAAAGATTTTATAGTCTGCATTCAATAAGAAATAGGTCTATAGTTCTTAATTTGTAATGGGTCAACCCCTTCTTTTGGAATAAGTGTAATATAAGCTTCTGACCATGTTTTAGGTATTTTTTTATTTATCATAACTTCATTCATGACTTCTAACAGTGGAATGCTCAATGATTCTTGTAATGTTTTATAAAATTCTGCCGGGAAACCATCTGGTCCTGGTGCTTTTCCATTGTTCTGTCTGTTGAGTGCTTCGGTTAATTCCATCATTGTTATAGCACTTTCTAACATTTTCCGAGTTTCATCAGGTATCTTAGGTAGGTTAGCATTTTGTAAATATTGTTTAATTTTTTCCTCATCAAGATCCTCCTTTTTATATAATTGTCCATAAAAATCTTGAATAATTGCCTTTTTCTCCTTATTACCATAACAAATTTGACCATGATCATCTATTAACTGTGATATTTTCCTTGATTCTTTCTCTTTTCTCAACTTATATGCTGACCATCTACCTGGCCTATTTGCATCTTCAAAATAGTTCTGTTTAGAACTTCTAATTTTTTATGCCAGTTCTTCTTTCTCTGCTGTTTAATTATGTCCATTTTAAGTTTGATATCTTTTTTCTGTGGCATCTTCTGTAATTCTTTTTCCAGTTTTTTAAGGTCATCTTCTAAAGCTTTAATTATTTGCCTCTTCCTAATGTTCTTTTTCTTTGTATAATCAATTATTAATCCTCTTGCATTTATGCCCCAAATGATAAACAAGAAGAATTTTATAAAAAATTACATATGAAAATAATTGAACTGGACTATGTTAATATACTTATGATGGGGGATTTCAATGGAATTGTAGACAATAAACTGGACTATACAGTAAAAACAACACGACAAAATAGGAAAACTCTCCCTAAATCCTCTTTTAAAATGACAGGTGAACTAAATTTAAAAGATATATGGAGAGAAAGAAATGCTAAAACTCAACAATATACTTTTTATTCAAACAGGCATTTATCGTGGTCCAGAATAGATATGATTTGGACATCAACAGAATTATTATCTAATATTCAAGAAATAAATATTGAAACAAGTACATGGGCAGACCATAATCCAATGACAATTAAATGGAAAGGACAAAAAAGAAGATCTAGATGGACATTAAACAATACTATTCTAAAGGAAAAAGATTTTACACAATGGATGGAAAAAGAATTGGCCTAATTCTTTAATGAAAGCAAAAAAGAAGAAACTTCAATACAGAATGTTTGGGATACAATGAAGGAAATTATATTTCTTAAAGTGTAACAGAATAATTCTGCTTGTATAAACTCTACAAATCGTGGGTTGAGGATTTTCCAGTAAGTGCACATTTTGTAACACAGGGTATCCATTTTTGGTGATATGCATGATGATATGTTTCTGATAAGTATTATATTCCAGTGATTTATATGATGAAACATCCTGCATTTTAGAGATAAGATATCAAGATGGCTTGAAGCCCAGTTCCATCCTTTGTGATGACAGCTACTAAATGCATAATAAAAGATGCAAGGACCACAGTGCCAACCTGATGTCAGAAATCTTGCTACTGGCACTGACAATGCAAACAGAATGATGTAGTAGCAAACACTGACACTATGACAATACCGCATGACCAATTACTTTCCTTGAATGCCACAAAACTCAGTCCAAAACAACTGTATAGAAATTAGGAGATGAATATGTGGATGGATGGATGGATTATCAGACAGTTAAGATGAAGTTAAAATGAATCAATATTTTTTTAAAATAAATTTTATTGAAAATTAAAATTTAAAAACATTTGAACATGGTGATCTTTTGACATATATCAGCAGTCTTTACATTGTTATAATATCAGAATGTCAGATAACACATAATCAGAGTTGGAAGGGACCTTATAGGTCATCTAGTCCAACCCCCCCCCATCCAAGCGGGAGACCCTACACCATATCTGACAAATGGCAGTCCAATCTCTTCTTGAAGGTCTCAAGTAATGGCACTCTGACAACTTCCAAGGGCAAGCTATTCCATTGGTTGATTGTTCTCACTGTCAGAAAGTTTCTCCTTGTTTCCAGGTTAAATCTCTCCTTGTTCAGTTTCCTTCCATTATTCCTTGTCTGTCCTACAGGAGCTTTAGAAAATAGCTTGAGCCCTTCCTCCCTGTGGCAGCCCCTCAAATATTGGAAGACTGCTATCATGTGTCCCCTGGTCCTTCTCTTTACTAGACTAGCCAAGCCCAGTTCCTGTAACTATTCTTCACATGCCTTACTCTCCAATCCCCTAATCATCCTGGTTGCTCTTCTCTGCACTTTTTCTAGATGTTATCAAACAGTATAGCATTTGTGTGTGTGTGTGTGTACACACATACGCACACACACATATATATACATATATACATACAAATATATGTATGGTATTCAGCTTTGTTCGGGTATTTTCCCACGTCATTATAGTTGTACTTTTAAAGTTGTAGCAATGTTTCGGCAGAATCTCATCTGCCATCATCAGGCTTCTGTATTGTGTGAGTCTGTGAGTCTGAGACTTTCACAGCTGTTTCAGTTTTAAATTTGGGGCGACCCTACTGCTGTGCCAGAATGGTTTTTTTCTTCATCCTGATTGGTTGGGAGTCTTGGTCTGTGTTTATTGGTCTTGGAATTTGCTGTGTTCTGCTTGATTGAATCTCTTTGACCTGAAAGCATGAATAGAAGAGCTGATTCTACCAGACTGTCAATTATTTGGAGGCCTGCACTCACAAACAAAAAAATCTCCACACCACAAGCCAGGCAAACACCTGGGCACAAACAGATCCCCCCTGATACCTCCAGCTCAAACACACCCCAACCAGGCACCCAGATGAAACTAGCTTCCTAACTAATTATAACCATCCATTTACCCAGAGCCAAGCTGCACTAAAGGCCTCCAATAAAGTAACACAATGTTGCCAGCCAATCAAGACAAAAAAAGCCACAAAACAAACAGAAGATATTAGAAACACCAATCAAGCAGAATACAGCAAACTCCAAGACCAATAAACACAGCCCAAGACTCCCAACCAATCAGGATGAAGAAAAACCATTCTGGCACAGCAGTAGGCTAGCCCCAAATTTAAAACTGAAATGGCTGTTAAAGTCTGACTCACAGACGAATACAATACAGAAGCTTGATCATGGCGGATGAGATTCTGCCGAAACGTTGCTACAACTTTAAAAGCACAACTATAATGATGTGGGAAAATACCTGAACAAAGCTGAATACCATACATGTAAGTACCCACAAAAACTTAAGAAACACACACACACACACACACACACACACATACAGTACATATATATATATACATCTTTACATTGTAAATTTTTATATTCATTTCTATCTTAGAAATTTTATTGTAGTATAAACTCTTTCTTTAATTTCTATTTTACATTTTTTGACTTCCTTTCATATCCCTCCAATTGTAAATTTTTTCCATATTTCATAGAATTCTGAAGTATCTCGTTCCTTCAGTTCAATGAATCAATATCTTGAGTGGCTGCCATATTGATCCAGAAGTATTCACATCAAATTGGACAATCCATGCCTTTTTGGATCAACCTTTCAGACATATTGCCTTATCTAAACAGAGAAACAGAATGACCAAGGATCAGCAAAAATGCAGTGGGAACAGGAACAACGTCTAACTTCCTGCTAAGATTTCCTGTTCAGTTTTCTCATGAGAAGCTGACAGGAAGCATCAAATTTTTTCTACCTTCCTTCCTTCCTTCCTTCCTTCCTTCCTTCCTTCCTTCCTTCCTTCCTTCCTTCCTTCCTTCCTTCCTTCCTTCCTTCCTTCCTTCCCTCCCTCCTTGAATTTCTTTTTGCTTCCCTATTTATTTTGTTCGTGGGAAGTTTGCAAGGATAAAATCAGTGGAGAACCACTTTATAACCACTAATACAATTTTATAATGCCCTGGTAAGATCACCCTTACTTGCGAATATTGCATCCAGTTTGGGTTTGCCATGATATAAAAAGAGAAAAGCAACAAAAATGATTAGGGACTAGAAGCTAAAACATACAAAGAACAGTTGCAGGAATTAGTTATGTCTAGCTTTATGAAAAGAAGGACTAGGAGTGACATGATAGCAGCGTTCCAATATCTAAGGGACTGTCACAAAGAAGAGGCCAGCAGGAAATTATAAATCCAAGGCCAGCAGGCAGGTGAGACAGGGAGTGAAGGCTGTGCATAGTACAGTCAGAAATGATATATGGGATACATAATAGGGGCTATGTGAATTGGGAAGAGTGTGTGGGTATTTACCAGAGAAGCGGTGCAGGTTGAGTAGGATACACAGGAGGTGACACAGGTAAAGAAGTATGTGTCTGTGTGTCTATGTGATGAGGTGGGTAATAACTAAAGGAGTGTTTTTCTTGAAAATCAGTATTTGCCCTTGTCATATTTTTATATGACTCCTCTTAATTTCTTTTTCATTGACAGATGCCTGCAAAATTCTGCCTATCCTGTGTTGATATATGGTTTTAAATAAAAAATAAAGCCTTTTTAATTATGGTGGTGAGAGAAATCCTTGAAATATTTTTAAGGAATCCATCATCTGTCTTTCTATCTCCCCATCTGTCTGCCTGTCTGTCCATCCCTCCCTCCCTCCCTCCCTCTCACACACACACAAACACACACAGACTCACACACATTGTAAAGACTCAAGCTTGACTTCTGGTAATTATATCATGGCAAAGTGGTTTGTCACTTCTGTAATTTTTTTCTAGCTTTCTTGGGAATAAACAACCAAACTAATAATTTACACTTTCTCCAGTGACATTTTACAGACCTCAGAATGTCCCCTGAACATGCCACCAACTAAATTAGTGGTAAACTGTCTGGTCATTTTGAATTGGGAAATACAAAAAAAGTATTCCCCAAACTATACAATAGGCTTTATTTTATTTTTTTTTAATAAAAATAAACCTTCCCAAAATTGTAGTAAAAACTGAAAATCTTCACTCTGCTCATATGTGTGACAGAATCCTGACAGTTGTACACCCCAATCCCCCTGTAATGCTGCTTTGATGCTTCCCTAAGAATTGCCCTCGTTTCTTCTTTCTCTTGTGAGAGTCTTCTAAGAAAAGAAAACTTGAAGTATGGTTTAAATTGATCAGGAGTGTCTTCAGGGCTAGAGTAAACAAAAAAAAAGTCAAGATGACAGCCACAACCATATAATGAAAGCTCTGTTCCACTTTTTACATGTGCTATAACTACATGGTAATAGTAACCATCTTGATGTTTTTGATCTCCCTGCAGATTCCCCCTAACCAAGATAGATTCACTCTTATTTTCACTTGATTCAACAAAGATGGCTTTCATCCTGTCTTGTTCAATGATTTGTTGGTTACTATCTGGCTAACTCAAATCTTAAAATTAAACATTGATTACTACAGCACTTCCTGTCATGCACAAGTAACCAGATCCACATGTATGCGATTTAAGCCAACTACCATTTGTCTGAAATGGTGTAGAGTTTCCTGCGTAAGAAGGGGTTTGGACAAGAAGACTTCCAAGGCCCCTTCCAACTCTGTTACATATTCTATTCTATTCCATTCTGTTCTGTTCTGTTCCGTTCCATTCCATTCTGTTCCATTCCATTCTGTTCTATTTTATTCTATTTCCACTCCACCCCACCCCACTCCTCCATTCTATTATAAATTTTATATAATCCTATTATAAGGAATCCCCCAGAACTCAATGGAGTTAAGGTTCAATGGAGGTTAAGGATAGATCAGTTGTCAATCTGTTGCAGCTACACAAATATTCAAGGCTAATTCCATGCTTGAACTCTCTCCCACTTGACTGGATATTTCCCAACACTTCCCATCAATACCATTTAGCTAAAGTAGAGGAGTTAGCTAGTAATGCCTTTTGCTTGCTAGTGTATTCTTCAACTAATTGGGAACAAAAAATATATATGATGGAAGTCCACATAATTTTTGGAACAAGTAATAATTAAGACATCAGATTCAAAGAAAGGGGCTCACTTCAAATCACCAGCCTTAACTGGCCATTTAGAAACAAAAGGATAACATTGAAGTCAAGGAGGGAAGCCTTTTTTTTCTGTGGCCCCTGCCAATTGGTATATACTCCCACCAGAAGTGAGATCCAATCTCACCCCTTTGGCCTGCCAGAGAAGCCTTAAATCTGGCTCTGTGGTCTGCTCTGGGCCCTGATGAGGTGCTGTATGGTGGTACTGGCTGATGGGCTATAGAGAAAATCCATCTGCACGTGTTACCATTCTCTTGGTTTTTCATTTCTATTTAATCTTGTTAACTTTAATCTTTATGCTACCTTTTTATAATTTTGTAAACAGCTTAGACAGTTATTTCAACAGTGCTAAGGGGAACAAAGAAAATTAATTAAATAAATTAAATGAACCTTTATTTACAGTTAGAATGTTGTTAGGATTAATAAAGGTCATTTTACATACAATATGAACCAAAGCAGTAGCCACTGAAATCTTCTTGGTGCTTAAGTCAAGAAAGCTTTTCTCAAGTACTTTGCCTTGGGGGCATATTGGAAAGATCATATGCATCCATTTTTGTTTTTAAACTAATTAAAGGCAAGTTCCTCCAGAATATTAAGAAAGCTATTGAAATGCAGATGTGTTTATAATTTCCATTTGCATATTTTGTTTATGCATTCTAATACTGTATCTTATTTGGTAAATATTACTTATTTATTTAAGAATGAAATGAGGCCCTTAATTCACATTTATTGTCAGTAGATATAACCTGTCAACTTACAGGCCAAATATGCTATGTAGTAATCTATGTATGATTATTAGCTGGAAAGCATGCATTTATCTGCAAGGAGCAAAATGCAACTTATTTCTCTAAAAAGCATTTTCTGCTTTTTAAAAATCCATTGCTATCCTTCCATGTTCAAAAAGAGTTCTGAGTCCCATTGAATTGCACTAATTTAAACAAAGACCTTATTTTAAAATAAATAATGAAATACCTCCCAATGATTGTTGTATTTATTTATGTGTCACTTTTGGTATTTAAGACATAGAGTAAAGCCATGTCTAATGATGAAAGGTTCCTCTGGTCTACCTCTTGTTGGAAGAAATATCCTTCTGGGTTCAGTTCCAAGTGGGGAAGAAAGACACTGCAAACATGGTGACTGCTTGGAAAGATGGTTTAATGGTAGAGAGGACCACATGGCTTGGAGCTCCAAAGTGAAAATGACGATCACATGCTTCAAGATGTCGAGTGAAGGAAAAGAAGAAGAGCCAAGATGCTGAGAGAATCTTGGTTTATGCCCTCTGTTGGGATTTGAATTTGAGCTTATATCCTGATTGGTTGTCAGACTCCCATGGGGTCATGCAGGGGCAACTCTGTAGGCTGTCCTGAGTCCCAGGCTTGGTTGAGCCTTGCTGGATGATGATGTAATGAAAGGGCTTTAGGCAATTCCTATTATGGCTCTAGCTGGAGTAGATATTTGTTATGTAAAATATACAGGCCAGAGTAATGTCCCATTAGCAAAAGTGGGTGCTGTCGTGTCCATTTGGCAAGGAGACCAGGAGGCAGTGACTGTGGTTTCAGCTCTTTATTAGGCCCCCGGAACCGAAATGGCTCCAAGGGAAAACTTGTGGCTTTTTATCCTCAAGCCGCGGTGGCCGCGGCCAATGGTACCGCTTTGAATCTCCCGTGATTCGTTTCCGCCAATCGCAGGAGATTCTCAACGGGCCAATCAGCGCGGCTAGCTAAACCAATCAGATCACCCCACGCTTTGACCAATCAAAACGCGGGGTTTCAAGAATGCAAATGATGGTACAGAACATCCCTCCCCTCTTGGTTTGGTCCTACGTAACGTAGTCCCGTAAGTAGGCGGGGCTCCGCACTTGCCTACTGGACCTGTGAAGGTCAGTCATTGGTTGGCTCCCGGCTGGTTCGGTTGGGTTCTCTCTGTCTCTCAGCCTCATCGATGGAACCGCCTGGTAGGCCTTTCCGGGCCGCTTGTCGCAGCTCCCTCCTGGTCTACCCGGGCTGGTTGAACTGCGGTTCTCATCACTCCTGCCTGGTCTTTCTGGGCTGGTCGAGCTGGTGAGCCTTCGAGCTGGCTGCTTGCTGGTGAGTATGGTTGGTTTTCTTCTGGGTTTTGGTTCCCAGGGTATTCCCTCCCCTCTTGGCTTGTGTTAAGGGGATTTTCTGTGTCTGGTTGCATGTCAGTTGTGTTTCTTGTGGCCGTTCTCGATCTTATTTGATCGATGTGGCGTTTCCACGCTCATCCGTCGGTTGTTTGCAGCCAGTATGAGTAGGGACCTGTCAGTTGGGTTATGGTTGCTGGTACCCATAGTGGGTCTCCGGTTAGGTTTTTTGCGTAGATGACGTCGCCTGGCACAAAAGACCGGTGCTTGTTGGAGGAGTTTGGGGGTTTTTCCGGGTTGTATGTGGGGTGCAGTCTGTCGAGTGGGGACCTTATTTTCCTCCCCATCAGTAGCTCTGCTGGGCTTTTGTTCATTGTTATGTTCGGAGTTATATGTTGCATAAAAAGCATTTTATTTATTTTGTCTTGGATTTCCCCGTGTTCGATTTTCTGGATGGTTTTTTTCGTAAATTGAACCATCCGTTCCGCCCTTCCTTTCACCGCCGGATGCACCGGAGCTGTCAGTGCGTGTCGTATGCCCCGTTCCGCTAGGAATTTTTCAAATTCCAGCGAGGTGAATTTGGGCCCGTTGTCCGACACGATGACATCCGGGAGGCCGTGAGTTGCGAATAGTTTGCAAAGTTCCTTGGTTATGGCCTCTGTGGTGGTGGATTTCATGTTGCTTACCTCCAGCCAGTTGGAGTAAGCATCTACCATTATAAGGAATGTATGTCCCTTGGTGGGCCCGGCAAAGTCTATTTGGACCCTAGACCAGGGTCCCCTGGGGGTTTCCCATTCCAGGATCGGTGCCGCGGGAGGGCTCGGTCTGGTTTCTTGGCAGCGTTGACACCTTGCCACCCAGGCCTCGATTTGCTTATCCATCCCTGGCCACCAAGCGTAACTTCTGGCCAGGGCTTTCATTCTAACTATGCCCGGATGTCCCTCGTGTAACAACCCTAATACCTTCCCTTGCAGTTTTTCCGGGTTAATCACCCTATCCCCCCACAGTACACACCCTTTTTGCAGCGAAAGTTCCATTTGCCAGTTCCGGAATTTTTTGAATGCTTCGTCGTTTTCCTTTTCCGGCCACCCTTTCTCTACCCAATGTCACACCCGCGCCAGACGTTTGTCTTTATTAGTTTCTCGGGCAATGTCTGACGCAGTTATGGGTAGCTCAGGCAGAGTCTCTATGCTGAGGGTGCTTGTCGTGGGTGCTGGGTCGGTGTCTAGGTCAGGTAGCGGTGAGCGGCTCAAAGCGTCTGCATGTGTAATAGTCTTACCGGGTCGGTGTGTGAGCTGGTAGCTGTAGGCGGCAAGGAATTCGGACCACCTTGTCATCCTGGGAGATAAAATGTTTGAGGTGGCCCAGTTTCCTGCCAGGATGCCCAGCAACGGCTTGTGGTCCATGATGATTGTGAAGGTGCGGCCATAGAGTACTCGTGGAACCTCTTCACTGCTGCAACGATGGCTAGTGCCTCCTTGTCCAGCTGGCTATAGTTCCGCTCCGGTTTGGTGAGTGTCCTGGAGAAGAAGGCGATGGGCACTTCTCTTCCATCCGGGATTGTGTGGCGGAGGACGGCGCGGACGCCAAAGGTTGAGGCATCGCATGTGACAGAGAGTGGTAGAGTCTCATTGTATTGGATGAGGACGGCATCCGAGGTGAGCAGGTCCTTGGTTCTCCTGAAGGCGGCTTCCTCGCATTTCCCCCAAGTCCAGGAAGCCGCCTTGTCCAAGAGCCTATGCAAAGGCTCTACCGCGGTCACCTTCTGGGGCAGGAAAACATTGCAAAAATTAAGCAGTCCCAGAAACGCCTGCAGTTCTGTTTTAGTCCTGGGTGTGGGAGCCTCCTTAATGGCTCTGATTTTAGTTTTGGTGGGGTGGATGCCGTGCTGGTGTAGGAGGTATCCCAGGAACTCGACCCGCTCTGTGTAAAGTTGGCACTTTTCCCTCTTCACTTTTAGCCTGGTTTCCTTGAATTTGGTTAACACCTTCCTTAGCCGACCCTCTAGTTCTCGCTGGTTGGTTGCCAACACCAGCACATCGTCGAAGTAGGGCACCACCCACTTGATGCCCTGCAAGAGTCTCTCCATGAGGCTCTGGAAAATTCCAGGCACCACGCTGACTCCAAACTGGAGTCGGTTACATCGGAAAGCTCCCCGGTGGGTGACTATGGTTTGCGCCTCCGTGGTTTCTGCGTCGACCGGCAGCTGTTGGTATGCTTGGGCCAGGTCGAGCTTCGCAAAAACCTTGTCTCCCCCCAGTGAGTGTAGAAGGTGCTGCACTACTGGGACGGGGTAGGCGCTGTGTTGCAAGGTGCAATTTAGGGTGGCCTTATAGTCCCCGCAGATTCTCACCGACCCATCGGGCTTGACAGGGGTGACTATTGGGGTCTCCCACAGGGCATGATCAATTGGTTGTAGGATCCCTTGCTTGACGAGCTTGTCAATTTGCTCGTCAATTTTTGGCCGGAGTGCAAAAGGTACCCGCCATGGTTTTAGGCATCTCGGGGGAATGTTAGGGTCTAGTCTGAAGGAGATGGGGGGCCCTTGGCACTTGCCTAGGGTGCCGTCGAACACTTCCTGGAAGTCCCATGCCAGTTGCTGCTCCCAATCGGTCTCGGTGATGTGGTTGATGCCCATGACTTCGATGACAAGCGGCGCGAACCATTGCAGTCCCAAAAGGCTGGGCCGGTCTCGGTCCACGATTGTTAGGGGAAGTTTTGCCGTGCAGCCCTTAAATGGTACTTTGAATTGTCCGGTTCTGACTACCAGGATGCGGTTTCCCTGGTAGTCTTTGATGGTTAGTCTCTGGTTCTCCAGTCCCTTCTTGTGGATGGTAGGCACCAAGCGTTTGATTTCTTGCCAGGTGACCATGGAGAGGTAGGACCCGGAATCCACCTCCATCCTGCATGGCTTGCCTTCGATGCCTACCTCCACATAGACTTTTCGGGCGTCGGTGGTTGATGCGTGGCCGATGACCATCTGGTGGGTTTCCTCCTTCCACCGGGTTTCGCTACCTCGTCGGGTTCGCCTGCTCCGGTCCCATTGACTGTCGGCTGGGTGATCTCTGGCTCTGGGGGGTGTGCTGTCCCGTCTCCGCTCGCTGTGGTTCCGCCGTCTGGGTCTGTAGGCTTTCTTTAGTCTGCAGACACGGGTGATGTGGCCCTTTTTGTCGCAATGCCGGCAGACTGCGTCGAAGAACCGGCACTCCGATCTCGGGTGGTCGCCTCCTCAACCGGCACATGTGGTCCCCAACTTACGACCCCGCCGATTGCGCTGGTCGCGTCCGGCCTGGAGGATTTCCTCCTCCTCGTCCGAGGTGTCGGAGGCGGAGTGGAATTCACCATGGTGGGTGGTGGTCTCGTGGTGACTTGCTTCCAGTTGGACTTCAGTCGCCCGTCCCGAGTCAGTGGTCACGGTGCAGTCCCCAGCGTCTGATCTCCGCATGCGGTTTTCCGACTTCCGGGTAGCCTCGGCTGCGGTGGCTTCAGCGATGGCGTCGGCAAGGTCGATGTTGCCTTTGGCCATCAGTCGGCTCTGGAGGACTGGATCCCGAAGTCCGAGCACGACTCGGTCCCGTAGGGCCTCGTCCATATCGGAGAATCCGCACATGCCTCCTAGGTTCTGCAACTCGGCAACAAAGTTGCTGATGCTTTCGCCTGGTCTCTGGTCCCGCCGGTAGAAGTCATGCCGCCTGATGAGGGTGGCATGGCGGGGGCGTAGTGGTTGCAGAGCAAGGGCTCGAGGTCGTCCCAGTCCATCGATTTGATGTCGGCGGGTTTCGTGAGGGCTTTCGCCATCTTGAACACTGCGGGCCCGCAGTGTGTCAGGAAAACAGCTCGTTTTTTCGGCCCAGTGGCGTCCTTCATGTTGCTGCATTCGAGGAACATGAGGAATCTGTCCGTGTAGGATTCCCAGTCCTTGCTAGCGGGGTTGAAGGGCACAGGTGGCCATCTCGTCGGTCTTGCTTCCGGCGGACACATGCTCGATGGGGTTCAGCCTTGGGATCCCACCTTCGTCGCCAGTGTCGTGTCTGTTCGGCAAGGAGACCAGGAGGCAGTGACTGTGGTTTCAGCTCTTTATTAGGCCCCCAGAACCGATCTGGCTCCAAGGGAAAACTTGCAGCTTTTTATCCTCAAGCCACGGCGGCCGCAGCCAATGGTACCGCTTTGAATCTCCCGCGATTCGTATCCGCCAATCGCGGGAGATTCTCAGCGGACCAATCAGTGTGGCTCACTAAACCAATCAGATCACCCCGCGCTTTGACCAATCAAAACGCAGGGTTTAAAGAATGCAAATGACGGTAAAGAACAGGTGCCTCTGATTTTCTCCTTTTCTTTTTAGGGGAAATATTCAGCCTTTTTAGTATATCTTAAAATATTTCATTTTCCTAGGAGAGGGGTGGTTTTTAACTTCCAACACTCTGAAAGAAAATTCTATTGACAATAATCCATTTCTCTCTCTCTCTCTCTCCCTCTCCCCTCTCCCCTCCCTCTCTCTCTCACACACAGAGACAGACAGACAGAGCTTACAAAACAAAGATGCAGGTTAAACACAAGGGGTTAGAGACAATGAAGCAGAAGCTGCTTAGACAGCATGCATCACCAGGAGTTGGGAATAAGCATGCAACTTCTGTATAAATTATAAAACCATTTCCATGACTGCTAGAAACGCTGACAGGAAGCGTCCAAATATTCCTGAACAGACTGATTAAGAGTGGAACAGGCAACCTATAACCCATGGCCCTTGAGACACCTCAGTTATTTTCTGTTACCTTGTAGCTTCCTGAGATCACAGAGTGATCTGAGAGTGGCAAACCATCAATAGCATCATTGGAATTTTGTGTTGTTTGAGGAAAAAGCAGAAAGTAAAAGAAATGTGAGAAATATCCAACAGGCTTGAAAAGTTTTAATTTTTCTTCTAATGACTCAAACCTCATAAATGGAAACAATGAGCCTATCCTTTCTGGATGACTTTTTCATAACCATTCTTTTTCTATATATCAACCTACATTCTCCTATTTCATAACATTTTGGTTTCTATTATTGGAAGATTCTATACTTTACAATTCAGTGAATCACCCACTGTAATGCATTAGATAAATACTTCAAATAACAGTGAGTGAAAAGAATGCAGAGAAGTTAGAGGTGTACAAAATAACATTTATTTTATTGAGTCACGAAATTTATTGAAGTAAAGATTCTTTATATTTACTGAAATTCATCAATGTCTTATATATAATTATCAGTTTCTTCCTTTTAACTTTTTTATTTTGGATGTTCTTCAACAATTTTCAAAGTTGAAATGATATCTCTTGTTTATCAGAGAATCAGAGAAATGGTAATAAGATTGCCAATGTTTAGAAGTTTTATTAAATTACTCAATGTCAATGGGGAATTGAGAGTTGCAGACCAAAAGCATTTATTGGTCATAAGACCATGGAAAACTGAAGCAAAATCAAAAAGTGCATAGATAGCTCAGGGGAGCTTTTTGTTGAAGAGAACTTCCAAGCCTTTTTATTTTAGGAATTGTCAGATTGTCTACTGTCATTTCAGTCTATCTGATATTCTTCCACATTATTGTAAAGGGCAAACTCCTTTTTTCTTTCTCACTTTTCAGCTTGCATATTGTGTACTGAATTAGAAGGAGGTTTAGTTTTCATAGATGAAGTCTGACTTGGCTTGTATTGTGAGCAAGAAAATACATAACATTTTAAGAATGGAACCATTTCTACAATGATTTTATGGAGTAGCAACTCTGGTCTTATACTAAGTGGCAACTAAAGTCCTATTCTATATATGCTTGCCTTTGACCTGATTGATATCTAGCATTATTATTATAAGCCAGTGATATGTGTCTGTATAATTGTTCAATTGAAATAACATTTGATATTAATTTAAAAGATTTGAAAAACACTATGGGAAAAGGAGAAGTTGTGGGTAAAATGCTTTGTGTATATTTAGAATGTAAGCACAGTTGGATGTATTTAACTGAAATTTAAAAAAAATATTCTAAAAACTAGAGGAAGTAACTGGAAAAAAATTGACTTCCTTTTAGAAATGTGAATATAAATTTGAACAGAAGAAATGCAGAGATGCAAACAAGCATTTTTAGAAACATGGATAGTTCTAGAAACAACATGAACAATAACAAGTACAAATTAAATTGAGACTTACTGCAAAATGTTGGTCTTCTCCATTTTATCGTAAAATTTTAAACATCTAGTAATTTCATCAGATTTTTCATCTTTTTAAAATTTTAATTTTGACGATCTGCAGATGTTCTCTACAAGATATAATGGATGTCCAGAAACTGATGAATTATTGGATACTAATCTCAGATTTAAAGATGTTGTAATTGTCAATCAAATTGATTAATTAACTTCAAATATGAGTAAAAGTTCATATTTGTTACTTTTTTGATGCTTGACCTGAAGTCTGAGAATTGTATTACCAACATATATTTTGTAACCAGCCAACCAACCAACCAACCAACCAACCAAAACAAATCTTAAATTAAGAAAGGATATAACAAGGGCCACTAACCACATGAGCTGAGAATTTGGGGAGTTTTACCCCATAGGAGAATTTTGTTAATACAGACTATAGATTCAAAATGCAGGTGTGCAGAGTGGAAATTTTTGCAGTTAAACTCTAATATCTAAACATAAGATATATCATCTGAGTGTGACAATCCCATTTTTAGTCCTTGGTGAATGCATGTTTACTGTCTCAACATGGTTCATAGCAATTACTTTGTTTATGTCTGCAGAATAATACTTGGGAGCTATCATATAAAGTTTTTATTTTGTTACAGATTTCATTTTGTTATTGTTATTTTGTTATTCAGTTTTAATACATCTCATACCAGAGAAGAAATATGTCTAAAATAAACTGAAAACCACATTCTTTAGGATTATAATCTCTCTGGAATAACTTTATAAGAAATGCTTTGGTGAATTAGCCCTAAACTAATACAATGATTTCAGGATATGCATGTAGTATAATTATTGTATTTTAGAGAACATTGTGAACATTTGTAAAAACTTAGGAAGGCATATTATTATTTTTTTAAAAAGGAATAATTTATTGTGACTCAAGAGAATGATTTAAGATTTCACTAGTTGAATATAAAGCCCTTTATAATCTGGTTCTTGTATTACTTAGCCTTGCTGCTTAATGCAACCTTGTTCTAAAAGTGGAAGTGGGAGTGATCTCATTATTCCATGATAGGAACTAGGACTTAGTGGCAGGGCCCAGCTAATGAATTATCTTCTTGATTAAGTTAGCCAAACTCTGCTGTTGGTCATGTTAAACACTTTTGTATGATTTTTATATTTATGAAGACCTTTGATGTGATTGAATATATAAAGAGATGTATATAATTGAGTGGTTTTAGAGTTCAGTTTAAATTATGAAGGACCTAGAATGCTTATACAGCTTGGCATGTTATAAACAATATCTAACTGAAAACATAAATACAAGTCATCATTGGAATACAGAGTTTATGTCCCTCAATGGCTATTTGTTTTCTTCAAAGTGTTTTTCACATTTTGTCTGAGTTATATTCTTTTGTCTGTAATGGATTATAAGTCTTGTTATTGTACAATGCACATGTTTCTAATATATGTCAATAACTTCTATGCTGTTTTAGTACATTGCATACTCTCTCACTTGTCTTTCTTAGTTAACTAACATTAACCTCCACCTCAAAAGGCTCACATAGCTAGGGAATAGTAGAAAACCATTGAGTTAAATGGTCTGCATGGTGTTTTGAAGTTTTAATGATGTAGTAGTTCTATGCTCTAGTAATTATTTATTTGTTGAATGTATAGCTTTTGCGATATTCTTGCCTTTTGGGTTTTTTGTACAATGATTACATTCTTAACAGAATGAATAAAAGACCAAGGAAAACTTACTCTACTGTACTGAACCAATATCGATAATGTCAGTAATACTTCAGGTCCTGTTATTAAATAATTCAATAATTTGCTGGCTTTAGAATTGCTGGAATTATCTCAAACAGTAATCCACTAACTCACAGCTAAAACTAGATGTCATAAAAGCTTTTATAACAATGCCTGTTGGAAAATTGAATGTATTCTGTATGGATTACCCTTGTAGAGTGGTTGGAAACTTCAGCTGTTCCATATTATTTATTAATTAAAGCAAGCTGCAAAGATACACTATCCTGATTTTGAAAAAAGAAATCCACTGGGTTCTATTAATGTATTATTTTTAGTAGATTTTTTTTTTTTTAATTAAAATGTGGAAGTTCTCTCTGATTTAATATTCTGGTTGGCTTGGGACAATCACATCTCAGTGATACCCCTGATATATGTAGACTTACTGTATCTGAAGAAAAAAAAACACATGCTAAATTCAGAAAAAGACAAAGTGATGCTTGTTACATTGAAAAGGAATTTTGTCAGATTCACTAATCCTTCCCAGCAGAAAAAAGCCCAAGGTACATTTTATTTCAGTGTTCATTTATGACCACAATCTAGATGATTTGGAAAGAATAGCATCTCTCTGTAGGCACACAGAGTCTGATCCAGTAGCTTAAATGGTGGGAGAAAAATGAGAAGGAGGGAGAAATTCAATTAAATCTTTTTCCCCCTAGCTTGTGTTGCTTCTTTCCCAACAAAGTGTGGTGAAATGTATCTGAGAATTGGGAAGTGCTGGATTGGAACATAATTGTGAACTGGGACTACCAATATATTTTCCAAACCTTAGTAGGACTGGATCAGAAAATAATGAAATTATTGTGAGGACATCCTTGGACAAGTTCCCTATTTCTAGGAGATGTACAAATTGATACAATTTGGGACTGGACATAAATCATGTCTGCATCCTCCAAACCATCTTTCTCTCTCACTGCTTCTCATTTTCAAAAGTTAGTGTTCCTGTATTGAATAGCAATTTGTCCAGAATGAATTGTTCTTTCCCTCAGGATAGTTTATGCAAAATCTGACAGTATGTGAACTCAGAATTGCTTAATTGCTTGGAAAGATTCTGTGAAAAGTAGATGCATACTTTGTAATTATTGAATAGAAAGCAGAAGCAGTAAGTAAAATTATTTTATTTAGAATAACTCAAATGCAGATACAAAGTATAAAGCATCTAGCTTTTTGCAGTAGACATTGGTGCTTCTTTTCCTAAAATGCACCAATGTCCTCAAGTTATATTTGTGCTTGTGCGATAAGCCAAAGACCATTACTCTGTCCTGCAGTCTATATTTTTAGAAGAGATTAAATAACCATTACTTGCATTTTTCCATCTGTGATATGAACCAATAACCCCATGAAATTGGATGAGCGCTAACCTGTGAAAAATGATTAGCCCTATGTTCTAAGATAAAAATAATAAAATATGAAAAAGGACATTGGGAGAAATAACTCCTTTACTGTTGAAAATTAGATTTGCATTTGCCATTTTCTTGAGCAATAGATGATTAAAAAATATGTAGCACATGAGTATTAAAGCTATCAAGAAGGAAAGGGGAAAAGTGAATTTAATTTGCCCAAACAAGAGTTTGATGAAATTATTAATTAACCTTACCTAGCCTTCCCCAATATGGTGCCCACAATAATTGGAATGTTAACTGTCATGATTGGAAAAGTTCTTACAATTATATAAAAACTGCCTGAATAAACTCTGTGATTTATAAATGGGAAGTGTACTTTTTAAAATTGTAATATTTCTATTTTAGAGCTTATAATACTGTATATTTAAATTTTGTTTTCTTTCTCAAATCTCTCTTGTCTCAAATTCAGGTATTTTTGTAAGTCCAAACATGTGCAATTGCATATAAATTAAACAGAATTGGCCAATTCAAGTAGTTTGAGATAGGGGGAATGTAATAATAGAATATACCCTCTTGCAATCAAGGACACTGAGAGGGTTAGGGTTAGGGTTAGCATTAAAAAAATCTGATAAAAACTTTTTTTCTTTTTAATGTTTGTCACATGCATGACACACATAAAAATCAGGGCACAATCATGTCCTTCATATTTTTATTCATTTAATTATATATTTATTTGGTTGTTATCCCATCTTTATTACATTAAGTATGTTCACCATACATAAGTATGTTAACCACCTTGAGTTTATAAATAACTTAAGGTGGTGAACATACTTAATATTCTTTCCTACTCCTACTTTCCTACTCCAACTTTCCTTCTCCTATTTTGCCCTGTGAGGTGGTTTGAGCTTTAAGATAGTGACTGGCCCAGGGATGGGATTCTACTGGTTTGCACCTGTCCGCTGGAACCTGTTGTTAACTTTCTAAGCAGTTTGCAGAACCAGTTGTTAGAAGAAATCTCCTTTTGGCCTAATCCTGTTAGGAAGGCAGGAAGGAAACATTCTTGCCTCTCTGTTAACCCTTATTACAGTCTTGGCAAGACTATACTTCCTGTCTCCGGAGCTTCTCTGGAGTTCTCTCTCCTTTGCTGGTACTTTGCTTATGTGGAGCCTGAAATTGACATATATGTAGCCATAAGTGACTTATGATCGTTTTTCACACTTATGACTGTTGCAGCATCCCCACAGTTACCAGAGGCCAGGCGAGGAGAAGTGCCTCTTTATGTGAGTGATGTTGAGTTGGCCACATCCAGCCAGTCACATGACCACCAAGCCATGACCACCCAGTCACATGACCACCAAACCGCACCCACTAACTAAGCTACACCCACAGAACCAGTTGTTAAAAAAATTTCAATCCCACCTCTGGACTGGCCCAAAATCACCCAGCTGGTTTTTCATATCTAAAGCAGGAGATCTGGAATTCATGGACTTCTATTTTCTAGTCTAATGCCTTAACCACTAGACCAAATTGATGTCATCATAATACTTTTTCAGTTTCAGGAACATTTGAAGAAAATCATTGGTGGCATATAGCATATAGTATTTTATATAGTATTGCAAATTTTAACTTTGTTTATACAGGTTGAGAATCCTGGAGGCAGAATTTAAGAACTTCACAAAATGTGAGTTTCTATGTGTTATCTCAGACCACTAAAAAAATTGAGATTCCTGCCCTCCACTTTTTTTATCACATCTCCTACATCCTATTCTCAAACTGCTAATAATTGTTCTTTCTACATAGACATCATGTAGAAAGGATTACTACCTAAGTAATATACATTATACTTAGCTAGTAATTATACTTAGTGTTAAGTCTGGAGCATGGATGCAAATGATGGGGACAAGCTGGTAGAAACAGTGAACTTCAAACTCTTTATTTACATATTGTGACAGCTCAAACTGGAGGGCTGCTATAGCCTTCCTTTTATAGGCAACTTGTTAACTGTTCAACCAATAGCAACCTGGAGCGCTAGCTCCGTTAACCAATAGGAATGGCCTGTTAATGGCCAATCAGATGCTCCTGAACAGACCGATCCGATCCTGCCATTAACAGCCAATCAGAAGTGCAGGGCCAGAGCCCTTGCACTTGACTTCAAGCTCAATATACTTTATTGGTATTATTCATTCACAACACTTAGCTAGTAATGGCAAGACATATAGATATGTTTCCATACTTTCTAGCACTTCAGAAAACCGAATGTTGTTTCGATAGAAATTGTATTCTTTGTAATAGAAAATATGTTTCATGACTTTGTCAGCACCATTAAAGATGTGTATGCATTCCTTTGACCATCTCTCACACAACACTTTCCAATATCCCAACAATATGCTTTAAAAAAATAATCATCCTAATGGCAACCATATGATAACTAGCCATAAACTTGCAACATGGGAGATTAAAACCTAGATAGTCCTAAAATGTATTAGTCCAATGGATTGGAGTAGTTCAACAATCCCTTATCAGTGGTACAGCTGTGGAGTAAGCAGTTGCTTCTCTTTGCCATCAATTTCTTTATTTAAGAGCTAAAACACCCTGTATTCTGCTATATCCAGATGTTTAGTAACAATCACCACTCATGAGATATTTGGGGGAGGGGTGAGACATAGAAAGAAGAAAACCATATGTATTCTGCAGGAGATCCTACCATTCATTATTTGGTTTTTGGGGCTGTTTAAATCCAACAGCTCTCTTAAACAGAGGCTGTGAGTAACTAGATGATAATTCATTAAAAACCAGCCTAGGCACATAGAGAAATTAAAATGATGTATTTGTATTAAGAGTTTGTATTAAGAGTTTGCATTTTGTGACTGACATTTGAAGCTACTGATTGCAATTGTTTAAACAATGTGGATGAGCTATATTTGCAAACTGTTACAGCAATAAAAATAAAGGTTCCTAAGTACATGAACAATAATGTACAGAAATAACTTTAATTAAATATAAAACATTCTACCTAATATGTCTCTAGTGTAACTAAAGATCATTATGCATAACACTATAAAATCTGGGTCTGCCTTCAGTGTCATATTAAATTGACTTATTAGAAAGAGATATTCAAAAGAGATATGTGGTTGATGCTCTAGAGAAAATTGTTCGTGTCAGAATAGTGAAGCTTATGTCAATACCAAAACGTTATACGAACCAAAAGTCATCATAGCATTCAAACATGGTTTCTATTTCACTGCTTAATAGACCCAGAGCCTATAAAAGCAAAGATTTTCAGCCTTCCATACATCCATGGCAAGGGAGTGGTGAGACAGTAGCTTGGATGTAAAGAGAAACTAAAGCCTAATGTGGCAGACAATAAACTCAGTAATACCTGCAGTGATGGGTAGGAGTTTGCTAAAAATTTCTGTTTAATCTATGGTGATGCTAGTAATTAGTCTGAAATATTTTTATATGTTAAGTTTTAGCACAGATCTTGAGGTTAGCATCTTGACATCACAAGTGCTGGGATGCCTGCTGCAACCCAGCTCCAAATCATTAAATAAAAACAATATTTTAAAATGGTTGAAGCCTGAGAAGACTGTCAGATTGTATAAAACATCAGTGTTTAAGATTCTATGGCTTTTGAAATCTTCAAATAATCTCACTGTATCTTAAAAGGGCAATTTCATGAGATTTTAAAGGAATCTTGGGGCCCGATCTGCTAATGGATCCTCCATTAGTTAGGCATTCACAAGAACAAAAAAGACCTTGAATTTTATTTTCCGATTTTAGTTAAATTGTTGGTCAATGTTAGCTTTCAGTTACAACTGGTAAAATGACTGTACAATAAAAAGAAATTCACACAGATTCCCATTGGCTGCCTTGTAACTAAATAAGTACTAGAATATATTATTTTCATCAAATTTGATGAGAACTGGTAATCTAATTTTCTTTGACCAACATTAACAAACCATATTTGTGTTTGTTCACTTCTTTACTGTATCTAAATATGCTGTCATCTTGCTTTTATAATAATTTTAAACAATAGATGTGAAAATATTAACACATAATCATAACCAGCCAGATTCTTTACTGGACTGGATGCCCACATAAAAAACAAGCTATGTAAAGAAATAAGTTCTGAAATAAACCTTAGTATTCAGTTTATTGATCATGCATTACTTGCTAACCTCTATTTTGACAGTATATAAAGGCAGAATTAAAATACTCCATACTTCAATGTGTGGACCTTTGGTATTCAGCAGGTTCTGACCAGTTCTGGAGAACCAGTAGCGGAAATTTTGAGTAGTTCGGAGAACTGGCAAATACCACCTCTGACTGGAGATTTTACAGTATCCTTCCCCTAACACGCCCACCAAGCCATGCCCACAGAATCGGTAGTAAAAAATTTTGAATCCTACTACTGGTGTGGACCACACAGATTTGTAGCTCTGCTAAATCTGATAATCCCAGAGGCATTGTCTTTTTTGTTTTTGCTTGTGCTGTAGCAAAAAGTACTTGAATTACTACTTGTGAATAGGAAGAAAAGTTTATTGTCCAAATAATTGAATCCCTTTAAAACTTCTTCATGTATTTGTTAACAGCTATGCTTAATTTTTCTAGCCAGACTGCAACCACACTTTGAACATAAGCTTAAATGGCTGATATATGTAGTACCGTATTTGCCGGCGTATAAGACGACTGGGAGTATAAGACGAGCCCCCAACATTTCCACTCAAAATATAGAGTTTGTTATATACTTGCTGTACAAGACGACCCCCCCAAACTTACAAAATCGCACGAGCAGCATCCCATTCCTGGCAGAAAAACAAAAAAACAAAAAACACCAACTCTTCCTGAAGCGCAAAAGCAAGGATGGCGCTTTCTCAGCTTTGAGCAGTGTCACTGCTCTCGCACCCCCTCCAATCAACCCCACGTGCAGCGAAGTTTCTGCCACTGGGGGGGATGGAGGGGGGTGGAAGGAGGTGAGGGATGGGGGCAAAGCCTGGAGTCTGCCGGTCCACTCGCACGAGCGGAGTGGGTGGGTGGGAAAGGAGAGGCCATGCTGCTGCCTGCAAGTGAAAGTGACACGCCTGCCCCCTCCCCCCAGGGGAAAGTGAAAGGTCTCCTCCCTTAAGCAGCCCCCACGTGCGCGCCATCGGGACTCCAAGGGTGGGGGATGGACAGCTGCCAACTCTCTTTCTCTCTCTCTCTCTGTGGTGTGGAAGGTAATTCTGGCTATCTCTGGCCTCCGCTCGGTTTTAAAGTCACTTGGCCGGTTCCCAAATCACAAGCGCACACTGGCTGGGAGATGCGGCGCTGGGTGGCAGTTTGGTGCTGGGGAGGCAGATCTTTCTCTCTTAAGTGGGGAGGAAAGGAGGGGACAGGGGGTGGGAGGAGGTCCCTCACCTTCTTCCACCGCCCACCGGACCCTTTTCTTCCCAAGGGGACCTTGGAAAGCAGCTCGGGAGCTGGGTGGCCCTGCCCAGCGGGGTCCCATCAGGAACTTCCCGAGGACACCTGCCCCGCCCCAAGCATAACCCTCCCGGTCTTTCAAAGAGGGAGGGAGAAGCGGGAGGAGCAAATTGCCGGTCCCACCCTACTGCCCAGAAGGAGGGGCGCCACAGTCCACCCCCCACACCTTCTCCACCCCACTCCTAGGGCCATTACACAGCTTGGGGCTGGCTGGGTGAAGCGGCCCCGCCAGAGACCCTCCCACTCCACCCCCATCCGACCTCCAGATTGGCCTCTGCAAGTGCCCCAAGCCGGGTGGAGGGTGGGGGGGGAGGAGGAAGAGGGACTCCGGCTGGGCTTGAAGAGGCTTCGCAAGTTGCGGAGCTCCGCCTCCATCGCTCTTGCACCTAGTGACAACAACGTATTTGCCGGTGTATAAGATGACCCCCCACTTGGAGGCATGTTTTTCAGGGCAAAAATAGTCATCTTATACGGTATCTAATATTGATACTATCATCATTTATAAGCATTTACTATTAAGTACCAATAGCAATAACATTTAGATTTGTTAGATCTGGAGCGTGGGCGCAAGGAACGGAGACGAGACATCGAATAGTGACTCCAACTCTTTATTAGTGACTTCAGAACAGAGCAGAAATGCTGGGCAGCAGCAGCTCCTTTTATAGAGCTGGCTGCTGTCACAATAACCAATGGTTTGAGTTTGCCGCGCTGGTTGCGTCCAATCAGCGGCAACCCACTGTCAGCCAATCAGATTAGCCAGAAATGGTCAATCACAATCTGCTGCTCGTGGGCCAATCAGAAGTGCAGGATTACGAGCCTGCTGTGGAAACAAAACTATTAGGATTTAAACTAAAGCTTTTGCTTAGTTCATAACACCCCTCCCCCCTAAGTTCCATCTGAGGGGTGGGGTGATGTATTCTCGCAGGTAGGCAGGTCATTTCACCTGTCTACCTGATCTGCATTGCTCCACCAATCCATGCCCTGACTCTGGTCTCGGTGGGCTGCTTGCTGCGCTTGTTGGCAAAAATGTTCCACCCTCTCCGTTGGGTGACTCGGGGCTGTCATCTCTGCTTCCTTAAGGCTGTCCTCTGGATCCCTTGGATTTGATGCTGTCGCAGTGCTGCTCTGTGGTGAGGCAATCGTCTGGCCCGGCTCTCCTTCAGAAGGTGAATATCTCTGGGTTGGTTGTGCTGGTTGCTGGTTTTCACGTACTGGGTTGTATGCTACTTCTTCTCTGGCCCCTTCGATTTCCCTTCCCCCCCAGGTTTGAGGTTCGGGGTTTGTGACAGGGGTAGGTGCCAGCCTGAAGCACAGTTGATCAATATGGTGCTTCCACATTTTTCCATCAGCAGTTTGTAAATGGTAGGAACGTGGACCTGTAAGTTGAGTTATGGTAGTGGGGACCCACAATGTGTCACCGGAAAAGTTTTTTTGCAAAGACTGGGTCGCCTACCTTGAAGGTGCGATACCTGCTGCTGACCCCACGGGCTTTTCTGGTGTGTAGGTAGGGTGCAGGTGGTCAAGATGTGAGCGAAATCTCTGGCCCATCAGAAGTTCGGCCGGGGTTCTGTTTGTGGTGCTGTTTGGAGTAATATGTTGGAGGAGAAGCATCCGGGTCACCTTGTCATCGATGTCCCCTTTCTCCATCTTGTGTAAAGGTTTCTTTATGAATTGGACCATTCGCTCAGCCCTGCCATTGGCTGCAGGGTGAGCTGGCGATGTCAAAGCATGGAGTATCCCCTGCTCTGCCAGGTACTGTTCGAATGCCAGAGCGGTAAATTTGGGGCCATTATCCGAAACTAGGACATCTGGCAACCCGTGCGTAGCAAATAGTTTATTTAGTTTTTTAGCGACGGCTTCTGTGGTGGTGCTCTTCATTTTGTGGACCTCCAGCCAGTTGGAGTAGGCATCCACTGCTATAAGAAATGTATGCCCCTTGGTAGGTCCCGCAAAATCGATGTGGATACGGGACCAGGGACCTTGGGGTGCTTCCCATTCAGTTGGTGGTGCTTTGGGTGGAGATGAACGAGTTTCCTGACACTTGCTGCAAGTGGCCACCCAGGTTTCTATTCGCTTATCTATACCTAGCCACCAAGTGTAGCTTCTTGCTAGTGCCTTCATTCACATGATGCCCGGTTGGCCATCATGCAATAGTTTTAGGACTTTATGCTGTAATCTCTCTGGGATGACGACTCTGTCTCCCACAAGATGCATCCCTTTTGGGAGAAAAGTTCTGTCTGCCAGTTTTTGAAAGGCTTGAAGGTGTCATTTGGTTCGTTGTCAGGCCAACCTCTTTCTACCCAGCCGAGGACTGGTGCCAAACAAAGATCCTTCCTTGTTTCTGAGGCAATGTCTTGTGCAGTCAGTGGTGGTGAAGGAAGAGTTTCGATTTGTAGCGTAGCTAGGGTTGCGGCTAGAAACTCTGACCAGCGTGTCATTCTTGGTGATAAGATGTGGGGAGTTGGTTTATCCCCCACCAAGATGCCAAGTAATGATTTGTGATCAGTGATTATAGAAAAGGATCTTCCATATGCATACTTATGGAATCGTTTGATCGCAGACACAATAGCGAGAGCCTCTTTATCAAGTTGGCTATAGTTTCTCTCAGTTTTAGATAAAGTTCTTGAAAAGAACACAATAGGTGCCTCAGTACCATTTGGTAGGACGTGGCTCAGGATGGCTCCTACTCCAAACGGTGAGGCATCGCAGGTGACAGTTAAGGGCAAAGTCTCGTTATATTGTATCAATACAGCATCTGAAGTTAACAGGTCCTTTACTTGCTGAAAAGCTCACTCTTTGCGACCGAGGAAGCCTTCTTATCGAGGAGCCTATGCAGGGGTTCAGCAACAGTCGCCTTCTGGGGCAAGAAGATGTTATAAAAATTTATGAGTCCCAGGAAGGCTTGGAGGTCTGTTTTATTCCTAGGTTTGGGGGCATTTTTTATTGCAGTGAGTTTTTTTTCCGTAGGATGAATTCCCTGTTTGTTAAGAAGGTACCCAAGGAATTCAACCCTCTCAGTACATAGTTGGCACTTGTCTTTCTTTCTTTCTTTTTTTTTTTTTTGATAAAAGTTTTATTGATTTTAACAACAAACAAAAACACACAAAACATGAAACATAACATAAAAAATCATCATTCTTCATAAATTTACAGTGTATCGGTTAGTTTACCACTCCTTTCTGTGCATTCATTTCACAGTCATCAAAACAATTACATTACATAGTAACTACATTATCAATCATCAGTTAAGTATCCTAATATCATTATTAAACAATCATTTGACTATAATTTTATTAATTCATACTTAAGCGAGATAACTATAATTAAATTATATTATTTTATAACAGATCATAGAATCATACCAAATCTATCTTAATAAAATATTCTAAAAATATTATCAAAACCAAGAAAAATTATATATTCGTTATTTCCTAGATTTCTAAATATTCTATTATTATATTGTATTATCTAACCATTGATAAAAAAGATCCCAAACTTCATAAAATTGTTTATCTTCTTGTTCTCTAATTTCAAATATCAATCTACTCATTTCAGCACATTCCAATATTTTCTTAATAATTTCTTCCTCTAATGGTATTTTCTCACTCTTCCAATGTTTAGCAAATACAATCCTAGCCACTGTTAATACATTTACAATCAAATACTTTAAGTTTTTATTATATATATCAGGTAAGATTCCCAATAAAAAAAATCTCTGGTTTCAAATCTATGTGTTTCTTTGTCATTTTTTCCAGCCGTATGCGAATTCTAGTCCAGTATTTCCTGGCCTCCTCACAGGTCCACCACATATGGTAATATGAACCAGGTATCTGATGACATTTCCAGCACTTTTCAGATTTATTCTTGAACATTCTTGCTATTCTTGTCGGGGGAAAGTGCCAACTGTAAAACATCTTATACAAATTTTCTTTATGTGCTGTTGACATTGTCATTTTATAATTTTGTGACCACAATTTTTGCCATTTCTCTAAATCAATCCCATATCCAAAATTCTTCCCCGAAGCAATCATTGTTTCTTTAACTTGTTCTTCCTCTAATTTAATTTCCAACAAATAACTATATAGTTTTTTAATCACTTTTTCATCAGTACCTGTCAAAATCCTATCTAAATCAGTCAATTTATCATAAAATCCTTCTATTTTAGAATCTTTAAGATACCTTGCATGTATTTGTGCATATGAAAACCAATTCATCTTTATACCTTGTTCTTCTAAATTTTGCATCATTTTAAGTTCACCCTTTTCATCCAGTATTTCCCCATATCTAACTGTTTGTTCCTTCTTATAGGTTATAGGATACGAAAAAGCTTCAATAGTTGATAACCAAACTGGGATTTTCAAATAACATTGTTTCTTAATTTTCTCCCAATTCAACCATAACGATTCCCATATATAATGCCTTCTAAAATAACCCTGTGATTTAGTTCCCTTATACCATAAAAAAGCATGCCAACCCAATAATAAATCATGACCTTTTAATGCCAACAATCTAGTCTTTCTTAACGTTATCCATTCTTTAACCCACATTAAGTTTGCAGCTTGATAATGCAACTCCCAATTAGGAAGGCGAAATCCTCCTCTAATTCTAGCATCCTGTAAAAGTTTTAATTTTATTCTCGCTTTGTTGCCTTGCCATATATACTTCAACACAATTTTATTTAATTCTTCAAAGTAATCCTTACCTAACCTAATTGGTATTGTTTGGAACAAATATAAAATTCTGGGTAAAATATTCATCTTAATTGTTGAAATTCTACCTATCAATGACAATTGTAGGTTTTCCCATTTTTTCAGATCGGATGCTATTTGCTGTTTAAGTTTAATATAGTTATTCTCTTTCAGTGTTGTTCATCTTGACGTCAGATATATCCCCAAATATTTAACTTTGTTCCTAACTTGAATTTTCAATAAATCTGCCAGCTCTTCTCTTTGTCTTAATAACATGTTCTTTGTCAGAATCTTTGTTTTGTCTTTATTTATTTTCAAACCAGCCATCTCACCATACATCTCTATCTTTTCCAACAGTTTTAAAGCTGTCTCTAAAGGGTCTTCCAAAATAAAGACCAAGTCATCCACACAGGCTTGCAATTTAAATTCCTCCTTTTTGACTTTCATTCCTTTTATGTTTGTATCCTCTCTAATATTTCTGTTTAACACTTCCAAGATCAATACAAATAACAAAAGAGATAATGGGCACCCTTGTCTTGTACCTTTTTTAATATTGATAGAGTCTGTGAATTCTCCATCTATCATTACTTTTGCCGTTTGCTTATAATATACGGCTTCTATTGCTTGGATAAATTTTCTAGCAAAGCCCATCTGTTCCAATAGTAATAACATAAATCTCCAGTTCACATTATCAAATGCCTTTTGGGCATCTAAGAATATCAAAGCCATTTGTTTTTCCGGGTGCGCCTCATAATATTCCAATGTGTCCAGTATTACCCTCATATTGTCTTTAATCTGTCTCTTTGGTAAAAACCCATTCTGATCAGAGTGAATAAAGTTATTTAGATATTTTTTAAGCCTTTCTGCTAAGATTGAAGCAAAGATTTTATAGTCTACATTCAATAAGGAAATAGGTCTATAGTTCTAATTTTGTAATGGGTCACCCCCTTCTTTTGGAATAAGTGTAATATAAGCCTCTGACCATGTTTTAGGTATTTTCTTATTTATCATAACTTCATTCATGACTTCTAACAATGGAATGCTCAACGATTCTTTTAATGTTTTATAAAATTCTGCCGGGAAACCATCTGGTCCTGGTGCTTTTCCATTGTTCTGTCTGTTGAGTGCTTCGGTTAATTCCATCATTGTTATAGCACTTTCTAACCTTTTCCGAGTTTCATCAGGTATCTTAGGTAGGTTAGCATTTTGTAAATACTGTTTAATTTTTTCCTCATCAAGATCCTCCTGTTTATATAATTGTCCATAAAAATCTCGAATGATTGCCTTTTTCTCCTTATTACCATAGCAAATTTGGCCTTGATCATCAATTAACTGTGATATTTTCCTTGATTCTTTCTCTTTTCTCAGCTTATATGCTAACCATCTACCTGGCCTATTTGCATCTTCAAAATAGTTCTGTTTAGAACTTCTAATTTTTTGTGCCAGTTCTTCTTTCTCTGCTTGATCCATTTTATGTTTAATTCTGCCCATTTTAAGTTTAATATCTTTTTTCGGTGGCATCTTCTGTCATTCTTTTTCCAGTTTTTTATGGTCATCTTCTAAAGCTTTAATCATTTGCCTCTTCCTAATGTTCTTCTTCTTTGTATAGTCAGTTATTAATCCTCTTGCATATGTCTTCATTGTATCCCAAACATTCTGTATTGAAGTATCTTCTTTTTTGTTTTCATTGAAGAAGAAGGCCAATTCTTTTTCCATCCATTGTGTAAAGTCTTTTTCCTTTAGAATAGTATTGTTTAATGTCCATCTAGATCTTCTTTTTTGTCCTTTCCATTTAATTGTCATTGGATTATGGTCTGCCCATGTACTTGTTTCAATATTTATTTCTTGAATATTAGATAATAATTCTGTTGATGTCCAGATTATGTCTATTCTGGACCATGATAAATGTCTATTTGAATAAAAAGTATATTGTTGAATTTTAGCATTTCTTTCTCTCCATATATCTTTTAAATTTAATTCATCTGTCATTTTGAAAAAGAATTTAGGGAGAGTTTTCCTATTTTGTTGTGTTGTTTTTACTGTGTAGTCCAGTTTATTTACAATTCTATTGAAGTCCCCCATCATAAGTATATTAATCCAGTTCAATTATTTTCATATGTAGTTTTTTATAGAATTCTTCTTGTTTATTATTCGGGGCATAATTTGCAACCAAGAGTGTTTTTATATTATTATCCACTATTTCAACTATTAATACTCTTCCGTCTTCATCAGTATAAATCAGTTTGGCTGCAGTGGTTTCTTTGATGTACAAAACCACTCCTCTTTTCTTACAATGAGTCAGAGAAGTAAATATTTTCCCTAACTTTGGTCGTGTCAATAATTGTTCATGTTGTTTTTTAATGTGTACTTCTTGTAAGCAAATTATATCAAATTTTAGCTTCTCTAATTTGTGAAAAGTTTTCCTTTTTTTAGTAGCTAAATTCAGTCCATTTATATTCATGGAAATCAGTTTTTTTTCTCCCATGGTTATGCTTTATATTTAGGTCTAGCAGCTCTCGTGGATCTTATTTCACGTTGTTCTTTGATCTCATTTGGCCACCTATTGCTCCTTCTTTTTCCATCTCCATTTGGTCCTCTTCAGATACAGTTAAAATATTCTCTTTTTCTATTTCCATTTCTCTTCTTTCGAAAAATTCCTTGTAGAATATTTCTGCTTTCACAATTGAATCAATTCTCTGTCTCTGTTCTTGCCATGTAAACATTAATCCTTCTGGAATCAGCCATCTATAGTTCACCTCTTTTTTCAATAGCATTTTGGTCAAGAATCGATATTCTCTTCTAATCTCTTTCACTTTTCTAGGTACTTGTTTTAAGACCAGGATCTCTTTGCCTTTGTATTTCAACCCCTTCTCTCTTTTCACTTGTAATATTTGGTTTTTAATAGTTTTTTGGGTGAATCTAACATGGACCTCTCTTGGTAATTGGTTCCTCGTCGCATATCTTGTGAAGACTTGATATATCTCATCTACTCCATCCATCATCTTTTCCTCTGTTATTTCCAAGACTCCAGCCAAGATTTCAATCATTACTGCTGCCAAGTTTTGTCTTTTTTCTTCCTTGATATTTTGAAATCTAAGATAAAATTCTGACCTATCCATCTCCCACTTCAACATCCCACTTTTTTCTTGTTCGACCATTGTTAATCTGTTATCGATATTTCCAATTGTATCATCTCTTTGCTTGTCTTTCTCTTCTATTTTTTGGATTCTCTCATCATGTTTCACCATCATTTGTTGAACATTTTTAAATTTTTCATCAATCTTTCCAATTCTTTGATCAATACTCTCCTTTGTTCAATACTCATTTTAAGTTCTTGTATTCCTTGCATAACCATCGTTAAATCCACTTGCGCTTTATCTTGCTTTGCCATTGTTGAGAGTCATCCTCCAGATGATGGGGAGACAGGAGCAGAAATTGAAATGCCCGAAGGTAAAATTTTCTTACTCATTTTGATAATTCAGGATCTTCCGGGTCTTTTAATCCAATTAGTAAGGTAGCCAATTATAATCCAATTAAGAAAAAGGAAAACACCATAAAAAACAAAAAACAAAACCAATAATAAGTAAAAAGCCCAAAATTAAAAAGGAAAAATTCTTCAGGTTCTTCAAGACCTTAATCCAATTGTGAAATACTCAATTATAATTCAAAAATAAAAATTAAAAATAAAGAGAAAAAAAGAAACAAAATAAAGCCCAATAATATCAAAAACTAATAAACAAAGAAAAAGGGGGGGAAAAAAGAGTTCTTCAGGTTCTTCCTACCTTAATCCAATTGAAAGACCTCAAAAAATGAAAAGTAGCCGTAAAAATAAGTCAAAAATAAAGATAAAGAGGCAGACATCCCTATGAAAAAAAAAAGCAAAAAAAGAATATTCTGAGACTTCCCCTTTAAAAAAAAATAAAAATAAAAATGAGATAAAATAAAAAATAAGTATATCAATATTACAAAATGCTATGGGGTTGGAGGGGAGGGATAAAACAATTAATAAAGGATTAAAAAAAAACCCGCACACTGCCTTTTATTTATCCAAGGCCTTATTTGGCTTCTCCACAAGTTTCAAAGCCAAGCTTCAAATATTCAGTTAATAATAGAAGTCCCAAAGAGCACCTGTATAAACATCCTCCAGTGCTCTTCCCTCCAGCTTATAATTTCCAGTAGCCTTGAGAAGAGTTTTTTTTTTCCCAACTCTCAACTTCAAACAAAATATTTTCAAGCCTCTAGTTGGCAGTGTTACAAAGTTTTTTCAAACCACTCCCCCTTCTTCCCCCCTGAAAAAAGCCTAAAAAGAAAAAAAAAAGTATATATGTATATTTTTGTATATTTTAAAAAAAATATATTAAAGGGGGCCTCTATTTTAAAAAATATAAACAGTCAAAAAGGAGAAAAGAGAGCAAGTAAATATAAAAATATAAAAGAAAAAACCAGTCTGATTAAAGAAAAAAAAAGAGAGTAAAAATAAAAAGCCAAGCCTCACTTTGACATTACTTAAAAAAAAAAATCGCTGCTAAATCAAATTTTGTCAATAAGTTTGCAGATTTCTTCTCATATTAGAGTGTTCTTAAGTCCCAAGCAAAAAAAAGATCCTCACCAGCCGATACGCTTCTCTTTCTATCTCGTCCTTCCAGAGCTGTCCCAGCTTCAACAGCTTGAAGGCTGCCTCTCCGCCATTGGCAAAAGGACTTCTTCTGGATCAATCAGGGACTTGCGATGTCCCTGAGATCTACAGAACGCGCCCCTTACTGTCACCGTCACTACGAGACGGTTTAGGTCTGTTGGGACTGACCAGAGGCAAAGATTGTCTTTCTTGACCTTCAGGCCAGCGTCTTTAAATTTCTGAAGGACCATTCTGAGTTGTTTTTCTAGCAGGCTTTCGTTGGGGGCAGCTATTAAGACATCATCGAAGTAGGGCACGACCACTTTTATGCCTTGAAGCAATCTTTCCATCAGACTTTGGAAGATGCCAGGTGCTACACTCACTCCGAATTGGAGTCTATTACACTTGAATGCACCTCTATGCGTGACTATAGTTTGGGCTTCTGCAGTCTCTGCATCTCAGGTACACCTGAGCTAGGTCCAATTTTGCAAATATTTTCCCACCTTCCAGGGAATGAAGAAAATGTTGGACCATAGGTACAGGGTAAGCACTCTGCTGAAGCGCGTGATTTAGGGTGGCCTGGTAATCCCCACAAATTCTTAAGGATCCATCAGGTTTTATGGGAGTTACAGTTGGGGTTTCCCATCATGCGTGATCGATCGGTTCCAACACGCCCTGAGCTATTAATTTGTCCAATTGTTCATCAATCTTTGGCTTGAGTGCAATGGGCACTCGACGAGGCTTAAGGCGAATGGGCGCAATGTCAGAGCTGAGATTAAACGATATGGGGGATCCCTTGTACTTGCCTAGCTTCTCAGTGAAAACGTCCTGGAATTCCTGGACGAGGGCCGCTTCCCAGTCATCACTTCCAGTTTGGTTGATGCCCGCTAGTTCAATTCCTAGTGGCGCGAACCATTGCAAGCCCAGCAAACTGGGCTGAACTTGATCGACGACGGTAAGAGGTAGGGTTGTGGTGTGGTCTTTGAAGGATACTCAGACGTGGCTGGAACCGGCAAGTGGAATTCTGTTTCCTTGGTAGTCTTTTAATATGATTTTTTTGAGTGCTGAGGTCCTGTCGATGAATGTCAGGGATCAGCTGTTTTCAGGTTTTCCAGAAGATCATTGACAGGGACGACCCAGAGTCGACTTCCATAACACATGGTTGATTCTCAATGGTGACCTTCATTCGGATTTTCCTTGCATCAAGGGAGGAAGCGTGGCCGATGATGATGGTTTGATGGGCCTCTTCTCCTCTGGTTGAATTGGCGGGTGCTCGATTTTTGTAGTATTGGTTCCATTGGTTGTTTAGGCGGTCCTGATTTACTGGTGGAGTGCCTGTTGTATGCCGGAAGTTGTTTTCTCTTCGGATTGGGCTGGACCCTTGCCTGCTTCTGCAGACCTTTGTGATGTGGCCCCTCTTTCCACAGGAATGGCAGAGTGCATCTAGGAATTTGCAGTCTGATCGCGGGTGATTTCCCCCGCATCCAGCACATTGACTCGAAGGCTTATGATTCTGCTGGTCTCGCTGGTCGCGTTCTGATCTGAGTCTGTTTACCTCTTCTTCCTCCCTTTCTGATGAGGATTCGAGGTCTTCATGGTGGATGGTCGGTGTGTGCCTCTCGGATAAAGGCGTGGTGTCACTGGCGAGTTGGCGGTGCGGTGCGTTCGCTCAGCACATTCGAGCGGCTGACTTCCTGGTTGCTTCTGCTGCAGTAGCATTGGCAATGACATCTGCGAGGCCGATGTCTCCCTTCGCCATAATCTTGCTCTGGGTCATGGGGTCTTTTAGGCCCAGAACAATTCTCATGGCTTCCTCGAGGTTTGCGAAGCCACAGAGTCTCCCTAGGTTTCTAAGGTCAGCGATGAAGTCTCCAACATTTTCGCCTTCCTGCTGGTCCCTCTGGTAAAACTCATGTCTCCTGATGAGTGTTGGCACCGCTGGTGCATAATGAGCCCATAGGATTGGGGTGAGGTTGTCCCAGTCCATTGTCTTGACTTTTGCTGGTTTCGCAAGTGCCTTTGCCATTTTAAAAACGGCGGGCCCGCAATGGGTCAGAAATACAGCTCATTTCTTGCCAGGCATAGCATCTTTCAAATTGTTGGTCTCCAGGAACATCTGGAACCTGTCCATATACGAGTCCTAGTCTTCGTTAGCCAGGTCAAATGGAGCAGGTGGTATAGCGCTGCTGGTCATTCTGCCGCTTTTTGGTGCGCTCTCAGCCACGTGCTCTGTTAGCGTTCAGTGAGTGTTCAGTCAGCTCTATCATCTCAGCATCCCACCCTCATCGCCAGAGTTAGATCTGGAGCGTGGGCGCAAGGAACGGAGACGAGACATTGAATAGTAACTCCAACTCTTTATTAGTGACTTCAGAACAGAGCAGGAACACTGGGCAGCAGCAGCTCCTTTTATAGAGCTGGCTGCTGTCACAATAACCAATGATTTGAGTTTGCCACGCTGGTAGCGTCCAATCAGCGGTGACCCACTGTCAGCCAATCAGATCAGCCAGAAACGGCCAATCACAATCCACTGCTCGTGGGCCAATCAGAAGTGCAGGATTATGAGCCTGCTGTGGAAACAAAACTATTAGGATTTAAACTAAAGCGTTTGCTTAGTTCGTAACAAGATTTGTATACCACTTTATAGTGCTTTATAGCCCTCTCTAGCAGTTTACAGCATCATTGCCCCTAACAATCCGGCTCCTCATTTTAGGGACTTCAGAAGGATGAAAGGCTGAGTCAACCTTGAGCCTGGTGAGATTCAAATTGCTGAAGTAGCTTGCAGTACTACATTCTAACCACTATGCCACCAGGGCTCAAGGTAACTGTAGGTATGAAAAAACATGGTAGATATAGAATTTCTTAAAGGATCAGCAATGAAGATGATGAAAAAATGAGATTCATTATAAGAACTGACAACATACTCATCATTTCAATCTCTCTGTTACACTTTTAATTGTAATTCTATTTCAAATGATGACTTGGGCATAAGTGAACTAGAGTGTATTAAAATGAAGGACACAACATGAAATTTACTGGTAAGATTGCCAAAGAAATACCTAATAAATGTCATTTGAAATAGTAATTGCTGACATTTAAAAACATGTTTTAAAAACAAGTTCACAAAAGAAAATATTTCCAAACAGAACTTCACATATCAACATACACACACAAATATATGTTTTCTGTGCACTGATATCCACAACTGCCAAAATGATAAAACTACAGAATATAAAGCTGGCATTGAAACACCAAGACACTATCTGAGACTTTTATACACATACAAATATATGAGTGGAGTTTGCAGCACCATCTTGTAACAAGTTTCATCAGTTGCCTCCTTGTAGAAACCAATGCTTCTGCAATTGTTGTATAAAGTGAAATTAAGGGATAGAATATTTACAGATAATCCAGAAAAGAATGCTGTTCAAGGAAAGCAAACCTTTGAATGACCATAGAAGGCTAATTTGCAAAACAGTGTTTCTGAATATGTATAAACTTGATTGCAGGAAATACGACTTCAGCAACAGAGTGGTCAATGTCTGGAATACTCTACCTGTCTCTCTGGTTTCTTCCCCAAACCCCCAAAACTTTAACTTTAGACTGTCTACTATTGACCTCACCCCTTTCCTAGGAGGTCTGTAGGGGGCATGCATAAGCGCACCAACGTGCCTACTGTCCCTGTCCTATTTCTTTTTTTATTCGTATCCATTTCATGTATTCATAACCATGCTTATACTTATTCCTGTTGTCTTATAATTGCTTGACAAAATAAATAAATAAATAAATAAAAATAATAGGTATAATAGGCATATAAACTAAAATAAATTTCCAAATAATTATATGCCATTGTATTTGCTCAAATGCAGCCCAGTAGTACATATATACATACATGTGTACATTCATACATATATTATAGGCACATAAATTTAATCAATAAATAAATATGTAGTATTGTATTATTTGATGTTTGGAATGAGGAAAAAAATGAATAATCTCCAGCTATCACTGAATATTTTAGTTGCTATTGCAAAACCATTATTAAAGTATTGGTGTTTACATGACCTTTTTGGACCATTGAAATTAAACAAAGAGACTCTATGTATTTGCTTCGTTTCTTATTCTCTTTTGTTTGCCAGGTTCTGCTATTGGCACTGAAAGTAATAAGTACAAACAACAATGTGGACTTATTATAAGCAGAAAGCATGAGTCAGTATTATGCCTTATTTGTGTAGGTAGATGATTTCCCTGAAAGTTTACTTTATTTTTCTAGTGTTACAAGGGAAATATATTTACAATCATAATAAGAATAATACCATACATGTCCGTAATACTCTACTTGTACATGTCATTCTATCAAACCAGAAGAAAATAGTAATTTATTTCAGTTTCTCACCTGAGAGCCAGTCTGCGTAAGGCTTCATTCCAAACAGAAGGTCACACTTGGTTTTTAAGTGGTATATCTGGACCAAATTCCAAAAGAAAGTGAATGTATCCAGAATAAAATCTAAATTTGATTTGATTTACTTTTAATTCTATTGAAATTAAATAACGAATTGAAGTAATTAATTCCATTTTGTTGAGGTAAAATACTCAATTGGATTACTCTTCAATTTTTTTGCTTATTTATTAAATTTATTTTTATACTGATCAGATCAAACAACTGGTGTTTTACAATATGGTTTAAATCAATCAAGAGTTTTAAAAAATAAGGTGACATTTCCTTAGGATTGATCAACATTTTTCCAGATTTCAGACCTCTATCATCTGCCTGTCTGCCTGCCTCCCCCCATCCATCCATCCATCTATCCATCCAATTTCTATAGCCACCCAATTCAACCAAGTGAATCTGAGTGGCTACCAAGTGACTGAGCAGCTTGGTAATAACAATATACATAATAATAGCATAGCATAAATTTCACCCTTATGAACGGTCATCCTGGCTGGTACAAAATTTGTGTCTTTTGACTCATGGCCCATCTTTTTCTCCTGGTGGATGCCTGCAAACCCAAGATCAAAGAGAAGACTAAGATTATTTTTCTAACAGTTCACCTAAAATTGTCCATTAATTTGAATGCAAATATATATATTTTACACATAACCTTATATATTGATGCTGTTTGTGTCTAACTTGAGCCAACCTTATATGCCTAATGCATGCACAACTCATATCCAAATGGTTATCCTTTAGTATTTCCAGAGAATAGAAATTCAAGATAAAACAAGTATTTTGTTCTCATTCCTCTTATTTAGCCTTTTTCATAAGAATGTAAGCTACTGTATATCAATTTAAGTATTTGTCAGCTTTAACAGGAGGAAGCAGCCACCACAGATAACACATTTTGAAATTATCAAAGCCTATCATAGGTTATTTTGATCTTATTAATCTCATAATTTTATTGTTAAAATTCTGCATTGTGTTTTTTTCATGAATGTTTCATGAACGTTGAGTATTCTGCCATTTGGCTTCAGCTGTAGAGTACAATTTATTGCATTGTCAAAATATTTTAATACCCTGTAGACCACTGTAATTTTAACTGTTAATCAATCAATCCGTTATCAGTCTATCAAATGTGTGTGCTATTAAATCCTCTAGGTATATAAAAAGCTTCCACAATATAACAAAATGTTAAAAGTACAAAATTCTAAAATAGCGATTATTATAATTATTACTAAAAAATAGATATCCATGTAACAATGACCACAACCATTCCCAAAAGCCCTCTGAAAAATGTAGAATAATAGAGTTGGAAGGGACCTTGGGGGCTTTCTAGCCCAACTTCTTGCTCAAACAGGAGACCCTATATAACCTTAGTTTAAATGTATGGAAAATCATCAATGAGGATTAGGGTTAGTGTAAATTAGCAATTATTTAGAAATAATCCTTAAACTTAAATAAAGAGACCATGAATTAAATCTGGTATATTTTGTAAGCAGATATGCTTTATTGGTGAATTATCCTTCCTGGTTATTTTTTTTTTGCATTTAACAAAGTCAGCCCCTTAAATTACATTGACAACTAACTGATATGGCACAAGCTAGCAAAACCAGAAATATGAAGATAAACCTTCCTTTGCAAAAGGACATTGGAGCATTTGATTTCTTTCATGAATTTAATTATCAGTTTCAAGATCAAATACAGATCTGACCTGACCTGGATATATCTATCCCTGAAAGCAAAACTGGATTCTAAAATGAAATGTTAATAGAGCAACTTTATTTCAGTTTCTGTTAAGTCAGTTTGTGTTATGTGCTTAACAGAAGACTATTTCTAAGTTTACAAAGTAAGAAATAATAGCTATAGTAAAATGATGTCATAGAAAAGAAAAAATGTGAAAAGGATGAAATATTTGGAATCAATAAAGAGGGATATTGTAGTTGTAGTTTTGGATCAAGAACTGATGTTTCAAAACATGATTGATGGTTTTACATTACCACATTCCAAAACAAGTATTATATTTTGAAATTGGTTCTTTTCAAATCCCGTATAGACATTTAATATGGAGTGTTGAGCCTTTGCCAGAGTGACTCAGATTTTCCAGCATGATCTTTACATGAGTTGAAACACACTTTCTTCAAGTTGCAATCTCTTGGATTTGTCAGGATTCTTCCCAGTGGAAAATTGGGAAAGAGAACTTGTGGTGTACCACGTTTAAACAAAACGGAAATAACATTAATTTAACCCATTCTCACACTGTCCCATTTTATCAAACAGTAATAACTTTTTTTCAATCAAAAATCATAATGCAAACATATTATAAGAAATATGGAACACACTTTCATCACTTAAAAAGTTATGACTTGTTTGCAAACACTTGTAATGTAAGTTCTTATAATATTGCTTTCCTTGTGCTTATGCACCACCCAATTTATTAGGTAAAAGTGTTCAATCTTGCAATCTAAAATGTCTTGGCACTGTTGGAAGATTCATTAGCATGTTTCTTATTGGCCAGGCTGATATTTGAAGGGCTTCCATCATTTCTAGTTCCTCTCTTAAAATTTTCTCTTCCTTAAAATAGCCAGGAAGGACTCTTTCTGCAATCCCAAACCTACTTCCTAAATATTTTTTTTTCTTTCATGCAAGCATGGAGCCCTTCTCTTAATTCTTCTAATTTTACATTTTATCTCTACGCACACATTGTCATTGTGTAAAGCAACCTGCCAACAGGAATTTTCAAAGGTTAATTACCTAATTGCTCTTCTTTAATCCTACTTACATTTCCGAACACCATCTATTTACATTTAAATAACTCTTTAACAAAATCTGTTGCAGTAAAGGCAGCTCTTTGTCTAAGCTCAGAATTAAGTGGATCAGGACTGATTAGCAGTTTATAAATGGGAGACTTCCCAGGAATGCCAGGATTCAGATGAAATGGGAAAGTCATAAGAAGACACCGGCCAGCCATTTCTGCAGTGTTGCCAAGAAAAATGCAATGAAATTGAGCTCAGCTCTGAAAACTTGACATTTACATTTTTGTAAATTCTCCAATTATTATTTTTTACTATTGTTGTAAAACAAATGTAGATTTTATTATTACTGCCCTTTACCCAATGGCAAACTGAGTGAGTATGATTATTGGGGATACTTCACGGATTCACTGAGTGAGATAAAATTTAAAGCAAAGTGATGCAATTTTATCATCACTACTCTCATTTGAATACATGATAGTTACTATCTTTTAATAAACTGACTATAATTAGATAACTGTTAAATAAGACAGGGAATTTGGTCTAAAAGTTTAAACACTAATTTAAACATCTAGTCCCACTTTAGGCATGAAAACTGGTTGGGTGACTTTAGGCCAATCATTCTCCCCAGTGGTGCAATTCAATTTTTTTTTTACTACAGATTCTGTGGGCATGGCTTGGTGGGCATGGTGTAGTTTGGTGGGCATGGCTTGGTGGGCATGGCAGGGGAAGGATATTGTAAAATCTCCATTTCCACCCTACTCCAGGGGAAGGATATTGTAAAATCTCCATTCCCTTCCCACTCCTGGGGAAAGAATACTGTAAAATCTCCATTCCCTTCCCACTCCTTGGGGAAAGGATACTGCAAAATCTCCATTCCCACCCCACTCCAGGGGAAGGATACTGTAAAATCTCCATTCCCTTCCCACTCCTAGGGAAAGAATACTGTAAAATCTCCATTCCCTTCCCACTCCTTGGGGAAAGGATACTGCAAAATCTCCATTCCCACCCCACTCCAGGGGAAGGATACTGTAAAATCTCCATTACCTTCCCACTCCTGGGGGAAGGATACTGCAAAAACTTCATTCCCAACCCACTCTAGGGGAAGGTTACTGCAAAATCCCATTCTTTCCCCACCCCACTAACCTGCTTTCCAGCTCTGTTCTTCTGTGCAGGGCACCAAAAGAAGACCCAGCTGATCAGCTGGAACCCAGGAGGCAGAGAATAGATGGGGCAGTGCCAATCAGAGGTGGTATTTACCGGTTCTCCGAACTACTCAAAATTTCCACTCCGGTTCTCCAGAACTGGTCAGAACCTGTTGAATGCAACCTCTGATTCTCTCTCTCAGCCCACATCATCAGACTCAGGCAACAAACCAATCAGTCATTTCCTGTCACTACCCTTAGTTGACATCAAAAAAGAAAAAAAAGTGGGCTCTGCATTTGCAGGAAACTGCTAAGAGAGAGGGGGAAAACCCCTATTGGTTTCACAAGAACAAACTCTCCCATTTCTTTTGCATGTTTTAACTCCTGCTGTATCATTTATCCAAAATAGTGGTTGCCACCATCCACAAGTATAAGCCTAAAACTATTTGGCCTGGGAATGAGATAAAAACTGTTACGTGTGGAGCATGGGTGCGAAGAATGGAGATGAGCCAGGTGAACGGTGAACTTCAAACTCTTTATTTACATGGTGTGACAGCTCAAACAATGGCTGCTATAGCCTTCCTTATATAGGCAACTTATTAACTGTTCAACCAATGAAACTCTTGGAGCGCTAGCTCCGTTGACCAATGAGAATGGCTCGTTAATGGCCAATCAGATTCTCCTAGACGGACCAATCCGATCTCGCCATTTAACAGCCAATCAGAAGTGCAGGGCCAGAACCCTGCATTTGACTCCAAGCTCAAGATAACTTTATTCATACACATTTTATTCATTCACAACACCCCTTCCCCCCGGGTTCCATTTACGGGGTGCGGTTACGTAGTCCTTGAGGTAGGACAGTTGTTTTGTTAGTTTATTTGATTTTCATAGTGCACCCGGTATTTGGCTGCACTCTTGTTGAGGTAGGGCGTTGTTTGGCAAGGGGGTTATTTCTGACTCTGAGTTCAAGTTTTCATTGTCCCCAACATCTTCAGTATCACTCTGAGGTGAGCTCGCTCCCATCTCCCATTCCTCTTCTTGTGTTTCCGTTCCGTCATTGTTCCCTTCAAAAGGGGTTTCTGCTAATTGAAGTTCGTCTTCCTCTATATCTCCCCTCCCTCAGTTTGGTTATCAGGGGGCTCGGAGATCCCTGACCGCAACCTCGATCGTAGTTGATCGATATGGTGCTTCCATAGTCTATCGTCACAGCATTGTACAAGGTATGATCTGGGGCCAGTTACGCGGACTACAGTCGCTTCTACCCACAATGGATCGCCCGATAAGTTTTTAGTGAACCCAGGTCGCCTACCTGGAAGATACGGCAGCGGCCGCTGGATCCGTGTGGTTTCTCCGGTTCGTATGTTGGGTGTAACTGGTCGAGGTGGGAGTGGAGCTTTCGTCCCATTAGTAGCTCGGCGGGAGTTTTGTTGGTGACGCTGTGCGGAGTGATGTGCTGCAAAAAGAGAATTCGGTTTATCTTTTCTTCGATGTTGTTGTAGACCACTTTTTGTAGCGTTTTCTTGACGAATTGTACCATGCGCTTGGCCCTTCCGTTGGCCGCCAGATGCGCAGGCGAAGTCAGCGCATGTCAAATACCACGGTCCACCAGGTACTGTTCAAAGGACAATGTGGTAAATTGGGGCCCGTTGTCGGATACCAGAACATCTGATAATCTATGGGTTGCAAACAGTCTTTCCAGTTTCTTAATGACCGGTTTGGTTGTCGTGTTCTTCATTCGGTGGATTTCGAGCCAGTTCTAGTAGGCGTCCACGGTTAACAGAAAGGTGTGGCCTTTGGTTGGCCCGGCAAAGTCCAGATGGATATGGGACCAGGGTCCCCGCGGCGTTTCCCATTCAGTTGGGATTGCCTTTGGTGGGGCCTTGCTTTCTTCTTGACATCTATGACAAGCTTTGACACAAGTCTCGATTTGTTTGTTGATGCCTGGCCACCACGCGTAGCTTCGTGCGAGGGCTTTCATGTGCACGATGCCGGGGTGGCCATCATGCAAGGTTCTCAGTAGTGCTTGTTGGAGTCGCTCTGGGATAACGACTCTATTGCCCCAAATGATGCAGCCCTTTTGAGAAAACAACTCGGTTTGTCGAGTTTTGAATGGTGTGAAGTTATCTGGTATCGGGTCCAATGGCCATCCGCGTTCCACCCAACTGAGGACTTGTGCTAAGGCGGGGTCATGTTTTGTTTCTCTCACGATATCACAGGCGGTTAATGGCGGTTACTGAAGTACCTCGATCTGCAACGTGGTCACTGTCGGCGTGGGATCATCGATAGTCTCTAGGAGCGGTGCTCGGCTCAATGCGTCGGCGTGGGGAATGGCTTTCCCCGGGTGGTATTGCAACCGATAATTATACGCTGCCAAGAATTCTGACCAGCGAGTCATTCTGGGAGATAATATATAGGGGGTTGGTTTATCTCCCGCTATTATTCCCAGCAAACGTTTGTGGTCAGTCACTATAGTAAAAGCCCGGCCATATGCATACTCGTAAAACCGCTTGACAGCCGACACAATTGCAAGGGCTTCCTTATCAATTTGGCTATAGTTTCGCTCAGTTTTTGAAAGTGTTTTCGAAAAATAGGCAACAGGGGCTTCTGTACCATTAGGCAATACGTGGCTCAAAATGGCACCCACTCCAAAAGGCGATGCATCACACGTGATGGTTAATGGCAATGTTTCATTGTACTGCATTAGTACTGTGTCAGAAGTCAGTAGTTTTTTCACATTACAGAATGCCTGATCTTCTTTATGACCCCACACCCAGATTGCTTTTTTGTCCAGTAAACGATGTAAAATTCAGAGACAGTCACTTTGTGCAGCAGGAATACATTATAGAAGTTGATAAGGCCTAGAAACGCCTGGAGGTCGGCCTTATTCCGGGGTCTGGGAGCATTTTTTATTGCTCTCAATTTACTATCGGTCGGATGAATGCCCTGACTGTCAATTAAATACCCTAAAAATTCGACACGATCTGTACACAGCTTACACTTATTTTTCTTTACCTTAAGACCTGTGTCTTTGAATTTCTGGAGAACCAATTTTAAACGATCCCATAATATTTTTGTAGTAGGGGCAGCAATTAACACATCGTCAAAATAAGGGGCAATACCTTTAATCCCTTGTAATAACCTTTCCATCAGGCTCTGGAATATCCCCGGGGCTACACTCACTCCGAATTGGAGCCGGGTACATTTAAATGCACCTCGGTGTGTCACGATCATCTGTGCCTGTGCCGTTTTTTCATCAACCGGTAGTTGCTGATATGCCTGAGCTAAGTCTAGTTTAACGAAGACTTTTCCGCCCCCCAGGGAATGGAGGGGGTGCTGCACCACCGGCACCGGATATGCATTTTGCTGCAGGGCATGGTTCAGGGTGGCTCAGTAGTCCCTACAAATTCGAATCTAACCATCCGGCTTGATGGGTGTCATGATTGGGGTTTCCCAGGGAGAGTGATCGGTTGGCTCTAACACTCCCAGGGCTATTAACTTATCAAGCTGTTCATCAATTTTTGGTTTTAGGGCAAAGGGAACTCGACAAGGCTTAAGGCGGATGGGAGCTATTTTTGGGTTCAAGTTAAATGAGATTGGGGTCCCCTTGTACTCGCCTAACTTCTCCGCAAAGACATCCCTGAATTCGTAGATGAGGTCCTCCTCCCAGTCACTGCCGCTGATTCGGCTAATGCCTGCCACCTCAATGCCAAGTGCCGTGAACCATTGGAGGCCTAACAGGCTAGGCTGGTCTTTGTCGATCACTGTCAGGGGTAAGTATGCTGTGAGGTTTTTGAACGTGACGCAAACTCGACTGGTTCCTATTACTGGAATTCTATTTCCCTGATAGTCCTTAAGTATAAGTCTTTGGGAACGGAGGTCTTGGCGCCGGATGGTAGGGAAAAGTTGCTTGAGGGTCTTCCATGAAACCATCGAGAGGGATGATCCCGAGTCGACTTCCATTTGGCAGGGTTGATTTTCGATGGCCACTTTAATTCGAATTTTCTTGGCATCCAAGGAAGAGGCGTGACTGATAGTGATAGTTTGGTGAGCCTCTTCTCGCTTCATGGGGCGATTTGCGGTTCGGTTCTGTTGGAGTGGTTTACTGGTTCTCACCTTACAGGATGGTTTCCTGTCGAATGGCGAAAGTTGGTCCCCTTCGAGGTCTGGCTGGGTCCTAGGAGGCTTCTACAGACCCGTCTAATGTGGCCTCATTTCCCGCACTCATGGCAGAGTGCATCGCGGAATTTGCATTTGGACCTGGAATGGTTGGCCCCACAGCCAGCGCATGGGTGTTGGGACTTCAGGTGGGGGTCCCGATCGGACCGCAGTCGATGACCTCTTCTTCATCGCTGTCTGACCACGAAGAGAGGTCCTCGTGGTAGGCCATTAAAGGCTGCCCTTCTGACTTGGGTGAAATGTCGCGGGTCGGTTGGTGTATCGGAGCGCGGTTGTGGCGCAGTTGGGCAGCCGACTTCCTGGTTGCTTCCGCTGCAGTAGCATCAGCGATGACATCAGCAAGGCTGATGTCGCCTTTCGCCATCAGCTTGCTTTGCACACCTAGTGCATCTAGTCCCAGAACTATTCGATCTCTCAAAGCCTCTTCCAGGTCGGCGAACCTGCAGAGGCCACCCAGGTTTCGGAGGTCAGCGACGAAATCGGCAACGCTTTCTCCTTTCCACTGGTTCCTTTGGTAGAACTCGTGCCGCCTTACGAGCGTTGGCATGGTCGGTGCGTAGTGGGCCCTCAGGATGGGTTCGAGGACATCCCAGTCCATCATCTTTACTTCATCTGGCTTTGCTAGTGCCTTGGCCATCTTGAATACGGTTGGCCCACAATGCGTTAGGAATACTGCTCATTTCTTCCTGGTTGTGGCATCCTTCAAGTTATTGGTTTCCAAGAACATTTGGAAACGATCCATGTAGGCTTTCCAGTCTTCTTGCGCTGGGTCGAATGGAGCAGGTGGTACTACGCCACCGGACATGGTTCCGCCATGGTGCGTTCAGCCACGTGCTCGGTTTTCTTCTTCTTTGTTCAGTTAGCTCTGACATCTCCAAATCCCACCTTCGTCGCCAGTGTTACGTGTGGAGCATGGGTGCAAAGAATGGAGATGAGCCAGGTGAATGGTGAACTTCAACTCTTTATTTACATGGTGTGACAGCTCAAACAATGGCTGCTATAGCCTTCCTTATATAGGCAACTTATTAACTATTCAACCAATGAAACTCTTGGAGCACTAGCTCTGTTGACCAATGAGAATGGCTCGTTAATGGCCAATCAGATTCTCCTAGACAGACCAATCCGATCTCACCATTTAACAGCCAATCAGAAGTGCAGGGCCAGAACCCTGCACTTGGCTCCAAGCTCAAGATAACTTTATTCATACACATTTTATTCAGTCACAACAAAAACCATATTTATGTGAACAAAGAGGAGAGAGAGTGTGGGCAGGTCTTTCTGCAGATGGGCCAAGAGTCACATTGTGATGTTCAATTAATGTCTTTTTGCTACTTTTGCCAGATCAAGTCAGTGGTAGGGGCAATATTTCTCCTTCCAGTGTGTCTCATACAGTTCTGAAAGTTTCCTCAGAGCTTACTTCAGGAGGTAAGATGAGCACAGAAAGTAAATATCTTATAATAAACCATTTCTGTGGCAGATGTCTAGGAGAAAGAAGCCAATAGGGAGCCATATTACTGACATATTACTTCTATAATTTTTCTTATCTATATACTTTCGTGATATTGTAGATTCTGCTTCCATAATTTTCATTGTGGAAAAAAAATCTGCTCATTCACAGAAATCAAAGATAACAAGAAGTTGTGGGGAATTGGCCCCAGTGAATTCCAGCTCTGCTGCCATGCACCGGCTTGACCTGTCTCAAGCACTTATGCATGTGCTGATAGACTATTTATAGTATTTAGCTGTCTGAAGAGAATTAGGGAATTAATTTGTTTCTTTCTATACTCTCAACCATGTAACCTTAGAGACCAATCTTTTAAAAAATCTTTTTAAAAGATTAGGGTAGAATAGAACCTGCTCTGGATATTATTTTGACAAACTTGTTTTTTGTGAGCTGTCTTTACTCAGAAGCTCATTTTAAGCTATTTTTTATTTCCTTGAGGCTTTTTTCTTCTTAATCCATTTTACTTATCAAGTATATCATTAAATTAATTGCTAATTAAGTCTCTTAAATGCCCTGGGTTTTTAAAACGAGAGCAGAATTGGAAAAGAAAAATACAGGTACCTTGCCAATGAAAGGTGCCATTATATAACATGAAGTAGGGATGAATTTCATTTGTTATATTTTTTGACTGATTATTTGCCATTCATTCTTAGTGACCTCATAGATTTTCTTCAGGAACATATTTTTAAGTGGATTGCACTAATTCACACTTTCAAAACTGAAATGTTCATCCTTCTCCGTCTTCACTTTTTAAAATTTGCAATAAAAATGTTTTAGCTCTGTACTGCTCTAAATAATTTTTTATGTAGCAGTAACCTTGAAGCTGCAACAATCAGAAAAGGACCCACCCTAATCGTTAACTCACAAGATTCTGTTAATATAGTTTTACAGTGAAGTAGAATTAGTTCATCTATTTGTGTTTTTGTTTGGTTTGTCTTGGAGGCTGAAAGAAGTGGAAACATTCATCTTTAGTCTGTATCAGTCTTCCCCAGCCTGAAACCTAACCATATCACAAAATGACACAACATTTAGACCAAATGTCTATGGAGATTCAAAATCATCCAGGTCATTGTTGTCCCAAAAGGTGCTTTTTCAAGAGCCAACTGGACTTTCTGGTTTGTCTTTGAAGATGTTTGCTTCTTATCCAAGAAGCTTCTTTAGCTTTTCAAAGAAAAACCAGAAAGTCCAGTTGCCTTTTAAAAAAGCATTTTGGGACATTTTGGCCAAATTCAATCCTTGTTCAGTGCTGAAATCCAAACTAATGTTATCTTCAACAAATGATCATCTTACCTTTGCTAGAACATATCCCACAAAGGGATCTTACCATCTCCTTTGGGAATTGGCTGCACCAGCAAACTTTCCCTTTGTCTAACATTCATCAGGAATATGCTTTCAAGGTCATTATTCTCTGCTTTGTATGCTAGGATGATAAGGAAGAAGTTCTTCATTTTTTCCTGTCTTGAATATCCAACACTTCTATCTATTGAATTTCTATCCATTCACACATCTATCATTCTAGTTGATATTTGCTTTACCTGTTCCATTTTCATTGTGCATGTTATATGTCCATGATGGTGAACCTATGGCATGCGTGCCACAGGTGGCACGCAGAGCCATTTGTGCCGGCACGCAAGCCACAGGTAAACTTACCTCACCAGCTGATTTTCAGCCTGTTTGAGACCTTTTCTGGCCTCCCAGAGGCTTAAGGAAAGCCTTTGCTTTCATCATTTCCTGTATTTCCGTAAATACTGGAAGTGATGAAACGGGCCCATTTTTCAGCCTGCAAAGGGTACAGACATTTTCCACAAGCCTCTGGGAGGCCGAAAAAGGTGTCAAACAGGCCAAAATATCAGCTGGGAGGTGCAATGCAGGTAAGGGGGCAGTGGATGTGTGTGTTAGGGATGAGATTGTGCATGCATGCGCAGGGGGCGTAGAGGAGCAAACATTGCCTTCTGAGTGCCCAATTTTTGGCACCGGAGCCCAAAATATTAGCCACCACTGTTATATGTATACTTATAAAGCCATGTATCTTCATCCTATATCTGTGCATTTGATTTTTGTTTTCTAAGAAAAAGGTTTGTATTTCACTGCATCATATTTTTAGACCCTAGTGCTAATTGGCAAAACAGGTCTTAACATTCTTCTTGAAACACTAGCACTGAGGATGTTACCTAATTTGGGTAATGAAACATCTGCAAGAAAACCACCAAACTCAGAAAACTCCAAGGACCCCACAGTTCAATTTTGAGTGGTATTCTTCCACAAACCAGAACAGTGAGGACTCACCTTGCCTCTGGAAGTAGGGCTGAGAAAGTCTTCTTCCTTGATCCCACAAGTCAAAACTTTCGGTCTGATGATATGCAACATGCCTTCCCTGCTTGACTAGGTAGGATAATCAATGTGGTTGTTTTCTTATAAACATTTTATTATCAGATAATAATTTCAGACTCCTCAGTTCAAACCTAAGATACATATAATCTCTTCTATTGGCACTTCATTAGTTCTTCACAATTTCTCAAGTATAATGCATTGGCTGGACTATCAGTTGTTGCTTCAGTACTCTAGGATACAAATTATCTGATGCAGAGGATTTAATAGAAATAGTAATAGCATTTAGACTTCACAGTGCTTTACACCATGCTGTAAGCAGTTTATGGAGTCAGTATATTGCCCCCAATAATTTGGGTCCTCATTTTATGACTTCAGAAGGATGGAAGGCTGAATCAGTCATGAGCTGGTCAAGATCAAACTATTGGCTCTAAGGTTTTAAATTTAACTTGATCATATTTCTGTCAATCTCAAATTTTAATCATTTCTGCTCATACTCTTTTTTCACAATTTTTTGTGAAACATACTTTTTTGTTGTTGAAGAAACTAAACTAAAACAGAGTTGAATAGTTCTGACCTTTCTTTGTTCCCTGTTAACATCCTGTCATCTTCACTGAGCTGATGATATATCAGTTCTTTGTTTTTTATTTTGACTTATTTAAAGAAGCTATTTTTGTTATTGTTAACATTTTTATAGTAATGTTTAATTCTTTCTTATGAGCCAATACTCTGATTCTTGATTCTCTCTTTTTTTTCAAGTGCCACAACATGTTTCCACTTGGTATTGAGATATGTTGATCTCAAGCAAGAACACAAATATTCCATAAGCTATACAAATAATAACCACAGAAACACCTTCATCACTTTTTCTTTTCCATTCAGCTATCCTCTTAATGTAAGGTTGCACAACTCTCATGAAATCAAGAACACTCCAGGATTTGCATATCATTTTTTTTTTTTTTTTGCAGTCTAAAAAGGTCAATTTTGGTAGGAGGGTTCAGGATCTTTAATGGTTAAAATGGTGCCTTAAGCACCTGCAAATATTCTATGATTTATAATCTGCTCATTTCAATAGATACCTACCTGCTGCAGCCAAGCAAATATGAATACCAATGTATCAGTTGCTCTGAATGATGATGGGCATCAGAAGGACATCAAAAAGGGATTTGGATCCAGTCTGCTGACCAATCTGGTCCGTTGCTTGAAATGGTATTATTCATTCATTCATTCATTCATGCATTCATTCATTTTAGTTACAATCTGCCCTGATCCTGGAGGAATATATAGTAAAAATACAATTTAAAAAAACCAAACAAGTATAGTGAATAAATATCCACAATCAGAACCACTGGGGGCCAAAGGCCCACTAAAGCAATTTAGCTTTGCTTACTTATGGAATATTAACATGTTAAGGATTACATGTGTTCTGACTCAGCCTTCACAAGTTGTGAGAAACCACTTACTCACAAGTAAAACAAATTCCTTCTTAAAACAGGGCAGGAACAGTCTTTATTCACTTTGGATAGACACACACAACCAAAAATAATTAGTCACCAATGAGTGTCTTTCCCCTTCTGAAACAGGGAACGAACAGTCTCTGAGAACTCAAGATAAAAAGTCCTTCAATGATTAAGCCAAACAGAAACAGCTCCTGTTCTGTTATGAACTAATAAAGGCATTTAATAAAGTTTTAACAACCTTAAGTAAAAAGCAGGGTTCTAATCCTGCACTTCTGATTGACCGATAATAGCGACCTCGGATTGGTCCTTTCTGGGAAATCTGATTGGCTGTTAATGGGCCAACTCTCATTGGTTCAAGGGCTTAACACTTCCATATTTTTCATTGGCTAATAGAACAGCAGCCAACCCTATAAAAGGGCTGCTGCTGCCCTAGGTGATTGCTCTGTTCAGTATACTTAATAAAGAGTTGAAGTTCACTGTTCACTGCCTCGTCTCCGCTCCTTGCATCCATGCGCAGAACATAACACTGGCGACGAGGATGGGATGTGGAGACATCAGAGCTGACTGAATACTTACAGAGCACCAAACAGAGCATGTGGCTGAAGGCGCATCAACAACGGAAACCATGTCCGGCGGCGCCATACCACCCACTCCATTTGACCCAGCACAAGAAGACTGGGACTCGTACATGGACCGGTTCCAGATGTTTCTGGAGACCAACAACTTGAAAGACGCAACTATGGGGAAAAAGCAAACAGTGTTCCTGACCCATTGCGGGCCTGCCATCTTTAAGATGGCCAAGGCACTAGCGAAACTGGCTGAAGTGAAAACCATGGACTGGGACGTCCTCGCACCCCTTCTACGGGCCCACTATGCACCTACTGTACCAACGCTTGTCCGAAGACATGAGTTTTATCAGAGGGACCAACGGAAAGGAGAGAGTGTCGCAGATTTCATAGCGGACCTCTGGAACCTGGGAGGCCTCTGTGGGTTTGCAGACCTCGAAGAAGCTCTGAGAGACCGAATAGTTCTGGGATTAGATGACCACTCGGCGCAGAGCAAGATCATGGCCAAAGGTGACATCGATCTTGCCGATGTCATCAAAGATGCTACTGCAGCAGAAGCAACCAGGAAGTCGGCCGCCCGAATGCGCCGCACCAACGCACTGCTCCGTCAACTTGCTAACGATACCTCACCTCACCTAGAGAGGCACACAACAGCGACCCACCACGAGGACCTCGAATCTCCATCAGAAAGTGATGAGGAGGAGGTAAACCGGCTCCGGTCCGAACGCGACCAACGCAACCTGCGGAATCAAAGACTATCGCACCAATGTGCGGGTTGTGGGGCAAACCACCCGCGATCAGATTGCAAATTCCTCAACGCGCTCTGCCATTCCTGTGGGAAAAGAGGCCACATCGGGAAGGTCTGTAGAAGCAAGCGAGGATCCAGCCCAATTCAGAGAGAAAACAACTACCGCCAGACCACAGGGAATCGTCCTGTGAGTCGGGAACACTTGAACCACCAATGGAACAACCACTCCTACAGAAATAAAACACTTGCCACTTCAACGAGACAGGAAGAGGCACACCAAACCATTACCATCGGTTATGCTTCATCATTAGATGCAAAGAAGATCCGAGTGAGGGTCGCCATCGAGAACCAACCTTGCATGATGGAAGTTGACTCAGGGTCATCCCTCTCGATGGTTTCCTGGAAGACCGTCCAACAGTTAATCCCTGCCATCCGGCGTCAAGACCTCAGAGCCCAAAGAATTATACTCAAAGATTACCAGAATTCCGGTCGTCGGCTCCAGCCAAGTACAAGTATCATTCAAAAATCGTACTGCGTCGCTACTTCTGACCGTCGTCGATCGTGACCAGTCTAGTTTATTAGGCCTTCAATGGTTCGCCCCACTCGGGATTGAGGTAGCCAGCATACACCAAACCAGAAGTGATGACTGGGAGGAGGCCCTCGTCAAGGAATTCTAGGATGTCTTTGCAGACAAACTAGGCGAGTACAAGGGGACCCTGATATCATTTAACCTTAACCCTGAAGTAGCCCCCATCCGCCTTAAGCCTCGTCGGGTGCCTTTTGCTCTAAAACCAAAGATCGATAAGCAGCTTGATAAATTAATAGCCCAGGGTGTTTTAGAACCAACTGACCACACCCATTGGGAAACCCCAATCGTAACACCCATCAAACCGGATGGATCGTTAAGAATTTTCAGGGACTACCAGGCCACCCTCAATCACGCCCTACAACAGAACACTTACCCGGTGCCGGTGGTTCAACACCTTCTCCATTCCCTGGGGGGCGGAAAAATCTTCGCTAAATTGGATTTAGCGCAAGCGTACCAACAACTACCCATAGATAAAAAAATCGCGGAAGCGCAGACTATTGTTATGCACCGAGGCACTTTTAAATGCAATAAATCACTCCAATTCGGAGTGAGCGTAGCCCCAGGGATTTTCCAAAGTCTGATGGAGAGACTTTTACAAGGGATCAAGGGAGTCGTACCATATTTTGATGATGTTTTAATTGCAGCCCCTAATAGAGAAGTACTAGAGAAGCGTCTTAGAACGGTCCTCCAAAAATGTAAAGACTCCGGCCTAAAGGTTAAAAAAAATAAATGTCAACTGTGTACAGAGAAAGTAGAGTTCCTGGGGTACCTCCTCGATAAGCAAGGAATTCACCCCACTGAGGGCAAACTAAGAGCGATCAAAAACGCACCAAGGCCTAAGAATAGAACAGACCTCCAAGCTTTCCTGGGGCTCATTAACTTTTACAACATCTTCTTGCCCCAGAAGGTGACCGTAGCTGAGCCCCTACAAAGACTGCTCGACAAAAAAGCCATCTGTGTCTGGGGACACTGAGAGGAGCACGCATTCCGACAAGTGAAAAACTTACTAACCTCCGATGCTGTTTTAATGCAGTATAATGAGACTTTGCCTTTAACCATTACATGTGATGCATCACCGTTTGGAGTAGGAGCCATTTTAAGCCATGTGTTATCAAACGGTAGTGAGGCCCCTATTGCTTATTTTTCAAGGACCTTATCAAGGGCTGAACGCAACTATAGCCAAATTGACAAAGAGGCTCTTGCTGTTTTATCTTCTGTGAAACGGTTTCATGAATATGTGTATGGATGAGCCTTCACGATAATTACCGATCACAAGCCCTTGCTGGGGATTATTGCGGGAGACAAATCAACCCCTTATATATTGTCACCCAGAATGACTTGTTGGTCGGAGTTCTTAGCTGCGTACAATTATAAATTGCAACATCACCCGGGGAAAGCCATTCCCCACGCTGACGCATTGAGCCGTGCCCCACTTCCGGAAACCGTCGACGACCCAGCTTCAACCCTCACGACACTCCAGATTGAAACCCTACATTCACCACCGCTAACAGCCAGAGTCATCGCTATCGAAACAAAACGAGATCCTGTCCTGGCGCAACTTCTCAGCTGGGTCAAACGAGGATGGCCAGCAGACCAAACCCCTGATGACTTCGCCCCTTTCAGAAACCAGCAAACAGAGCTTTTCTTGCAGAAGGGCTGCATCCTATGGGGAGACAGAGTCGTCATCCCAGAGCGGTTACAACGAACAGTTTTAAAAGCATTGCATGATGGTCACCCCGGCAACGTGCGTATGAAGCGCTCGCACGAAGCTACGCGTGGTGGCCGGGCATCGATAAGCAGATTGAAACCTGGGTGAAGATTTGTCTAAAATGCCAAGAAGTCAGCAGTGCCCCACCTAGAGCGATTCCAATGGAGTGGGAAACTCTTCGGGGGCTGTGGTCCCACATCCACATTGACTTTGCGGGACCCACGAAGGGACATACATTCCTTCTAACAGTGGATGCCTATTCCAACTGGCTCAAAATCCACAAGATGAAGACTACTACAATGGAATCAGTCATCCGCAAATTAAATAAATTATTCGCAACACATGGACTGCCAGACGTTTTAGTCTCTAATAATGGACCCCAGTTCACTGCCCTGGCGTTTGAACAATACTTAGCGGACCGGGGCATCTGCCATGCGCTAACCTCACCGGTGCACCCTGCGGCCAATGGAAGGGCCGAGCGCATGGTCCAATTTCTTAAAAAAATTCTCCACAAGATGGACCATGGGGACATTGATGACAAACTGAACAGAATACTCCTACTCCAACATATCACCCCGCACAGCGTAACCAACAAAACACCAGCTGAACTGTTGATGGGACGCAGGCTTCGCTCCCACCTCGACAGTCTCCACCCAGCCTATGCACCAGAGAAACCCTGTGGATCTGGTGGAAAGTGCCGCGAATTCAAGGTGGGCGACTTAGTGTTTGCTAAAAATCTTTCTGGCGAACCGTTGTGGGTCAAAGCAACCGTAACCCAAGCCACCGGGGCCAGATCGTACCATGTACAAACAAGGGATGGGAAAATATGGAAACACCATATAGATCAGCTTCGCTCTAGGTTGCAACCCAGTTCCCACGACTCCTGTGACCCTCAAACTGAGGGGGGAGGGGATGTCGAGGGAACTGAATTTGAGATGCTGGATGACGAAATCGAAGAAAGTCAGCAGTCAGGTGCGTTCCATGAAGAAGAATCAGGAAGGGGGTGTGTCTCACCACAGAGAAATACCTCAACGGAGGCGAGCCCGCAGGAACCAGAGGACAACGATGACAGAATTAGTGGTGCTGAGTCATCCTGTGGGGATATGGAACCGCCTGTACCAGATAAATCAAAAAAGGTTCCACCGGAACCAGACTACAGACAGGAACTGGTGGGACAGCGCAAATCTAATAGGCAATTGAAACGACCTGCATATCTACACAATTACGTTACCGCACCCCTCAAACGGAACCTAGGGGGGAGGGATGTTATGAACTAATAAAGGCGTTTTATAAAGTTTTAACAACCTTAAGTAAAAAGCAGGGTTCTAATCCTGCACTTCTGATTGGCCGATAATAGCGACCTCGGATTGGTCCTTTCTGGGAAATCTGATTGGCTATTAATGGGCCAACTCTCATTGGTTCAAGGGTTTAACATTTCCATGTTTTTCATTGGCTAATAGGACAGCAGCCAACCCTGCTGCTGCCCTAGGTGATTGCTCTGTTCAGTATGCTTAATAAAGAGTTGAAGTTCACTGCCTCGTCTCTGCTCCTTGCACCCATGTGCAGAACATAACATGTTCATCCCAGCTGAGGCAAATTCACTACCTATTATTTCCCAGCTGGGAGACTCAGTTTGTATCTCAAATACAGAGCAATTAGTCCTGACAAACCTGGTTCTGGAAATGGAATCTGACTTGATTGATTAATTTATACTGGAAAATGAGAAACAGGCCAGTCCCAAACCCCTACTATTTATTTCCCAGCCAGGGCAGGACCAGCTAGTGTCTACTACTTCTTTTCCCTGAGAGCTGGCTTATTTCCATTGCCCTCCTTTCTCTCTTATTTCCATTGCCCTCCTTTCTCTCTCTACGCATACATGGGTATGGGCCCCATCTGTTCCTCCCTGTCACTCAGTTCAGGCCACTGTCTCTGATTCTGCTTCCTCATCAGAGCTTTCCAAAGGCTCTGAAGCCAGCCCAGGCTCCCCCTTCTCCTTGTTTGATTCTGCTGCTAAGTCAATGGGCCACAGCAACATGTATCTCCAGGGACAGGAGGTAACTAACAGGGAGGATACCATAACTTGAGGGCTTTCATAGAGAAGGCCTATTATTTAGTACTTATCTCCAAAGTACGAAAGTGGCAGCAGTTGTGGTGGATTTCCACAGATCTTTAGATAATTGGTCTGCAAATTCAGTACCAGCAAGGTGCTGCTTCGTATATCCTAGTGTTTTGCTTACACAGCTTTAAAGACAATAATTAGCACTTTCTATTGGGCCAGGAAGCTTACTGCAGACCAATGACTAATTTTAATATGGATTTAATTTTACATTAACAGAGTTGTCCAACCAACCTCATTGCCAATATTATATCTGCTGTAGTTCTTGGATCAAAGGCAACCTGGAGACTGCCTTGCTAATCTAATTAGGCATTATAAATGTGATTAGGGCATCCTAGTCCAGTAGGATAATAACTGGCATATCAGACAAATTAAGTGATCCTCTTCCTCCTCCTCCTTCTCCTGCCATATCTGTCATCGGATGTTTGTGATCATGTTGGTGATCCTATCTTTATCAACAGCCACATGCAAAAGTGCTGTTGAATTTTGTCCAAACCAGTCCCTTAGTCATGATGTTCTTCTTCTGCCTGGATCTCGTTTGCCTAAAAAATTTTTCCTGGAGGATTAATTGAAGTATGCCGATTTTCACATCATATGTCCAAAATATTCTAATTTTTGCTTTGGTCCTTCTAGCCATGGTTTTCACCTGTTGTTGAATTAGCTGAGAATCTTAGGAGGACTAGGAAGCCATGAACCCCTCCTTTACATAATCCCATCTAGATTTACATTAGATACTTATTTGTAGCTCTGTCTTGGTAGAATTTAATTCAAATATATTTTATTCTATACAGATTCTCCTTAATTTCAGGAATTCCGGGGCACCATGATAATGTGTGTGACTGTCACTGGCATATTGATGACACCTTACCTCTAACTATTAAATGACCTCTCCCAGTGGTTTATAGAGTTGTTAAATATGGGAGAGAACCCTGCATCAGAGCTGCCAAGGACTGAAGCATTTTTCTGCACTTATAATCATTGATGGTAACCATCTTCATTTAAGTAAGAGTTGAACAATAACAACATTCTATCTCCTAATCTCAACCCTTATAAAATCCCAGAAGGACACATACTTGTGATAAGTGCATAATGACAAAAGTGTCCTCCATCTCCCTGCATCTAGATCCCAGCATTGGTTATCTATCAGAAGAACTAATGCTGCTCCTGCAGGCATGAATCCTGACAAAAAGGGTTCCAGATAACCTTGTTTACTCAATTAGTTGATTTTTACCTACCTTCCCCATAAAGACAGGATAGAAATCAGGCAAAAATTGTCACGTGCAGCCGATCAGAATAGGCAGAAAACTGGGGTCAAATCTCCATTTGCTATCCTCCCAACAAACCTCTCAAAGCAACTGCTTGGCTCAGCAGTTAAACAATGACCTAAGGATGGGCTGATTATAAATACTTGAAGCATTCTTAAAAGAAATAAAATTGTGGAAATGGTTCTCCACCCCTATTTTAAACAAAGAAATAGAAGCAAATAAAGCCACACCCTAGATACAGCCATGGAATCAGGATTTTTCTCCAAAACAAATGATAGAATAAGAGTTTCCAGCACTGAACCCTCTACCAAACAAGCCGCAAAATTCAATCCTCATCACTATTGCTTGCTGCTTGACCTCTAGGCAGGCTCTTCCTGTCACAGAGGATAGGACAGATGAGAGATAATGAGAAACTAAGTACTTCACAGAAGAGACTGCCAATTCAGCAGCATAAAAGCCATGATCGCATATCACTCAGCTTCTCTTCTCTGAGTAAGAGCAAGGTGAAGTGAAGAGGTCCTTCTTAAAGTTTAAACCATGGCCTGTCTGAACCATTGCTCTTGCCTAGTTCTATTGCTCCCTTTTCCATAGTAATTTTATTTCAAATTATGATAAAAAGATAAAAACTTAAAAAATAAAGGAATATGAAGAAAAAATAAGACTATAGGAGGGAAATATACAATGAAATGACTTTCCCCTTATCGAAACAAGGCTAAATAGTTTAATAATCTATTGCCTTCTCTTAAGATACAATAAATAATCTCTTCTTCCCATAGCCCATCTTTTATCTATTAAAAAAAATTAAATTTGAATTGTCATTCAGTCCTGGTCAGCAAAAGTTCATTAAGGATTTCCAGAGATAACATATCTATTTTAATCTTGATTGAATAAACCAACTTTGATTGAATAATAATAAACCAACCATACTTCATATTCCTCACTTTTAACAATATTGATCTTCACTCTGTTCAAATAATGACTTAGAATTTGGGGGAGGGGTTTCTTCATTTTTTTTCCTTTGTCCCTTCTCACAAACCCAGTTTCATTACTTTGGGCCAGTCGTTGTCTCTCAGCCCAACTCATAGGATTGTTGCTGTTGAGGGGAAATAAGGAGAAGAAGGAATACCGCTTTGTTCACTGCAGTGAGTTATATATGAAAAAGAAAGGCAGAATAAAAATCTTTAAAAATCCAGCAAACATTTAACAAACCTCTTTTGTAAATCCAATATAGGAAATTTATCTAGATCACTTTTTTGGTTTATTGTTTGTATATTTCTTTTAATCATTAAGATATCACCCAATATAGCATTTGTATATTCAGTGTTGTTAGATTGGGTAGATCGGTCCCCACAGAGACGCGAAACCAAAAGTGATCATTCAGCTCTTTATTGTGTATACAGACCAGTATAAGACCTGCGAGCCACAGCAACCCTTCATATAGGAATTGCTTGCGGCTCAGCAGTCAATGACAGGGCTTTGAATCTCCCGTGATCGGCTCGGCTCATTGCGGTTGATTCTTAGCGTGCCAATCATAGCCATTTAGTTGGCCAATCAGGTTGCGGTCCATGTGGACCAATCAGGATTCAGGGTTTGGAGTATGCTAATACAGAACCCCCCTCCCTTCTTGGTTTCACCTGATGGAGCATGGTTACATAGTTGCGCAGGTAGGAGGGGCTCCGTACCTGTCTAGTTGACCTGCACGGGTCAGTTGCTGTTTGTTCCTCGACTGGTTCGGATGGACTCTTTGTTGCTCCTGTTTTCCTGGATGGAACCGCCTTGAAGGATGAGCTAGGCTATTCTGGTAGCTCCTTCCCTGTCTACCCAGGTTGGTTGAGCTGCCAATTCCGCTGTTCCCACTAGGTCTTTCCAGGCTGGTCGAAGTGGCTTGGCTGCTCCTTCCAGGTGAAGCTCCCAGTTGTTCATCTGCTGTGGGTTCATCATTTACCGGTGAGTAAGGCTGGTTTATTATGGTTTGGGGTTGGTTTATTCTGGTCAGGGGGTGTTCTGTTTGTGCTTTAGGATTTTCTTCTTCCCTTTGCTTATGGTTTGAGGATTCCCCCCTTCTGGTTTCTTTGTTGGTGTTGTTTGCAGTGTTTGCGTGCTATCAGTGGCTATTCTTGATCTTAGCTGGTCGATGTGTCACTTCCAGCTTCATCCATCATTGGTCTGTAGCTGGTAAGATGGGGGCCCGTTACCTGGGTTATTTGCGCCGGTACCCAGAGTGGGTCCCCTGTAAAATTCTTGGTGTAGACGGTGTCTCCTATATTGAATGTTCAGTGTTTGCTAGACGAGTCTGGGGGTTTCTCGGGGTTGTATGTGGGGTGTAGCCTGTCTAATGGGGATCTTAACTTTCTGCCCATGAGCAGTTTTGCTGGGCTTTTGTTTGTGGTTGTGTTGGGTGTAATGTGTTGTATTAAAAGCATTTTATTTATTCTCTCTTGTATGTCGCCGGTTTCGATTTTTTGTATGGTGTTTTTTGTGAATCGGACCATGTGTTCCGCCCGCCCGTTCTCCACCGGATGAGTGGGCACTGTTAATGCGTGTCATATGCCCCATTCTGCCAGGAATTTTTCAAATGCTAGTGCGGTAAATTGCAGGCCATTGTCCGACACTAGCACATCTGACAGCCCATGTGTGATGAACAGTTTGTTTAGTTTTTTTATGATGGCTTCTGTGGTTGTGGTTTTCATGGTGCTTACCTCCAGCCAGTTGGAGTAAGTGTCTACAGTGATCAGGAATGTGTGTCCCTTGGTAGGCCCAGCGAAGTCTATGTGGATTCTAGACCAGGGGCCTCTGGGCGTTTCCCATTCCAGTATCGGGGCAGTGGGGGGGCTTGGTCTAGTTTCCTGACACCTTTTGCATGCAGCTACCCAAGTCTCAATCTGTTTGTCCATTCCTGGCCACCAGGCATAACTCCTGGCCAGGGCTTTCATTTTGACAATGCCCAGGTGCCCTTCATGCAACACAGACTTTTTTTTGCAAAATCTCTGAAATCACAACCCTGTCCCTCCAAAGTATGAAACCCTTTTGTGTGAAAAGTTCAGTTTGCCGGTTTCTGAAGATTTTAAATTGTTTGTCGCCATCACTTTCCAGGCACCCATTTTCCAGCCAGCTCAAGACTCGCGCCAGCCGCTTGTCTTTATTAGTCTCTCTGGCAATGTCTGATGCAGTCAGGGGTGGGTTGGGTAATGTCTCGATGTGCAAGATTGTTGTTGTGGGTGCCGGGTTGTCCTCCAGGTCTGGCAGGAGGGAACGGCTCAATGCGTCTGCATGGGAGATGAGACACCAGGTCAGTGTGTCAGCTGGTAGCTGTAAGCGGCAAGGAACTTGGATCACCTTGTCATCCTAGGTGACAGGATGTTTGGGGTGGCCTTGTTCCCTGCCAGGATCCCTAGCAGTGGCTTGTGGTTGGTGATAATTGAAAAGGTCCTACCGTAGAGATACTTGTGGAAACTTTTCACGCCAGAGATGACTGTTAAGGCCTCCTTGTCCAGCTGGCTGTAGTTCCTTTCTGGTTTGGATAGTGTTCTTGAAAAGAAGGCGATGGGTGCTCCTTTCCTGTCTGGCAACGTGTGGCTAAGGATGGCCCCGACGCCAAAGGGTGACGCATCGCATGTCACGGTCAGCGGCAGGGTCTTGCGTCTGATGTTAGTAGGACTTTGGTTTGTTTGAAAGCGTTTTCCTCCTGCTTCCCCCAGGTCCAGGTCGCCAGCCTATGCAAGGGTTCTGCCGCGGTTGCCTTTTGGGGTAGGAAAACATTATAGAAATTAATGAGTCCAAGGAAAGCCTGCAGTTCCACCTTATTCCTTGGTCTCAGGGCTTCTTTGATGTCCCTGAGCTTTTTCTCGGTGGGGTGGATTCCGTGCTTGTCTAGGAGATACCCCAGGAATTCAACCCTCTCGGTGCACAGCTGGCTTTTTTTTTTTTTTAACTTTAAGCCCCGAGTCTTTGAATTTTTGTAGTACCTCCCTTAGGCATTTTTCCAATTGTGTTTTATTGGTATTTGCCACCAGCACGTCATCAAAGTAGGGCACCACCCCTTTGATCCCTTGGAGCAGTCTTTCCATTAGGCTCTGGAAGACCCCTGGCGCCACACTGACTGGTAGGCACCAGGCGTTTGATTGTGTGCCAGGAAACCATGGAGAGGTAGGATCTGAATCCACCTCCATCTCACATGGTTGATCCTCGATGCCCACCTCCATGTGCACCTTCCGGGCATCGATGGTCGAGGAATGGCCAATGACGACTGTCTGATGAGTCTCTTCTCTCTGCTGCGCCTCGCTGAGCCACTTGCTCCACCCGTCTCGGCTCCATCGGCTTTCGGTGTTGCGGACTCTTGCCCTGGGGGGCTGCCGTCTCATCACCAGGGGTTGCCATCTGATTGTCGGGGGCTGTAGTTCTGCTTATTTCGGCACACCTTGGCGATGTGCCCCCGCTTGTCGCAATGCTGACAGATAGCATTAAGGAAACAGCATTTAGAGTGGGGGTGATCACCTCCACAGCCAGCACACTGGAACCCCGACTTACGTCCTCTCCGCTCCCATCAGTCACGCTCCACCTGGAGTCGGTGGATTTCTTCCTCCTCGTCTTCGGTGTCAGAGAGGGAATCGATGTGCCATGGTGGGTGGTGGTGATTGCCCGGTGGCTGGTCTCTGTGTGTTTCTCAGGGGCTGGGTTGTCTCGATGGCTTCTGGCCGGTCTGCTGCACTCGTCTGCCGCATCCGAGCCGCCAATTTCTTGGTTGCTTCAGCTGCAGTTGCCTTGGCGAGGGCTTCGGTGAGGGAGATGTTGACCCTTGCCATTAGCTGGCTCTGCAGAATGGGGTCCTTGAACCCGAGGATGACGCGGTCTCGCAGGGCCTCATCCATATCGGTGAAATTGCACATGCTCTGAGGTCCCTCAGTTCAGCCACAAAGTCGCTGATACTCTCACCCTCCTTCTGGTTCCGCCAGTAGAAATCATGCCTTCTGATGAGGGTGGGCATGGTGGGGGCATAGTGGTTCTGCAGCAACAGTTCAAGGTCGGTCCAGTCCATCACCTTGACATTGTTGGGTTTGGCTAGGACCTTTGCCATCTTGAACACTGCGGGCCCGCAATGTGTCAGGAACACGGGCCTTTTTTTCTGTCTTTTGGCATCTTTTAGGTTGCTGCTTTCCAGGAACATTAGGAATTGGTCAATGTAGGATTCCCAATCCTCGGCAGCCTGGTTGAAGGGTGCGGGTGGTGCGGTGCTGCTGGCCATTTTGTCAATCATTTGTGCCACTTTGCCACGTGCTTGGTTGGTCTCTTGTCTCACGATCCCACCCTCGTCGCCAGTGTTAGATTGGGTGGATCAGTTCCCACAGAGACGCGAGACCAAAAGTGATCATTCAGTTCTTTATTGTGTATACAGACCAGTACAAGACCTGCGAGCCATGGCAACCCTTCATTTAGGAATTGCTCGCAGCTCGGCGGCCAATGACAGGGCTTTGAATCTCCCGCGATCAGCTCGGCCAATCGCGGTTGATTCTTAGCACGCCAATCACAGCCGTTTAGTTGGCCAATCAGGTTGCGGTCCATGTGGACCAATCAGGATTCAGGGTTTGGAGTATGCTAATACAGAACAAGTGTAGTGCATCATTCTTGTAGCCTGTCATTCTTAAATCAGTCTCAGTCTATCCAGTAAAATGTGTTCGTCTTCCATAATGAATTGTAAACAAAGACTATCTCGAATGGCAGACATGTTTAAAACTAAATATCCTTTAATACATCCAATGTTAAAATATTTTGCACTATTCTGTATTAATAAGTCAAATTTAAGTATTTTTCATCTTCAATTGTAATTTTTAGTTCCCTGTGATTTCCTCTAGTATTCAACCTTCAAGTCCCATCCTATCATGCTTTCTTTTTTTAGAATTTGAAACAATAGCATTTTCCCATGAGAAAGATTATTATAAGTAATTTCCAATACTTACCGTATATACTCGAGTATAAGCTGAGTTTTTCAGCACATTTTTTGTGCTGAAAAAAACCCCCTCGGCTTATACTCGAGTCAGATTCCCCTCTGAAAAAAAAAATGGTGTGGAGCTCCGAAGCTGGGCAGCCGCTTCCCTGCTTCCGTGTTTCCTTTGCAACTTTTAAGCATGGGAGGGGGAGGCTTTTCTGAGCTCTAGGCTGAGAAAGCAACGCGAGCGAAGGTCGCTCCACTCAGTTTCATTTCCTCAGCTCCAGCTGCTTTCAGTCCACTCGGGAGGAGGGGGAGGAGGGGGAGAGAGAGAGAGAGAGATATCATAAGAACGGCTCTTGGTTTTTTCTTGCAAGGGAGAGAGTGCTTACCACTGTCATAATCATCATCTTTTGGGTTAGTGAATCAATCAAACCTTTCATGATAGTGAGATCGTTTCCCAAATTTCCCTTAAATCAGGGAAGAAATCAGAAACAAACCTTTGGGCTGAGAATAAGCTTGTTCCTATGATGCCATTTTTGTTCACTTCAGTGTGAAAAGTGTGAAAAAACACACTTCTTTTTCTTCATCTTCTTGTTCCCTATTTACTGGTCTCTTTCAAAGAGGAAATTGTGAACATCAAACTTATTCTCAACTGTCCTAGTGAAAGTTTTTATTGGCATCTATTTTTATTTTTGAAATTTACCAGTAGCTGCTGCATTTCCCACCCTCGGCTTATACTCGAGTCAATAAGTTTTCCCAGTTTTTTGTGGTTAAATTAGGTGCCTCGGCTTATATTCGGGTCGACTTATACTCGAGTATATACGGTATATCAAATCCATCTGAACTTTCAATCACCCATTTGCTTTTTATTCCAAAATAGTTATTTTAAAAAAAAAATCCTTAAACCTACATTTAAGGCACCCATCGAGTGCTCTAAAATTTTCCATTGCTAAATTCAACTAAAAAACAACTAAGATATGAGTAAATTTTATGTCCATATAGGCTACGTCGTAGCTTTGAGCTTGGCTGGAATCCCTCAACTCCCACGTGTTCAATTTACATTCAAAGTGCAAAATTTCAGTTTTTTCAGTCAACTCACAAGGAGCAACTGTCCAGAGTACCTGTGGCCAATCTTACAATCTGTCCTTTTTCTGCAGCAGTTTTGGTGGTTATAATTTATTATCTTGCCATTGATCTTCACTGCAATGCCATTTCTGCTCCATCAGGGACATCTAGATAATCCTAACCCTAACAAATTTATTCCTCCTCTACAAACAATTTGTTGAGGCAGCTAATATAAAACTGCTAACAATTTGATACACATTTATTTAAAGAATCTTATGAATAATGACTCACCATGAATATATTGCAAAAGTAAATCCAAAAATATATGTGCTTTTTAGTTATTAAATTTGTTTAAATTAATTTCATGTTGAAATATGGGCCAGTTCATATTATCATAGTAATGTAATGTTCTGTTCAACCTAATCTCTTGGAATGAATGTAAAACTATGAAAAAATAACTTGCTCTTAGGTAGCCAGATGCTGACCTCAACCTCCTGAATCTCATAACTTCAAGGTGTAGAGAAGGAATTTCTATCAGACCCAAAAAAGGATGGTGAGTTCCAGCCTAATTCTATTAGATCACTGACCTAATCTCCCAATAACACTATAATTAGTCCAATTATAATATTGATGGATTAATTGTGTGCCATCAATTCATTGTCAACTCTTGGTGATGATGCAGATACATTTTCTCCATGATATATCCCTAACCTGGTCCTTCAGTACTTTCAATTCACTGCAACTGAATCCATCCAGCTTGATACTGGAAATCCTCTTCTCTTCTCTTCTCTTCTCTTCTCTTCTCTTCTCTTCTCTTCTCTTCTCTTCTCTTCTCTTCTCTTCTCTTCTCTTCTCTTCTCTTCCCTTCCCTTCCCTTCCCTTCCCTTCCCTTCCCTTCCCTTCCCTTCTCCTCTCCTCTCCTCTCCTCTCCTCTCCTCTGTTTCCCAGCCTTTAAGCCTCTGCCAGACAGCTATGTCTATGCATAATGTATCCAAAGTAGGATTATTTCAGCTGGTCATTTTTTTCCTCCAATGAAAACTCGGGTTAGTTATTTTGATTATCCATTTGTTTGTAGTTTTGGCTGTCCTAGTATTCTAAAGAGTCTACTCCAACTCCAAAAGTGTCAGTATTGTTTCTATTGTATGCAGGAAGCATAGAGGGTTGCCTTGAAGGACAAAGGAAAGGTATTTTGCCAAAGCAAGAATCAGTCAGATGATGTTTGATCCAAATCAAGTAAATTGATTACTAAAATGTCTTGCAAGCCTCTATCCTCTTTATTAACATAAAAATAAAAGAGAAAGAAAGGGAAACATATTCAAAATTTCAAGATTCTATTATTACACCCTATAGTAGCTTTAGATCTACAAGTGTCTGTTTCTTTGTCTGGTCTACCTTATAGGGCTGACACACTGCTTCTTCAAAGTCCAACTTTCATTTCCAAAGAGTGTTACAGGGAATACCATAGTTTGCCCAGTTATGATCTTTTTAAGTAATAGTGCATCATGGCATCTGAATAACTTTAACAAGACCTTTATGACTGCTTTACTGGGTCATAATCTGCAAAAAAAATTAACTAGTTGTTGATAGTTAATCCTAAAAGACAGAAACTATGCATTACTTTGATAGCTTCATTTTCAGTTCTTAGGTTGGTTGTAGTATGTGTTGTCATTTCTTTGGTTTTAAGTTTTAGGCTCACTTTTTCACTGTGTCCCTTGACATTTATTACTAACAATGAAATAACTTACTCTAATTTATGAACTTACCTTACTCTTAGATTAATGGTTCTTCCAAGAGTGCTTCAAGGCATGTATTGAATATGATTTTCCCCAATCTATGTATTATCCAGCATGGAAGTGTATTATTTATTTTCAGCTTAAATTTGCACAATGCACAATTCAATTCACTTTGGTGTCTTAAGTATCATTTGAGATAGCCAGATCAACAATCACCTAAATGGTTGAGTAAATGCTGAATTTTATCACTCCCTGGGATTTAAGGAGATCTAGGATATAGTAGTCAAATCCTTGACAGCTTCAAGTAAATCATAGAAGATGATGTCTCTTAATAATTTCTGTTTAGTCCTTAAATGTAGCGCTGTTCGAACATTGTGATTCAATCAGTCCTATGATGAAATGTGAACATAGACAGAAGGAACAAAAGAAGAAGCTTTGTGGAAAGATCATTTGTTTTATGCTTCATTAATACTTATTAGAATACATCTGTAATTAACAGTATTGTGAAAACATTCTGTTTTCATAACCCCAGTAAAAGAAACACTTCCAGATTTACTGGGTTTCCTATTTCCTGAACATGAATTATGTATCCTGGTAGATCATAATACTAATCTCAGATACAAGATGAGCATTATAACCAAAATTCTTATACTTGGCTTCAGTATTCTCCCCCTCCTTTCCTCTCAACCAGCTGCTTACTTGGCTTGTTGCCTTATTGAAGATAGATGGAAGGAAGGGAGGTAGGTTTTTCCCCCCACCTGTGTTCCACATATGCTGTTATGTTCATGAGTCAGTTATCCCAAGCACCGGAAATAACTTTTCCAGTGGTTCTGACAGGTCAGAGGCAATGAGGAAATTGCATTTCCAACCCCTGTTGTGCCAAGACTACATACTGTAGCTGTTACAAGCTAGGAAAATAGCTTCCCTTTCATTGTTCCATTATTCTTAAATCAACAAGTGACAGAAAGGAAAGTGGGAAGTGTAAGAGACTAAATGGGGTAAACGGATAACAGATTGGGAAACTACATTTCATTATATCCTATATTGCATAATCAGGAACATATGATATGATTGACCCAGGGAATTTCAGTTTTCCTCCATGAATTTAATTAAAATTTTGCAAGTAAAGTCATTTCTTCAGAAAGATTGATTTATTAATTTAAGCAGGTTGTAAAAAGATGGAATTCTGGCACTGGAAACAGTATTTCTCTAGTTGCCATTAGGCTATATCTTGAAAATTTAAAGTTTTTTCAAAAAGATCTCCAAAGAGTCGATTGCCATGGCTTAACATAAGTCTTGTTAGTGAAATCTGATTTAGCCCATGTTTTTCTACTTCTATGATATAAATTAGCTTTCCTTAATCTGAAGTTCTCCAAACCTATATTTCTAGTCTGGATGGACTTCATCAAAATTGATTAGATATTCTAGACTTCATAGTTGAATAATTCTCGAGAGAACAAGAGGGAGGAGGGGGAGAAATAAAATGTATTAAAGTTGAGCCTGACTCTAGGACCTAGGAGATGCATCTATACATTTTTTTTTGTTGAAGTAGAAATGTTACAGAACTGGTTTTCCACTGGCTTTTTACAATGCATGTTTTATTTCCTGAACATTTTATTTCCTTGCAGGCTTAAAATTTCCAGGCAGTCGCTTGTCCAAAACTCTGCTTAGCTTCAGGGTTCAGTCAAGGTCAGTTACGTGCTGGGAAGACTGAGATAACTATACAAAATACTTAGGGCATTCCAATAAATATTTGATACTTCATCTGGGTGATTACAATTATTTTTAATAATATATGGTTCTTTTTCTTATCAACTTTTTAAAAAATGAAGACTCAATTACTTAATCTAGCTCATGGTAAACACGTTATTATTTGAATGGCACTGACTTTCAAAGGGCTAGAATTATTGCAATTTTAAAGGATACTGAAATACAGGTTTGGCCTGTTCCAAGTCATGATTTGTTGCCTGACAAAAAGGAGCATTTTACACAACTTTTAACAAAAAATATTTTTACATTCAGATTTCCGTAGTAAAATGTGATGTATGATGCAGCATATAATAAAGACAGTGGAGCCTAATCAAATATGATATGAAAATACATTTTGTCATATGATGAAAAAATAATTATAAACTTTAATTTCCTTAATGATAAATTTGGAAGATTTAATGATTGGAGATGTTGTCAAAAGTACATTGAGATTCAAACAGATGTAGTTCACTTGTGTTGCAATCAGACAGAAGTGTGGATAAACTAAATTCAGATTTGAACACTAAATAATCTATCTTTCCTACTGAAAGAATGGCTTTAAAAAAAAAAAAAAAAAAGTGGAAGATATACTGCCAGAAAAAGTGATGACAGTCAAAACATGCAGAGACATGAAGGAATCATATATTGTTTTGCCAGAAAAGGCTTTAGATACGGATGTCATAAGATACTTAACACTCTGCAAAAAGCTCCTTTTTTAACAGTGGGGAAAAAAATCCAACTTTTGAGTATTAAATGGCATGTGAAAGAACAAGGCAGTCCTTTCCAAGTACGACCCCTAATGAACTGCAAGCATTCTGTTACAGTGCATGAAACAATAATATAACAGATTTGGCAGATCGACATTAGAAATTGCTGCAAGCCTATATGCTGGAGTCTTAGAAGGAAAACGATTCTCCTGGAAAAATGCAGCTAATGCATCTATAAAGTTGAAATAATGAGTGCTTTTTCTAAAACGCTCCTGATTCTGAAAACTATTTCTTAAACTAGTAGATGCCTACAATGGTACTGTCTAAAGAGATCCCAAAGTTCAGAAAGTTTCCAGTATGCTTTCAATTATCTGCCTTAGGCCAAGGACAGGGTAATTAATTTCAGGTCCTCTGGCTCTCTGGTTTCGCCAGTCAATTGAGCAACTCTTTTCATAAACTAAAAATTAAAATTCTCACTATACCTTTCTGTGTCCATCACTTGTATGATACTCCTATATGTCATCTCGGCATTCCTCTCCCAGGCTAAGACATACATAGCCAATAACATTCATCCCCTCCACAACATCCAAACCAATGTCCCAGAGCATGTCCTGGCCCACAGAGAACTGATCCATTGCCTTTGCCACACCATAGAGAAGACACTACCCAGGCTCCACTTGCTACTTCACATCCAAAGCTGAAATAGAATTTCCCCCAAATTTGTTGTGAATTGTCAAGGATTAGATTAATGCTTTTGGTTTTCTAGGCCATGGTGCTAGAAAACCCCTCTTAGAGGAATATCCACTAGGGAGGGGTTGAAATGTAGTATTTTAGAAAAGAGTTCAGCTGTACCAAAATGGATCTGTAGCCCAGGGTTACATGAAATTCAAAGAAGACTGTATTCCATGGTCCCTGGTGGGGAAGGAAAGAGGAAAGTGATGCAACGATCCATTTGGCTTTATGGACAGCATGACACGTGTGCCATGAAGAAATATTAGATTTGACATCTGCTCTGACAGAAGGCCATCAGTAAGATGGGTTGTTTTAAATATTCCAAATGCCCAGCTGTCTGCCAGATATGCAACATTTCTTCCCTCAAGGAAAGAGGGACATATATCAAGTTGTTGTAGCTTAGCTCTTGTTCCCAGAAAAAGCAGGGGGAATAAAGGTAAGGGATCCTTGAACTTCATGTACATTCAAACCTACATTAAGACATGTGTGCACAATGGGGAAAATCCAAAAGCAGACAGGCTGGGACACAGTGCTTGGAGGAGGTAAAGAATGTGAACAGCATGAAGAACTAGTGGTTAAAATGCTGGTCTAAAAACTGGGGGACCATGAGTTCTAAACCTGCCTTAGCTGCTGGATGATCTTTGGCCAATAATAGTCTCTCTCTCTCTCTCTCTCTCTCTCTCTCTCACACACACACAAATAAATATAATAAATATATAAATAAATAGATGTGAGTTAGTGTTGAGTGGCTGAGTTAATTCTGTATAAAAACCATCATATACTGTATGGGAATCAGATGAAACAAAATGAGCTGAATGAAACACAGTGAGCAGATATTTTGGTTCAATTATGGATTAGCACTATTTTAAGTGAAAATTATAAGAACTATTATGCTGACACAAATTTTCAATGCCTAAGAACTAATATACCAGAACTTATAAATGGAACAAGGCAAGATATTCTAATTATTTGTTTTATAGCTGAATTTCTTTCAACTTTTAAATTGAAATAAACAAGTATAAGAGACAAATATTAGAACATGGAAGTTGTAAGACGATGGCTTGAAAAAGCTATTTTGAAAAAAAGAGAGTAATGTTTATAGTAGCTTAGAAAAAGATGCCCGAAGACTGAAGATGAATGAAGAATTTATGAGGAAAACAGACCCATACAATGTAAGGGCAACCATTTTGTCTCTTTTCATATCAAGATCCCTTTTCTTTCTGATCTTACCATTCTGTTCCTCTAGACATTTTCTCCCAAATTTTCTGAATTGTAGGCTGTAAGATCACAAGCAGAAGAGTTACAAGGTAGACAGATTAATTCAGTTCCTCACATATCCACAGTCTAAAGCAGGTTTCTTTTAAGAATATTTGTGTCCATCAAATTTTTAGCATAAAAGATCTTAAAGATGATATAATTTGTTTCCTCATCAGCGAACATCACAGCAATATAAAGCCTGTCTAAATGTATTGTTTATCATCATATCAATGGTTGGATGTTGTTATGAGTTATAAGGATGGATAATTTCCTTATATTGTCCCTTTTTCATTTTGAAATCTAGTGTTTATACTATACAATTGGCTTGCTATAGTTTGAAATGAATAGAATATACAATACTTTTAAAGGTGCTTCATCCAAGAAGAATATTAAATCCAGAATCTAAAAATGCCTAATTGTACATATGCAAATTAGCTGAAGTTCTCAGACATAGAAATCAATTTGAAAAGGGTTCATTGACAGCTAAAAATTATCACCTCAAAGGATCAGTGGTGAAGAAGAAAACAGAGCTATCTGTTCTTCTCCCACACAAATTACATTTTGGCTCAAAGCAAAATGATGACTTTTTTCTCTCTCTCCTGTATTTTATCCACTGAGTTGAGAGAGCATCCCTTTATTTTATGTTCTTTGGTCCTATAAAACAGGGACTGTGATCAGTTTTAGATTAGCTAAACACAATTTTCACTCTGTTTTTCTGCCTAACAATAAGTTTTTTCTCTCAATAATACAATCTTTTCTTTCAACTGCACCAAAGGACATCCATCTGTTTTCATCAGTTTGGAGAGAACATTTGGTCTTTCCAGCAGTGATAACAGAGTCAGTGTGGGCAGTAGCTGGGAATGACAGTATGAAGGATTATGTAATGGAAATACTGTTTCCTAAAGCATTTTTTTTTTGGGGGGGGGGGAGGCTTCCAGTTCAGCTGAACTAACTTCTAAATTAGATTGATTTAGGGTGATTCTGCACTGCAGCCTAAGCTACTCCTTTCTGTGCTATTCTCAAAAGTTCCTGAAGCTGACTTAACAAATTTCTGTCCAGACTGCAGTTGTATGACCATGAGGTCAGTTACAGACCATGGCCACTGCAAGATATGATTGGTCATTCCCTGATGACCTTCCTACAGAAAAGCAATCCTCACTGCAGGAAAGACAAACTTTGTGAAGGAAAGGTAAGCCTGGTGTATCAATGCCTGTCATTCTTTTTAGGAATGGTTCCTCATAAGTCTCCAGTCTTTCCTTTGCTTTCCCAGATGTTTGTCCACAGAGTCCACATTTGACACTGCAATGCAGATCCCTTTCTCTCTCCCTTCCTTTTATTGTATCATGATTGATCTGACATTTCAGAGCAAAGAAATGGAACTCTTCTTCATCAGATGAAGAAGAGTTCCTGTAGATCTACAGACTGTAGGCTTATAAGAACTTTGTATCAATAAAAAACACATTGATGGTGTAGATTCATAGAAACAAAGGAGTGGCATTATTTGAAACTTTGCAGCTTTATTCCCCATGTTTATATTGCAATTAAATATTAAAGTAGTGAACATAAAATGGGAAAGAAAGAAGACTATGCTTTGTTCAGAAACCAAAAAAGTGCCCAGTGGGAGTTGTAAGAGGAGGGAGGAGATTTGTTGGCAGAAAATATGCCAGCATGAGACATCATTGATTCTGTGGTCTTTATGGGCCCTTGCTAAATCATTTAGAATGGAAAAAGGGTGGCTACTGACCATTTGAAAATGTACCAATCCAGAAATCTGGGATGAAATGGCCTTTCAGGGGGGTGATTAAACAGTGGAAAACAGGCACATGCCAGGTGCTGGCATCTTGTGGGTTGCAATGAAATAAGATTGACTGCTTGGAAGAGCTCAAGATAGCTCAAGATGAGAAACAAGGCTTTTGAAGTAGAGCTTCAAAACATGAATAGGGATGTGCTTTTGTAATGGTGAATGTGAACATTTAAGAAATGTTTGGTGGCCTATAGTGATAATAGGGCAATTTTAAAATAGAGATCTGGCCTTAGGACAAAAAAAAATCAAAAGATATCTAAATCAAAGCAATTTCCTCCAATTTGGGTCAAATCCAGAATTAGATCTTTATCTTCAAGGGAAAGAAGAGGAAACTGTTACTATGAATTTTATCAAGCACGGAATCAGATTCCCAAATAAATCTTGTGATCCATAAAATGAAGTGTCCTTTGACTTGGCACTCAATTCCTGGGATTTCATGGGCCTATCCCTACAATTTTCTAACTTTAAAAAAGCTTGTTTTATTAGATTAATTCTCAAATAATTGAAATAATATGCCTACCTTAAATAAGTTTGTGTCATATATTGTAACTAGACATTTAAATTCTTGGATATAATTTGCACATACTTATGCAGACATAAGTTAAATTAATCAATTAATATGTGCCTTTCATTTTCTTCCAGCAATCTTGATATTTAGTCCCTTCATATAATGTCCTAGAACTTCATTCTTATCTCTGTTCTTATCTCTGGTAATCCTTAACTTTCAACTTTTCAAGTTTCATCTTTTGTTGATATGATGAGGCTTTAAGGATTTAATTTTAGATATGGGAAGGAGAGATCATTTGTTGTATTTTAAAAGATGATAAGTAACTAAAATTGTTTATACTTGTGATGAAAATCATTTCCTTATATATGCATTTCATGCAGTCTTCTTTTATTTTGTGTTGTAATTGTAATTTTATAATATTATTGTACACATACACAGACTAGTAATTTTGTCTTTCAATTAAATAATGCAAAGAATAATCCCACTGGAGAAATTTAGTAACATTTTTTATGATATTCTATTGCATCACTTCACTTCATCTAGATTCAAAAAGGAAATAGGAAGCTGACATAATAAAATAATAATACAAGAAAATAGACCATGTTATATAGGCCAAGCCTCATTTAGTTCAATATAATGTAAACAAAAATTCATTTTTAAAAATGTGAAATGTAATGAAAAATGAGAGACATTATTTAAAACGGAAACAATGTTTTTATATAATTTTGCCTGCTTGGTTTTAAATACAATATAGGGTTACTTTTCCTGAATCCATGATAGTTCTGATATTCCAATCTTCTCCTTAAATAACCTTTGATTGGTTGATCTATTCCAGCAGCTTTAACATTTTAGATCTTGCCTCATTATTTCACTGTTTGCTGCCCTAAATGAATTTTGCTGGAGCTTCATGGACTTCATTGAATGTTTGCTATTATTATACAATGTAGATATGAAATCATGAAAAATTTTGGCTGTGAACTTTGAAACATTTGAGTATCATATGGTTCAAAGGCATGTCTAGTTTGTGCTTGTGAGCTCAGTCTGCTATTCTGTTGTGTTTTGAAAGCTCTGCATTTATTTTAGTACTGTATATTTAAAAACAAAAAAAATAGAGAATCCAAGAAGAAGACATTTACAAGCGGTATAATTTGGATACAAATTTCAAAGTAACTTTAAATTATTTCTTGTATCAGATTTCAAAAGCATTATTAAGATCAAGTTAAAACTCAATAACTAACTAAAGTGGCCAATATAATATGAAACATAAGTCAGAATGAACTATTAATAAAAGTTTCAATCTAGTCTTAAAATTCAGACTTAATTGGCAAATGGATAAAACCAATCTTAAAGCCTTATAATCACAGAAATTCAAACTTGAATATAATATGAATCCATGCATAATATTGTATTACATAATATTTTTACACTTAACCCTACAGCTACTACAGTTAACATGCCTTGACCCATTTTTTTGGAACATCTGTTTTTTTTTTGACAGGAAACTGTTACTAAAGTAGACTATGAATAGTTATTGCTTTCTTTAAATGCTGCTGTCAGAGACCATCTATAAAATGTCTTAACACAAATATTCTTCCAGTATAGATAAGAAATTGTCTTCTGCCACTAAGCTGGACCATGTCATTTATTCTGACAGCAGCTTTGTAGCATTTCAACCAGAAGTCTTATCAATCTATGATATCTGATCGCATACTTGAAACTGAAAATGCCAGATGTTTAAAGTTATACACATGTGGCTAAGGAGTCAAGAATTCTGGCTCTTGTCATATTTGACTGATCATTTACAGAAGAGGATGGAACTATTCATTCATAGCTGTGATGATGCAAAAACCTATCTCTAGTCAATTCACAGTCCTGGTTTTTGAATTATATTCTAAAGATTTGACAATCTGATGCAGCGTTACATTTACATATTTAAACGTTGGATCTTCTGTTTCTAATATGACCTGCTATATCAACTTTTTCTCTTTTCTGCACACACACCTTTTAATAAAAAAAGGGAGGAGGAGAAACTTGGCTTGTTTTATTCTGCCTTCTCTATCCTCTATAAGCAGCATGAGTTAAAGTTCTTGGTGTTTAATTAAAAGTCCTGTTCCCTTTTGGCACTGGCTTGCTAGAAAATTAGTATTGCACATAGAGAAGAGCCACACATGAGCAAACCCCATCCAAGCTTGTGATATTCTTAATAAAATAGTGTTTGCACTGCAACATTTCTACAAAGAACAAGAATAATGGAACAATAGCAGAACAATAAGCAAGAGAGCTGGTGAGTAGCTGCAAAGAACTTACCTGTTCAAATAGAAAAGACCATGTGGTTGTCTAAAATAAAGAGCACATTTTCCCTCAAATAATTTAAAATGAAAGAATTCTCTTAGATTAACTGAGACTGCATAAATGGAGGCACATTTGTCTAACGTTCTCTGGGCACTAGTCTTAAATTTAGAATTATCCCTTTCTCTGGTAGCTTAAGATGATGAGAAGACTGAAATCAGTTATTTGGCAATAAGGAAAACTTGAAGTGCTGACTTTTTTGTGTAGCAGGAAAAAGAAAGGTAAAGAAAGAGTGAGGGTCACTGCTGTACAACATTCACCCAAAGAAAAAAACTTATCAACGTTACCCAAAAAATCCCAAAACTTTTACTATACTCTGTCTGCTTTAGGGGATTTAGTATCAGTTTTGGAAGCCATGTTAGCACCAGAAATTCCACGCTGCCATATTCTTGAGCCTGGAAAGATGGGGGGTAGGTGGGGTTTCATGGAGCATATGAAGTTAGACACAATAGCATTCTTCTTTAGAGTCAAGGTCATATTGTTCCTGAACCAGGCCGAGGAGTAGTAGAGGGGACGTCTCAAATTGGGACAGATGGTGATTGGGGCATGTGATGGAATGATGGGGGCAAGAGGTGGATTTATAATAATTTACTTATTGGAAGGAAACCCAGGACTTTCAGATCCAGGATTTCCCAGGTGTACCAGTTTACTACTCTAATAAAAGGGAATTTTGAGAACATGTTTGGTTCGGAATTATCTGTTGGAGTCAAGTTTTTCTGGAACGCTGACATTTAGTACACTTGGAATAAATAGATTTTCTAGAGTTCTAAGACAACCTACTCTTTAGTTTTAATACTAATCCAACAGTAGTTTTATTACATTTAAATTTAATATGAACAAATATATGTTTTCTGAATCAATAAACAATGTGAAAATTTTGAGAATGATTTTCTGTTACACTTAATCATTTTAACTATGTTATGAAATCACAATCAGTTTGTAAAAAAAATGCATTGTAAATCTATGTGCAATACCAGCAGCACCCTTGAGAGGGCAATGTCAGAAAAGGCAAGAAGTGTTGCAATACAATCTGAACATTCTGAACATCCTATGCCTTCTTCTTTGGATCCTGATGGTTCTACATCACAGATGTCAAACTCAAGGCCTGCAAGCCAAATCCGGCCCATAGAGTGCTTAGATCTGGCCTGCGAGGCTGCTCTGGAGATAGCCTGCAGTGCCTTTGCCAATGAAAACGATCACAAAGGCTGCCTGTGCTCCATTTTTGCTGCAGAGGGCTGCAGGAGGCGTCGCAGCCGAAAATGCAGCCCAGGTGCCCCTGACTACATGTGCCCCTGACACAGGTGGCATTGAGATGGCCACACCCACCTGGCCCACTGTGGTCAAACACAATCCTGATGCAGCCCTTAATGAAATTGAGTTTGACACCCCTGTTTACATCATCTAAAAATATATGAAGTAGCATATGAATATATGAAATAAAAAATATAATTATCAATAACCCCAGGTCAACCATTTTGATTTTTTCCTACCCCTCTCTGTGAACATCATGTTCAAAATGATGACTGCTTAAAAATTGATCCTGTTGAATTTATGTGTCTCAGACTAAGGTCCATTGAATAGAGATAGGCAATATGCTCTCAAATTAACACACAGGAGTTTTAAAAATGATTATTTGAATAAAAATAAATAGATAAGTCATATTGCAAAGCTAGCCACTGACCTCTAGCTTCATGCTTATTTGCAGAAAGGTGGGCAGGTGAACTACTTCATTGTCTGAGAGATAAATGTTCTGTGACAGGTCATATCCTCCACTATAACTATTTTGGAACAGATATATTTCCCATTTTGAAATGTTGCATACCAAATGTGTTCAGAATTCCAAATATGTTTAGGTTTCTTTATTGCAACAAGTAAAAAAAAAAAAAACATGATTTCCAAGTAGAAATAACATTTCATCAAGATTCAGTTTGGCTCTCTCCACTAATTCTATCTCTGAGAGGAATGGAATCATCTAGACAGCCACTCTCCTTATTGGAAGTGTTTCACTGAGCAGTTCTGAGCTGCTTAAGAATCCTGTGAAGAGACCAGACATTTGAATAAATGAGAAAATCCTTTTGCATTCTGTCAATAGTTGTTTGCTCTCAAGGAATCTTACATTTGAGATCTTTGGAATAAATATGTAGTTTCTAAACTCTTGAAGTAATGTAGCATTGACAGAAATAAAAGTAGGCATTACGAATTATCTTTTTAAAAAAAAAAAAACCAGACAAATTTAACAAGAACATTCAAAGAATGAATTAAAGTTAACCATAATAGCCAGATTTATTCATTCCTATCAAATAAAATAAACATTGCTTAAGAATCATTCCTTGATTTCATTTTAAATATAATTAATTTGGATTTTTTTTTAAAAAAAGTCCTTTTTGTCCTATGTACAATATAAGACTATGTTGGGTTCAAGTGATGCAAATTTGTCTTACATTCTTCAATTCAAGCTTAAAGTAATATCCTCCTTGTTTCTGTGGGCAAATATATAAGCAGCTGAAGTATCATTCAAACTGAACAGATGGATAATCATAGTGTGAACAGATTGGTGAAGAGGCACAATGTAGGATGTGATACCATCCTCTTCTGAACTTAAACTTTTTTGGAAAAGCAGCTTCTCTTTTAAAAAAGAAAAACAACAACAAACACAATGACTCTTCAGTCCCAACCTAGTAAATATCTCACCATTTAATCCATGGTGCAATCTATTGCATGTTTACAGTACATGTTCAAGATGTCCCAAGCCTATCATTACATTCATTACATGCTGTGAATGTAAAAACCACCTCTCCAGAATGCAAATTGCCAGCTCAGGCATTTCCAGTCCAAGCCTTATTGAGAGAGAGATTCACATACACAAAGGAGATGCCCCAGTCTCTCCCTCTAAGGAGACCTACTAAAGACTTCATTTAAAATAGAAGGCAAAATTCTATGTAGTGAAGCTTTTAAAACAGTTGAGTTTATCATCTTCCAGCAGCTTTTCATTAAAGTATGAAATTCCCCAAAAGCAAGAAAATTGCAGCAAACTGAATTAGAGAAGCAGTTGCTTCAGGTGGTGCTATCTGGTAACAATAAGCAAAAGTCCAGCTCATGTGTTTTCTGTGTGGTGTTAAATCAAGTTTCAATTATCTAAATTCTTCTGTAGAAGCTAGTATATTATATATAATTCACCTTTATGTTTTGTAAACTATGTTCATAATTTTTCTTTAAATTCTTTATATCATTGGTTTTTTGAAGAAATTCCTGTTGACATCTAATTTTATGATCAACAAGTCTAAGAGTTATGCTTGCAAACTTCTTTTACGTTGATATCTCCATAATGTAACTTTTACTGCATGAGGCTTTCCAATTGTATATGGACAATGACTCCTACATCCTTTGATCATAACTGCTGGAATTGCTGGGATTCATGTTCGTCAGATTCTAGAGAGCCACAGTTTATTATAAGGCATGAACTAGATCACCATAGTATTTTTCAACCAATCCAGGTTAATATATTATAGTAGCTACCTGGTTTATACATTTTTCTTTTATTCCAATCCCTAATTTTTCACCTAACAACCTGAAGTCAAATGATGATGCTGGAATAATTCTAAACCAGGCTTAAATATACACTTTAAGGATTACTTGTCTAGGTAATATAAATCCCATAAATCCCCTCCAGACATGCCTTTCAGTCATCTCAAAATGATATACTTTGCCCTTTCCTTTATTTTAATGCTTCTCAAACATGGGTAAATTCCCCAAAATTAGGGGAATTACTTTATCTTTATAACATAATCTTTCAAAGTCTGATGAGGTATTTGTTTTGAGACTTTTTCTTCCTTGCTTATCTCTTTGGTAATGGTACTCCCTCTCCCGTTCAAGGCTATGCCCTTTATTTTCTACACTGGTTACCTGGTCAAAGAGATGGCAGTGTTGCTTAGCAAGTAACTCAAAGGCATCTGAGAGCTGCATTTGAAGATTAGGGGTTATCACAAAAGTGTTTCTTCATATAAGGACAAGAGAAGAAGCATAAGGTTGCAAAGGAAGATAAAATGGATTTGCATATATTAATTTGTACAGGTGTAAATTTGAAAATATTTTCTTAACATAAATGGTAGCTCAAACTACATGGAGAATGCAATGCAGAAAAGACTTTTGTACTCAACTGTCTGCTCATTCTAACTTGTGATGAGCAGCTTCAGGATCCCTATCCTTGCTTTTCCTGCTTCCTTCTAAATCACATTTGGGCCATGCAATCCTTTAAGTAAAGGACTGTAAAGTAGAACATCTGGCCACTGAAGCTAACAAGAACAATTTTAAAGAATAGATAAGAACTGGAGACATTTTTAAGCTCTTAGATTTTACAATTTTTTCCAAGTTCAGTTATTAGAAAGATCTCATCTTTAGATGAAATGTTATCAAAAAAAAAAAAAAACCCTCTATAAAAATATTCAACTAATCTACCGGTATTTTTAAGGGCTGCTAATATTCTTCTGCTTTGTTCACAAACCATTTTATACCTTTGCTACAGAATGATGGTGCTAATAGAATTTGTTACACTTAACAGAGCTCTTCAATGTCTCTGCAACACAAGTATTGCTGTTCTTGTGCACATTTATTAAGCCTCAGAGAATGGGTGGGCACTTTCTCAAGCATGTTTTCCATAATGGCAGGAAATGTACAATCCAGTTAGACAGCAGCATCCATAACAAGTCAAAAGAATGTGAAATAATACATGTACATCATTTTTATTAATGACTAGGCTGACAGGTTTGAGAGAATGATTATCTGATTTGTAGAAGATCCGAAATTAAAGGCTGGCTGATACCTTAGAAGACAAAGAAGATTAAAGAACATATAGATAAGTTTGAACAGTTAGATGAAATGAGTAGGATGAAATGTAACAGGAAGAAATGTCATGGAACCTGGGAGAGAAAATGAAAGACACAAGTTTAAAATAAGAGATATCTGACTGGTAATAGCCAGTGAAAGAAATATCTAGATGTTTTAGTAGTATACAAGTGTAACATGAGCCAAGATTGTGATGCAGGGACTAAACAGGCTAGGGCTATCTTGAGGTGCATGAATATAGATTCAAAATCATAGGAAGTTATTTTCAACTCTACCCTGCTGGGATCTTGGTGTTTATTAAGCTTGGTTATCTTCTTGCAATGATTCGTTACCAAATAGGTAACATTGCCAGTGCTATGACACAATGAAGTGAGGTTTGCTTTTTATGTGTAGTAGATTGATTTACCTACTTTGATCATATTCTTTTCATAAGTTATGATGGTTATAATTTAGTTGGTTGCGTGGAAATCTTTATGAGGTTGCATGTATACCCACCACAAGCTCCATCACAATGAAACATGATATAAACATGATCAAGGGTCCCTTTTATATAATTTTAGGTATTTCAGTTTTTCGGTGCTTAGTTATGTTGTTGCTTTGCATAGTTTCATCTTGTTCAGTTGTTTGATTTTCTGAAGGCACTGCGATGATGAATTAATAGCACATTACTCCAATTTTTATGCAGTGTCCATATTTTTAATGAGTTCTTTGGCTAAATTGTATGTTGGGGCTCTGGTAGCAAAATAATTGAATAATGGTATATCTGCTTGGTGCATGTTTGAGTATCCATAGAAATATTGGAGGATGTTCTACAACATTTCATCAACATTGTTCTTTTTTTGTACTTTTGTTTTCTCTTGATTAGATCATCGAGAGTTATCGTAATTTGTTTGTCTGGATCAGATGTATATTTCTTGTATATTTCTTGTTCATCCAACAATTATTTGGCTTTCTCAATGTATTATCTGTTATCTATAACTGTCTGTCTTTTTCTGCTGGAAAAATCCAATGCAATATTATTTGCACAATAGTAAGTTACTATTTGTCTCCTATACCCATGAGCAGAATTTAATGTCTTCACATACTGTCGTCTTCATCAAGCCAATAAGCAAGGAAAATTTATCTTTATATCTTAAACCCAGAGGTAGGCAACTTAGTGCCATACGCCTATAGGTTTGTTTCTTGACACATGGCAAGTTCTCTACTGTACTGGGTCCATATTTTTAAATATGTTTTTAATTAAGAAAATGAATAAGAATGGAACATTATTAAGCAATGTGTCTACTTTTAACTTCATTTGATTTCAGTTTCCCTATCAGGAATCCAGAGACATTCTTAGAACATAGAAATGGAAGGTACCTACAGCCAGGGGTGGGATTCAAAATTTTTAACAACCGGTTCTATGGGCATGGCTTAAGTGGTAGGCATGGCTTGGTGATCATGTGACTGGGTGGACATGGCTTGATGGTCATGTTATTGGCTGGGTATGGCCAACTCAATATCACTCACATTGAGGCATGCATCTCCTTGCCTGGCATCTCATGACTGTGGGGATGCTGCAACAGTCGTAAGTATGAAAAATGGTCATAAGTAACTTTTTTCAGAGCCATCATAACTTTAAATGGTCACTCCACACTAGCAAAGGAGGGGGAAAAAACTCCAGAAAAGTTCCTGAGACAGGAAGTCTAGTCCTGCCAAGAATGTAATAAGGGTTAACAGAGAAGCAGTTTCTGTAAGCAACACCAGAATGTTTCCTTCCTGCCTTCCTTACAGGAGTAGGCCAGTAATTTCTTCTAACAACCGGTTCTCTGAACTGCTTAGAATGTTAACAACCGATTCTAGTGAATAGGTACGAACTGGTAGAATCCCGTCCCTCCCTACAGCCCATCCTCTTTAAAGGTATATCCAGAAGAGAAGATGGGAAAATGAAGTTAAGAGTAGCAAGGAAAAAAATAACAAGAAGAAGCCTTACTAACCTGCCTTGTAGTAAATGAGCACCTTGTTATTGGTTGTGGCAGCCATTTTATAAGTCTGCAATTTTTCACCTGCCATTTTGTCAAAGCATCTATAACATCTTCAAAAATCCAGATATGCCAACTGACAATCTAAAGGATAGTTACTGATCATAAACTATTGACATTTTTTCCTTCTCCAGATGAAACTGTTCTACCTTCACTATAAGCACTGCTGAAAATTGTAAGCACAGGACAGATCCAAATTTGGCTTCTGGTTTGAGGAAGGCTTTGGATTTGCTATGAATTGTTTTATTTTCTTTATGCACATCACAGAAGTGAAATGCCCAAGAAATAAAATATAAGAAAATGCTGGATCAATAATTAAAGAGGATTAAAAAGGTTTGAAGCACACTGACAGCAGAGCAACAAATCCAAAAGAATGAAAGTTAATATTTATTATGCTTGAGGCAGAAATCTAGATTAGCAATAATATTCCTTCTAATTGTCTTATTTCTTCAGCCTCAGTATCTTAGTATGCTGAATCTTGGTAATATTATAGAATTCTAACCAAGGTGGCCTCTCACATCTAAAATACTCCTTAAGTATCTCATTTGCACACCCTTGAATTGGAGCACACAGAGGAATTCATCAAAATTTGTGACATGTATTATTTTTATTGGTGTCATCCATTAATATTACAGCTAAAATATCATTACCACTATCAAAACTACTCACTAACCATTTTTTTAATTTTTAATTTTTTTAATTTTTGAAATGGTAGATTTTTTTTCTTTACTATATATTATCTATCTATCTATCTATCTATCTATCTATCTATCTATCTATCTATCTATCTGGTAGCATTGAGTGGGGCAATTTGATCATTACATATCTGGTGGACTATACTATAATATTCATGGAAGATACTCAATTTGTTATACTTATACTTTAACCATATGAAAAAGTGAGAAACTATAAGTTCAATTCCTGCCTTAGCCATGAAAGCTAGCTGGGTCACTTTGGTCCAGTGGCTCTTTCTTCGTGCCCCTTTCCCCCCACCAGATAACTGTTGTGGGGAAAAAGGAGGAAGGATATATCCATACTTTGTAAAACTAATAATGGTGGGATATAAAAATTACTATATTTCCTTTCATTTTTATGTTGCAGCAAAATCATCAAGGATGCATTTTATCTGTCTATTATAACCTGAGCACCCTGTTTGTATACCAACCTAATTTGTTCAGTATTCAAATCTCCCAAGATCATCCTCAGAAATGCAGGAATAAGGCAGAATTTATATATATATATATCAGGATTGACTTGTGAAGTCCAACTTCTCTAAAGCTAATATTTGAAGGTCTACTCTTCCTTATGACATATTCACAAAACTAGCTAGGCCTCTACAGTTCTCAAAGCTAATAAAAGTTGAAAAGTAGCCCCTTTTCTGCATTCTATAACAACATATTAACAATTTCAGTAGTTTGCACAAACGTGATATTTTTTTAAGCAGGCCCCAATTATTTTGGCTATGAAAAACTATTCCTATTGAAGTTCAAGGCATATAGCAACTTTTCAATAAATAAGTACCTTTGAAATTAAGGATAACCAATAATTAGGCAATCCACAATGAATAAAATAGTAGAAATAATACCAGTGGAAAATATATTCAGATTTGTACAGTGGTTTTCCGTCTGATGCTTTATAGATACAAAAGTTGAATTTTAGATAGAAAGAATATTGGCACTTTTGAACATTGATATTGGATAATATTGTGGATAGTCAATACAAAGTTCCTATTCAAGGGCAAAGAATTAGCATGTACTATTATATTATATTTTAGACATTATTCCCTATTTCCTGGGAAGTCCATAATGCTGGGAAAAGTGGAAGAAAATAGGATGATTAGCAACAAAAAATATAGACTAGATTACAACAGCAAATGAAGCAACATTGAAAGGCCCAAAGGAAGATCTTGGAAAAAGTCTATTGATATGCTCACTAAGATACAGCTTCAAACAGATGACATTTAATCAATGCTTTAACCATATAAATATAACATGAAATAGTACATAGAATACACATTTAAAAATAATTTCTCCGAGTTATGACAGAGCCAGCAATTTTCCTTAAAGTGTCCAACTCAGAAGATTCTTATTTGGGAACAGAGCCTCCTTTACAAAGAAATTAAGCTTTGGGCTTTTCATCTAGATAAATTTTATTTGATTATCAGTGTTCATATCTTTCCTCTATATACTGTGAGTGGTAGGTTAACTCCCTTAGAATGAAAGTATGAACCCTTTATATCCTAAGGGGGAAGGTGTTCAAATGGATCAACATGTTTTGCTTAGCTGTAAGGTCCCTCAGCTCCATTTGTTTTTAGTAGTTTTCTGGATTAGGAAGTTGTAGCTCTTTCTCCAAAGACTAATATTTGGAGGAAATGGCAATATAAAAAATAATTATTCTCACTTATTTGCAAGGATTCTATGACTGAATTTGAAGATAATTACAAGAAATATAACTCTAACTAAAAAGAATCTTTGATCATTGTGAAGCAGAAACATAGGAACCCTATATCTGTATTACAAAACTCTGAGTGATTAGCAGCAGTTTATTTTTTATTTTTGCAGTTTTGATATAGTAGCCCTAGCCAATAGGAAAACATAAACAATAATGAAGCACAGTATCAGGTTTTGAGGCTTTCCAGAAAAACTACTGTACTTATAAGAATCAGTATTTAACATATTGGTTTCTTTCTCATGAGACTGATTACTCAGCATGACTCTTTACTGGTAGCATCAGATATTCTAAAAGCATCTGTTAGCAAAGCAGATGCATTTGAATCATGCAGATCTTATTATCACTATAATTTCTTTCTGTTTCATTTATTAGCAAGACCCACTTATAGTGTCTTGATAATTAATTATCTCTTGGTCATTGAAGAGCTGTTGTAATTATTACAGTTCTGTTTTGGGATTTTTTTAAAATCAGAATATACTTCTCCATTCCTTCCATTTTTTTTTTAAAAAAAGCATGAGAATGAAGTCTAATAAAGGTAGTTTTCAACATCCAGTTGTAAAGGAGCCTTCCCACCATGGTTGTTAAGTCATGGTCATAACATGAACCAGTCACATAACTGATATGATTTTATGATCTTTTTGTAGTGATCATTAAACAAATCACCACAATTAAGTGAATAATTAAGTGAATAATTGTGGTGTTAAGCAAATCCATGGCCCTTAAGCAAAGTGATGGTTTGCTATGGATCTAATTTTGCTGAAAACTGGAAGTGCTAATTTTCATCAAAACCATTATAAAACACGGTCATATGATTGCAGAACATTGCAACTGGCCATAAATGCAGCAAGTTACCAAGTACCTGAAGTTCAGTCACCTGACTACATGAGAACTCAGCCATCCAACTTCAAATCTGAATCATATGTAGGTCCATTGTAACTCTGAGCAGTTGCTAACATTTGATTTTGTAAAAAAAATAAAATAACTGTTGAATATATTTTATTTAACAAATTATTTAACAAGCTATTTAACATAGGCCATCCCAAGACTACAAATGAGATAAGTTCCAGCATTTATTGACCAGGAGGCTGCAAGGGACCAGATGGGAATGAAGAAGCTGAAATGAAATCCTAGCAAGACATAAATATATTGTTTAGCTAAAAATTATCATCCTTTCTGTTAAGTACTTGGACATGGGTCAGAGTAAATGGAGACAGCCTCTGAATAGTGACTTTCAGCTCTTTATTAGCATAGTGACTTCTCAAAACAACAACAGTGAACTCTGCCTTATATAGGCAACCCTTGTAAGAATTGTCCAATAAAAAGCTATGAACGCGAGCTCTTTTAACTAATAAGAATCCTCTGTTAAGGGCCAATCGGATTTCTCAGAACTAACCAATCCGATCTGGCTGCCTAACAGCCAATCAGAAGTGCAGGGCCAGAACCCTGCACTTTACCTCAAGCTCATACTTTATTAACTATGGTACATACACAACACTTTCCTTTGTTCTAGTTATGATTCTAAATAAGGAAATAAGTCCAGTGTACTGATAAGAAAAGATGTGGATCCAGTGCACTGCCAAGTGAGTTCAGGGACCCATCGGAAAGTTCCCATCAAAGATTTGATAACTGTAGGGAGCCTATGGACTTAACACTAGAATAACAGCCTAGAAAAGGGGGACAGGCAGAATAATATAATATCTATCTAATTCTGAGCAGATTATTGTTTGGTTCATTTCAAGGAATAGCAACATATTGTTCTTCTCTTCTTCCTCCCCCCATTTAATTAGTATGTAAGGTAGAAATGGTGAATCCAGCTTTTCATGTAACTCTGTGGAATAAAGCTGTCACATCCTGACAAATCAATACAATTGGCAAAGCTTTATGAAAAACTGGATCTTAAGCAGATTATAGTTATAAATCAATTGAAATATGTTATAATGGAAGAGGATTGTCTAAATGTGAAATGTTTTAAGCCAAAGTGTATGATACATTAGTGAGTAAGAAAAGTATTGAGTTGTAGGCAGCTCATAGGTATTTATTTGCCATCAGTCTTTGGAACAACTTCCAATAAAGCCATTTATAAGACTTATTTCATGATACTTTAATAGAACACAGTATTAGTTTTCCAGTAGTCTCAGATGAATCATGCTGGCCTCTTCAGATAATCTTTTATACTCAAGGAGAGGAAATAGGGGCAGATATGTCACTATTGTTTGTCCATGGTTATTTTAGCTGCCTTCTCTAAGTTGAGATGATTGTCATTGACTTGATCATTAGTTTTAAACTTATTTCTCTTATGTACTAGGATTCTTTAATGAGACCTTATTTGTTTAATTAATCATATGTATCTAGTCAAGTTAGTTTATATAGTGTTAGGGCTTGAGTTTGACAACCCTGGTCTAGTGATTAAGGTACCAAACTAAAAACCAGTAGACTGTGAGGTGTAGTTTCATTTTAGACAGCTAGTAACTTTGGACCAGTTATTGTCTGTGAGCCCAACTCACCTCACATGGATGTTGTTGTGAGGAAGGAGTATTAGACATGTTCACAGCTTTGGGTTACTTCCAAAAATAGTAATAAAGGTGGAATAATAAATAAATAAATAAATAAATAGTCATCATCTCACAAAATATGACTCTGTGCAACATATAATAAAAAATAAATCATGAAATAAACAATATTAAAAGCATTACAGAATTAAAATAATGTTGATATTGTTATTATTGAATAACATAAAGTTTTTGTAATTATTTAATTTTTATTAAATAACTAGGAGAAAGATTATTCAATTTTATAAGAAATGTAGCTTCCTGGTGATCTGGCATCTCCTGCATCTCTACTCTTTGGCTTTCCATGTGGCAATATTGATATGTGTTGGCAATATATCAGGTTCAGAATTCAAATCAGAAAAGGAAGAAGTCAATTCTACCATACTCAGAGAAGCAACCAGATTTCACTCCTCTGACTTTTTGTTTTAGTCCTGTTTCTCTATCATATTTAGATGAAAACCTGTTTAAGGAGGCTATGACAATTATGGCATATTGCTGTGGAAAAAAATACTATGTCAAAAAACACCAAACATTCATGGATCCCTAGATATAAAATGAAGAAGCCTGCAAGACTCCTTATGAATAACAATTTTGGCTTGATAGGCAGTATTTTAAAGTTTATTTACTTTTAAAAATCTATAATATTGTTTTAATTTCTATTATTTTCATAACTCTGTAATTCTATGAAAACAATGCTGAGGAAACAGCTATGTGGATTCTATGGGAGATACTGAGGAAACTTTCGTTGCTTTTGGCTGCTAATTTCATCATATGAGTCCATTTGAATGAAGAAAGCAATATGTTTGTAAGTGATACACTGTACATTTGAGAAAACCTGTATGCTTTGTTGATAAAATATTTTATTTTGATCAACCATTACATGAGAGTGGTATATGAATTTCATTGCAAGCAGCATGAGCACCCAATACCTATAATTATTGTAATAAAGCTTCTGTAAAAAATAATTTGTAGGTTTTTGATGTCGATTTGCAAAATTACCATTAGGAAAATGGGCTATATACCTTTACTTTTAGGAGCCCATGATTATTATCAGTGCATACTATTATTACCAATAACAATAAAAATATAAATCAGCTACGTGTTGCGTGTTTTAAATTAATGGGGTTTAACACTAGATTTCAGATTTGTGCTGACTGAATTTTTATATTATCTATTAAAAATTGCAACAATGGAGTATTTAATCCTGTGTAGAGAAGACTGCAGATTTTCACAAATATACTTATCTCAAGTTTTTGCTTTTTGTTTTTGTTTTCAAACAACAGCAGAATGGATTAATTGGGATAAAAAAGTCAATTTTGTCTCATAACAAAATTAAAATGCAGTGGAAACCAGAGAACAATCTGGAACATCTTGATCACATCATTATTAAAGATGGCACAGATGGGAAAGAATTAAAAAAGTTCTTCTAATAGATAAATATCTGCTGCTGAAGCTACACAAGGGGATTTTCTTTGTGTGGTAACATGAAGCAGAATCACATTGTTATCAGGATGTTTGAAATGAAGATTGCTTTTCCCATTAAAGTCTTTTGTAATATTGTATATTAAAATTGATATCCCAAAGATGCCAACAATGACAAACATATTTTGGTTGATTTTATATCCATTTCATGAGACAACTACTAACAGAAAAGATGATGGTCTTGAAAGAGGATCATTAGTCACAATTTTGGCTCAAGTAGAAGTGAAATTACTGTTAGAAGAATTTTGAAACTAGAATAGTTGCAGAATTAAGTGATAGGATAAAATATATTTTCTCCACACTTTCATATACATACATAAATATATAATGTTAAAAAAAGTCAAAATGTTAAAAAAAAAGCTAGCTTAATGTATTTCTGAGGTAAATATTGAAGCCCGGGTGTTAATTTACTGGGGCTCTGCCATGTGTATGTAGGTTATATGAGGAGATATCAATTTTTTACAGCAGCATTGTCTTGGGTTTTATTTTGGTTTTTAATGGTTTGTAATTTGTGTTATCAGGAATTTGAAAGGCCCATTTAAGATGACATCAATCTGCTAATTAAAGCATGAATCCAATTTAAAATATCCCCAAGAGATGGTTGCAGTGGCTGTTGGATTGACGAAGCATTTACTTCCTTCTTAAATTGTCTCCTCTGTTCCTCTTGAAACTTCCAGAACATTCAAAGCTTTTGGCTGATTGGAGGGCGGAGCTGGCGTTGCAACAATACGGCATGTGATCCTGGAGGTCTGAGATCATTGCTGATATCTTTGCTCCAGGACAGTCCAAGTGGATCTAAACCATCCCAAAGAGATAGTCTAGTGAACTAGTCCAACACATGGAAGCCACAGGTCATAGCATCAACTTCAATGGCACCAAAACCCTAGCCACCATAGAAAATCCCAGACACAGAATCATCAGAGAAGCCATAGAGATTGAAAAAAGACCAGAAAGCATGAACAGAAGAGATGATTCCACCAGGCTGTCAATCATTTGGAAGCCTGCACTCACAAACAAAAAAATCTCCACACCACAAGCCAGACAAACACCTGGGCACAAACAGATCCCCCCTGATACCTCCAGCTTAAACACACTCCAACCAGGCACCCAGATGAAACCCAGCTTCCTAACTAATGATAGCCATTCATTTACCCGAAGCCAAGCTGCACTAAAGGCCTCCAATAAAGTAACACAATGTTGCCAGCCAATCAAGATACAAAAAGAACCCCCCCCCCCCAAAAAAAACAGACAGGAGATATTAGAAGCAGAACACAGCAAACTCCAAGACCAATAAACACAGACCAACCAATCAAGACTCTCAACCAATCAAGATGAAGATAAAACCATTCTGGCACAGCAATAGGCTGCCCCAAATTTAAATCTGAAACCACTGTCAAAGTCTGACTCACAGACGAACACTATACAGAAGCCTGATGATGGCAGATGAGATTCTGCTGAAACGTTGCTACAACTTTAAAAGCACCACTACTATGATGTGGGAAAATACCCAAACAAAGCTGAATGCCATACATGTAAGTACCCGCGAAAACTTAAGAAAACACACACACACACACACACATATATATATGGATCTTTGGTTATTCGGGTTTTCTCCCACGTAAGATTGGAAGTATCTAGGCAACGTTTCAATGAAGTCTCTGGGGGGTGAACAGAACATGCCTCCAGCCAATCAGAACACAGCCAAACCCCCAACTAATGAGAACACACCCCCACCCAATCAGAACACAGCCAAGCCCCCGCCCAATCAAGTCACACACCCACTAGCAGTTAAAAGGAAGAAGCAGCCACAAGCTCACATCACTCTGAGAAGCACAGAGCTGAAGACCAAGCCTGAAGATAATGAATGAGACTTCATTGAAACGTTGCCTAGATACTTCCAATCTTACGTGGGAGAAAACCCGAATAACCAAAGATCCACACACAAATACCCACGAGAACCTCAGAAAACACACACACACACACACACATATTGATAGTTCAAGATTAAAGAGTGTGATGCAGAAAGAATTGGAATCTACTTGGGATTGGTTCATGTGAGGGAAAAGGAGATGGTTTGTAGGTTTGGACCTTTTGGGGAACCCGGGAAAACTTTTAGTTTCGGAATTCCACAGAATGTGCCAGGTGCTATTCTAATAAAAGTACTTTGAGATGAGGTGTTTCTCGAAGTTACTGACAGGAATGGATTTTCCCTGGAATGCTGATATATTGATTTGTTAATGAAGTCTAACAAGGAAAATGAAAAATTCATTTGCATATTTTTCACCACTGTTACTTGTTAGCAATTCAAATGTAGCACTAATAACAAGCAATAAATACATCCCTCATTAATAACATGACATATTCCAACTTCAAAAAAGCATCAATTCCGATACTACATTTTGAGAATAAAAAATAAAACATTTAGAATAATCTCTTTTTCTCAATAGTGCAAATGCATCAGGAACTCCAGCAAGGCATAGCAGATGTACATAAAAAGTTACTCTTTTTGTTAATTATATTTCAGAAATGGATAACAAATTAAGAACAGTATAATTACTATCATATTTTCCATGCTGACTATGGAATTCTAGGAGTTGAAGTCCACACATCTTAGAGTTGCCAAGGTGGATAAACATTGATCTATGTGCTTAAAATGTCCAATAAGGACTTCTGATTTGGAAACCTTGGTCTACTTTCTAAGGGTCTACTTTTCTTGGTCTACTTTCTAAGGGTCTACTTTTCTTGGTCTACTTTCTAAGGGTCTACTTTTCTTGGTCTACTTTTTAAGGGTCTACTTTCTCCTATTCTTTTCTGCCTATTTAATAAGATTCGGAAGAGGGGACAACCTTTGGATTTCTTCTTTAATAGAATGTCATCTGCAGAGGTCCTGAAATGATGACTATTAGCCGCTCCTCGTCTTTGTAACAGCATCTTCTCAACCAAGATTAGATTAATTACTTCAAGAAGGCTATTCCAAAACGCTGTTCCAAAGAAAGGGACACAATAGTGTTTATGTTTGCTACTCCCTTGGTCCATAATTTATTGCAGTATACTTTCTTGGGGTTTGGGGCGGGTATTCTTTTGGGTTTTCAATGTACTGATTTTAGACACCTTCCATAGTGGGTTTTGTAAGCTATTCAAACTCTGTAGAATAAAGTGGCATATACAACCTAGTAAAAAAAAAAGTTCTGTCAAAGATTAAACTGCGAGATCCAATCAAGTTCAATCCTTTATTGCCTTACATCTAATGGAATAAACTTAATGAACTAAAGCTACAACTTTCTAACCTATTAGATATATCCTGAGAGATTCTAAGGTGTGGCTACCCTAAATCTCTTCTCCTACGCCATCTAGCTTGGGACTAAACAGTCTCTTAAACTGGTCCTCTCTTTAATAAAAATCTATCAGCTCTTATAGATTCAAAACTCTTATAGAGTCAAAACTCTTATTCACCGATTCTCCAGGTGCCATTGCATCACAATTTCTGTCCTGAAAGGACAGAAAGAATTGACGGCTTAGTCCTTCATTTTGCCTCTCCATAACAAAACAATTAGAAATCTTTTGGATTTCTCAGACTTTCATGGATTGCAAAGTGTTCTATAAACTGAAGCCTATTAACAAAAAATCATTTTTACATTTAACATTTCTTCCTCCTAGCAAAACAGCTTGAGAATGGTTAGAACATAGGAGCACAGCATTCTAAGAGACTCAGCAAACTTGGAATCATCAATATTAGCTGATGTCAAAAGATGAGAGACTCTAGCAATTATCCACACTGGTCTATTAAATTAATTTATTATGCAGCAATCTATAATCCGTTAATAAAATGGTATGGTGCAATCCCAAATGCTCACATTTGAAGTGATGAGAGATGATAGCCTGTTTAATTCTTCTGCATTTTAATTCTATTGGCAGTTTGGAAATCACACTTAGTAGGCACTTAGTTGTGGCTGGAAGCCAGGATTTCATTTATGGAATAACCAAATATCTTCAAGAAGATGAAACTCCTGTACTTGGAGCTTTACAATTAAATATACATTAAAATATATCATGTATTATGGCAATAATATTTATATGGCTAATTCATATGTGGGATGATTTGTAGGCTGATCCAAAATGAGTCCAACAACCACTTTATTTATTATAAATATACACACAGACAATACTATTAATGTTAATTCAATGTACAGCTTATAACTACAAAGCACATATTCACATGTTGGACTTTGATCTCTAGATCAGAAGTGGGTAATCTGCACCCCATTAGACTAATATATTCTCATTACCCTACTGGCAGTTGTACACACAGATCACACTGTCAGTTTTTCCTTAGAAGAAGAATCAAATATTGGCAGAAAAAAAAATCTTTTCTTTTTTCAGATTTAAGGATGAACATAGGCTCAATTTCCCAAAGATGATGTCCTTTTTTGCATGCTTGTAGAACAGTAAGTAGTCCAACAACTTTCAGATACCAGATCATTGCCTTTCTGATTGATCTGGGGCTTATGATCAAGGGAGACTGATAGGAATCCTAACTGTTACCACCCCAAAAAATGCCTTAAAAATCAGTCTCCATCAACTATTCAAGGTAGATAGTATAAAAAAATGGAGTCCACAAAAATACTGGAACTCTATTTCTATAGCTGATAACAACTGAAGATTGAAAGCCTGGTTAGCATTTCCCCTTCCTTCCTCTTAAACCAAAGTGAGTCAAGGATGAGCAATTTTCAGTTTCTTTCTCATTCTATTTTTTTCTAAAGCTAATTTATGTTTATTAACAGTTGTTTTTAGGGAATGGAATAGGGTTGAAAATACAAATACAACATTATCCTTAAAATCCCAAAAATGCACCAAAACTACAAAAAAGTAAAACATGCCGGTCTTTGACATTCTGTCCAATTAAATTATGCTGGATGGGCTCATGCAATTTTCTGGCATATTGGCAGGCAGAAACGTGGCCACCAACTTCTCAAATTCAAGGTACAGGGAAGTAATCATAATTTAAACTGAGACATTAAAAGCTCCCAAAGTCCTATATACCCAAGTCAGTCAGTCTTACCAGAGTTAAGCCAAAGCCTGTTGTCCTCCATCCAGACCCCCATGTCCTGCAGGCACCATGAGAAAGCAGCAACGACATCACTTGGGTCATTGAGGATGAAGATGAAAACTTAAATATCTTCAGGGTATTGATGGTACCTTATCCTATGGTCTCACCCATCAGCTTCATATTGATGTTAAAAAGGAGTGGAGAAAGTACTGAGGTTGGACTAGATCTCTCACTTTCTATCAATTCCAATTGGAACTGGCCTTGGAGAAAGGAGCAAAATCACCACAAGACTATACAAGATTGTCCACATAAGTTGGATAATACTTGGAAAACCATTCTGCCTGATTTTTAAACAATCATAAGTTATAACCAAATAAATAAGTTTATGATATTTTCTTCTAGAGTCAGACTCAACAGTCATTTTCTGAAAAGATTCACAAAAGTATACTATTTCATTGTTTTTTAATCAAATATAACAGTTCATTCAGCTGTGTATGCTGAATTCAGCTTTGTATGCTGAATGTGTATTTGTGTTTGTAGATGTATGCATGTATGTGCGTATGTACTATATGTGTGTGTAAATGTTATCTGCAGCTAGTCTGAAACTCTGATAATTCTTGTGAATTATTAGTATCCATGTAAAATATTAAACAAAGCCATACATTTTGTTGGAGAGAATTGCAAAAGTCAGTATATCTCCACTTAAAAGAAACAAGAGTTTGAGTTTCCTATGTTCACCTCAATGCAATATATTTATCATTCATCCTGTAGTTTCATATATTTCGTTTAGCCAGAAACAAATTAAATTCTGGCTTAGTGCAATGTATAAGCCCTACCTTTAGCCACATATTCATTAACTTTACATGTCTATGCACTTTTTTGTGAAAACTGAGGAATTTGGAATTTATGCAATATCTGGCATTTGTCCTCTTTGCTTGTAATCATATAAAGCTTGCAATTTTTAGTCCCCTCACAGGAAAACTAATTTCCCCCAAGTCCTAATCTATAATGGGATCCCTTTTGTTTAGATTAGTTTAAGTCAGAAAGCAAAGGATTGATAGCAGCCTACATAATGGGAAACTTCCTTGTTACTGGCAAATTTAGTGAAATTAATCATACGTAGACTTCCTCTGCCCAATATAAGGTAGAAAACTTCAAAAGATCACTCTGTTTCAAGTTATTTCAGATACTTTCTGCTGTGTATGTACCATAGTTAATAAAGTATGAGCTTGAGCTAAAGTGCAGGGTTCTGGCCCTGCACTTCTGATTGGCTGTTAGGCGGCCAGATCAGATTGGTTAGTTCTTAAGAATCCGATTGGCCCTTAACAGAGGATTATCATTGGTTTAAAGAGCTAGCGTTCATAGCTCGCTATTGGACAATTCTCACAAGGGTTGCCTATATAAGGCAGAGTTCACTGTTGTTGTTTTGAGAAGTCACTATGCAATAAAGAGCTGAAAGTTCACATTCAAAGACTGTCTCCATTTACTCCAACCCATGTCCAAGTACTTAACACTGGCGACGAAGGTGGGATTTGGAGACGTCTGAACCTAAGAAGCCAGGAAGCAATACTGAGCACGTGATAAGACGACACCAACAATGGAACCATGTCCGGCGGCATCGTACCACTCGCTCCGTTCGATCCAAACCAAGAGGATTGGGAATCCTACATGGATCACTTCCAAATGTTTCTTGAGACGAATAATTTGAAGGACGCCACACCAGCAAAGAAGCGGGCACTGTTCCTGACGCACTGTGGCCCAGCTGTATTTAAAATGGCTAAAGCACTCGCCAAACCTCGAGAAGTGAAAACCATGAGCTGGGACGACCTCAAACCCATCCTGAGAGACCATTACGCGCCAACCGTGCCTACACTCATGAGACGCCACGAGTTTTATCAGAGAAACCAGTGAAAAGGAGAGAGCGTGGCCGATTTTGTGGCGGACCTCCGGAATTTAGGGGGCCTCTGCGGGTTCGTCGATTTAGAAGAAGCACTAAGAGATCGAGTAATTCTGGGATTAGATGCACTAGGCATGCAAAGCAAGCTGATGGTGAAAGGCAACATCAGCCTTGCTGACGCCATCGCCGAAGCCACGGCTGTGGAGGCGACCAAAAAGTCGGCTGCACAATTACGGCGAAGCCACACTCCGGCAACACAACCGACCGGCAAAATCTCACCCAACTCAGAAGGGCCGCTTGCAACAATGCACCACGAGGACCTCTCTTCGTCGCCAGACAGCGACGAAGAAGGGGTCCATCAACTGCGGTCCGACCGGGACCCTCGCCCTAAGCCCTTACGCCCTTGCGCTGGCTGTGGAGCAAACCATGCCAGGGCCGAATGCAAATTCCGTGACGCACTCTGCCATGAGTGCGGGAAACGAGGCCACATCAGCCGGGTCTGCCGCAGCTTACCAGGACCCAGCCAGGCCTCAAAAGGGGCCAACTATCGCCAATCGACAGGAAACCGTCCTGTAAGGCGAGAACCAGTAAACCACTCCGACAGAAATCGAGCTTTGCAAAAAGAAGAGGCTCACCATACTATCACTATAGGTCATGCCTCAGTTTTAGACACTAAGAAAATTCGAGTCACGGTAGCCATCGAGAACCAGCCTTGCCACATGGAGGTCGACTCGGGATTGTCCCTCTCAATGGTGTCTTGGAAGACACTCAAGCAACTTATCCCCACAATCCAACGCCAAGACCTCCAATTTCAACGCCTCATCCTCAAGGACTACCAAGAAAATTGAATCCCCGTGGTCACGTCCTGCCGAGTCCGAGTCTCCTTCAAAAAGCATACAGCGTACTTACCTCTAACGATCATCGATAGAGATAGGCCTAGTCTATTAGGCCTCCAATGGTTCACACCACTCGGCATCGAAGTGGCTGGCGTGAACCGAGTCGGTGGTTGTGAGTGGGAGGAAGACCCTATTTCTGAGTTCAGCGACGTCTTCGCGGACCGTTTAGGCGAGTATAAAGGGACCCCAATCTCATTTAGTCTAGATCCAAAGGTAGCCCCAATTCGCTTGAAGCCCCGTCGAGTTCCATTCGCTCTTAAAGCTAAGATTGACGAACAACTCAACAAGCTAATTGCTCAAGGGGTGTTGAAGCCCATCGATCACTCTCCATGGGAAACCCCTGTTGTAACACCCATTAAGCCAGATGGGTCAATCCGAATTTGTGGGGACTACCGGGCCACTTTAAACCACGCCCTACAGCAGAATGCGTATCCAGTTCCAGTGATGCAGCACCTCCTCCATTCCTTGGGGGGCGGAAAGGTTTTCGCTAAATTAGATTTAGCTCAAGCTTATCAACCACTACCAGTGGATGAAAAGACGGCCCAAGCCCAAACAATTGTAATGCACAGAGGTGCTTTTAAATGTACTCGATTGCAATTTGGGGTTAGCGTAGCCCCGGGGATATTCCAAAGCCTCATGGAAAGGTTGTTACAGGGAATCAAGGGCGTGGTTCCATATTTTGATGACGTATTAATTGCAGCCCCTACCAAAAAAATCTTGCAGGATCATTTGAAATGTGTTCTTAAAAAATTCCAAGAGGCAGGACTTAAGGTGAAAAAAAATAAATGTCACTTATATACTGACAGGGTTGAGTTTCTAGCGTATCGGATTGATAGCCAGGGCATTCACCCTTCCGAAAGTAAATTAAAGGCGATAAAAAATGCTCCCAGGCCACGTAACAAGGCCAATCTCCAGAGATTCTTAGGCCTCATTAATTTCTATAATGTATTTTTACCGCACAAGGCGACTGTTGCTGAACCATTACACCGGTTATTAGATAAAAAAGCATTGTGGGTATGGGGTTACCGGGAAGAACAAGAGTTCCGGAATGTTAAAAAATTGCTCACATCTGACTCTGTACTTATGCAATATAACGAGACTTTACCATTAGTTATAACCTGCGATGCCTCGCCCTTTGGGGTGGGCGCCATTTTGAGTCATGTACTGCCTAATGGGAACGAAGCCCCTGTTGCATACTTTTCGAAGACTCTTTCACAAGCAGAGCGGAACTGTGGACAAATTGATGAAGAAGCTCTCGCAATCGTTTCAGCTGTAAAAAAATTTCATGAATATGTGTATGGAAGGACATTCACCATTATAACTGACCACAAACCGTTGCTAGGGATAATAGCCGGGGACAAGCCAACCCCCTACATATTATCCCCTAGAATGACCTGATGGTCAGAATTCCTAGCTGCTTATAATTATCGCCTGCAATATCGCCCGGGGAAAGGCATTCCCCACGCCGACGCATTAAGCCGAGCACCGCTTCCAGAGACTCTCGACGATCCGGCACCAACGGCAACCACGTTGTAGATCGAAACACTCAACTCGCCGCCTATGATCGCCAGAGACATTGCGAGAGAAACCAAACGAGACCACACCCTAGCTCGAGTCCTAGGCTGGGTAGAACGTGGATGGCCATTGGACCAAGTCCCAGATGACTTCGCGCCGTTTAAAGCAAGACAGACTGAACTTTTTTCCCAAAAAGGCTGTGTCATCTGGGGCAATAGAGTCGTTGTCCCAGAACGACTCCGGAAGACGCTGCTACAAATTCTGCACGAGGGCCACCCCGGCATCGTGCGGATGAAAGCGCTTGCACAAAGCTACGCATGGTGGTCGGGCATGGACTGGCAAATCGAGCAGTGGGTCAAAGCTTGTACCAATTGCCAACAAGCCAGCAATGCCCCACCAAAAGCCATGCCTACTGAATGGGAGACGCCATGTGGACCCTGGTCCAGAATCCACCTGGATTTCGCGGGGCCAACCAAAGGATATACCTTCCTGCTGACAGTCGTCGCATACTCCAATTGGTTAGAAATTCATCGTATGACGGCCACAACCTTTGAGGCAGTGATTAAGATCCTAAATAGACTCTTTGCAACCCACAGATTGCCTGAGGTCCTGGTGTCCGATAATGGGCCACAGTTTACGGCACTAATGTTCGAGCAGTACCTCGCTGACCGCGGCATCCACCATGCGCTCACCTCGCCTGCGCACCCTACAACCAATGGCTGAGCGGAATGCATGGTCCAATTTGTTAAAAAGACTTTGCAAAAATGGACTATGACAACATCGATGACAAAGTCAACCAAATTCTCTTTTTGCAACACATAACTCCACATAGCGTCACAGGCAGAACTCCCGCGGAACTACTGATGGGACAAAGACTCCATTCCCACCTCGACCGGTTGCACCCTGCTTACGAACCGGAAAAGCCAATAGGATCCAGTGGCCGCTATCGCACTTTCCAGGTAGGAGACCACGTTTACGCACGAAACTTATCGGGCGATCCGTTATGGATAGAGGCAACGGTAGTGCGAGTGACCGGCCCCAAATCCTACGTAGTGAAATGCTGTGACAATAGACTGTGGAAACGGAATATCGACCAATTACGGTCACGACTCACAATGGCTAGTCAACAACTCCCCCATGACCAAACCGAGGGGAGGGAGGTACAGAAGAAGATGACGTTCCAGGGAACCTGCTCGAAAGGAGCGACGAATCAAGTGAGACTCAGGAAATGGAGCAGGGAGGAGAATTGTTTGCACCACAAGAAATTGCACCTGAGCAAGAAGCAGAGCCACTGCCAAACAACAATCTACCTCAACAGGATTGCAATCAATCAGTCCGACGAAAATCCGAAAGACTTAAAAGACAACCGTCCTATTTAAAGGACTATATAACTACACCGTAATTAAGAAGCCAGGGGGAAGGGGTGTTGTGTATGTACCATAGTTAATAAAGTATGAGCTTGAGGTAAAGTGCAGGGTTCTGGCCCTGCACTTCTGATTGGCTGTTAGGCAGCCAGATCAGATTGGTTAGTTCTTAGGAATCCGATTGGCCCTTAACAGAGGATTATCATTGGTTTAAAGAGCTAGCGTTCGTAGCTCGCTATTGGACAATTCTCACAAGGGTTGCCTATATAAGGCAGAGTTCACTGTTGTTGTTTTGAGAAGTCACTATGCAATAAAGAGCTGAAAGTTCACATTCAAAGACTGTCTCCATTTACTCTAACCCATGTCCAAGTACTTAACACTTTCCTTCTGAGCTATTAATTACAAGAACTTGCCTTGGATACATATTCTCATTATTCAATGTATACATTAAAAAAAAACCTATTGATCAATCTCAGTACTGTTACCATGAAGAAAGTAATATCCAATGAAGAAACTCACTTTCAGATACCATAATCCCTCAGTATTTGGCACTCTGACCAAGGCAAACATGAGGTTTATGAGTCCAACACAACTCTAGAGCATTAATTTAGGAAATGCTTTTGTAAAGGACTGGAGCCTTGATGCCATTTTATCTTGTTTTTGAACTTTCAAAAATTGCAGTTGATAAGTTCTAATAAAATAGGTTCTAAGAAAATTTATCTACACAAAACCTGTGTAAGATTGGCAGATTATCAGCCATACTGTTGTTTTCTTTTTTTTCTGAGGACTTTTTTTTTCTTATCAACTACTATTGCTGGGTGAGGAAAGCAAATCCCAGTCCTGGATACATGAGTTTTGGTCTTAGTAAATGCATTAGTGGAGTCCAATCAGTTGTTGGCATAATAACCCATCCAATGAAAACTGTAAGAGATAGGAAGGCCTGTAAATACAGACTCTTGTTTTATTTCACACTTCTCAATACAGATTTCTTACATATACGCAACATAATATAAGAAGCTACAATGACTGTATTTTTCGCACAATTAATTACAAATGGTCCTTGACTCATAACTTCAATTGAGCCCAAAATTTCTTTTGCTAAGTAAAGCAATTGCTTGCTTTGTTTTATGACATTTTTGCCACCGTTGTTAAACAAATCACTGTGGTTAACTGAATCATATGGTCATCTGGCTTCTCCATTGATTTTGCTTATTGGAAGCTGCTTGGAAACATTACAAAGGGTGAACAGTGCAACTGTTATAACTATATACCAGTTACCAAGCACCCAAATTCTGATCACATAGCCATGGGGATGTTGTAACAGTTGTAAGAGTGAAAACCAGTCATGACTCACTTTTTGTCACTGTTGTTGTAACTTGGAATAGTAAAGGAATGGCTCTAAGTCAAGGACTGCCTGTCACAATTTTTTGAGAATCAACTGTATTTTTTTGATGAATATGTACCTCATGGTTTTGTGTTGGAAGTCATGGAAAACAACACAAGGCCACACCCCCACCTCTTTCCTGGAGTCACAGTTTGTGCTGCACTAGAAACCACAGCAAGCACATTTCAGAGAGGAAAAAAAATCTCCCTCCATGTCCAACCAGATTTCAGTGATTTCCTCAGTGAATAGATCAAGTCTGACAGGATTAATGTTTGCAGATTTTCTTTTAAATTATTCATTTAGCCATAACCCAAGATGTCTGTCTTAAAATGTACAGGTATAGTCTCTTTAATCACCCTTTATCAGAGCTTATCTATAAAATGTTTTCATGATAGGCCTCAGAGGAATGTATAAGTGAATATGAAATAGGACAACTACCTCAAATAGCATGTATAAAAATCCTCAAAGTCATCAAGATACCTCCTGGCAGGAAGAATAATATTCCTCATCGTTTACTGATATACTTGACTAAATGGACTCATCTGTTTTTCATGAATTATTGGGTATGTATGTACAGACCAAAAGCAGAGGACACTGAAGATTGTATTAAGAGTAGAGAATTCATTACAAAGGGAAAAGATATTTGAGCTGCATAGACCTAATGGAATTTAAAATAGATTATATCAGGAGCCACTTGTATTAGTATCATAGTTTTGATGAAATCTCCTCCCAAGATGTGGAACAGACTCCTGTAATGGCTCCTTACATAAATGTAATTATTTTTATTAGGTAATCTACAGGTCTTCACTATAATATAGTAAACTATAAATATTACATGTACAAACAAGAGCCAGAACTTTTCACAACTCCAAGAACCTAAGTGCCAAAAGTATTATGATTTAAAGGGGACTAGTTTAGTCTTTATCCTCTCTGGTAGGAAAAAAAATTGCCTGACATTTGTGTAATTGATTAGACTTAGCAGAGTGAAGAAAGAGTACAAAAGAATTGGATCATCTCTCTGGAATAAAATTGTACCCTTAAGTAAGATGTATGATATACTGTACTTATTGTAGAAATAACAGAAGATTATGTCTTGATTGCTCTAATTTTTTTTACTTCTTTGAAATTAAGATGTTATCTTCTTCTTAAGGATTTTTATTAGTAAACTAACACGTGGCTCTTGACGAACTAATAATATGTCATTTTAGAGGGGAAAGTTCAAATTTCTCATAATTGCTTGAAAGGAAATTCATCCTTGTATAACTAGAAAATATTCTAAATCATGGGTCTCAAATTTGCGCACATTGCCATCACATGACATTTTGTGAAATTTTTTCCCTTCATGGGATGGCCGTGGCCTGCACATAATGCATCTGGACCATGAGTCACCAGTTTGACACCCCTGCCCTAAGTAAAGCTTTCAAGAGAGTCATCTTGGTGTAGTGGTTAAAACATCAGGCTAGAAAATGGGAGACCATGAATTATATTCCTGCCTGAGGCACAAAGCCAGCTTAGTGAACTTGGCCCAGTCACTCCCACTCAGTCCTAAGAAGAGGCAATTGCAAATCAAAGGTGCTTTTTCAAGAGGCAACTGGATCTTCCAGGTTTTCTTTGAAGATGTTTCACTATTCATCTGAGAAGCTTCTTCAGCTCTGACTGGATGGTGGGGAAAGGAAGGATTTATATTCCTTGCAGAGAGCTGGTCATTTGCATTCTTTTAGAGTAAGAATCTTCAAACTTGGCAAGTTTAAGACTTGTGGACTTCAACTCCCAGAATTCCTAAGCTAACATGACTGGATGAAGAATTCTGGGAGTTGAAGTCCACAAGTCTTAAACCTGCCAAGTTTGAAGACCCCTGTTTTAGAGAGTCATTGAGGTCAATTGGAGGTTTATCTGTATTTTCAGGGTCACCTGCGTGATACAAATGGGGGTGCAGCCTTCTTGGAGCAGTTGAAAGGACTATGTTGTAGACTGGAGATAGATGGTGTCATTTTCCTCTCTCTCTGTTAAGAGAGGGCTGTTCAATTTTGACATAGATGGCATCTTTGACTCCTCTTTCAGTGAAAAACCAGAAAGTCCAGTTGCTTCTTGAAAAAGCACCTTTGGGACAACCATGACCTGAATGACTGGGAATCTCCACAGACAATTGCAAACTACTTTTGAAAAACCCTGCCAGGAAAACTGCTAGGACTACTCCAGCAATTATCAGAAGTCAAGACAGATTCAAAGGCACACAAAGCTTTCAGGCCCATTTGATCTATAGATAGCTCACACCCCCTATAGCAACTCTGATAACCTCACTTTTGCAAATAACATTCCTCTGGTGATTCAGCATCATCTTAGGAACTGCTGATGGTGACTTCTGTAGAGAATGGCACACTAATCAATTTCATACTTATGGGACATGTTATACTTTATTTAAAAGAACTGTCTCAGTTTCAGATACTTTCTGTCTCAAGTGGAAAAAGAGAGTCCTATATTATTCAAAAATCTGTAGTACCAGTATATACATGTCACTTCCTGCGGTATCTGCCATCCCGCATCTGATGAGCGGCTCATGAAAGGGAGCGAGGGAGAGAGAAACGACAAGAGACGAGGTTTCCTCGGGATGAGCGCGCCCAGAATGTCTTGGTACTCGCTCTTTTATTATGCTTTTTCACAAGGGGGGTGAAATTTTTCAGAGCCCAAGTCAAACAGGATATACAAGATTTACAATAGTTCAGGTCAGTTAAGATACCAGGTTAAACAGGATGCGCGTGATTTACAATAGTTCAGGTCAGTTAGGATACCAGGTTAACAGGATGTGCGTGATTTACAACAGTTCAGGTCAGTTAGGATACTATGCTTTATTGACAGATGTTTATCTCCCAGTCCCTTGTACATGCCTGGCAAAGATCACTGAAGAGACAGAAGTCTAATGTTTACACGTGAATGATACAATGTTGCAATGCTTGAATGATACATAGTTGCAATGATACATAGTTGCAATCACATGAATGATACATAGTTACAACATCTCCTCTGTTTTTATTATTTATGACGAGTCTTCTTCTTCATCCAAGAAGACAGGAACTATTTTTCTGAAATGTTCGCCGTCCCCGTCATCTAGGCAGGAGTGCGACCCGTCAGCGTCAGGGTTGTCCAAGGAGCGGTAACTCAGCAATGATATTTTTTCATCCGGTGTTAAAGACATAACATGAGCTTGCAATAACACATTAACATTAGCAGTTATGGAGGATAATTGATTTTTCAAAAATTGCAATATTCTATTAAAACAACAAGGTCCTATAATACATATCAATATTATGATTATTAATGGTCCTGCCAATGCAGTTAAAAAGGTTGTAAGCCATGGTGAAATAGAAAACGAACCTTGAAACCAATTATACATGTTTAACCTTTCTTTTTCTCTATCTTTTAAGCGTTTTTCTAATTCATTCATAGAATCCAACACGACCCCCCTGCTATCAGCATAAAAACAACATTCTTCTTTAAGCGCAGCACACAATCCCCCTTGTTTTAAAAAATAACGATCTAAATCTTTACGATTTTGCAAGAGAGGGGGTGTTCCATGGATACCTGTAGGGATATAAAATTATCAGAGTTATACACACAAGCCATACTTGAATGCAAAAATGATTTGGATTTAACAATTTCATCCCCGTAGATACATGCCATGAAACCATTGTAACAAGTCCAAACAAAATTATTGCCAGAGATAAAATACATTCCTTTCAGGCGTGATGTTAAAGTTCCTCCTGCAGTGGTGTGGATTGCAGGATATCCCCTGGTTGTGTGGGTGCGTCTGCCAAATCAAATTGAAGTGGTGGGTAGAAGTTTTCTATGCAAGAGAAATTGGTTGTAGAACTTAAACGAACTTTTTGAAAGTCAGTTATAGTCCAGGCAATATTATCTCTTCTATGAGGCTTCTGCGGATCGTCATGGACAGTTCTTTTGAAGTGTCGTTTGTTGACAGGATCAGAGTTCGGGTATATAAAAACATGACAAGCAGGAGAGAGGGCTATGGACAAGTTAGTTGTAGAATATTTGCGAAATGAAGAGGGAATTCAATTAATAGAAAAAGGATAATAATTACAATAATGACAATAAAGATTAATTTGGTCATTCATCAAGGATGTTAGTTGGGGTGGGGAAACCCATGATACAATATAAGGACATTTAGGTCCCCCTATGTTTTAGATTGAATAGAGGAAAAGATTTTAAGGTTCCTTTCCATAGGAAGAGTAAAGAAGGAACAAAAGAGCGAGTGGTAGAGTGTTCTGTAAACAAAACAGAAGTGACAGAGTGAAAGCTACGGGTAGCATTTTCATGATGTACCCACATGGAACAAGTATAATAGCCTTCTGTTAATGAAATGATTTTAACACGAACAGTCTTTTGACAGGAAGCATAGGTTTTGTTGAAGTAAGGTAGAAATTGCAAAGAAGATATAGGTAAGAATATCAGGAAGAGTTTTAAGATACAGATGTAGCAGATGAATTCCCATGATAGGGTCTTACTGCCCAACCAGGGATCCAGCAAGTGGTTTTGTCTGGCAGTAAGATCGCAGCGTAGCCTCGTCCCCAAGTGAGAAGCTCAGCGGGACCCTGTCAGGCAGGATCTGGCAATCTGCGATAATATACCAGAGGTCTGTTAGGCGGTGGTGAGGGGGAGGAAAAATGACGTGAAGCAGCAGAAGTGGGAGGAATGCCAGTCAGATTGAGAAAGTTTAAAGTGTAAAGACAAATGTTAAGAGAATTTTGCAATGCTGGGAGGTTCGGGGGTTTTTCCCGCAACGAATATCGATCAAGAGCATTTTTCAGAGACAAGTTTTCCCGTTCCACAATAGCTTAATAGCCTGCCCCTGGCTGTTGTAAGGAATCCCAAACTTGTGGATTACATCCCATCTGTTACAGAAGTCCTGAAAAGCAGAACTTGTATAGGCAGATCCATTGTCTGTTTTTATTTCTTTTGGATGTCCCAGCGAGGCAAAGGTACGAATTGAATGATTGATGACATGTTTTACAGTTTCTCCCCTTTGAGGAGTAGCCAGAATAAATCCTGAAAATGTATCTATTGAAACATGCAAATATTTCCAAGGGGCAAAAGGTGGATACTGAGTTACATCCATTTGCCAAATTTCACAAGCTTTTAACCCTCTAGGATTTACTCCTATGGGAATGGAATGTCCTTGCTTACTACATTTGGGGCATTGTTGAATAATGGCAGCAGCTTCTGCCTGAGTTAGGGAAAATTGAAAAGTTATCATGACTTGGCAGGGGAGATTCAAACACACTCCCTGCTTCTATTTTATAATGGACTTTTAAAGCCTCCATAATTTTCCTCCAAGTGACCAAAATGCCAATAGGTGCACGAGGAGGACTATGGAGATGTTCACCAATTTTTTTTGCCAATTGGAAATTTTTAAGGACCCTTCCTCTGAATAATTAGGACAATGTTGCCACACATAAGCCAATAATGTAGCAATAGGATTCTTTTTTATAGGAGAGCCCTTTAAATTAGCAGAGTATTTAGAAGAAGAAGCGACTAGCTCTCTCAATTCCTTCAGATGTTGCGTCTGCTGTTGAGAAAAGCCTCCACCCATACTTACGAAAGTCGAGACCGTCTTTCAGATCCGATGAATGTGCCAGGCCTGGCGATGCACAGCTCCCACCGAGCGAATAAGATATGGGCGCGCCGCTGCGTATCCCCCTTAGGGAATCACGTCGGGGTCACCAGAATGCGGTATCTGCCCTCCCGCATCTGATGGGCGGCTCATGAAAGGGAGCGAGGGAGAGAGAAACGACAAGAGACGAGGTTTCCTCGGGATGAGCGCGCCCAGAATGTCTTGGTACTCGCTCTTTTATTATGCTTTTTCACAAGGGGGGTGAAATTTTTCAGAGCCCAAGTCAAACAGGATATACAAGATTTACAATAGTTCAGGTCAGTTAAGATACCAGGTTAAACAGGATGCACGTGATTTACAATAGTTCAGGTCAGTTAGGATACCAGGTTAACAGGATGTGCGTGATTTACAACAGTTCAGGTCAGTTAGGATACTATGCTTTATTGACAGATGTTTATCTCTCTGTCCCTTGTACGTGCCTGGCAAAGATCACTGAAGAGACAGAAGTCTAATGTTTACACGTGAATGATACAATGTTGCAATGCTTGAATGATACATAGTTGCAATGATACATAGTTGCAATCACATGAATTATACATAGTTACAACAACTTCCCTGATCAGAAATCTCATTTATGTATATTTAGTCAAATTGTGATGTTTTAAACTGGACTGATTTCAAAAAAATAAGACAGTCTTTCCCCCACACAGCTTGGTGTATCTATAGGTTTCAATATCCCCTCTACTGGCTGCTTTTGATGGAAGTTGCATATTGATTGTAGCATTGATAAAACTTCAGTAGCAATAGATAGTTTGTGAACTGTTGTAGAAGGGCTAAAAATGGTTGTTTTTGACATAATTGCATCAATTTTGCAGAACTGCCACAAAAATGTGACAATTCTACAAAACTAAATAGCCTGCTCTACATTTCTGTGGTTCCATGAAAATATACTGACAATCTTTTTTCTATAAATCCGACTGAACATAACAATACCAATATTATATACCAGTAAGCAGAAGAAAAATATCACTAGTAAAAGTTAAATAAATATAAAGTTGAATCTAAATTGTGAATAAATGTCAATTATTCTTAATCAACATTTTAAGATAAAACCTTTCAATAGTAAATGTATGATTGGTATAATTAATCTCTCTGTTCTGTAATTGGAAGCATGTTTGTCATAAACCAGGATAGAAAAAGAATCTTCCTTGATGTCCTTCACTAGATTTATCTTTACTGTACTTTAATATAAAACCGCTGACCAAGGATGAATAAACTGCTTTAGAAAGCACAAGTCAATGAAACATAATGTTCTAGCAAACACAAAAAAATAATAAATCAACTTAGCCAATTGAGGATCTGCAGAAGATATAACCTTGTAACTCTGAACTGTGGTAAAAAACACATTCTTGTTTTTCAAACTATAAAAAATACAATGCCAGTATTATCAATGTAGGAGAGATTGCTTGAATCATTTCATTGATTCCAATGTACAGAGCAAAATTGATTTTCAGAAATGGTTCATATAATTTCTTTTCCATGATATATCACTTTCTTTCTTTCTTTCTTTTTAGTGTATTATGTCATAAAGAATGTTCTGGCAGTTCACGTTATTTTCACTGAAGTTGCAGCATGGATATAACATTCTTAACCATAGTACCATAGTCTGTCACAAAGGAAACAAGTCTAGCGAAGTCTCACATTTGTGTTTTTTCCAATCCCTTCTTTTTCCCTGGAATAGCTGCAAGGAAATGGAAATCTGTGTTTCCATTTTATTTACCACTCTTTAGCATTAAACATTGATCCCAAATTGAAATTAATCCTAACTATAAGTTGTTGGAAGAAGCTTACTTTGTAGATGTAGCTAAGATTAATAAAGTAAGCACAAACTAATTAAAAATAGAGAAAAATCTGAATGCAGCAAATGAGATTTTTCTACATTTATATTTTGCTACATAATTGGAGAATAAGACTTTTATTTATTATTTAGAAAACCTCTTAAAACATTAAATGTTATAGCCAGGCCTGCTTTTGCCAAATTGCAGCTCAGGCCATAACATTTATTTTTAATTGTGCCAATAATGAGTGAAAAGGAATATTGTGAATGTTATGAACTAATAAACGCTTCAATAAAGTTTTATCAAACCTTTAGAAATAGCAGGGTTCTAATCCTGCACTCCTGATTGGCCGATAATAGCAATATCGGATTGGTCCGTTCAGGAGAATCTGATTGGCTATTAACAAGCCACTCTCATTGGTTAAAGGGGTTAACACTCCACGTTTCTCATTGGTTACTAGATCAGCAGCTTGCCTATAAAAAGGCTGCTACTGCCCTAGGTTTTTGCTCTGTTCAGAATGATTAATGAAGAGTTGAAGTTCACTGTTCACCGTCTCATCTCCATTCCTTGCGCCCATGCACAGAACTTAATACTGGCGACGAAGGTGGGATACGGAGATGTCAGAGCTGACTGAACACTACAGAGCACCAAACAGACCACGTGGCTGAAGGCACATCAACGGTGGAAACCATGTCCAGCGGCGCCATACCACCCGCTCCATTTGACCCGGCACAAGAAGACTGGGACTCATAGATGTTTCTGGAGACCAACAACTTGAAGGATGCCACTACTGGAAAAAAGCGAGCGGTATTCCTGACCCGCTACGGACCTGCTGTTTTTAAGATGGCTAAGGCACTGGCGAAACCAGCTGAAGGTGAAATCCATGGACTGGGACGTCCTCGAGCCCCTCCCACGGGCCCACTATGCACCTACCGTACCAACACTTGTCCGAAGACATGAATTTTACCAGAGAGACCAGCGGAAAGGAGAAAGTGTTGCAGATTTCATTGTGGATCTCCGGAATCTGGGAGGCCTCTGTGGGTTCACTGACCTTGAAGAAGCTCTAAGAGACTGAATAGTTCTGGGACTAGATGCACTGCACGTGCAAAGTAAGCTGATGGTGAAAGGCGACATCAGCCTTGCAGATACCATCGCTGACGCTACTGCAGCAGAAGCAACCAGGAAGTCGGCTGCCCGAATGCGCCGCACCAACGCCCCGCTATGCCAACTTGCCGGCGAAACCTCACCTCACCTAGAGGGACATACAATGGAAACCCACCACAAGGACCTCGAATCGTCATCAGAAAGTGATGAGGAAAAGGTCAACCGGCTCCGGTCTGAACGAGACCAACGCCACCAGCGTAATCAGAGACTGCAGCATCAATGCACAGGTTGTGGGGCAAACCACCCACGATCAGACTGCAAATTCCTCGACGCGCTCTGCCATGTTTGTGGGAAGAGAGGCCACATCAGAAAGGTCTGTAGAAGCAAGCAAGGATACAGCCCATTTCAGAGGGGGATCAACTACCGCCAAACCACAGAAAATCATCCTGTGAGTCAGGAACATTTGAACCACCAATGGAACAACCACTCCTACAGAAATAAACCACTGGCCTATTCAACGAAATGAGAAGAGGCACATCAAACCATTACAACTGGTCACACCTCATCATTAGATGCAAAGAAGATCCGAGTGAAGGTCGCCATCGAAAACCAGCCCTGCATGATGGAAGTCGATTTAGGACCGTCCCTCTTGATGGTTTCCTGGAAGACCCTTAAACAATTAATCCCTGCCGTCCAGCGGCAAGACCTCAGAACCCAAAGAATTATACTCAAGGATTATCAGGGAAACTGAATTCCGGTCATTGGATCCAGCCTAGTCCAGGTCTCATTCAAAAATCATACTGCATCTTTACCATTGACCGTCGTCAACCGTGATCGGCCTAGCTTGTTAGGCCTTCAATGGTTTGCTCCACTCGGAATCGAGGTAGCCGGCATTCACCAAATCAGCAGCAACGACTGGGAGGAGGCCCTCATCCAGGAATTCCAGGACATCTTTGCAGGCAAACTAGGCGAGTACAAGGGGACCCCGATATCATTTAACCTTAACCCTGAAGTAGCCCCCATCCGCCTTAAGCCTCGTCGGGTACCTTTTGCCCTTAAACCAAAGATCGACGAGCAGCTTGATAAATTAATAGCCCAGGGTGTTTTAGAACCAACAGACCACACTCCTTGGGAAACCCCAATCGTAACACCCATCAAACCGGATGGATCCTTAAGGATTTGTGGGGACTACCGTGCCACCCTGAATCATGCCCTTCAACAGAACGCTTACCCGGTGCCGGTGGTACAACACCTCCTCCATTCCCTGGGGGGCGGAAAAGTCTTCGCTAAATTGGATTTAGCACAGGCATACCAACAACTGCCTGTAGATTAAAAAACAGCAGAGGCACAAACAATCGTTACGCACCAAGGCGCTTTTAAGTGCAACCGACTCCAATTCGGAGTTAGCGTAGCCCCAGGGATTTTTCAGAGTTTGATGGAGAGACTCTTGCAGGGGATAAAAGGGGTCGTACCATACTTTGATGACATTTTAATTGCTGCCCCGAATAGAGAAATACTAAAAGAGCGTCTTAAATTGGTTCTCCAGAAATTTAAAGACTCCGGCCTTAAGGTTAAAAAAAATAAATGTCAACTGTGTACAGATAAAGTAGAGTTCCTGGGGTACCTAATCGATAAACAAGGCATTCATCCCACCAATAGCAAACTAAAAGCAATCAAGAATGCCCCAAGACCCAGAAATAAGACTGATCTCCAAGCTTTCCTGGGGCTCATTAATTTTTACAACATCTTCCTGCCCCACAAAGTGACCATAGCTGAGCTCCTACATAGACTTCTCGACAAAAAAGCAACCTGGGTTTGGGGGCACCGAGAGGAGCACGCGTTCCGACAAGTGAAAAACTTATTAACCTTAGATGCTGTTTTAATGCAGTAAAACGAGACTTTGCCTTTAACAATTACATGTGACGCATCACCGTTTGGAGTAGGAGCCATTTTGAGCCATGTGTTACCAAACGGTAGTGAAGCCCCTATTGCCTATCAAAGGCTGAACGTAACTATAGTCAAATCGATAAAGAGGCTTTTGCTGTTGTATCTGCTGTGAAACGGTTTCATGAATATGTATATGGATGAGTTTTTACTATTGTTACCGACCACAAACCTTTGCTGGGAATTATAGTGGGAGACAAGCCAACCCCCTATATATTATCACCTCGAATGACTCGCTGGTCGGAGTTTTTGGCTGCGTAAAATTATAGCCTGCAACACCGCCTGGGGAAAGCCATTCTCCACGCTGACGCGCTGAGCCGTGCACCATTTCTGGAAACCGTCGACGACCCAGCTCTAACCCTTACGACACTCCAGATTGAAATGCTACATTCACTGCCGCTAACAGCTAGAGATATCGTGATCGAAACAAAACGTGATCCTATCTTAACGCAAGTTCTTAGCTGGGTCGAACGGAGATGGCCAGTAGAACAAACCCCTGACGACTTCACCCCCTTCAAGAACTGGCAAACAGAACTTTTTTCGCAAAAAACATCCTATGGGGGGATAGAGTCATCATCCCAGAGTGGTTACAATGAGCAGTATTACAAACACTGCATGAGGGTCACCCCGGCATCGTGTGTATGAAAGCACTCGCACGAAGCTACGTGTGGTGGCCGGGCATCGACAAACAGATCGAAGCCTGGGTAAAGACTTGTTTAAAGTGCCAAGAAGGTAGCAATGCCCCACCTAAAGCAACTCCAACAGAATGGGAAACACCCCGGGGGCCGTGGTCCCGCATCCACATTGACTTTGCGGGACCTACTAAGGGACATACATTCCTACTAACAGATGCCTATTCCAACTGGCTCGAGATCCACGAAATGAAGAGTACTACAACCAAGTCCGTCATCCGTAAGTTGAACAGATTATTCGCGACGCATGGACTGCCAGACATTCTGGTATCCGACAACGGACCCCAGTTCACTGCCCTGGCATTTGAACAATACTTAGCGGACCGGGGTATCCGCTATGCGCTAACCTCACCGGCCACCCTGCGGCCAATGGCAGGGTCGAGCGCATGGTCCAGTTTGTTAAAAAAAACCTTTACAAAATGGACTATGGGGACATTGAAAATAAAATAAACAGAATACTCCTTCTCCAACACATCACTCCACACAGTGTCACCAACAAAACTCCAACTGAACTATTAGTGGGATGCAAACTCTGTTCCCACCTCGACCGACTTCACCTGTCTTATGAGCCAGAGAAACCCTGCGGATCTAGTGGAAAATGCAAGTTCAAGATAGATGACTTAGTTTTCACCAGAAACCTTTCAGGTGAACCGTTGTGGGTCGAGGCAACTGTAATTCAAGCCACTGGACCCAGGTTGTACCGGATGAAAACCTGCAATGGAAAAATATGAAAACGCCATATAGATCAGCTTCGGTCAAGGCTACAACCTAGTTTCCGCAACTCCGGTAACTCCCAAACTGAGGGGGGAGGGGATGTCAAAGAAAACGAATTCGAGATGGCGGAAAGCAGGAGCGAAAGAAGTCAGCAATCAGGCGTAACGAATGAAGAAGAATCAGGGAGGGGCATGTCCTCGCCACAGAGGAACACCTCAACAGAGGTAAGCCCGCAAAAATCAGAGGACAACAATGAGAATATTAGCGGCACCAAGTCATCCAATGAGGAACCACCGGCACCCGACTTGCCCAAAAACGTCCCGCCAAAACCGGGTTACAGACAGGAACCGGTGGGACAGCGTAAATCCAATAGACAGTCAAAACAACCTTCATACCTCAAGGATTACATCACCGTACCCCTTAAACGGAACCCAGGGGGAAGGGGTGTTATGAACTAATAAATGCTTAAATAAAGTTTTATCAAACCTTTAGAAATAGCAGGGTTCTAATCCTGCACTTCTGATTGGCCGATAATAGCAATATCGGATTGGTCCGTTCAGGAGAATCTGATTGGCTATTAACAAGCCACTCTCATTGGTTAAAGGGGTTTACACTCCACGTTTCTCATTGGTTACTAGATCAGCAGCTTGCCTATAAAAAGGCTGCTGCTGCCCTAGGTTTTTGCTCTGTTCAGAATGATTAATAAAGAGCTGAAGTTCACTGTTCACCGTCTCATCTCCGTTCCTTGCGCCCATGCGCAGAACTTAATAGTGAATATCCAAGAAAACAAAGAAATGGATTATTGAATAAATCAACCCACAGTTCTCACTCTAGGCACAAGCAACCTGGTTCATATTATCCTAGTTTAGACACATTGTTTGGAGGACTAGCTCTATGGAGAATGTTCTAATGATGGAAGAGGTGGAAGGAAAGAGAAGAAAAGAAAAACCAGCAGCAAGGTGGTGATGGGTGCACCATTGGATAAACTGAAAGACCAAGTGAATTCTAATACATTTGCCTATTCAGTGAATATTGCTTTTGTACATTTAATGTTAAAATGTGCATTTAGTTAACAGTTTTAGGAGGAAATAAGTGATTTAAGCCCTTTTTCCTGGTGTGATCCTTTCCATCACTTTATGATTACATTTACTGACATATGAAGCAAAGAGAGTTGTTGGAAACTATTTTCCATAACATTCTCTGTATTATATTCTAACATTAACATTTGAATTAAAATCAATGCAGTCATCGAATTGATGCAGCCCATGACAAGGAAGAACAACTGTTCACAAGAGGAGATATTTTATAACAAACTACCAATTCCATTATGTGGTAATGCTGAAGCCAAAAATGAGCAAGGTTATTATAATGGGACCAGAAGAGGCTTTCTGGAAACAAGTTAAAGAACAGACTAGTGAAAATCAGCCAAAGTCTGATTTAGATTCGAGGTTCAGGATCAAAGAAGTCATTATTTCATTTTAAGTTTGATTCAATATTTAAAGGCAACAATATTTTATTTGAAACCATTCAGCATTTGACATTTAGTTCAATAAAAGGTTTAACTATTCAAGATAAATAGGCTAAAATGAAGGAAGAAGTTTCCCATCTCTCTTACTCTGACTCTTGATAGAATGGAATGAAATTAGCAGACATAGATTTTTAAAAGAACTTTGATAATTAAGTTTCCCCCAAAGTTTCATGGATTTGTTGTAATGATATTTTTTTACTTATTATTTCTGTACCTATTTAAGGCAGTTACAAAAAATGAAAAAAACACAAGAACTGCAATCTTCCAGTTACATGCATATAAAAAAGTTGTGCCGAACCCAGTACTGAAAATGAGCAATTTCAAATTAATCTATTTAGAAAGAAAACTCTTGTTAAAGTTCCAAGAATCCTCTAGCTTTTCTGAGTTGGCAGGTTTCTGCCATGGTTCATTGGCAAGATTGACTTCTTCTAGTAATAACATACTATGCGCTGCTTCTAAAACTTTTTTAAAGAGGAATGAAAAAAAATGTAACTATTGTTGTAAATGCAATACACAATCATATACAATTATATATGGAAATACTCTTTGAGAAGCATGGTGTCCTAGAAGTGAAGATGCTTGCCTCCCTACTTGGAAGGTTGAGAGTTCAATCCTAGGTAGCAACAGATATTTCTCTATCAGGAAGCAAATAAATAATATCTGCTGTGAACTTTGCATAGGCATCAGGAAGGGAATCTGGGCAGTAAATGCTCAGCTCCATCCAGTCACCCTGACTCCACCCCAAGAAAAGGGATTACAGTGTTGTAAAAAGAAAAAAAAAGGAAATAATCTTTAAGCAATGGGCATGCTATCTCAGAGGCATTCATATAATTAATAAACCTGAGTCTCTCCTCATTCCTAACATGTAAACAAGCCTAAATAAATTTGTAACAGAAGATTGAGACATGAACAGGACAATAAAACTTTGATAAGCAGAGTTGGTAACATTCATTTTGTAAGAGTTTACACTGCATTCCAAGCTAAAATGGCCATTATGTCATTATATCTCATTGTCCTATCTTCTAGGCCATTATGCACCATGTCAAGGCCATTAATTCTAGGCCATTACGACCATGTTAATTTAGAAAGCAAGATGAAGAAGATTAGAATTTATGTGTGAGAATATATAAAATTTCCTAAAACCTTCTCACCACTGAGGACAATAAACTATTAAGGCTTTAATTTTAACTGTAATTAAGTCCCTAGTTTTTTCAAAGCCATATCTGTGAGTCTTCTACTAAGTCAAGCTAAGAAGTTGAGCCAAGAATGAGGTGTCAGAAAATGGGTGCTCTATTGTCATTGGATCATATTTTTGTCTAGTCCAGATGTAAAGCCTGAAATATTGGACAACTATTTATTATATGTGAATATCATCATGTCATTCAACCTTAGACATCCACTCAGTTTTGTCTTTATATTGAAACAAAGCTGTTAAAGTGGTTATGATGATACAAAGAAAAATATCTACTGACTGCCAAATTGCCTTTGAATCTTTCTATAGAGATTTGAAAGTCCCTAATTTCATTCAGTGTCTCATATTGCTTGCTTATAAATGCTTAATTTGAAGGGATGTTTCAGTCAACTCTCCTTTGATTCAAATAATTTGCTGTCTTGTATAGCCTATTAAAGAATAAGAGGTAAAAATAGGTATAAATAGATTGTTAATGTTTCCTAACTTATACACAGATTATCTTAGGTTAATAGTGAGGTCTCTTGAGACAATGCCTGAACTGCTGTAAGACAAAATATATCAGGACACAGCACTCAGCCAAACTGGAGAGAGTGTCTGTGATTGAACAGAAAGTAACCTTTGTGAACAGATTCACTGATTTGTATACTTCATGACTAATAATCAGCTTAATGAAAAAAGTCATCCCTTCATTTGTAAAAATGACTAATGAAAGGAGTCTTGCCAGAATGAACAGGAAAATATTCCATTCTAGACCAGTACTAATGTATTAAAGATCACCATAGAATGGTTGGGACAATATGAGAAATGAGATCCATTGATCAAAAGCTAAAATGTTCATTCTGATGAATGAAGGTATTATGGTATATTATTACCAGAAAATAATGTTCTGGAGAAAGAGGAAGGAAGGAAGGAAGGAAGGAAGGAAGGAAGGAAGGAAGGAAGGAAGGAAGGAAGGAAGGAAGGAAGGAAGGAAGGAAGGAAGGAAGGAAGGAAGGAAGGAAGGAAGGAAGGAAGGAAGGAAGGAAGATGGGAAGGAAATCACAACAAAAGTTATAACATTTTACTTCAAAAATTAGAAGTAAAATTGTAATAATGTCTAGATTTTGATATTTCATTAGCCAAGTTCAGTAATTGTTGTGCTGAGTAGTCTAAGAGAACAAATGACTCACTAATTCAGATTTCTTTGATGTACCCTAGTTTCTAATATTTTCCCACTGGCTTACATCTTAACAGGGTAGAAAGCATGACTGCTCCAAAATTCTTTTCACACCTGAATCCAGGGTAATGGACACAGCTGTTGTAATAATTTTTGAGTAGAAACAATTAGGCAGAAAATTCAGGATTATCTTCATGAAAGTAAATATTATAAATTAACCTTAACTCTAACTGCAGTCCACATAATAATGATTGGGCCAGAGATAGACCAAAACTTGGGACTTTGGACATTAGGATTCAAATAGGCTCTGGGCATAATAAGCTGGTGGGTTGTAGGAGACACTTTTCATACCTGAAAAAGCAGATTGAAACATTAAATGTTGCATAAATGTCCACAAAATGATTAAGATGGTAGCAACATTTGGAGTTTTTCAGTTTAGAAACTGACAAATGTAGGAAGGGGTCTAATAAAGAAACATACAATTATGCATTGCACTTTACTATGAAGATACGATCATGAATGGTGTGAGATCAAAAAGGATTTTCAGCAGGAAAATTATGGAAGTTATATCTTGTAAGCTGCATTGATGACTAATGTGAACTACTTAAAGAAGGATTAGAATAAGGTTACCAATGGACACCAAACATAACAGATGATTGTTGTTATGAGTATCAGAGATTATATTAGTATCATATTCATTACAATACTAGGATGAAATGATTATGTGCTATCAAGTCACTGTCAACTTGTTAGCAATTATATTAGTAGATTTTCTTCAGGAAGCTTTGCTGCTTGAAATCTTCCAGGTTAACACCATCATCTTCAGAGAATCAGTTCCAATCCTGTACCCATAAGAGAAGCCAGAGGTCTACTTTACTTTGAATGCTACCTTAAAGTAAAATAAAGTTGTACAAAATTTTACCACAGTGGTGGAGGAAAAGCTGGGATTTGGCACACTATACAGCAAGCAGTGATATTATCTATGGAGGACTTAAATTCCTTCCACTGTAGACTTGTGTCTGGTAATGCTATCTGGTGCTCTTCCCAACTGTACTACAAAGTATATGATCAGGATGATAAGCTGATTGACAGGTGTCGGTTATAGTGAAAGCCCAGAATGTTTTGGTTTTTTTTTTCATTCAACCAGAAGCACCAAGGCACTCCTGGGTTGAAAGAATTAACCAGTGACTTCACCATTGCCCTGGGGATGCCCAGTTGGGGGCTCCTTTTATGTCCCCAGCAGCAGCTGGAGTGAAGTATGACAGTTCAAGCACACCCCATGGCAGCTCTTGGGTCTCAAACAGAGGCTTGCTAACTTCCTGCCCAGCAATTGAACCATCATGCTCCTTGCCCAGGATGATGAGCAATACTAAGTATTAAAAAAAAATATGGCCACAAAATGCAGTCATTTTTAAAATACCTTAAACTGTATAAACCTCATCAACTGAGTAAATAAACATACACAAAATTTTATTAGATTAAGCTGCCAATAATTTTAACTACACCATATAGTCAGATCTGATTAATGAGACCTACCAATATGATGAAAACCAAGGCTGTGTGTTGTCTTTCATAAATAATACAAAAATTATTGCTGTCTGCAATAAAGAAGCATGCTGCCAGTAAAAAATTAGGAAAGTTCCTAACAGATTAGACACTAATTGATCTTTAAATTATTCATACCATTCCTCTAGGTACTTATTATGTTCTAGTTCTGCTTTTTGTCCTTTTCCTCGTTCTCTTGTTTCAAACCTCAAGTATAAATGTTATAAAATAAATGTTTGATTTATGGTGAAATCCTTTCATTAGGTTATTCATGAGTAGTCTATATGTGGAGGAATTAAATAATAGTTATTAAGATGTACATTAAAAATTTGTATATGTGTAGCATGTGTAATGTTCCATGCATTTCCCTTAGATCAGCAAGCATTTCTCTGTTAAGATGTCTTTTTGGCTCTTAATGCAATCCTGTACACATTTAGTTGGAATAAGCTTCATTGTATTCACCAGAGGTTGCTTCTACATAGACAAGATGTATAACATCTTGTGTAAAATCCGATTTCAAGAACAATTTGCTGTAGTTTGTGTTTTATTCCCTAGAACAAGGGTCTTCAAACTTGGCAAGTTTAAGACTTGTGGACTCCCAGAATTCCTGAGCTAACATGACTGGAGGAGGAATTCTGGGAGTTGAAGTCCACAAGTCTTAAAGCTGCCAAGTTTGAAGACCCCTACCCTAGAAGGTTGAAGGACTGGAAGTTAATCAGGTTTGTTTTCATTAAGCTGTATTTTTTAAAATATTCATACAGGCAAATATTTTGCACCACATCAAACGTACAATAATGTCCTCCTTTCTGGAAGTGCCTGTGTGATAGATAACATTTCTTGAATCAAAGATCTGTGATAGCGACATTATAATAGTTACAATCAAATTCCAGAATGTAAAACCATCTTACAAGACATCTTTGCCATCACATAATTATGCCTTCAAAACTGTGCATTTGTGCGTGAAGGTATTTATCTTTCCTTTAAATTATGGATCAGCAACCAGATTTCTAGAATTAACATGAACTTGATTTAAAACAAAACAAAACAAAACCCCACTATTTCTGAATTTTATAAAAAAAAAAATTCCTGCCTCATTCTGGTGGTCAATTCCTTTGGGCATAAATGGAAAAAAGAGAAATGATAGTTCCAGGAGAAGGAGAGAGAGAACTTGAAAATAAATAAGTGGTCTTACTCATTATTGCTTCTGGCTCCACATAACATTTGCTGCAGCTAGATCTTTCTATAGATGGTCTCTGGGAAGATGAATTCCATAGTAGAAAAACAGTTGCTTATCTGCATTTGAGACAAATGCACATATCTTTCTTTGAGAACATCTTTGCTGAAAAAGACAACCTTGACCGTCCTTTTTCCTATTACTGTTAAAGTACTATATATTAATGAATGGGTCAGAGGTTCTCCTTTGATAGGCTAATTTACTTTCATTGCTTTGCACACATAATGAAAAACAGTGGTATTTCTCTTTTTTGAGTAATGTTGTTTTGATAGTTTATATTGTATTTGGATTTATTTTAATAACCTGAAAAAGTACATCCAGTGTCATGGTTGCTGCTCAATGTGTTGTATTCAGCTACTATGATTGAAGAGGAGTGTATGGGGTAAAATAAGACCATACATGCCAGCCCTGCTTCCAGCAGCCCACCCTTCTCCTGCTCACCATGATGAAATCTGCAGGGAAGTTTTATTCATATGTAATAATGCAGGGATCCAGATTGCATGGAGGTTTTTTGTTGTACTAAGGTAAATTGAGTAGAGGTTTCCTACAGGTCTTTTAGCAAAACTGTATGCATCCTCTTGGGTTTTAACATTTAATATTAGTGTTTGTTTTATACTTTCTGTTTTTCCTGGACAAATTATGACAAAAACAAAATGAACACTACCAACATAGCTTATAAGGAAAGCACAAACCAACTGATTATCACCCATAATTCACACAAAGTATTTGTAAATTCTTCTTGTGTTTCAGATCCAGTCTCAAATCTGCAACACTTAAATTATGTCTGAATTTATGCCAGTCTATATCATTCTTCATCTTCCTTGATCCATTTTAACTAACTCTGACAGTTGCCTCTCTGTTCTCTAATTCTCTCAGACGAGTAATGGGTTACTGAACAGTAATCAGGTCCACCCCAATAGTCTATGATCTTCTAAAAATGAACTCTTACTTGCTTGATACTATATAGTGTACTAATGATTTGGAAATACTATGTGTATGTTGCAATCTGCCAAGACCAGATAAACAGCAAATTTAAAAAAATGATATAGCAAAGTAGTTTATAGGAGTAAGATCAATATAAATCTTATTCAATTTCTTTGAAATGTAGGCCAGGTCTGCTGAGCATGAGGCTGATTTTGAGCTGAATTGGTTATTTTTCTACTATTTTTCCTGTTTATAAACCTTTCCTTATAGCTTCAATAGTTTCCAAAATATACTGTAGTAACAACAGGTGTGACATGAGAAAGATACAATGAAACATCTCAGTGAAAAATGTAATATCATCAAATAGCAAGGAATGGCAGTCAATAGCATAGTCCTAATCTAATTGTCAATGCCAAATATTTCTTTCTGTAAAAATAAACATCAATTGAATGATGAGTCTCTCTTGAATCCAACTTTCAATAGTCAAGAGGGTGTGTCATATTTTAATGCTGAATTTAAGTGATGGTGCATTACTACACTCATTTCCTTTACTTCTTCTATCATATTTTCCCTTTATGCTTGTAATGTTGTATGCTGATATGAAAAGGCTGGTCATAGATAGACAGACAGAAAATTTCAAGGCTATCTCTTTTTATTATTAGTTTATTGAGAAAAATATAAAATAGTCCATTGAAAAATTATTTAAAGCCAGTGCTTTGAATTGGGTAAGGCAATCTGTTGGTAACCTGGCAGTATTTATTAAATTATCATTGTTCTGAACAAACACTCTGGTTGCCATATTTTCTACCAACTGCAGTTTAACAGATAATCAGAGGGAAGGAAACTTGTAGGTTATCTAGTCCAAATCCCCACCCAAGCGGGAGACCCTACACCAGTTCTGACAAATGTCAGTCCAATCTCTTCTTGAAAGTCTCAAGTGATGGCGCTCCCACAACTTCTGAGGGCAAGCGGTTCCATTGGTTGATTGTTCTCACAGTCAGAAAGTTTCTCCTTATTTCCAGGTTAAATCTCTCCTTGTTCCATTATTTCTTGTCTGGCCTACAGGCGCTTTAGAAAATAGCTTGACTCCTCCCTTCCTGTGGCAGCCCCTTAAATATTGGAAGACCGCTATCATATCTCCCCTGGTCCTTTTCTTCACCAGACTAGCCAAGCCCAGTTCCTGCAACCGTTCGTTGTATGTTTTAGCCTCCAGTCCCCTAATCATCCTGGTTGCTCTTCTCTGTACTTTTTCTAGAGTCTCAACATCTTTTTTATAATGTGGTGACTAAAACTGGATGCAGTACTCTAGGTGTGGTCTTACTAAGGCTTTATAGAGTGATAGTACTTCCCTTGATCTTGATCTCCCCCTGTTAATACAACTTAGGATTGCATTAGCGTTTTTGGCGGTGGCTGCACACTGCTGGCTCATATTTACTAAGACTCGGAGATCCCTCTCACAGTTACTGCTATTGAGCCTGATTTCACCCAGTCTATATGTGTAGTTTTGGTTTTTCTTGCCTAAGTGTAGGACTTTACTTTTCTCTATATTGGATTTCATTTTGTTAGATATGGCCCAGTGTTCTAGTCTGTCAACATCCATCTGGATCTTGAGCCTATCTTCTTGGGTATTAGCTATTCCTGCCATCTTAGTATCATCTGCAAATTTGGTAAGTTCCCCTTCTATTCCCACATCTAAGTCGTTAATGAAGATAATGAGTACTCGGCCTAAGAAGAAACCTTGTGGCACCCCACTGCTTACTTCCCTCCATGTAGACTTAGACCCATTAAGGACTACTCATTGAGTACGGTTTGCCAGCCAGTTGCAAGTCCGTCTAGTGGTGGTGCTATCTATTCCACTTTTTTCTAGCTTACTAAGAAGTAGGTTGTGGTCTACTTTATCAAGTGCCTTGCTGAAATCTAAATATATTATATCCACAGTATTTTGCTGGTCTACTAATTTAGTCACTGTTATATATGTAAATAGTTGAATAAAGGCAAGCTTGGGGTAAAGTGCAGGGTTCTGGCCCTGCACTTCTGATTGGGTGTTAAGCGGCTAGATCGGATTGGTCGGGTTCTGAGAATCTGATTGGCCCTTAACGAAGGACTCTTATTGGTACTGGAGCTAGCGTTTCACAAGCTCCTGTTGGTTATTTCACATTAGCATTGCCTATATAAAGCAGAGTTGTTGTTATACAAGTTAGAAGTCACTATGCAATAAAGAGTTGAAAGTTCACCAACTAAGACTGTCTCCATTCATTCTACCCATGCCTAAATCTATGACACTGGCGACAAGGGTGGGATTTGGAGACATCTGATCTTAAGGAACTTGGAAGAAAAAAACAGAGCACATGTAAAAAACAGCGCCACCAATGGAAGCCATGTCCGGCGGCATCGTACCACCCGCTCCGTACGATCCATCCCAAGAGGATTGGGAATCCTACATGGATCGCTTTCAGATGTTCCTCGAAACGAACAACCTGAAGGACGCCACACCAGCCAAGAAGCGGGCGCTGTTCCTGATGTACTGCGGCCCGGCTGTCTTTAAAATGGCTAAAGCCCTCGCGAAGCCTCGAGAAGTAAAAGCAATAAGCTGGGACGACCTCGAACCTCTCCTGAGAGACCATTACGCACCAACCGTACCCACACTCGTGAGACGCCACGAGTTCTATCAACGAAGCCAATGAAAAGGAGAGAGTGTGGCTGACTTCGTGGCAGACCTCCGGCACTTGGGAGGCCTCTGCGGGTTCGCAGACTTTGATGAAGCATTGAGAGACCGCCTAATTCTGGGATTAGATGCACTAAACGTGCAGAGCAAGCTGATGGCGAAGGGCAACATCGGCCTTGTTGATGCCATCGCCGAAGCCACCGCTGCTGAGGCAACAAAAAAGTCAGCGGCGCAGCTACAGCGAAGCCGAAACTCCACAAACCCACCGACAGGCGACATCTCACCCAGCTCAGAAGGGCAGTTGGCAACAACGCACTACGAGGACCTCTCTTCGTCGTCAGACAGCGACGAAGAAGGGGTCTATCGACTGCGTTCCGACCGGGACCCTCGTCCTAAAACCTCACGCCCTTGCGCTGGCTGTGGGGCAAACCATCCCAGGGCAGACTGCAAATTCCGCGACACACTCTGCCACGAGTGTGGGAAACGAGGCCACATCGGTCGAGTCTGTCGCAGTTTACCGGGACCAAGCCCGGCCTCAAAGGGAACCAACTTTCGCCAATCGGCAGGAAACCGTCCTGTAAGGCGAGACCCAGCAAACCACTCCTACAGATATCGAGCGTTGCAGAAAGAAGAGGCTCACCATACTATCACTGTAGGTCAGGCCTCAGCCCTGGACGCTAAAAAGATTCGAGTTACAGTAGCCATAGAGAACCAACCCTGCCACATGGAGGTCGATTCGGGATCGTCTCTCTCGATGGTGTCGTGGAAGACATTAAAGCAGCTCATTCCTACCATCCAACGACAAGATCTTCGAATGCAACGCCTTATCCTTAAAGATTACCAAGGGAATCGGATCCCTGTGGTCGGGTCTTGTCGAGTCCACGTCTCGTTTAAAAAGCATACGGCATACTTACCTCTAACGATCATCGATAGGGACAGGCCTAGTTTGTTGGGCCTCCAATGGTTTGCGCCACTCAGCATCGAACTAGCCGGCGTGAACCGAGTCGGTGATTGCGAGTGGGAGGAGGATTTTTTGTCTGAATTCAGCGATGTCTTCGCAGATTGTCTGGGGGAGTATAAGGGGACCCCAATCTCGTTCAGCCTCGACCCTAAGGTCGCCCCGATCCGTTTAAAGCCCCGTCGAGTTCCATTCGCCCTTAAGGCCAAGATAGATGAACAACTTGACAAACTAATTAAACAAGGGGTACTGCAACCCATTGATCATTCCCCATGGGAAACTCCTATTGTAACCCTCATTAAACCAGATGGGTCAATCCGAATCTGTGGGGACTACCGGGCCACTCTAAACCACGCCCTCCAACAGAACGCGTATCCAGTGCCGGTGGTGCAGCACCTCCTTCATTCCCTGGGAGGTGGAAAGGTTTTCGCTAAGCTAGATTTAGCTCAAGCCTATCAACAATTGCCCGTGGACGATAAAACAGCCCAAGCCCAAACGATAGTAACGCACAGAGGTGCTTTTAAATGTACCCAATTGCAGTTCGGGGTGAGTGTGGCCCTGGGAATATTCCAAAGTTTAATGGAACGATTGTTACAGGGAATCAAGGGCGTGGTTCCGTATTTTGATGATGTATTGATTGCAGCTCCTAGTAAAAAAATTCTGCAGAATCGTTTAAAATGTGTGCTTAAAAAATTCCAAGAAGCGGGATTGAAAGTAAAAAGGGATAAATATCATCTGTATACCGACAATGTTGAATTTCTAGGTTATCGTATTGATAGGCAGGGTATTCACCCAACTGAAAGTAAATTAAGGGCGATTAGAAATGCTCCCAGACCTCGTAACAAAACTGATCTTCAAGCATTTTTAGGCCTTATCAATTTCTACAATGTATTTTTACCGCATAAGGCGACTGTGGCTGAACCATTACACCGGTTATTAGATAAGAAAGCATTGTGGGTTTGGGGTTACCGAGAAGAAAAAGTGTTTAGAAATGTAAAAAATTTACTTACATCTGATTCTGTACTTATGCAATATAATGAAACATTACCCTTGGTTATAACTTGTGATGCCTCACCGTTTGGGGTATGCGCTATTTTGAGCCATGTGCTACCTAATGGAAATGAGGCTCCCGTTGCATACTTTTCGAAGACTCTATCCCAGGCAAAACGTAACTATGGACAAATAGACAAGGAGGCTCTTGCAATTGTGTCAGCCGTAAAAAAAATTCCATGAGTATGTATATGGAAGGACATTTACAATTGTAACCGACCACAAACCTTTATTGGGGATAATCGCTGGGGACAAACCAACTCCCTATATATTGTCCCCAAGAAGGACTCGATGGTCAGAGTTTCTAGCTGCTTATAATTATCGATTATTCCATCGACTGGGGAAAGCCATTCCCCATGCCGACGCACTCAGCAAAGCACCACTACCAGAGACCCTCGACGATCCGGCACCAACAGTATCGGTGTTACAAATTGAAACGCTCAATTCACTTCCTATGACCGCTCGAGATATCGCGAGGGAGACCAGACGAGACCACACCCTAGCACGAGTCCTAGACTGGGTAGAGCGTGGATGGCCATTGGATCAGATCCCAGATGACTTCGCACCATTTAAAACAAGACAGACTGAACTTTTTTCTCAAAAAGGCTGCGTTATCTGGGGCGATAGAGTCGTCGTCCCAGAACGACTCCAAAAGACGCTGTTACAAATCTTGCACGATGGACATCCCGGGATCGTGCGAATGAAGGCACTCGCATGGAGCTACGCTTGGTGGCCAGGCATGGACCGACACATCGAGCAATGGGTCAAGGCCTGCACCAAGTGCCAACAAACCAGCAACGCACCACCAAAAGCTGCACCGACCGAATGGGAGACGCCACGTGGACCCTGGTCCAGAATCCACCTGGATTTCGCAGGGCCGATCAAAGGACAGACATTGCTGTTGATTGTCGATGCATACTCTAATTGGTTAGAAATTCATTGAATGGCCAATACAACCTCCGAGGCAGTCATTAAAGTCCTCAATAGACTCTTTGCAACTCATGGATTGCCGGACGTCCTGGTGTCTGATAATGGACCACAGTTTACAGCGCTAATGTTTGAACAGTACCTTGCTGACAACGGCATCCGCCATGCGCTCACCTCGCCGGCGCATCCTGCTAACAACGGCCGAGCGGAACGCATGGTACAAGTTGTAAAAAAGACTTTACAAAAGATGGACTATGATAATCTTGACGAAAAAATAAACCACATTCTACTTCTACAACACATCACTCCGCACAGCGAAACTGGCAGAACTCCCGCTGAACTTCTCATGGGGCGAAAACTCCATTCCCGCCTCGACCAACTGCACCCTGCTTACAAGCCAGAAAAACCTCCAGGATCCAGCGGACGCTACCGTACCTTCAAGGTAGGTGACCCTGTTTATGCAAGAAATTTATCAGGCGACCCAGTTTGGATTGAAGCAACGGTAATACGCGAGACTGGGCCCAGATCCTATATTGTCAAATGTATTGATCAGAGACTATGGAAAAGACATATTGACCAATTACGGTCACGACTTATAACTACTAGCCAACAACTTCCCAACGACCAAACTGAGGGGGGGCAAGGAAGAGAAGACGACGATATGCCAGGAAACCTGTTCCAGGAAAGCGATGAATCAAGTGAAACCCAGGAAATGGAGCAGGAAGAAGAATCGTATGCTCCAAGGGAAATCACACCAGAACGAGAAGCTGAGCCACTACAAAATGACATCCTACCTCAACGGGACTGCATGCAGCCAGTCCAAAGAAAATCTGACAGACCCAAGAGACAACCGTCCTATTTAAAGGACTACATAATCACAAACTAATTGTGAAGCCAGGGGGAAGGGGTGTTATGTATGTAAATAGTTGAATAAAGGCAAGCTTGGGGTAAAGTGCAGGGTTCTGGCCCTGCACTTCTGATTGGGTGTTAAGCGGCTAGATCGGATTGGTCGGGTTCTGAGAATCTGATTGGCCCTTAACGAAGGACTCTTATTGGTACTGGAGCTAGCGTTTCACAAGCTCCTGTTGGTTATTTCACATTAGCATTGCCTATATAAAGCAGAGTTGTTGTTATACAAGTTAGAAGTCACTATGCAATAAAGAGTTGAAAGTTCACCAACTAAGACTGTCTCCATTCATTCTACCCATGCCTGAATCTATGACAGTCACTGTGTTGAAGAAGGTATGAAATAAGATTGGTTTGGCATGATCTGTTTTTAACAAACCCGTGCTGACTGCTAGTTATTACTTTACTTGTTTCTAGATGTTGGCAGATCTGTTTTTTATTATTTTTTCCAGTATTTTCCTGGGTATTGATGTTAGGCTGATTGGTCTATAGTTTCCTGGGTCTGTTTTTTTTTTCCTTTTTTGAAGAAGGGAACCAGATCAGCTCTTTTCCAGTTCTCTGGTAGTTCCCGGTGCTCCAGGATTTTTGAAAGATATGGTGCAGTGGTTCTGAGATGACCTCTGCCAGCTCCTTTAAAACTCTGGAATGTAGTCCATCAGGCTCTGGTGATTTGTTTTCATCAAGATCAGTCAGGTGTTCTCTTAGGTGTTCTCTCAGTTTCTGGATCACCTTCAAAAACAACTCCATGTGGAGCACATTGCAATCATCTAAGGCATAAATGACTGCTGCCAGGACTTCTCAGTCCAAAAAGGCATGAATGGCCCACTAACCTAACTGGACAAAACCTGTCCCCTCCATCTACAAGGAGCCATGTTTCTAAGGGAATCCAAGTTGTGAACCTGTTGAAGGAGAAACCCATGCCCAGGCTCCTTGCTGTCTCCTTCTTGCTCACACAGCAAATACTGTTTCAGTTTCCAAAGAGCCCTCAACTCTCTCACACACTGACAGGATGCTTGCCAGATGAATATCTATGGATCCTGGTAGGCAGAGGCAGAATTTTTCCCCCTTATTTTCCTCCCCAAAAAGTAAGCCCGATCACATAGTTTCGTAGTGAAGCACAGGTATCGAGCTAGTGTATAATAAAATATGACCAGTATGATAATCAAGAAATATGTTCCTAACTCTTTCTTTAGCTGTTTCTCAATCTTCTAATGTACTTTTCTACTCTGTCCCATAGTCCAGGTAGTCCTCAGCTTATGACACAATTGAGCCCAAAATTTATGTTGGTATGTGAGAAATTTGTTAAGTGAGTTTTGCCCCATTTTACAACTTTTCTGGCGACATTTGTTAAGGGAATCACCATTAATAACCTGGTCTGCTTGTCAGAAGGTTGCAAAACATGAGCCCCGGGACACTGCAGCCATCATACCACTGTCAAACATCTGAATGTAAATCATATGGCCATGGGAATGCTACAACGGTCGTAAATCTGAAAAATGGTCATAAGTCTCTTTTTTCAGTGCTGTTGTAACTTCGAATGGTCACTAAGGGAACTGTTGTAAGCTGAGGATTACCTGTATACCATAAGGAAGGTGAAAAATTTTCCTTGCCAAGAGCCTAAATAAATTTCTACCACTTTCCTTTTGAAATTACTTTAAGTCTGTATGAAAACATGCAAGGGATGGTTAGATTTGAGAGTCGCAGATTGCTTGCTTCTGCTGCAAATGAGCCCAGCAATCCATTTTTCTTAAAAATTAAATGTTTGCCTTCTTTTCCATATTCATTTTAAATAGTTAAATTGGATATAATAATATTATCCTAAATATTCCTGTTTATTTTGTTTCATCTTTATGTAAGTTTATGGCTGAGCAACCTATAGTGTATTAGCTGTGTTGAAGTTTCAACCTTATTTGTTTCTATCGTCCCCAGAAACTTTTTGGAAAGGGCTATAATGGAAAAATTAGAACACTAGCCAGAACAGGCTACACAGCCATGATACAAATGTTCAGTTTGATCATTAGAATTAATTATGGATTTTTTTTCTCAACAATTGATGAATTCTGTCTGAAAGATCAAAATGCAGTTCAATCATTTATGGCCCACAATTCTACTTGTTATGATGCAGCAATTTGGGTTTATGTCGTGTCCGCAAAAGACGCTCAGAGTTGGTGACTTTCATTCAAAGCTCTTTATTAACAATGGGAGAACCGAACCGGCGAAAGGCAAAAAGCCCGCGGCTTTTATACCTTTCGCAGCGGCGGCCGCGGCCAATGGCAGCAATTCAAGTCTCCCGCTCTTGGTTTGCACCAATCGCGGGAGACCTCAATCGGGCCAATCAGCGCGGCCCGCCTGGCCAATCAGAAATCCCCGCGCCTTAGCCAATCAAGGCTCGGGGATTTCGAGTATTCCAATTCAGGACATAACACCCCTCCCCTCTTGGTATGGTCCATCACGTGGTGTAGTCACGCAGGTAGGTGGGGCTCCGTCGAGTCCTAGTTGACCTGCGCAACTCACTTGCATGCTGTAACTCGGCCGGAGCGGTCATCTTTTTGGCTGCTCCTGCCTCTGTGCGAACCGGCTGGATGATTGGGCCGGTTCTTTCGCCGTGGCTCCCGCCTGGGCCTACCAGGTCGGTTGAGCTACGGATTTCGCCGCTCCCGCTTGGCTTCTCCGAGTCGGTAGAGCTGTCCAGGTGGTTCTTCTCCGGAGGGGACTCGCGATGGCTGTGTTCCGGTGAGTATTTTTGGTTTATTTTTTCCTGCGATTGTCTCTCCGGGTATTCCCTCCCCCCTTGGTTCGTGTCTTGGGGGTTGAGGTCAGTCGCTGTTCGTGACCTGAGCTGGTCGATATGTCGTTTCCAGGCTCGCCCATCGATGGTTTGGAGCCGGTACGACCGTGGACCAGTGACTTGAGTTATGACGGCTGGGATCCATAGGGGGTCCCCCGTCATGTTCTTTGCATAGACTAAGTCACCTGGGTCAAATGTCCGGTACCTGGAGCTGGAGTCTGGGGGCCGCTCCGGGTTATAGGTCGGGTGCAATCTGTCGAGTGGGGACCTCAGCTTTCTGCCCATTAGAAGCTCTGCAGGGCTCTTGTTAGTTGTGGTATTGGGAGTGATGTGCTGTATGAAGAGCAGTTTGTTGATTTTGTCGCTGATCTCCCCGTGGTCCATTTTCCGGAGGGTCTTTTTCGTAAACTGGACCATCCGTTCCGCCCTACCGTTCGCCGCCGGATGCGCCGGTGCTGTTAATGCGTGGCGGATACCCCTCTCCGCCAGGAACCGTTCAAAATCGATGGAAGTGAACTGGGGCCCGTTGTCTGAGACGACGACGTCTGGGAGGCCGTGTGTGGAAAACAGTTTACACAGTTCTTTAACGACGGCCTCTGTGGTAGTGGATTTCATGTCGCTTACTTCTAACCAATTGGAGTACGCGTCAACTGTGATTAGAAAAGTATGCCCATTTGTGGGGCCAGCAAAGTCTAGATGGATTCTGGACCAGGGCCCCCGTGGTGTTTCCCAGTCCTGGATAGGTGCTGCGGGTGGGCTGGATCTGGTCTCCTGGCATCGGTGGCATTTGGCGACCCATGCTTCAATTTGCTTGTCCATCCCTGGCCACCAAGCGTAGCTCCTGGCCAGGGCTTTTGTCCTGACGATGCCAGGATGACCCTCATGTAGCATCTCTAATACCCTCTCTTGCAATCTGTCCGGAATTACCACCCGGTCACCCCACAGAATACACCCCCTTAGTAGTGAAAGTTCAGTCTGGCGCTGACGGAATGTTTTAAAAGTCTCGTCACTGTCTTTCTCCGGCCAGCCTTTTTCTAACCAGTGTAAGATTCGCGCCAGACGCCTGTCCTTAACGGTTTCTCTGGCAATGTCTGATGCGGTAATAGGTAAACTCTCGATACTTAGGGTGTTTGTTGTTGGTGCTGGGTCAGGTTCAGAGTCAGGTAAAGGCGAGCGGCTTAAAGCGTCCGCGTGCGAAATTTTCTTACCTGGCTTGTGTAGCAGTTCGTAACTGTAGGCTGCCAGGAATTCGGACCATCTTGTCATCCGGGGTGACAAGATGTTTGGCGTGGCTCGGTTTCCAGCGAGGATGCCCAGCAATGGCTTATGATCCGTCACGATGGTGAACGGGCGGCCATACAGGTATTCGTGAAAACGTTTAACGGCGGCAACTATAGCCAAAGCTTCTTTGTCCAGCTGGCTATAGTTCCGTTCCGGTTTAGTCAGAGTCCTGGAGAAAAAAGCGATGGGTGCTTCTCTCTGGTCTGGGAGGGTGTGGCTGAGGACAGCGCCGACGCCGAAGGGTGATGTGTCGCAAGTGACAGCTAAGGGCAAGGTTTCGCTGAATTGCATCAGGACGGCGTCGGAGGTGAGGAGGTCTTTGGTTTTTTGAAAGGCGGCTTGCTCTCGTCTCCCCCAAGTCCAGGCTGCCTTCTTGTCTAGGAGTCTATGTAAAGGTTCCACCGCCGTTGCCTTTTGAGGTAGGAAAACATTATAAAAATTTAGTAAGCCTAGGAACGCTTGTAGTTCCGTTTTGGACTTTGGGGTGGGGGCTTCCTTGATGGCTTTCACTTTTTTAGTCGTAGGGTGAATGCCATGCCGGTCTAGGAGATAGCCCAAAAACTCTACTTGCTTTGTACATAGTTGGCATTTTTCTCGTTTGACTTTAAGTCCTGTTTCTTTAAATTTTGTTAAGACTTGTCTGAGTCGGTTTTCTAATTCGGCTTCGTTTGGCGCCGCCACGAATACGTCATCGAAATAGGGCACCACCCCCTTGATGCCCTGTAGCAAACGTTCCATCAGGTTCTGAAAGATGCCTGGTGCCACGCTGACTCCAAATTGGAGTCGGTTACACTTGAAAGCCCCCCGATGGGTCACGATTGTTTGGGCTTCTGCCGTTTTCTCGTCCACAGGTAGCTGCTGATATGCCTGGGCGAGGTCGAGCTTGGCAAAGACTTTGCCCCCTCCCAGTGAGTGCAGTAAATGTTGCACTATTGGGACTGGGTAGGCGCTTTGTTGCAACGCGCCATTTAGGGTGGCCTTATAGTCCCCGCAGATTCTCACGGACCCGTCTGGTTTTACTGGGGTCACTATAGGGGTTTCCCATCTGGCATGGTCTATCGGTTGCAATACCCCTTGTTTGACGAGCTTGTCGATCTGCTCGTCAATTTTAGGCTTTAAGGCGAATGGTACCCTTCTAGGTTTAAGCCGCTTAGGGGGAACCCCTGGGTCTAGGTCAAACGAGATAAGGGGCCCCTGGTACTTGCCCAAGCCTCCATCGAAGACTTCCTGGAACTCCTGGGCTAGCCGCTGTTCCCAAGCTTCGATGGTGACGTGGTTGACACCTGTCAGCGCGATGTTAAGCGGGGCGAACCATTGTAAACCCAGTAGGCTTGGGCGGTCGTGATCGACGATTGTGAGTGGCAGTTGTTCGGTGTGGCCTTTGTAAGTTATATTGAAGTTCTTGGTGCCCACTACCGGGACGCGATTCCCTTGGTAGTCTTTTATGATGATCTTTTGGGCATTCACGTTTCTTTTTTGTAGTGTAGGCACCAGTCTTTTGATTTCGCGCCATGCAATCATGGAAAGGTAGGACCCGGAGTCCACTTCCATTTTGCATGGCTGGCCTTCGATATGGACTTCTACGTGTACCTTTCTGGCGCCGTCGGAGATGGCGTGGCCGATGGTCACCGTCTGGTGGGTTTCTTCTTTTCGCCGACCGTCGCCGCTTCTTTGAGATCGTTGAGTGCGGTCCCACCGACCGTCTGGCTGGCGCTCTCTGGTTCTGGGCGGGGAGCTTTCTCTCCGTCTGTCGTGCTGTTCCCATTTGGGCGGGCTGCGGGTCTTCTTTTGGCGGCAAACTCGGGCGATGTGACCCCGTCATTCACAATGCCTACAGATAGAGTCAAAAAATCGGCATTCTGACCTGGGGTGATCGCCGTCGCACCCGGCGCAGTTGGTCCTCGACCTACGACCTTTTCGACTTCGTTGGTTGCCGCGTCCCGTCTGCACGCGATGTATGTCCTCCTCGTCTTCCGACATGCTGGAGGTTGATTGGTATTCACCGTAGTGTGCGGTTGCTTCGTTTCTTGTGTCGGCCGACCTTGCCGGGTTGTTGTTTCCGCCCTTCGTGTCAGATCTTCGCATGCTGTCTGCCGACGTGCGGGTTGCTTCAGCGGCTGCGGCTGCGGTAAGGGCATCGGCCAGGCTGATGTCGCCCTTGGCCATAAGTCGGCTCTGGAGTGTAGGATCCCATAAGCTGAGTACGAAGCGGTCTCTTATGAGACTGTTCAGACCTTCGAACTCGCAGAGTCCTCCTAGGCGCCGTAGCTCTGCGACGAAGTCGCTCAATTTTTCGTCTGGTTTCGGGTTTCGGCGGTAGAACTCGTTGCGCCGTATCAGGATGGGGACTTCGGGGGCGTAATGGCGCCGCAGTATAGGTTCGAGGACATCCCAGTCCATGGCGGTTGCGTCTGCCGGCTTGGCCAATGCTTTGGCCATCTGGAAGACCTCTGGTCCGCAATGCGTAAGGAAGACGGCGCGTTTTAGCGGGCCCGGGGCATCCTTCATTCCGGCGCATTCCAGGTACATACGGAACCGATCCGAGTACGATTCCCAATCCTCGGCGGCGGGGTTGAAGGGGGCGGGCGGTGCTATCTTCGCCATCTCTGCGCTGGAGCTGGTTCTTGGGTGGACACGGGGTTCGGTTCAGGGGCGAGATCCCATCCTCGTCGCCAGTGTCGTGTCCGCAAAAGACGCTCAGAGTCGGTGACTTTCATTCAAAGCTCTTTATTAACAATGGGAGAACCGAACCGGCGAAAGGCAAAAAGCCCGCGGCTTTTATACCTTTCGCAGCGGCGGCCGCGGCCAATGGCAGCAATTCAAGTCTCCCGCTCTCGGTTTGCACCAATCGCGGGAGACCTCAATCGGGCCAATCAGCGCGGCCCGCCTGGCCAATCAGAAATCCCCGCGCCTTAGCCAATCAAGGCTCGGGGATTTCGAGTATTCCAATTCAGGACATAACAGTTTACATTAAAAAGGAGAGTAAGGTCATGCCATCTCCTCCAATTAGTCATTATCATTTATTTTCTCAGCACTTAAAAGCATCTGTAAATTTTGTAGATGATTTGAATGATGTTACCATCTGCTAGGAAGCTCCAATTACAGTCCATATGTAAAAGTACATATTTTTCTAATTAGCAATTCTTTGGCAAAGAAAACTAGTATTAGAACAGGCAAGGAGATTATATTTTGCTTGTAGTTTTTGAGATTATTTTCAAATTACAGACTGAGGGACTGCAGATAGAACATTAAAAAGAAACATTGGGTTTCTTAATTTGTACAGATTTTATAATTGATAGATAATCCATATTTGGATACAGCCATTTGTTAGCATCCCTTTACTGGGCAAATATTCTATTGTAAGATCCCATTTGCCAATTTTCAGCTTAAAATATATTGCCTCTCCACGCCTAGGACCATGGGAAACTAGTCAAGATAAAATTTGACAAATCAAGAGTAGTGCCAAGAAAAAAAAAATTGGTAAATACGGGCATTGTTTAAGCAAATTGAATCTTTTCATTCAAGACCAGAACTGTATTTTTGCAATGGGGAATGAACTCATCCCAAAGCAAATTATTTGTGGACTGTTCCATATGTTCACTTTTAAAATAACACAAGCTGTTAATTTGTATCAAACTTTCATCTAAGAGGGAGTCTATCTTTTTTGTTGCACAATGTTCTTTGTAAGTATTTGAGTTTCAAGGCCAATGGAATAATCCAACATAAATACAAACTTAAGAAAGCCTGTTGAGCAGTGCTGCACCAGGTCATGAGGATAATACTGGATTCCTTTATCCTTGCTGTGGTATTGCAAATGTCAAAGAATATGGGAAGATACTGTACTGTAACCTTCTTGTCTTCGACACTGATGAGTTAACCATGGTTCCACTGACAAATGCTCCTTGCATGCAGCCTGAGTTCTTACATATTTGTTGTGTGCTTGTATACTATTCGTTTTAAAGAGCTCAAACTTTTTTACACTCAGGAGTTCGATCACTTTGATTTAGCACTAAAGTAGATATCACTTCCTTAACAAAACAAAAACAAAAATAGGACTGAAGAGACTGGAGAATTGAAGGTTTTAGTTTTAGCTTTAAAAATATCATCAATAACTTAGGGTAGAATTCTGCAGAACGTTTACATTTATAAGGGGTCCTTGGTGCTCTCTGAGCTTGGTTATTTTCTTGCAGATGTTTCGTTATCCAAACTAGGCAACATCATCAGTGCAGTTCATTACCTAATTTGGTTAATGAAATATTTGCAAGATGTAAGTTCAGAGAGCACCAAGGATCCCACATTTCAACCCTGAGCTAGAAACAGTCTTGTTTATTGTTACCTTTACCCTGTCAAGTACAGTAATAGTTTTTAGGAATAATGTACCCTATGAAATAAGCAAGTTGAAGGTCTATGTTGATTCATAGCAAATGAATATTGAATCAAGTATTGTGTTTTCCATAGGGATCAACCCAATCTCTATAGGAAGTCCTTCGAATCATGACAGTTCTTTCCCATTCTGGTATCCTGCTGCTGAAGATAGTATACTGTTTTATAAAAAACAGCAGCCTTACTGTGAATTATCATCTCTCTTTAGTTAATTGTTAAAAGCTAGATTCAGAACAATGGGAAATTATTTCAGATATCAGATACCTATATGATTTTTTACAAAAACAACTCATAAATATGAGATATCAGAAATGTATCAATAAAGCTCTCACACGTAGAAACATTATTGTTATAATATGTTTTTTTTAGTCCAAGATCTGAATTTATAATGTAGTGACTCCAAGATCTGATAAAACAGAATATGCAATGTTATGCTTTCTCTAACACAAAATATTGAATGCATGTAAATAAAAGCCTTTCAAAAACTTTGCTGCACATTGGAAAATCGGCCATTTTAAAAAAAGAAATAAACAGCATTTCTTCATGTAGGCAAATCTTGTCTTCTTCGTGTTTCTGTTCCTCCTCCTTATTCCAAGAATATCCTTCAAAGGAATTGTAGCTTTCAAATTGTGTGTTTTCTTAAGAATGTAGAATAGGATTTACACATTAGTATAAGCCACTACTGTGTATACCAAGTCCAGCCTTGGAATTTAGTTTGGTTTCACAGATGCACATAACAACATGCATTGCTTAGTACGTATGAAATATTGCTGGTTAAGTTTTGAAAGACATAAGAAATACATTCCCTTTCTGTTGCTACCATTGCCTAACATTAAACCCAAGAGATTACAGCAATGTGCAATGTAAAGCATTTTATTTCACTCAAAGGAAAAGAATAAAAGCTTTATATTCATTGTGTTATATTCCGTAAATATAATTAATCTTATTACAGGAATAAGTAGGAGAAAGGTTCTGTCAAGATTAACAGCTCCAATGTTTTTCCAAAATAGAATTAGTGAAGCTAAAGCAAAACTAAGCTGAAAGTGTGAAAAAACCTTTTAGATGGTATATGTTACATGAAACTGAATTCTATTTAATTCAAACTAATCATTGTATAAAAGCTTGCCTTGGTAAAAAGCTTTTTACATTAGTGTAATAGAACTTAAAGCATAGTACATAAGTCTAAATTCATGGACTTCACTTGCAGTCTTAACTATGGTAGTCAATCAGGAAACTAATTAGTAATTCCTGCCATTCTTTGGCATTGGTTGTTCAAAAAATAGTCCGTATTTAGAATGTTCAGTCTTCTACTGTCTTACTGAAGTTCTACACCATGGAAAGACTGCAAGAAGAATAGCAAATCCAACCAAAATTGATGAATAAATGGATGAATGGATCCTATTGTGAACAATTGGCAAATATTTCAGATAACAATTGTATTAATGTGGGGATTTTATAAAAAAAAATCAACACTTTAAAAATAAAATTGATGTCCAAAGATGTATTTGTGTGTGTATGTGTGTGTGTGCATGTGTGTTTGTGTGTGTGTTTGTGAGAGAGAGAGAGAGAGAGAGAGAAAGAATAAAAGAGAGGGGGGGGAAGAATACTTTTTACAACCTTAAGCACAACATTTTTCAATTACAGTCCTTCCTATATTATCAACTACTAAATAATGGCTAAGCCAAAATGCCTATTCTAACTTCAGCATTCTATTTCCAGGCAGAGAAAAAAACAAATATAGCATCATGTGGGGGTTATTTAAGAGGTAGGGTTAGTGACCTCTCAGAGACTGATAGCTAAGCTCTCATTTTGATTTTCCAGAAGCTTTCACCGAACTCAGAATTGAAAATAAAAGTTATGGCTGCTAGAGAAATAGCCAATAAGACAAATGCTACTTTTGCAACCACAAACAGATATCGATAAATAAGCATTATGCAATTCCAGAAAGCTGTGGTTTTGTTTGAAACAGCCAGTCCTTTATTTAAATGAATTGCTATTAGACCATGCTTTGGTAGCATCTACTTAGATTGGAACCTTCTAGGAATCTCATTTTCTGGGATAAGAGAAATAAATGGGGTGCATATGTGAAACTGGGGGCTGTTAAATTCCTCAGCCTCCCCTCCCTTGATATTAATGGAAAAGTACTGTATATGTTTAACATAGCTCAACAGTGGAGCCTCCTGACACTTTAAGACATCAGGAATTCTCAAGGTGGACCTATTCTACTTCAAAGGTTGGTAGTGATTGATTGATTGACTGATTATTTGTCATAAAATTTTTCCTAGCAACCACATAGATCAATTTTAGTCCCTTAGTACCTTCACTGAAATATAAGGAATCCTGGAACCTTTGGGATGCTTTTCCAGTGTTAGATGTCACATCAAGGTTAATAATTCTCTATTTTCCAGGAACTTAGAACAATTTTCCATAGGTAGTTTGCAACAGATGCTTCACAGACTTATATGGTTTCAGGAAGTTGATTTACTGAAGATATGAAAGAAGTAATATATGTGAAAACCTGTCTACTGCAGAACACAGAAGTCAATCCATATCTATACATGTGTAATACATATCCTTATTAAGGGCTAAATAAACAGATGAAGTCACACATTGGATCTGATTTTTCAGGGTAGTGCACTGTTATTTGGGTTGCGGGATATTAACATATGTCCCTTACAATAACAATGCAGTAGAAATTTAGTTGTATGTATTACATTTAAGACAGAAACTTTTTGCAAATCAAAGAGCTATATTTTGCTGTTATTAGTTACTGCCATAATTTGGCTTGGAATGTAAAATTTAAATAACTTTATGTTTATCGACACTGACATTTTAGAAATCACATTTGATATTGATATGTCTTTTTTAAAAATCTCTAAACAGAAGTGGTATTCAGCAGGTTCTGACCAGTTCTGGAGAACTGGTAGTGGAAATTTTGAGTAGTTTGAAGAACTGTCAAACACACCTCTGACTGGCCCCACCCCATCTATTCTCTGCCTCCCGAGTTCCAGCTGATTTCTAGCTGGGTTTTCTTTTGTTGCCTTGCACAGGAGAACAGAGCTGGCAAGCTGGTTAGTGGTGTGGCGAGGGAATGGGATTTTGCAGTATCCTTCCTCCAGGGAGTTTTTTTTGCAGTATCCTTCCCCCTGCCATGCCCATGAAGCCAAGCCAAGCCCACGAAGCCATGCTGACAGAACCGGTAGTGAAAATTTTTGAATTCCACCAGTGTATCTAAAGTTAGGTTATCTAAATTTTAGAACGTTAACATGAAACCACAGAAGAGCACTGTTGATTTAAGACAACGGGAAAAACCAACGGAGCCTTTATTTGAGCTTCAGTTTGCTGAAATATAAAGAAAAGGAGAAAAATGTTGAATTATAGGCAAAAAGCAAGTGTGGGTAGTACAGTGTTAGAATGTAACATTACAATGCACAACAGAAAAGAGATAGAATTTGCATTGCAGTAATACATTTGCCATCTTGACCATTTTGAAATACAGTACATACCCTGTGGAAGTCACAAGGCATTCCATAGGCTACATAAGCCAGGCTTACTCATGTTTAAGAACTGCTAATGATTTCAGTAAGAAGCAAAAGCATTCTGTCACTGTCACTGATTGCTTTACTAAAAATTTTGACATACCAGTTCTTATGCAAAGCATTTTAAGGCAGGAGATTAACACACATCCTATGTAATATAAAGTGGAATATAACAAAATAAACAACAAAAGAAAACAAACAGAAAGAATACCAACTCTATCAGTAGAATTCAGGAGACACTTTTGTTTTTATAACAAAAACATCAGCTGTTAAATAAAGATTTTCTTAAAATCATATTCCTTTATGAAGATTATCTGGACATCTTCATGCAGCTTTCTTGACCCAATATGGAAGTAATTTGCCACTGCCTTTGGGATTTCTTCAACTACCAAAGTTACTTATAGCTTTAGGGTTTCCTGCTACTTTCCATTCAAAGTAGTAACCAAATCTGACTTTGCTTATTTTTTCAACATCATCCAAGATTAACTATATAATATAATGGTTATTTTTAAAAGACCAAATAATTTACCTCCAAATGTGGAATGCCTCTCTTGAATTTTCTGGCTGACAGATAGACATTGTAATAATTGATTATATTTAATTATCATTTTCACATTTTTGAATTCAAGCGATATACAGGTTTTTATTTAGAGATCTGGAAATTAAAAAAGAAATAAACACACACACGTATTAAAGACCAAATTCCAGTGAATGACATATCTACATCCATATGCATACAACATATTGTATGTGCATCATTGAAGAAGGTAGTGCTTAAAGAAGTTGTGGTCTGTGTTGTGAATCAATAAATACTTAATAAAGATTATTAAGAGCTTGAAGCAAAGTGCAGGGTTCTGGCCCTGCACTTCTGATTGGCCAATAATAGCGACACCGGATTGGTCCGTTCAGGAGAATCTGATTGGCTATTAACGAGCCTCTCCCATTGGTTAATGGAGCTAGTGCTCCCTGTGTTTTCATTGGTTAAATAAATTAAGAGTTGCCTATATAAAGGGGCCCATCGTGGCCATTGAGCTGAGCTGTTTCACATGTAAATAAAGAGTTTGAAGTTCACTGTTTCACTGGCTCGTCTCCATCCTTGCACCCATGCACAGAACTTAACAGTCTGTCCTCTATTTTTAGACAAGAAAGGCTTTTAGTTTTGAAGCTTCAGGGCTCCATACTTTTGTTCTGTTCTGTTCTATTCTATTCTTGAAAAGTCTAGACCTGCAGAGCCCATTCTGAGCTAACTGCTTTTTTCACTCTTGTTTACTGAATAAAGGAGATATGGCAGTGATGGGGGAGATACAGTTGCAAAGGTTTTGTTATCTGTGAAAGTAACAGATTTTCAGTTCCCACCCCAATGTATGTGCCATCTGATCAATGTCACTTCTTATAGTCTCCTGACTATAGAAGCAGGGCCATGAAGTAATGGTGACAAATTTTAATTTAAAAAACAAAACAAAACAGTGCTGGCCTTTAAACTAGGAACTTCTGTACAGAATCTAACACTGGGTACTATGGAAATTGGCCATAGATTACTTGGTTTTCATCAAAACAGGTGGCCTTAATATACTGTATATTAAGAAAACAGTGGTTCCATTTAACTGAAAAAGTGAACATACTTTTCTTTTTTGTTGCTTTTTGTTTTAAATTTATCTTAAGAAATCTGTTACTGACTTTCAAATCAGCTTCCAATGGTTGGTCTCACTGCATTTGATATTGCATGTTGTTAGAAATCAGGTTGTGCTAAGCTGATATATTTAACTAGGGGAAATATAAAAATTTCTTTAAAAATAACTTTCTCATGGCACACAAATCAGAATTCACTTCCACTCTCACTACTTTTTTGTTCACATATGGTCAATCTGTTTTTCCATTCAGGCAAGGAAATATCTTTAAAAGGATGATCTCGTGGGGCACACTAGATCAAATAGTGCCTATTTGACCCCCAAACTCCATTTCATCCCTTCAAATTAATATCATATTCTTTACAAGTGCATGTTCCCTTGTATCATAGGACTCTACCAATGCCTGACATGAGGCTGAAATTTCATATGAAGGGAATCAGAGTTATTATAAAAATACTTCCTAGTACTTTAAGCCAACAATTAATGATATATTTTCATTTTCTCTGAATTGACAGATAATATATCATATTCTGAGACAATAAGAACTCTTTTCAGCTCAGAGAAGAACTTAGCCATGAAAGTAAGAAACTGAGGACCAGAATCACTTTGCTTGAAATGAAAAATGATTCTCCAAAGTCACACATGGACAAAGATAATCATGTCTATAGGAGTGAATATTAATGCCCCAGTTATATGAAGGAGTCCTTATCTTTTAGAAAACATCTTGAATCTTAAGAAATTGAATAGGGAGAAAAAAAGTAATAGGAGTACATGCTAATTTTTTTTTTTTAAGTCACCAGGTTAAGAACATTCTTCTAAAGAGTGGTCAGAGACTCAGTGTAGAAGATCATTACAGATAATAGGTTGGAAAAGTATTTCTTTTGTCTGTATTTGTATTACATGTCACCTATACACATGCGTACGTACATAGCATAAAATTATGTCATAAAAATAATCCCCTGATGGATTGCTTCATTACTTCAGAAAGTCTGGAGTCATTTTGAGTTGAAATTTAATGAAGCATGTACTAATTAATGTGATATTCTGGTATATCTATCCTCCTTCTCCTTCAAACTTTGCAACTAACAGACTTCTGTGACCAATGGGTACGTTCCATCAGCCCCACTATATAGACCAGACCAGGAAATAAATACCACAGGAAGATTAAAACTACTTAAAATGATTATAATAACAGAAATTATGTTGCTTATGCAAAGCTTGATTATGCTGTGCCTTCCCACCATTCCCAGGTCCCCATGCCTGATTAACTTCTGAATGTGATCTTGTTTTTCAGGGCTTAAAACTCTTTTTCCAAAGTAACTGTTCTTGCATATTTGAGAATACAGTAGAAGGATAAAGGTTTCCCTCTCAGTTGTATCTGACTCTAGGTGCTTATCTCTGTTTCTTGGCTAAGGGAGCCCAGGTTGTCCAAAGACAATTTCCTTGTCATGTGGGCAGCATATCAACGCACCAAAGGCCAAAGTGGTACCTATTAATCTACTTACATTTGCATTCTTTCGAACTGCTAAGTGGGCAGGAGCTGGAAAAAGTAGTGGGAGCAACTCATTCCATTGCACAGAGCTCAGATCTCAAACCTGGCCTGTCAGCTCTCTACCTGACAAACTCAGTATCTTCACCTGCTGAGTCATTGCACCCCTGAATATAGTATATCCAATTGCAATCCCAACCTTGGTGCAAGGCTTACCTAGCCATTTCATTAGAGAAATAAACAAAGGCAAAATCCAGGAAGAGAAATAAAAGGCAGTCTATCAAAGATGTGAGAGCAGCCGTCTTGGGCATTCAAAACATGCATCAGTTTTGATGAATAAAATAGTGTTACAATCTGCCTTCATAAATGCTTTATCTGTATTCCTTTCTGGGTGGCTTTCATACATACAGTCCCCAATGGTCCCCAATGAACTCCTCAATTTTAAACATATGTGGATCTTCCTTTATTTCTATTTTCTTTTTCCTCCCTTCTCTTTGCATGCGTACTAGTGAAGCAGATGGTACAAAACTTACTTCAACCATCTCATGCTGTTTTTCTGGAAGAATCACTGGCCTGGCTTTCTCTTCCTAAGCCTATTATCTTGATGCCCTCATTATAGACAACATTACTTACCCAGAGCACTAATCTGTTTACTGTTGCATGGTAGGGTGTAGATAGCATTTGTTGTGCGTTTTCTAAACAGAAAGTATTCCTTTTTCAACTTTTTTTGTTTTTGTTATCTCAAGGCCACTAATTTGCTTGGTTGAGATTTCTGACATGTTTAAGCCAAGACTCTTGCATTTTCTAACAAAGGAAGACCTGATGTGAAACCCCCAAGGTGATATTTTTAGCTGTATACTCCAGTTTCTCATTACACGTTATCTCCGGTGGACAAGAGAAGTGATTATATTAAACTGTTTCTTGCCCCATGCTGGCAGCTTTTATAGCATTGTTGTATTACAGTTACGCCAATGGAAGCTATTATAAATAAGATTCTTCCATAAATCTAAAGATTGGTATTCTAATGATCATAATGGGAAGAAAGCAAGGAGGAATTATTGAAAAATAGGAAAAGCTATGTAACACACTGCACATTTGTAACATCTACAATTCAAGAGCATGCACATAAGGATTAAAAACAATTGGCACATGTAAAAAAAAAGGTATGGGGCTTCAGTCCTGCAGTCATACTTGCTATCTCAACATTTTTGATCTCTCCCCCAACTGTTGATGTTATTAACATTATTGACATTATTAATATCAATATTATACTTGGTCAAAGAGCCAGCCAGATATTTAGACTGGATTTGGCATTGTTATCAACCTATTGAGTTGGGAAGATTTGGGAGAGGGAGATGTTATTTGATGGTGTTTAAAGTTTCACTGCAAGACATAAGCTGTTCCAAGTAAAGCTGCCTTTTTTCTTTATGGTAATTTTGTCAAAATGCCAACTGTGTTCAAGTGGCTCTCCAGTTGTTTTTGGCACCTATCACTATTGGTACTACCTTTGCTTTCTTTTGCCATAATCATTCTGCTTCTATTTGCAGGCCTTTGTATTTTGCAATCTTCTCCAGTTCTCTGTTTTATATTCTGCTGTCTCCAAGTATGGCCACATCCACTATACAGACTTTTTATTTTGCCTTTCTTATTGATAATTGTTAAATCTGGCTTGTTATATGGCACGCCGTTATCTATTTGAATTTTAAAGTCCCAGAGCACCATAGCATCTTAAGTTTCTATTACTTTATCTGTTTTGTGGTCCCACCAGTTCTTGCTTGGAGACAAATGATATTTCTTGCAGATATTTCAATGTATTATTATTGCTGCTTTGCCATGCCACTATTTGGAATCAGTCTGTGCACTCTTCCTGCAGCAGCTAACTAGGTAGTCCACTGTTTTTTCAGCTTCTTTGCAGAAGCACAATATGCTTTCTGTTACTGTCTTCTCAATTATTATTGTTATCGATATTATGACATTGTCCTAGATGGGAGAAAAGTAGCTCAAGAACACAAACTCTCATGTCTTACAAACATATATACACAAGACAAGGATTCAAATTACCACAATAGCTAACCAAAGCCCATCACTATCTACAGTATATAAAATACAAATTAAGGAGCTTAAAAAAATTAGTTCATGATTCAGTTGTATTTGAATGGCCAATCTTCCAAAGATTAATTTCAGGTGCTCTTTTTTTGCTTCTGCTACCAAGTTTTTATAAGATACAGGATTTTCTCCATCTGTGGAACTCAGATAGTCCAACCTTCTGTCTCAGAAAGGGCCCTCAGAAATACATGCAGTAATGGAAATGAGATTTTTTTTTTGAAAAAAAAAACAAACTTATTTGCCATGTCACTTCCCTAAAAAGCTGAAATTCTACAAATTAGAAATTGTTTCACAGCTTGAAATCCCAGGCAATAGAGCCATATAGGAAAGATATAAAAATGTCTATAAAGGCACTTTTAGGAGCTGCACTGAAGCTGAACCAATAGCAATTACTATTTCAGTAATATATGGGTTTAATTCATTTTTTTCTAAACTTCTTCAGTTATTAATTTTCTCAGTTCTTAATGTTATGTTTGGAATCAACAAATTTATTGCTTAGGTTTTTTTTTTCATCTCAGTGCAACTGTGTTAATACATCTACACACAAACACACATGTTTAGGGAGCATTACAGGTTATCTGAACAAATGTGGGCTGGCCACCCAAATTTATCTGTAACACATAATTCAATGTACATATGTTAAATGCAACACATACATTGTTGACAATTACAATGTTTACTTTATATCTTTATATTATTACAATGATTTGGAGACTATATAGCATATGTGCATAATGTTGTCAGGAGGTGAGATAAATTAGATGATATTACTCAACAGAAGGAGAGAAATTTCACTGGAATGTAAGGTGGCTGGGTCAAAAACTGCTCTACCATTAGACCCAAATGAACCTAAACAAGGAACATCAATGATCATCTCCTCAGCTTAGTTTAGAAATGTCTTACTCTATCATGCCTCGTCAATGGTACACTGAGCTCCAAAGAAAGTACCGTATATACTCGAGTATAAGCCGAGTTTTTCAGTCCATTTTTTGTGCTGAAAAAACCGCCCTCGGTTTATACTCGAGTCAGATTCCCCTCTGAAAAAAAAATGGTGTGGAGCTCCGAACCTGGGCAGCCGCTTCCCTGCTTCCGTGTTTCCTTTGCAACTTTTAAGCATGGGGGTAATCGGAAGCAGAAAAGTTCTTGCTTGAGGATATATTGTTTTTTCTTTTTTTAACTGTTTTTTTTGGGGGGGAAGACCCACCGCCATGTGAGAATGCTCAGACACGAAATCTATCCGACCGAAAATAAGTGTGTGTGTGGGGGGGATTTTTATCTTGTTCAGGAAAGAATTGGAGAAAAAGGCCAACTGAAAGAAAACAAATCCTGGGGGTTTTGCATTTGCAAGGTGCAAAGTGGCGGGGGCGGATCCCGCATGCTGGAAAGGGCTTGACTGTATTACGGGGAGAGAGAGAGAGAGGGAGAGATCATAAGAACGGCTCTTGCTTTTTTCTTGCAAGGAAGAGAGTGACTCCTGCCTCCCACTGTCATCAACATCTTCTTCTTTTGGGTTAGTGAATCAATTAATTTGGGACATGATCTCACTATCAGAAAACAACGCGAGCCACCACCACCACCTCCTCCTCCCCCTCTTCCCGAGTGGACTGAAAGCAGCTGGAGCTGAGGAAACGAAGCTGAGTGGAGCCGAAGCAAACTGAGTGGAGCGTTGTTTTCTCAGCCTAGAGAAAGGGGAAGGGGGCTCATCTGGACCAAGGGTGAGTCTGGTCTATATAGTGGGGCTGATGGAACGTACCCATTGGTCACAAAAGTCTGTTAGTTGCAAAGTTTGAAGGAGAAGGAGGATAGATATACCAGAATATCACATTAATTAGTACATGCTTCATTAAATTTCAACTCAAAATGACTCCAGACTTTCTGAAGTAATGAAGCAATCCATCAGGGGATTATTTTTATGACATAATTTTATGCTATGTACGTACGCATGTGTATAGGTAACATGTAATACAAATACAGACAAAAGAAATACTTTTCCAACCTATTATCTGTAATGATCTTCTACACTGAGTCTCTGACCACTCTTTAGAAGAATGTTCTTAACCTGGTGACTTAAAAAAAAAAAATTAGCATGTACTCCTATTACTTTTTTTCTCTCTATTCAATTTCTTAAGATTCAAGATGTTTTCTAAAAGATAAGGACTCCTTCATATAACTGGGGCATTAATATTCACTCCTATAGACATGATTATCTTTGTCCATGTGTGACTTTGGAGAATCATTTTTCATTTCAAGCAAAGTGATTCTGGTCCTCAGTTATTTCTTTAATGTTTTAATATTGTTATGTTTACAATTTTATTGTAACACTCAGAGTCTCTTTGCAAAGTAAGATGAGCAGCATATAAATAAAATAAATAAATGCATGTGTTTGTTAGAATATATCTCATTACAATATATGGCTAACTTCTGGCAAATGTGCATCAGTGTATTTTGTATATAATTTTCCCAATACCCTGCACAATTGATTAGAAATAGCAGCGCATCCTAACAATGTCCATTTTTCATATAAAGTTTTCTTACAGCTTTCTGATCAAAACTGCATCTACCATAAATAGCAATAAAATGGATACATTGGTAAACTGGAAGCTGTTTTTCTTTCCCCACAATCTGGGTGAAAACACTATTGCGGAGGAAAAAAATGGGTACAATGAATGATGGGCACTATTTGGAAAATATTTGGCAAAAGAAATTTTGAGCAAGAGGAGGAGGAGAAGGAGAAGGAAGAAGAGGAAGGACAGGAGGATGAGGAGAAGAACGACAAGATAACAAGGGGGGAGAGAGGGGGGGAGGGAGGGAGAGGGGAGAGAGAGAGAGAGAGAGAGGGAGGGAAGGAGGGAGGGAGGGAGGGGGAGAGAGAGAGAGAGAGAGAGATGATAAGAATTATTCACATCACATCCTGCCATTCCTATTCTATCTCAGTGAACAAAGTTTCATAAATTGTTTTAAATGGGACACATGGTTATATTTTGATTGTACATTTCAAGCAGTCTTTTCCAAATGTTTGCAATCATGTACTACTAAATAATATTTAGAAACTGCCGAGACTGCCTAATAAATAAACACCATCTTTATCTTGTCATTGTTAAGAACACCAGATGCATATGTGTCATATTTTTTGTTAAATATAAGGTTACATTTGTGCCTTCTTATTCCATGCATTTTAAAAGCCTAAATTTTGTACCAAAATTCTAATCCAAAAATAAGTATTTACTTCTTAAATTACTGTATGTACTTTATCAGCATAAAGATCAAGAATCTTTATAAAAGCCTCTGGATATTTAGATGCTACAGGCTCATGGATTTCCTGCCCATTACAACCTTATTTTTAGATATTCAGCATTATATTTCAAACTGCATTTTTTTTTTTTAACTTACATGTGGATGATTACATATCCATTTAGGAAAGCACGCACAGACTCACTACTGGTAACTGCACGCTATTGGTTTACTCTAATTTTTCAATGTTAGCATTCATATTCTTACCTGTATTGTTTCTTGTATGCTTCAGTGAATCTGTTTATGCCACTGATTAATTTTTTGTGTGTGTGAATCATCAATTTGTGGATCAATTGGTGGGATTCAAATTTTTTTTACTACCTGTTCTATGGGCGTGGCTTAGTGGTCATGGCAGGGGAAGGATATTGTAAAATCTCCAGTTAGAGGTGGTATTTGCCAGTTCTCTGACCTACTCAAAATTTCCGTTGCTGATTCTCCAAGAACTGGTCAGAACCTGCTGAATACCACCTCTGTGAATCATCTGAATGGTTAGTGCTGTGAGAAAATGGAGACTGGGGTCTCAACAGCTATCTGTCATAGCTTGTGAGGAAGTGAATGGTCTTGGTCTGTGAATGTCCAAAAACATCTGGTGGTCCATAATCTAAACATTGAGTACTGGCTTGGGAATTCTGGGTATTGAAGCCCACACATTTTAAAGTTACTGAGATTGGGAATCAATTATTTAAAGTATCAGTGAAATAATATGCTGGTTGTGGGCTACTTGGTGGTTTCTGAGCTTGGTTGTTTAGTCAACTAGGTAACATCATCAGGGCTACGGTGCTTTTTCTTGTGCTTTTCATTCGCTCTTGACTGCTAGCAATTGCTGGCAGTTAGCAATTTTTCTTAGCAAGATATTTAGAAATGGTTTGCCATTGCCTTCTTCCTAGGACTGAAAGAGAGTGACTCATGGTCACCCAGCTGGTTTCTATCATAGGAAAAAGAAGAACTTATGAGGTCTCCCATTTTTTTGTATGGTACCTTAACTACTATACCCAATTGCCTCTCATATGTATGTCATACTGACATGAAACTGTAATGGACTGCATTTTTTTGCACGTGAGCTGTGAAAAGTAGTTTTTCTTTCTGTAATACCTGCTCATGTTTATGAACTCATAATATTTCATGTGTTTCTGTATTTTAGGTGACTGTTTTTATATTCTTCATCCAGCACTGCTCATAATCTTTTGTTATGCTTCCAGAGCATCATGTTAAATTCTGCTAAACAGATACCATCAGGAATCAAGTGTTTTGTCTGCTTTAAAAATGCTGCAGTTAAACTAAAATTTATCTGATCTTTTCCTCTATAAAATAATTGCCATTTTATTTTTTTTTATTTATTTTTATTACTTGGATGCATAATGAATATGGAAGATATAGCTAAAAATCAAATACTTCTGTATATTCAGCTTTTAAACAAGGAATCGAAGAAAGAAGTAAGTCCTTTGAAATTATAAACAGAATTGAAGCTGGCAAGCCAGAACAAAATACAAAAATGTTATTGACTTCAGTTCATCGCCATCCATTTGTTAACTTCACTTGGGCAATTTTAATCTCTAGAAAACCAAATTATTGAGGTGAAATGTGAATTCAGAGTTATAATATGAATCTAAAGTTGGAATAGCTATATAGTATTTTTCCCTTGTAGTTCTTTTCTACAATAGAACCTATAACCTCAGTTTAATACTCTTAGGAAGGATTATGAATATGATAAAATGTTTTAAAATTATTATTTTTGATCATTCTGGATCAGTAGTTCTTAAGCTGAAACTATTACCTCTTTCCCTGGGTTTAAATAAAGTCATTAACACTAAAAAATAGTTTATGTTGTTTTCATGGTGACAGCAATTCCAAACTGGATCCTCAACTCACAAACAAGCAATTATAAATTGCTCCATGATTTCCAAGATATGCCCAAATTACCATTTTGGGCAAAATTGACCCCAGGTTAAGAACTACAGCTCTAGATGTACAGTACATACTTCAAATTAATTTTTCTGAACATAAGGGTGATAACCTAAAGAAAGGAAATTAAAAAATGTAAAATATTCAATAATATTTGTAAATAGTCTCTATTATTTGTAAATAGTCTCAATTACAGGGCAGAAAAGAAAGAAGAAAACTGCATTCCTGATCGTTAGTGGTTCTACTGGAGGAATCTGAGGCTGTGGATTGTTTCCCTCTAGTCAAGTCCAAATCCCAAGATGGCTGTCACTGAACTTCTTCTTTTTTTTTTAAATAAAGTTTTATTTGGGTTTTCACACATACAAAATACAAGTAAAACTTCTTTTTTGAAAATAGCATGGTCTCAGGTTGAACTTCTTTATACAGACACAAACTCAATTTCATGCTCCTTTTTGTATTCTAATCCATATCTTATACTATTCTACATTTTCTATATAGTTTTTCCCCTCTTTTAATTTTCTCAATTTTATTTTGATGATCGCATCTCAGTTCAAATCATTATATTTATATTTTTGTCTGTTCTGTTTCAATTTCATATTATCTTTTCTCATTAAACAAATTTTCTCCTGTAGTTACTAATTGGAGAATGACATCTTTATATCTTTTAATTACATCCATTCAACTCTTATTTAAACTTCAATATATACCTTAAGGTTATGACCTTCAATATAATACATAATACATAACTTCCAATCGAATTCTGCTGGTACGTTCTAAAAATACACCCTATATTCTTAAAAAAAAAAAGAAGTTATAAATATATGTAATTATAAACCCTCATTCCATTCCAATTCAGTTCTATCATTAATAATCATTAAAATCTTAACATCTTTAACACTTCTTTTCAATTAAATATCAAACTTCCTTAAAGACACATATAATCTCCATAATTAATTTTTCCCTTATTTCTCTTTACATATGTTTTGTAAATCATTAAATATTCATTTTGTTACATTTATTTATTGACAAGCATTCCACTGAATTACGATAGCTATTTTATCAAACATTTTAATCATGCATTGTTTCATATTTTCTAAAATTATTTCTGTTTCTAATATAACACTATCTTATGTACCTTTGCAGAAGCCCTTTTTCCATTAAATTTTCACCCATTATCTCTAAATAGCTCTGTTTCTCTATATTTTGTTTCTGTCTTTTATAACTTCTTTTCCTTTCTTTCTTCCCTCTCTTCTTCTCCCTCCCCTTTTTACCCCCCTGTCTCTCTACTTCTAATTCTCTCTTCTGCATTTCCCTCTTCTGTTGCTTTCTGATTTTATACTTATTTTTCACTCTATTTTTTGGGGGGAGTTGTTTTTCCCAATCTTAAATTTTCCATTCTCTTTCCCCCCCTTTCCTTTTTTCCCCCACCTAAGATTACTTGTTCATTAAATATGGCTTCTTCTTTGTTCTGCAGGCAATCTTCTTGTTCTGCAGGCATTTTTTGTTGTTTCTCATAATTCCAAATCTCCATTTCTAAAAACTGAAATACGAAGCCAAAAGAACCTCTCCCTTGTTGTGCATCTTCTTTGTACTTTTTAAGTTCCATTTTCAGTTCTTCTAAAAGTGGAGCCATTTTAAACAGTTTTAAACAACCACCCGATTGATTGTAGTAATTCAAATACAATAACCAATCCAGAAATCATCAAGTAATCCAAATGGTCCCAAATTATTTCTTCTTATTTCTTTTTCCACTTTCTCTTCCTGGGGTTTTTGTTGCAATAATTCAGTTAAAATGTATCTTTTGGAAGTCTCGCTGAGATTTTGCTGTAAGTTCTTTTTAATTCCAGGCAGTTGCCTCCCTTCCAGATCTTGCCCTTTTATTCTTTTTCTCTCCTTTCCTGTTTTCAAAAGCTTTTGATTATCCAGAAATCTTTATTATCCCTTTGACTTTTTATTTTCAGCATTAAATGCCTATTAATGTCAAAGTGGATTTTTTTCCAATTTCTTGCTTAAGTTTCTTAGCTGTCAGTATAGGACAGCTTTTCTATCCCATATTAATATTTTTCATATTACAACCATAATTCATACAGTACTTGTTTATGTCTTTATATACCAACACATTAAAAGGCACAGACCTGTGCTTTGTATTCCTAACTAGTTATCTGAGAAAAATCTCTTGATAGCTCAATCATATTTCAGCTATGAGCACCAAATTTAGTTTGGTGTGACTCCCAAAAATGTTCTCTGTCAAGGGATGTGTATTGGTGTTTATTGTATTCTAAAATAATTTAATGATGACAGAACTAAAATGATGATTTTGAGGGAGTATGAAATAGCTGTACTATTCTCAAAAGCCTTTGCTTCTGGCTTAAATTATGATTTTGGATTTAAATTTAGCTTGACCTGAGGTTTCTTGGCTTCTCCATCACTTCCTCATTTTCAGCCAAAGTCTTCCATCTGAAGAGTGACCATGAGCTTTCCTTAACTTTCCAGGTCCCTGTTATGAGAAAAATATTATCCAAAGTATTCCTGGAAGCATTCATTCTTGCCGGGGACAGGGATTTGAAGTTTTTCTCTCTCAGTGAATTGAAAACAGGCTTATGCTGTTTTCAAAATGGCAAGAAATATTCAGAAGCAATACAGTTTTTCCATCCAAAGCTAAGCTGTTTTCCTACTTGAGGCAAAAACCATGTTAGCACTTTCTTCTAGTGTCTTCTGAAACTAATTAGATTAACTGTTTGGTTCATAAAAATTTAGGGGCTAACAGCTTCCTCCATTAGCAGTCTCCTAAAATGAGTCATCTGAGATGACTTATGTTTTCCTCTGCCTAAAGATATAACTGTCCCCGTTTTCATCTGACCTTTTCTCAAAGAAAATGTTATCTTTTTTATTGAAATCATTGAGAATTGGTTGTTCATTCATGTGTTTGTTTTCCATGAGAAAGGTCGGTTATGCATTATGGACATACACATGTCTGAATTTGGTAGATAGTTTCAAGCATTGCCCATACGGGTAAATGGTGACACAATATTATACTAAACTATAAACATTCCCCTTACTCTCTGCTGGAATTCTTTCTATGGCATTGGAAGGCCTGATATTGCAGAGGAATATATAAAAATGCCCTTACTGTCATCAAAAGTATTACCTGATAGACTTGCAAAGCAGCTGAATAACTCAACAGATACTTTGATCTGTTCCTATTCATATCAATGAAACTTGAACAGAAGGTTCTCCATGAATAATTTTCTATTCTTAGAAGAGATAGTCTTAGCAATCAATGAGTTTTAAGCCTGTATTGTCAGTTACAAAAAAGAAATGACTAAATATCCATCTTTTACATTATTTCTATGTAGGGCAGAATCTACAGCTACCCAGATAAATTTGCATTCTTGCTGTAGGCATTTATGAGTGCTTTTATGTGAGAGATTGGAAGCTTGAATACACAATTACTGAAACATTTAAAGGTCTTGTTTTTATTTTAACTACATTCTAATTGAAAGCATAGCATTTGACTATATGAATACTCAGCACCATGATTAAAATTGCATGCAAAGAATTGTAATGGGATACAGACACTTTCTACCCAAGGTCATCACTTGCACATATCTCAAGTTCTAATTGACTGACAACATTACCATTATGTTTAGTTATTGGGTCAATGTAAAATGAATCAATGGGCCAGACATATGCTTGACTTGACAGTTTCTGATTGCAGAGTAAGAGTTCAGCTATCATGAGATGCATATTGATACTGCTTCAGAAGCAAATATTGTAGACCACGATTCAGTTCTAGCACACAAGGATACTTTCAGCATTCATATTCATATTCATTGAAAGACGCTTTCTAAATTCAGTGACCTAAATGCATTATTAAATGCAGACTAAGATATAGCATGAGATCAATATGGGTGATGTTTTTAATTGATTACATCATCAAATTGGCATTGAATTTTTGCAATAATATAGATAGATGTTCTCCAGGATAATCAGTCTCCAAAATGGTCTTCAGATCTTAAAGTAAATGTATATATTACTATGGTAATGGTGGTGGTGGTATGGTAGTGGTGGGTTAATTATGGAGCTGTGAATCCATGAGGATTCACAGACTGGGTCTATCTGAGCCAATACCACCTTATCCATGACTATTAATGGAAAGTTTCCAGCACCAGAACTTCTGAACACCCAAACCAATCTTGCATGAGTCCTGCTGAAACCTGTTGCGTCCCATTTAGGCTTGCACAGCCTCCAGACACTGAGATAGGATGTCACAGCATCCCTCAAAAGCCTGGAATAGAGATATAAAGCTGGGTATCAGCATACGTCACCCCAAACTGTTGGATGAACTCACCCAGCAGCCTCATGTACATGTTAAAAGATGAGATCATGGATTGGACCTTTCCTGTCCTATTAACATTGGCCAGAAACAGATCTGGAAGGAAGAGGAAATCCAATAAAATACCCTGTTGCTCACTCCCAACTCCTGGAGCCAGTCTAGAAGGATAGTATTGAGAGTTGTTTAGATGTCAAGAACAGTTAGTGTAAAGGTATGTGGTAATGATCAGATAAAACTCTGTGTGTGTGTGTGTGTGTGTGTGTGTGTTTACTTACATACAGCTTTAATATCTCTAAAATTATGTTTAAAATTTAGGAAAAACACCACCAAAAATTGTACAGACATAAAATTATAAACATTTGGGAATGGCATGAAGGCCTAGAAATGGAGCCCTTGCCTCACAATCAGGAGGTTGTGAGTTCAATCCTCGGTAGCACCCGATATTTCTCTGGGTATAAAGAGAAAATATCTGCTGTGAGCTCCATGTAGGCATCAGGAAGGGCATCCAGCCAGTAAATGCATAGCTCCATTTAGTGACGCCGACTTCACCCTGATGCAAGGGATTACAGGGTGATTAAAAGAAAAAACTATATAAACATTTGGTCAATAAAAATGAGGTTGGTATTTGGACTTCAAACTTTCTTTTCCATTGTCTCTGTGTATGTGTATGTATGTGCACACGCTATTGTAAAAGTTAAATTTGTAACCATGCTAGCATTTGGTTTCTTACCTGTTACCCATCAACAAGCTCCATTGAACAACTGGGATTACTTCTAACTAACATGTAAAATGTTATGAGTGGATGATAATTCTATAAAACAAATGCTTATAGTTTTGGCATGTTGTTTATTATACATTGTGAGTCTTAAAATCTAAGGAAAATTTTTCTTTACGTGAGCAGAATTTTAATGTTACCTTGCTTGCAATGAACACTTGAACAAGCCTATTTTTAATGAGAGTTTCATTCCTAAATTCATTGCTTTTTTTGCCTGCTGGTTTTACAAATGGCAATCTGCAAATTCTTTTTTTAGATATTTGTTTCAGCTGTCTTTTTCCTGTTACATTGGTAAGTGATAGTGCTACAAATGCAGCCTCTTCCTGTCCAGCTGTTTTGTTTGTTATGAGATGACGGTCATGATATGATTTGAGCACAATCCAAATTAGAACCTCATTTAGCTTCTCGTCTTTCCAGTTCCTGATGTAAATCCTCAGAAATGCTGACATTGACCTCATCCTGATGCTCATTGTCCTGTTTATTTAAATAACGTAGGATATATATCAGTTCAAAGCACAATTTTTTGGCTGTGATCAAAGTAAAATATCTGCATTTTGCTTTCTTACTTAAGATTTCATGAGTTTTCTTTTTCCTTAATAAAGAAAGATTATTTTTTGATTTATGATTCTGAAGAACTTTTTAAAATTCTCCATCTCTTTCTTGCTTTTAAACAAAACCCTGTTCTTTATTTATTTGAAAAATAAAAAAAACTTTTTCAAACTGGCACAGAATCCTTTTGGGTCTTTAATCATATCTCTAGTACCGCGCTTTCTGATAATGTGAAAAACATGGAGCTTTCATGTAAATGGCAAATCCTGTGCTTATCTCTTTAAGAATTCCTAACAACTTCCTAAACTATCTATAGCAGATTCCATTTATAGCTTGCTAGTACAAAAGTATCATTTACTTATTAATGTTTAAGAGAGCCACTGTTTATCAGGTTTGGTAAATTAGGTTCACTGTATTTCAGAACTGTGTTCGAGTTTCGACTATATAAACTAATGGGTTGCTGTATTAATATTCTAGGCAACTATCTATTGTAACTGAATGAGCAGCATTTATTAAATATGCTGGGCAGATATGTGACAACAAAACAATGCATTCCATGTTCAGTTTGAATGGAATACTTTTATTGTCCTGCCTACTTTTATATTCATGCTAAATGTTTGTTCTTTGTAATTTATAAAGAACTTTGTAATTTACAAATCATCATAATCATCAATCATCTGTAGCCTTCCTTCCTTCCTTCCTTCCTCCCTCCCTCCCTCCCTCCCTCCTTCCCATTCACTTTTCCTCCCTCCCTATTTTATTGCATTTTTTCCTGCTTTTTTTCTGTCCTTAGTGTGGATGTGCAAAAATTAAATTTGCACTTTTGGCAAATATTTCTTATTCTATATAATTCTTCAAAATTCTAAGTTGCTTAGTTTTGATGCTATTGTATATTTCAATGCAATTGTATTTTTGGATTATTAATCCACATTGTTTAATGTTCAATGCTTCAGGCCACTGCTCATAAATCTTGAAAAGAAAACTAACTTGACAATGGAGAAACAGCCTGCTTTCTTTGCACTTAACTGCAAAACAATGGAGCAGAAATGCCTATCTGTTTAGCAATGAGATTGCCCTCTAGTGGGTTGCTTTACATGCAGTTGCATTATTATCCTGAAATAAAAACTGATTTGATTCTCCAAAATACACCTTTCAATACTTTGACATCCTATGCATTTTAGTGGATTGTATCATAACATACTTAATGATAAGAAATATATATTTTCTATATCATTTGACCACAATTGTACACAAGGTTTCAGAATGAAGCCTGTAGTGACAAAGCAGCTGAGTAGCCTAATGAGATTTTTCAAATCTGAAACTATGCAATTAAACTGAGTGTGTGATTGTCACTTGAATGCTGCTGTGCATGGATTAAATCAAACTCAATACTCCCCAGCCATTATTCACATTACGCTGAGTTTGAAATGCTTGGTTAAGTTTTCCAAATTAGTCTGTATGTCAAAGTTGCCAGCCTTGTTTGGTGTAGGGAATGAAACTTGTGTTCGCAGCACAATTTGGAAATGAAAAAGGTAATTCAGAATAATCAATGAGTGACAGAAATGAAGCACCCCATCTAGTTGTGCTTTCTCATGCATAGAAGGTTAATTCTGGAAAATAATTGTTCCACATCAATTATTATAAAAGATCACAAGACAGTTTAACAAGGACAGACCCATTGCTATTCTTCTTATATGCACAAACTCTCAGGCATACTCTGATAATAAAAAAATATCTGATAATAAAAAAATAGTTTGGATTGGCTCTTTTTACTGGTATATAATATTGAACATGAAAATCAGAAAACAATAGCAATATTATCCCCCAAAACAACACATTTCCTGATCCAAATTATTTCTCTGAAGGATGCTGGTGTATAGTTTGAGAGATTATGAATGTCGCTTTACACTTGATTATAGTTCAGTACTAGGTTTGTTTTGATTTGCATAAGGATCAAGCCCAAGCAGATATTTTTCTTTTCTCCTTTCTTCTATATGTTTTTGTAGTTTTTTATTTTCAATAAATAAGTAATACAAACAATGTGAGGAAGAGATATTGGGGATTAGAAGTGGATTCCTATTGCCTTCTTCCAGCATGCTCTCCAAATGTGAAATGGAACCTGGAACTAAAGTGATGGGATAATGAAAAGCTTGTCTAGCATGGAATCTGCTGATGACAAAGAACAGAAAGCAGATCTTCCCTAGACCTTGCAGTGCTTATCTAATAGTATCTGTAATGAGTGCATTAATCTGGCAAGATTCCTGTAAATAGGCAAGCAGAAATACATTTGTCATTCTGATCAACCAAAGAACGCAGAGAAAAGCAAAAATATGATAAAGGATTTGGAGGCTAAATCATATGACGAACAGTTAAGGGAACTATTGTAGGTATGTCTAGCCTAATGAAAAGAAAGGATTAGTGATGATTAGCTGTCTTCCAGTACTTAATGGACTGTCACAGAGAAGAGGGGGTTGACTTATTCTCTGAAGCACCAGAGGGCAGGACAAAAAAGCAATGGGTGGAAGCTTGTTAAAGAGAGATTCAGCCTGGAATTAAGGAGGAATTTCTTGACAGTGGGGAGAATTAATCATGGAACAGCTTGCCTCCCAGAGTTGTAGGTACTCTATTGCTGAAGGTTTTCAATAAAAATTGAAATGCAATAAGGTTGAGGTTGAAACTGAGTTGGACTAGAAAGCCTCCAAGGTCCCTTTCCATTCTTATAATTCGATACTTGTGTCCTCCTGATTCCTTGTACCTTACAAGATGCTACCTAGATCCAAGCACGACAAGGCAGGCCATTGCTGAGATCAACTGGATCTCAGTCTGTTCTCCTTTCTCAGTAATTATGAATCATGTCTTACTTGGTAGGAACATCTAGGTCCTTTCAAAATACTATCTTCAGGCATAGGTATGCATAAATAGGAGAAGATGATATAAAGTTAACATGATGCTGGATGACACATATTGACACATCCTCCTAGAAATACCTACATAATCTTCTCAGGAATTCACATAGGCAAAAATAAAACCTCCAAACTCCTTTATTCCCTTTCTCTAATCCATTTCTAATCAGTGTCATATTTTTGCTCATGGTCCAGGAAAAGAATTATAGCAATCACCCTAAGCTTATAAAGATGTACATCAAGATAAACAAGAGCATGACCACATAGAATAGAGCATTATTTATTAAACATACAATTCCCAGATAAAATCATTCAAATTTATCTTCAGTACAGACTAGGACATCCTGTACAATATTTTAATAGTTCCCTATGATGTACCTATGATAGTGTAATATGGCAGTGGTGAGATTCAAATTTTTTTACTACAGGTTCTGTGGACATGGCTTGGTGGGTGTGGCAGGGGAAGGATACTGCAAAATCCCATTCCCTCCCCACCCAACTCACCTGCTTTCCAGCTCTGTTCTCCTGTGCAGGGCAACAAAAGAAGATCCAGCCAATCAGCTGGGACTCGGGAGGCAGAGAATAGATGGGGGTGGGGCCATTCAGAGGTGGTATTTACCGGTTCTCTGAACTATTCAAAATTTCCGCTACCGGGTCTCCAGAACTGGTCAGAACCTGCTGAATACCACCTTTGTAATATGGTACCACTTGTTTAAAATTACAAAATGGCTAATCCAAGGACAAAATGTTTTTTATTATATAGAAAGGCATAATGAACTATTTTCATTTAAATTTTAATATGAGTATTCAATTCATATTTCTTGGAATTCTAGAAAAAACTGGATCATACCTCCAGAGGTGGGTTTCAAATTTGTTAACAACCGGTTCTGTGGGCATGGCCATGTGACTGGGTGGACATGGCTTCTTCTTATTTTTTTGTTTGCAGCACCCTCGCGCTCTATTTTTGGGCCTCCTGGATCTCAGTGAAGCCTCCTGAGAAGCTCCCAGTAGTCTTCTCAGAGGCCCAGAAAGGCAAAAAATGGAGTGCAGGGGGGCCATGCAACATCCCTCCATGCTCTGTTTTTGAGCTTCCTGGGCCTCAGGGAAGCCTCCTGGGAAGCGCTTTTGCTCCCAGAAAGCTTCCAAGAGGCCCAGGAAGGGAAAAAAAATGGAGCAGGGGAGGGGGCAGCTCCCCCTGCACCCCTTTTTGCTGCCTGGGCTTCAGAGAAGCCTCATGGGTGAAGCAGTAAGACAGCAAGTGGGAACTCGGCACAGCTGATTATCGGCACAGCTGATCATCGGGAGGGAAAAAAGAAATACCTTAAGGAGTGACTGGGTGGGGGAGAATATAGTCAGCGATGTCGGGCATGTACGCAATGTCATGCATGTGCGATATGGACTGACTGGGAGGGGAGGAGTGAACAGAGAGGGGCAGGGGCAGCCAGAGGTACAATTTGCCACTTTTCCAAACTGTGCAGAATTGTAACAACCAGTTCTATAGAACCGGTCCGAACTGGTAGAATCCCACCCCTGCATACCTCCATCTTTAAATATTTATTCTGCTGAATTTTGTAGTGAGGGTTTTCAATTAAAATATATATACACAATATAAAATTGAGTACACTAAGTCAAAGTATATATGTTATAAAAAATATTTTGCAAACTGTATGCATTCTAGAAGTCTGTAAATATTTGTATATTAGGAGAACTTTGAAATTTTTGTCAGATTTTTTCTTTTTTGACCTCTTACATGCCTGCAGAACAGGAACTGAAGCACATTAAAAGCAAAATAAAAGGACAAAAGAGGAATCCTCTTTTGTTGAATGGTTTTTGATATTTTGTTTGCTATTCCTTGAAGTTCTGCATGTCATTTCCACCTATCTTCATAGTTATATGCAAATAAGTTATAGCATCTGCAATTCAAAGTAATATTTCTTTTATTATTTCAGTTTGGACCTTATCTTCCTATCTCTAGTGAACTTATAACACAATTGAAACCCAATAAAAACAGCACTAAACACACCATTATCTCAAAATACCTAGGAAAAGAAGTTTTTAATTCTTCTTAAAGATGGAGCGACTGGGACTCTTCAGTGATAATATTCCATTGTTTGGGAGCAAGGCAGTAATTTATTTGAGAAAGTGGCCAGGTGGTTCACACACAAAAAATCAAGTCAATATATACAGTATTTGTCAGCCTTAAGTTTTCACAAAGCTCTGTTGTTCTTATTTATTATCAGATTCAGAAAGTACAAAGCAATTTCTGCTCTCTGAGATGAAGTTTATTGAGTAATTTTGGGTACGTGTCTGAACAATACTTACATGGCATAAATATTTTGATGGTAAAATATTATCTATGTATGTTTCCCTAAGAAGTGTAAAATGCATACCTAGTACAGATAATCCATGATTAATAACTGTCTTATTCAGCAACTATTCAAACTTATAGCAGTACTGAAAAAATAGATTTGTGACCAGTTCTCAAATTTACAACTCTTGCAGTGATCCCACCGTCATGTGAACATGATTCGGGCACTTAGCAACCAGTGTACATTTACAATGGTCACAGCATGAAAACTGAGATTGTAAGTCTGAGTTGGTCACATGATGTTTCACTGAATGTCACTTAGCCTTGGAGTTGTGATGGTAGGTGGGAATGACTTTGAGACAAGGGGGAAGAGATGCTATCTAGGGAATCATAAAATGCAAGTGGGATAGCCTGCAGCTGCACGATGGACTGAGAAAGAAACTCAGAAAGGAACCTCTCTAACTTACCAGGCTACAAAACAAATATGGGAGATTTGTTCTTTCAGGCTTGCAAGGTTCTGTTAATGTAGTCTTGCAACGAAGTAGAATTAGCTCATCTGGTCATGTTTTCTGGCTTGTTTACTTGAGAAGGCTGACAGGAATTGATGGTCCCAATTGCAGTGGTTAAATGAAGACTAATTGTAAATGGATAAATATAATTGGTGAACATGCACTTTGTGGCACTGGACATTCACTGGTAAAGGAATATAATTCGCTTACTCTTTACTATATCCTTTCAAAATTCTATTGGTGATCCATTTTGGCAAAGAACTTGATATTCCTATATTAAGTTAAAAAGGTGAAGAAGAAATGACTATAGCCATATTGCTAATCAAAATTATAGAAAACATGACATAGATCATTATCCGGGTCACCACTCGTTTCTCTCAATTATTGATTCAAATTTGCATAAACAGATTCCTGAAATTTTATTTTGTATACTAGAACATGAGCATATTTTTTTCCCTGAAGGTGTCATGAGTCATCTAGCTCTGAAACTGCATTATGCTGATTTGCTAAAACTCCAGACCATCTTCCCTGTTGTTTTGTTATTTCACCCATCTTTTTCACAATAGCATCACCTTTCCTTTCTTCTCATGGAATTGCTATCCTGTCATTTGACCTATGTCACCATGACTACAATTTCCAATGTCCGAGGTCATATGACATTGCCTCTCTCTGATTCACTAAGATTCCATTACCACTTCTCCTTTGCATTGTGTGTGGTAAATCCTACCTTTAATCCTTTAGTAACAACTTTGGAGTAGATTGATCTTTGCCTTTCATTGAGATATCTCTATAAAACCCCTAAGCAGTTATATGGTAAAAAAAAAAAAAAAAAAAAAGTCCAGCAATGCCAATTTTAATGTAATTTGTATAGCCTTATTTCCTACAATCAAATTCTTTACCAAATAGCTTGGAAGAATTCTTCTAAGAAATAATATCTCAATCACAACTGGAAGAAACAAAAAACTTCAGACGCAAAGGGAAACAGATGCTAATTTGAAAGTTACTAATGAAGATGAATAATGAAGTGATGTTATGGCTCAGTGGCTACGACACTGAGCTTGTTGATCAGAAAGGTCGGCAGCTCGAATCCCAAGCACCACATAATGGAGTGAGCTCCTGTTATTTTGTCCCAGCTTCTGCCAACCTCGCAGTTCAAAAACATGTAAAAATGCAAGTAGAAAAATAGGGACTACTTTGGTGGGAAGGTAACAGCATTCCATGCACCTTCGGTGTTTAGTCATGCTTTGGCTTTGTAACAGAGATTACTGACTATTGACTGGATCTGCCTACATGAGATCTTTTACATCCAATTCTGGAAATAGGGTGATGTACCAATATTATGTGCATTTCTCTCTCCTTCCTTTCTTCCTCCTCTCCCTTCCTCCCTTTCCCAATTTCCAGATCACCAACTTCTATTTTATCACGCTTGAAATAAGTGCAAGTGACTAGTTTGTGAACTGCATGGAATGGAAATAGTTTTTGATTGCCATAGTAACAAAATATATCAGTGAGGAAAAGAGAACTTGACTATAAAAATATAAAGCCTTTAGGCCTCAAGCAACACGAAGAAGCAATTATTTTCCAAACATGAGGGTCAACAAAATAAGTACTTCTGTTTCTAGTATATTATTTTGTGTTTATTATCATAAAATGGGGAGCATCAAGCAAATCATGTCACTTTTTTAGAGAGAGAAAATTTTGCAATTTTCATTCTCTCTGGCTATTTTTAAATGAAATGTGAAAATTCACTTTTATCAATTTAAGATTGGTACTCCGTAATGCATCTTATATTTGACTGCTGATCTGGTAATGCTTTATGTGGCTTACTGTTAGTTATTTATTCAATTTATGTCATTGTTTATTAATCAATGATTTTGTTCAATGTTGTGCTTATACATGGTCATGGCTGGTTTGCCAGGTATGTCTTGTCAGAAATGTGACAATAAGTAAACAAACAAACAAACATTTCACATTTTACTTCAATTAAGAGTACTAAATATGGAATAGATAAATCTAGATCTAGATGGCAGTAAATAGATAAGAAAACCTTTAAAACTTTCTACTATACAGATTTTGGCTACGCAGATTTGGTAACTCTAAAAGTCAGAAATCTGGCTCGAAATCAATTCTAGTCAATGCATGATTGCCAATTTATAGACATGTCTCATTTCTCTTGTAAAACTGAGATAAGAAGGAAAGATGAAGGGAATATGTTAAGTATCTTCAAAAGAGCTTACAAAAATCCCTTAAATGTATAACTGTTGTGGACACGCATTCTTGGATAAGCATACGACATTCCAGAAACATTTACAAAGGTTTCTGTTTGGTGTGTGATATACAGATGCAAATAACAGAAATGGAGGATGGAACAATAATTGGCAATCATTCTGAGAGAAATAGTGCCATAGTTAATGCTCTTGAACTAATTGTCAGTTGAATATTACACTTTAGAATTTACTGTTGGAAAAAAAAAGATTAACAATTTATGGGGTAGCAGAAATTGGTCTTTGGATCTTGGTCTGAATGATAGATTGGAAACCAGGAAATGGCAACCACAGAATTTATGCGACTATTACAAATTAATGGGTTAAATGCATTTTTTAATTCCCTGCATTATCTCTCTTAATCAAGATTGAACTTTGTGGATAGAGAAATTCAGATCTGTACACATTCTGTATTCTCTCAAAGTACAGTATGTGGGTTGTAGCATAACACATGGAACTTATTATAACAGATGCTAGGGACTACATATATCAAAGTATCCCCTTATTTATTTTTAAAAGCCACCCAAACCTAGCATGACAGGGAGAAGGATAGACGAGAAATCTCTTTGTCAGGCTAGATTTAACATCTAGGAAAACTTCATTGGCAGAGTGAATATAATGGCTGAGTGCACTAAACTGTGATTTGTTTACTGTTGGCTGGAAATCTGTTTGAGTGTTTACTGAACAATTCATAGTTAAATAACTCATGGTTTAATGCACTTCGCTAATATGTATTTATACATTTAAATCACTTTATGATAGGTTGTAGCATCAGGATACCAGGCAGACATTCTATGGCCCATCTTAAAAAGAACAAACAAGCTGCTTTACCACTTCTGAAGAGAAATAAAATTAGGGAAAGAGGGATTAAAAGAGTTCTGAAATTAAAATTGTGTCATTGTTTTTGAGAGTATATTGTATAGTCATCATAATTAGGGACTCCTGTTTTCAGCCAACATACATGTAGGATGAAAACAGTTAACTGTACCAATACTTTTAAGTCTACTGAAAGGCATAGTAAGTGCTCTTACATGCATTCCCATTTATGTATCAACATGGAAGTAATAGAAGAAACATGATCAGAAAAAGGAAGCACTTTAAAAATAATATTGATTTAAAATTGAGAAAGGATATCTGCATTCTTTCTCGCTCCGATGTACCTTTATTTTGCTCTTCCTGAAACAAAATGAGAAATCCTCATTTTGGAACAAAACAAAACAAAACACCATAGAATTGATTTGGGGAAATCATGATGAAAGAAAGGAACCCCTCCTGCCCAGCCCACATTTTTCAAGTTAAAGAAATAAAATCATGCATTCATAAAGCATCTTTTCTTTAGAGGAGCTGAAAAAAAATATTTTCCAAACTCTAACACCCTGGCCACAGGGGGATATTTTTCTTTCATTTTAACTCTTTGCTTTATTGTTTGTCCTAATCCCAGAGGATGGTTTGAGTCATTGTTTCCTTTGCTATGTTCTCTTTAAATTAATGTTGTTCTAAAATGTGTTTGCAGATTTCCCCCCCCCCCCCCCTTTGTTCTACTACCTCTCTTATTTTTTGAATGCTTTGCAATTTCTTTGATATTTTTCCTGGTGATGTTACTGAGCTTTATAGTTGAAGGATAATATTGCTCTTGATGTTTTCACTAATATATCTTTCCTTTCCTCTGAAGCCTGGGTGGGGCACATTTCCCAATCTGGGAAAGAAAAAATCCGTTGGGAAGATAATGGCTTCTTTTCTTGGAAACCCGGTCAGTCTTGAGTATTATTGGAGAGACTATTTGAAACACAAGACTTCTTGGCCATCTCAAGATGGGAAGAAAGAAACAGATTGGATTTCATCAGACTTAATGAAAAGCGGTAGAAAAATGTATAGAGTTTGTACCCATTGAAAGCTGTCATGAAGGGAATGCTTTTCCCATCTGGCACCCATCCTGCTGGTGTACCCCAAAATAAGTTTGCTGACTTCAGGGATGTCTTCCCCCCCCCCTTCTGATTCTGTGGAACCCGAGAACTCACCTTATCTCTTATTCGGACCCAACTCACCTCACCCACCCCCGGTTCCTTTCTGAGGTCTTTTGTGCAGAAACGAGTAGAAAGAAATGCCTGTGGCAGCCCAGACAGGCAGCGGTGGAAACGAAGGCCTGGTATTTGTTTATTCCTGGAAAGTAGAGCGTACATTCGTGCGCAAACCCTGGGGAGCCCTTTTTTCGCTTTGGCTCCGAATCGGGACAGTAAGCTGGTGTTTCAGGAGACGCGGACCGTCAACTCGCTCCCTTCCAGCGTGCTCAAGCTTCCGCGCCAGCCACCTCTCTTCCCCCTCCTCCCTCAAGTCAGGACCGGGCCGGGTTGGTTGGAGAGGAGACGGTGCCATCCCCACGCCGGCGACCCCTCCTCTCCTTCCTGTTGGGATCCAGGAGGAGCTTTTAAGGGCAGTCTCCTTTAAGATTTCTCCGAGGAGGCTGACTCGAAAGGAGGAGTTACGGAGATCTGCAGATGTACATTCTCGAGTGGAGGAGAGAAGGAAAAAGCACCAGAAGCGGAGAGGCTGGAGCGCAGGGAAGTGGCGGCCCAGCATCCGAGGCCTTGGCGGCAGCAGAAAAAAGAGGAACAGCAGCAGCAAGCAGCAGCAGCAGCAGGAAAAAAAAGACAACACAACACACACGCACACACCGGAGCGGCGGCGGCAATTGCTGCCGCTGGGCGAACCAGGCGTCTCGCAGGAGTCGCACCTCGGTTTGCGCGCCCAGACGGGACAAGCGAGGAAGATGAAGGAGAGCTAACCCTGTTAAAGGCTGCCGCCGCTCCGCGCTTGGAAGTGAAGGGTCGAGTCCCCCTTCTCCTCCTCTCCCCCTCCCAATATTCCCACCTCCGTGGGTGAACCTGCATCTAACCGTCCCTCGCCAGCTTTGGGCTCTATTATCCTTATTCTTTTTTAGCACAACAAAACGTCGCGTGTGCGCGTTCTGTTTTTGTTTGGGTCTCCGAAAGGGGGGGAAGGAGGGGAGGGAGGGAGAAAGCAGCGGCCGGAGAAAAGGAGCTTTCTCTCTTCCTTCTCCATTGAAGCACATAGTCCACTATGATCTTACTCGCCTTCAGCACTGCAAGTCGGGGGGATATCGTGCATCGGTCCAGGGTCCTCTTCTTGCAAGCCTTGCTTTGGATTTTATGTGCCACCGGATGCCGAGCAGAGCAGTATTTTAATGTAGAGGTAAGGTCGGGGGCGATGTGCCTGCTTGTGTTTCCTTTCTTCCGGCGTTGCTGCGCGCGTCGCTTCGGTGCAAACCATACCAAGCCAGCCCTTGCTTCCCAGAGACGGAGCAGCCAGGACGTTTGCCTTCTCCCTGAGAGTTGCCCGTCTCCGAGCTCCTTACTCAGCTAGGCGATCCCGTTATCCCCGGAGGCAAACAGCCGGGATGCCGGGCGCGCTCAAAGCGCACCATTGTGCCGAGAGAGGTGGGAGTGGGCAACGGCGCGCTCACTCGGGCGCAGCCAACTTGACTGGCGGCGGCGGCGGCGTAAAAGGGACCGGTGGACGTCCATCACTGGGCTCGTCGCGATCGGAGTACATAAAGGAACCTAGGATGTCATATTGCTGACTTTCTCTCGGAGTGGCCTCTTTGCAAAATAAAATAAAATAAATAAATAAATAATAAAGATAAGCGGTCGGGTGCGAACAAACTGGAGAGGAAATTGCCATTGTTTCAGTACAGCCGGGTTTCTTTTGTCATTGCCTGGGGTGGCTGAACTTGGGCTGAAACAAACCTTTTTTTTTTTTTCCCTCTTTCCAGGCAACTACAAACTTGGAAATAGAAGAGGTGGAGTTAGCTAAAACGTGGAAAGGTGAACCAGATGCAGAGTAGATTTGTTGTGGGTTTTGTTTCCACTTCCACTCCCCCCCTCCCCCATTGGTGTTTTGGCTTCTCAGCCTACTCTTTAAGATTTCTTGATTTGGTTGTGCTTTCTATTGGCCCAGGATTTTATCTTGCAAGTCTTTTTCAAAAGAGAAGCCCCACTTAGCTTTGTAGAATGATTTCTCAGGCGTTGTTTGCTTTACATTTTTATCCCGCATTAACTTAATATGATTTATTTCTCCCTTCCCTGCCTTCTTTTGTCATTTAGTCTGCGCAAAATAAAATATTCTCCCCTTATCTTCCCTGAAGTTGGATCCATTTCCAGTGGCAACTGGATAATTATAGGTGATGGTTCTGCATTGACTCAATTCCTTTAGTTCCTACCATCTTTCATCTTTTCCAGCCGCTGTTCTTGGCAGAGAAGTTCAAGGAGGCTTCACATCCTACATAGCCTCTATTTCTGTCTGAGACTCACTGTGTTTCACATTACATACCCACAATTACTTACGTTTTGACCCCAAAGCACTTTAAAACCTAAGATTACTCTTTTGCATATCTGATGTCTGTTCCTACCCTTACTTATTGCTTTAGCTTTCACAATCTCATACTTTTTAAAACAAAAAAGACAACACTGTTATATGTGATGAACTTGTTTTTAACCATTTATTATCAACTCTATTTTGTGAAGTATGTTTTTTCCCCCTTCAATTCCTGATCTTGATTATATGATATTTAACAATATATCTTGATTGTTTTGATTAGATTTTCTTATAAACTTACTGGATTTTTTTTTTGTATTGATTGTTTTCCCCTTTCTTCCCCATCCATTCTAATATGATCTCATGAGATCAAGCAGTAAATCATTTGGAACAAAAATGCATCTTTTTTTAATGTCTTACAGTGGCAGATACCTTTGGTGTAAGTCTGCTCACCATTATCAGGATTGACACTAGTTAGTTAAACTTCCCCTTTACTTTTATTCTACCAATAAGGAGCACAGGAGACTCCCAATAAGCTCTTACTGCAGTAGGAGCACTATCATGTAGGAAAGCCCTTTTAGGTCTAGACATTTTCTCTCTTACTATTGGAGTTGCTGGCCAACAGACTGCTCTGCAGGAAATAGGCCAGCAGCAGATGGTGCTAGGACACGAGGAGTGGAACTAGTTTAATCTGTTTGGAACATAGGAAGTGGCCAGCATAATCAATGAGAAAGAAAGGAAGAAAAGTCAACATAGGGCTAGAGGGCAAAAAGAAGTGAAGTCGAAGAAGTTTTCTGCCTGTATTTTACTTAATAGTGGCATACTCATCAAAACTCTGTATAAATGAAATTGAGAATTCATAAACCTCAAACAGTAAGGATAACTAACATATGTGGATTTTTGCATAATGATATCAGTAAATGTCTATGAAGATTCTCAGTCATCCAGGGCATGGTTGTACCAAAGGTACTTTTTTTTCCAAGAGGCAACTACTTTCTGATTTTTCTTCAGAGCTGAAGAAGCTTCTTGGATCAGAAGCAAAACATCTTCAAAAAAAAAAGCAGAAAGTCCACTTGCCTCTGGAAAAAAACACCTTTGGGCAGTAATATCAGTATTACAGTAAAGCAGGAATCTTCAAACTTGACAGCTTTAAGACTTGTGAATTGCAACTCCCAGAATTCCTCCTCCAGTCATGTTAGCTCAGGAATTCTGGGAGTTGAAGTCCACAAGTCTTAAACTTGCTAACTTTGAAGACCCTTACAGTAAAGCAATGCAGATATGGAAAACATTTCCAATTCCTAGATGTCAATACATTTTGCTTTGTGACCGTTCAAAGTTATAGTGGCCCTGACAAAAGTGACTTATGACCAGTTTTCACACTTATGACCTTTGTAGCATCCCCAGGAGCATATGATCAAATTCAGATGCTTGGTAACCGACTCACATTTATGATGGTTGCAGTGTTCCAGTGTCATGTGATCACCTTTTGAGACCTGACAAGCACAGTCAATGGGGAAGCCAGATTCACTTAACAACCATGTTACTAATTTAACAATGGCAGTGATTCACTTAACAAACATGGCAACAAAACTCGTAAAATGGGGCAAAACTCACTTAACAAATGTTTTGCTTAGCAACATACATTTTGGACTCAATTGTGGTTGTACATTGTACTACGAGAGCCTCCTAGGGACCAGTTAGTTGGGATTGACTCAGATTTTAATCTCCCTGTCATTCTGCCAGAGAAGAGAGTGATGCAGATCTGGTGGCCTAGAGGTAGAGCTCTTGCCTCACAATCAGGAGGCTGTGAGTTCGATCCTAGATAAAGGCTAATATTTGGAGTAGATCCTGCTTGAGCAGAGGGTTGGACTAGATGACCTCCATGGTCCCTTCCACACTCTTGTTATTCCATGATACTGTCAAACTATTTACTAAGATTGTATCACGATTATTATTCTATGATGTTTTACCCATTTTCTGCTTGGTTCCTGTTACTGTGCTGCAAGAACATTAATTTTCATTTATGCTTCAGTAAGACTGAGAATTTTTCAATTGCAATTTGTCATAAACTGGAGCTGCTTTGTCACAATGGCAAAGGGAATGTGAGGCTAAGAACTTGGCAGTGTGGTGGTGACACTGTGCCATGTATTTCTCTGTGTCAGCACCAGACCCATAAAACTCTGAGCAAGGACAGTAAATTACTTAAAAACCATCCATACTTGAGCACAGCAAATTTTGTTCCAGAAGCAATTTCAGTTAATACAAAAATGAGAGGATTGCTATCCACTGAAATCCTTTGGGGATGGCATTATGGCTGCTGAATGCCTAGTCTAGATAAATGGATTTTAATCTCATTGTGGCCAGTCTTTGGCATAAGTCTATTTATACCAAGGTTTGAACTTTTTTTGCAGCACTTAAAAATACTGAAACTGCACGTGTGTGGCAGATGTTTAACATTTTGTAAGCTACACAGTTTTAATACAACTTTAAGAAAGTGCATTGCAAATTGTATATAACACGTATTATTTGAATTTCTATGTCATGGGAAGCAAACAGTATTGGCAGATTAGGGTGGAAGAGGGTTACATATCACTGTTTCCTTTGCAGTCCTGCCATACCCTCAACCCACTGTTACCCAGAGATTCCTGAATTGGGTGAGATTTGACAAACTTGATTCCTGAAGATTCAGAGAAGAAATCTTCTGTCACTTATCTATAAGCCTATTCTTGTACAAACCAAATCTTGTTTTGTTCATTTTGCTAGTGCTGGTAGCCCTGAACTTAGCAACAGTTCATTAAGTGACTGTTTGAATTTATGATGGCACTGAAAAAGTGACATCCATTTTTCACACTTATGACCATGGCAGCATTCCCATGATCGTGTGATTTACATTCAAATGCTCGACAACTGGTTCATATTTATGACAGTTGCAGTGTCATATTATCTTTTGTGACTTTCTGCCAAGCAAAGCCAGATTCACTTAACAAACGTGTTACTAATTTAACAACTACAGTTGATTCACTTAACAAATGTGGCAAGAAAAGTCATAAAATGGGGAAAAACTCATTTAACAAAGTTCTCACTTAACAACATAAATTTTGGGCTCAATTGTGGTCATAAGTGAAGAACTGCCTGTATTGAATTTTTAACCTACCTAGAAATCTGCTTTACAAGAAAAAATCAACATGAAACATTCAATAGGTTTCTTTTTGAATCTTATCTGAGTATCATATCTATCTATCTATCTATCTATCTATCTATCTATCTATCTATCTATCTATCTATCTATCTATCTATCTAATTTATATGCCTCCCATCCCAGTTTGCAAAGCAACTTTAAGTATACCTAAATAAGACCCCAAAGAATATAAATATTAATAGCAGCCAGGCAATCCCCAAGGTATTTAAAGGGACAGATAATTGCCAGTTAAACTACAGATAAAATTTAGTTTCCACAAATGGAGTGGCATATAACTGGAAGTAATTTAAATAAACTCCTCAATAGATTCATAACTATGAAGACATAAGTTATGTATTCATAACTTATACCTATTATCAGATCTATTGGAATTCATCAGCAAATCTGTTTTCTGCACATACTGTAGCAGCCACATGGTGTATCAAAGAAGTAACAAAGTTCTGCTTACTTTATGTGCATGCAGGGGTGGCACTCAGCTGGTTTGGACCGATTCAAACGAACTGGATTTAAATTTACATCTGGTTCGCCGAACCAGTAGTTGAACTGACTGGCTGGTCCTGCCCACCCTCCTTTCCCAGGAGTCTCCACATGGCCTGTTTTGAATGCAGGTTAAGTGCAGGGTCTGTGTGGAAGCTCTGAGAGGGCGAAAAATGGCCCTCCCAGAAGTTCAGGAAGTCCAAAACTGGGCCTGTTTCCGGCTTCCAGAGGGCCTCTGGAGCCTGGGAGAGGCCATTTCCCCCTTCCAGAGGCCCAAGGGAAGCCTCTGGAGCCTGATGAGTGAAAAAATGAGCCTCTTGGGAGTTCTGGTAGACCACGCCCACCATGGCAAGCCCACCTAGCAACCAGGCAGATAAGCGGTTGTTGGGATTTTTGAATGACACCCCTGGGCGCATGGTATTATTTCCCCATTTTGGATTAACTGTGCTCTCAGCTTGCCGATTAAGACACTGATAAGTATATCTAGATGCTTATTTCATTTGGTGATGTTCACCTGTTTTGCTGAATATAACTGAAATAGCATGAGAACCTAATATCACACAGTAGACTGGGATTTCTAACTGTATTACTCCGTTAGAACAAAGAAGATCAAGAGTCCATGTCAGTATAAGAAGTAATTAATGGTTTTAACAATTGCACCAAATGTTCAGGAACATATATGTGTTCATTGTTATAAATCAGTATATCTTGTTCTTTTTTTTAAAAAAAATACCTCTGCTATTTGTGAATAATTCAGCAGAAGTGAGTATGCTTAGAATATAGAAGATTTTAGATTCAATAGCTGGCTTGGAAAAGCTTCTTCCTGCAGTTCCAGAAGGTTAGATATTCAGTGCTGAAAATGCTGGGATGAGTGGATTAGTAGAGTGGTCTGAACTAGCATTGACAGTTTCCTTCAGTTCTCCCTTCTTGTTAATGCTAAAATAATACAGTATATTGAAGTTGCTGGTTTATTTTATAGGATTGCAAATAAATCCACAATGGTTACTAGCTTGTTAACAATTCATGACTTAAAAAAAATCAATGTTAATACAATGTTCTTGCGTAGAGATGATGCCTATGTAACACAAGGTGATGATTAGTCACTTGCAAGCCTTTTGCTTTTACCAGAATATTTATAAGTACAAGAAACCGTGTCTATGAAATACAAGTGCTAAAAATCAGAATAATGTGAATGAAGCTATTGCAGCTGTGCAAAACATCTGAAAGAGGTGATTCTCAAAGTGTTAATGCAAATGAAGCACCTTTGTTGAAGTGTGTAAGCAACTACAAGGCTTGAATGACTGCTTTGGAAATGTCCTTTTGCTACATGATATGCTGCATGAAGTGATGTATTCTACCAGGATCTCTCTATGGAAGATGGGCAGTTCAGAAATGAAAAAATAATAAAATAAAATCAATAAATGCATATGTAGACAGTTGGGAACAGCTTTTGAAGTATCTCTGGGGCGCTTTGCAAGGGATGGGCTGCTTTACAGGTATTTCTCGATTTACAACAGCACTAAAAAAAAGTGACTGATGACTGTTTTTCACCTTATCCTTGTTGCAGCATTCCCATGGTTACATGATCAAAAGTCAGATGCTTGGCAACTGACTTGCATTTATGATGGTTGCCATGTCCCAGGATCATATGATCACTTTTTTGCGAGCTTCTGACAAGAAATGGGGATTTAGCTTAACAACTGTGGCAAGAAAGGTCATTAAAGGGGGCAAAAATCAACAACTGTCTCACTGGCAAAATGTGAAATTTTGAGCTTGTTATGTCTTGAATTGGTATACTAGAAATCCCCGAGCCTTGATTGGCTAAGGCGCGGGGATTTCTGATTGGCCAGGCGAGCCGCGCTGATTGGCCCGATTGAAGTCTCCCGCGATTGGTGCAAACCAAGAGCGGGAGACTTGAATCGCTGCCATTGGCCGCGGCCGCCGCTGCGAGAGGTATAAAAGCCGCGGGCTTTTTGCCTTTCGCCGGTTCGGTTCTCCCATTGTTAATAAAGAGCTTTGAATGAAAGTCACCGACTCTGATCGTCTTTTTGCGGACACGACACTGGCGACGAGGGTGGGATCTCGCCCCTGAACCGAACCCCGTGTCCACCCAAGAACCAGCTCCAGCGCAGAGATGGCGAAGATAGCACCGCCCGCCCCGTTCAACCCCGCCGCCGAGGATTGGGAATCACACTCGGATCGGTTCCGGATGTACCTGGAATGCGCCGGAATGAAGGACGCCCCGGCCCCGCTAAAACGCGCCGTCTTTCTTACGCACTGCGGACCAGAGGTTTTCCAGATGGCCAAAGCCTTGGCCAAACCGGCAGACACAACCGCCATGGACTGGGACGTCCTTGAACCCATATTGCGGCGCCATTACGCCCCCGAAGTCCCCATCCTGATACGGCGCAACGAGTTCTACCGCCGAAACCAGAAACCAGACGAAAAATTGAGCGACTTCGTCGCAGAACTTCGGCACCTAGGAGGACTCTGTGAGTTCGAAGGTCTGAACAGTCTCATAAGAGACCGCTTCGTACTCGGTTTATGGGATCCTACACTCCAGAGCCGACTTATGGCCAAGGGCGACATCAGCCTAGCCGATGCCCTTACAGCAGCCGCAGCCGCTGAAGCAACCCGCACGTCGGCAGACAGCATGCGAAGATCTGACGCGAAGGGTGGAAACAACAACCCGGCAAGGTCGGCCGACACAAGAAACGAAGCAACCGCACACTACGGTGAATACCAATCAAACTCCAGCACGTCAGAAGGCGAGGAGGACATACACCGAGTGCAGACGGGACGCGGCGATCAACGAAGCCGAAAAGGTCGCAGGTCGAGGACTAACTGTGCCGGGTGCGGCGGCGATCACCCCAGGTCAGAATGCCGATTTTTTGACTCTATCTGTAGGCATTGTGAACGACGGGGTCACATCGCCCGAGTTTGCCGCCAAAAGAAGACCCGCAGCCCGCCCAAATGGGAACAGCACGACAGACGGAGAGAAAACTCCCCGCCCAGAACCAGAGAGCGTCAGCCCGACGGTCGGTGGGACCGCACTCAACGATCTCAAAGAAGCGGCGACGGTCGGCGAAAAGAAGAAACCCACCAGACGGTGACCATCGGCCACGCCATCTCCGACGGCGCCAGAAAGGTACATGTAGAAGTACATATCGAAGGCCAGCCATGCAAAATGGAAGTGGACTCCGGGTCCTACCTTTCCATGATTGCATGGCGCGAAATCAAAAGACTGGTGCCTACACTGCAAAAGAGAAACGTGCATGCCCAAAAGGTCATCATTAAAGACTACCAAGGGAATCGCGTCCCCGTAGTGGGCACCAAGAACTTCAATATAACTTACAAAGGCCACACCGAACAACTACCACTCACAATCGTCGATCGCAACCGCCCAAGCCTACTGGGTTTACAATGGTTCGCCCCGCTTAACATCGCGCTGACAGGTGTCAACCAAGTCACCATCGAAGCTTGGGAACAGCGGCTAGCCCAGGAGTTCCAGGAGGTGTTCGATGGAGGCTTGGGCAAGTACCAGGGGCCCCTTATCTCATTTGACCTAGACCCAAGGGTTCCCCCTAAGCGGCTTAAACCTAGAAGGGTACCATTTGCATTAAGACCTAAAATTGACGAGCAGCTCGACAAGCTCGTCAAACAAGGGGTGTTGCAGCCGATAGACCATGCCAGATGGGAAACCCCTATAGTGACCCCAGTAAAGCCAGACGGGTCCGTGAGAATCTGCGGGGACTATAAGGCCACCCTAAATTGCGCGTTGCAACAAAGCGCCTACCCAGTCCCAATAGTGCAACATTTACTGCACTCACTAGGAGGGGGCAAAGTCTTTGCCAAGCTCGACCTCGCCCAGGCATATCAGCAGCTACCTGTGGACGAGAAAACGGCGGAAGCCCAAACAATAGTGACCCATCGGGGGGCTTTCAAGTGTAACCAGCTCCAATTTGGAGTCAGCGTAGCACCAGGCATTTTTCAAAGCCTGATGGAACGTTTGCTACAGGGCATCAAGGGGGTGGTGCCCTATTTTGATGACGTATTAGTAGCGGCGCCAAACGAAGCCGAATTAGAAAACAGACTCAGACAAGTCTTAACAAAATTTAAAGAAACAGGACTTAAAGTCAAACGAGAAAAATGCAAACTATGTACAAAGCAAGTAGAGTTTTTGGGCTATCTCCTAGACCAGCATGGCATTCACCCTACGACTAAAAAAGTAAAAGCCATCAAGGAAGCCCCCACCCCAAAGTCCAAAACGGAACTACAAGCGTTCCTAGGCTTACTAAATTTTTATAATGTTTTCCTACCTCAAAAGGCAACGGCGGCGGAGCCTTTACATAGACTCCTAGACAAGAGGGCAGCCTGGACTTGGGGGAGACGAGAACAAGCCGCTTTTCAAAGAACCAAAGACCTCCTCACCTCCGACGCTGTCCTGATGCAATTCAGTGAGACCTTGCCCTTAGCTGTCACTTGCGACGCATCACCCTTCGGCGTCGGCGCTGTCCTCAGCCACACCCTCCCAGACCAGAGAGAAGCACCCATCGCTTTTTTCTCCAGGACTCTGACCAAACCGGAGCGGAACTATAGCCAGCTGGACAAAGAAGCTTTGGCTATAGTTGCCGCCGTTAAACGTTTTCACGAATACCTGTATGGCCGCCCGTTCACCATCGTGACGGATCACAAGCCATTGCTGGGCATCCTCGCCGGAAACCGAGCCACGCCAAACATCTTGTCACCCCGGATGACAAGATGGTCTGAATTCCTGGCAGCCTACAGTTACGAACTGTTACACAAGCCAGGTAAGAAAATTTTGCACGCGGACGCTTTAAGCCGCTCGCCTCTACCTGACTCTGAACCTGACCCAGCACCAACAACAAACACCCTAAGTATCGAGAGCTTACCTATTACCGCATCTGACATTGCCAGAGAAACCGTTAAGGACAGGCGCCTGGCACGAATCTTACACTGGTTAGAAAAAGGCTGGCCGGAAAAAGACAATGACGAGACTTTTAAAACATTCCGCCAGCGCCAGACTGAACTTTCACTACTGAGAGGGTGTATCCTATGGGGTGACCGGGTAGTAATTCCGGACAGATTGCAAGAAAGGGTCTTGGAGATGCTACATGAGGGTCATCCTGGCATCGTCAGGACTAAAGCCCTGGCCAGAAGTTATGCTTGGTGGCCAGGGATGGACAAACAAATTGAGGCATGGGTCGCCAAATGCCACCGGTGCCAGGAGACCAGATCCAGCCCACCCGCAGCACCTATCCGGGACTGGGAAACACCACGGGGGCCCTGGTCCAGAATCCATCTTGACTTTGCTGGCCCCACAAATGGACATACTTTTTTAATCACGGTTGACGCGTACTCCAATTGGTTGGAAGTTAGCGACATGAAGTCCACTACCACAGAGGCCGTCGTAAAAGAACTGTGTAAACTGTTTTCCACACACGGCCTCCCAGACGTCGTCGTCTCGGACAACGGGCCCCAGTTCACTTCCATCGACTTTGAACGGTTCCTGGCAGAAAGGGGTATCCGCCACGCATTAACAGCACCGGCGCATCCGGCGGCGAACGGTAGGGCAGAACGGATGGTCCAGTTTACGAAAAAGACCCTCCGGAAAATGGACCACGGGGAGATCAGCGACAAAATCAACCGACTGCTCTTCGTACAGCACATCACTCCCAATACTACAACCAACAAGAGTCCTGCAGAGCTTCTGATGGGCAGAAAGCTGAGGTCCCCACTTGACAGACTGCACCCGACTTATAACCCGGAGCGGCCCCCAGACTCCAGCTCCAGGTACCGGACATTTAACCCAGGTGACTTAGTCTATGCAAAAAACATGACGGGGGACCCCCTATGGATCCCAGCCGTCATAACTCAAGTCACTGGTCCACGGTCGTACCGGCTCCAAACCATCGATGGGCGAGCCTGGAAGCGACATATCGACCAGCTCAGGTCAAGAACAGCGACTGACCTCAACCCCCAAGACACGAACCAAGGGGGGAGGGAATACCCGGAAAGACAATCGCAGGAAAAAATAAAACAGAAATACTCACCGGAACACAGCCATCGCGAGTCCCCTCCGGAGAAGAGCAGTCTGGCCAGCTCTACCGACTCAGAGAAGCCAAGCGGGAGCGGCGAAATCCGTGACTCAACCGACCCGGTAGGCCGAGGCGGGAGCCACGGCGAAAGAACCGGCCCGATCATCCAGCCGGTTCGCACAGAGGCAGGAGCAGCCAAAAATATGACCGCTCCGGCCGAGTTACAGCAAGCAAGTGAGTTGCGCAGGTCAACTAGGACTCGACGGAGCCCCGCCTACCTGCGTGACTACACCACGTGATGGACCATACCAAGAGGGGAGGGGTGTTATGTCTTGAATTGGTATACTCGAAATCCCCGAGCCTTGATTGGCTAAGGCGCGGGGATTTCTGATTGGCCAGGCGAGCCGCGCTGATTGGCCCGATTGAAGTCTCCCGCGATTGGTGCAAACCAAGAGCGGGAGACTTGAATCGCTGCCATTGGCCGCGGCCGCCGCTGCGAGAGGTATAAAAGCCGCGGGCTTTTTGCCTTTCGCCGGTTCGGTTCTCCCATTGTTAATAAAGAGCTTTGAATGAAAGTCACCGACTCTGATCGTCTTTTTGCGGACACGACAGAGCTCAATTGTGATTGTAAGTCAAGGACTACCCATGGTGCCAGTTTTGAACCAAGAAAGGATTTCTTTCAAATGGTTTGCACAGCTCCAGAATCCTCATCAGTCTTTTGTGATTTCCAGCCTTCAAAAAATTTTGGAAGATAATGCCCATTCCTAACACAAATGGAAGTTGGGAGAATAGAGGGCAGAGGGTGTGATCTTTGGAATGAAGAAATAATTGAAAATGAAAAAAAGTTTGGCTATGTTAAGCCTGTAAAATCTAGGGCCCTTGAAGATATTTTTGGGAGTGACCAAAACTTTCCATTTGTAAATGAGTCTAGTTGAAACCTTGTTTATATTTTATTTTCCAATGCCAATTTGTTTCATTCAGCTTTGACTATATATCATTGACTAAAACATGGTAGAAAGGATTCAGGAAGGTTTTTATCAGTACATGTAGTCCTTAACTTACAACAGTTCATTTAGTGACTGTTCAAAGTTACAATGGAACTGAAAATAGTGACTTATGACCATATTTCCCACTTACAACCCTTGCAGAATCCCCATGGTCACATAATCAAAATTCAGATGCTTGGCAACAGGTTCATATTTATGATAGTTTTAGTGTTTAGGGGTTATGTAATCACCTTTTATGACCTGAAAAGCATAGTAAACGTGGAAGCCAGATTCATTTAACAACTGTGTTAATAACGACTACAGTGATTCGCTTAACAAGAAAGATTGTAAAATGGGGCAAAACTCACCTAACAATTGTCTTGCTTAGCCACAGAAATTTTGGACTCAATTGTGGTTGTAAGTCAAAGTAGTCTTGAATTAAATTACTAATAAAATTAGTATTAATATCATTAAAAGGAGCACATAACCATAAACATTGCCTGTTATGGAATAAATCACAGTAGAATCTAAACCTGAGAAATACAGAATGTAGAATGCCCTTTTCAACAATAGCTGCAGATCTCTTCATTTTTCTACTGTTAACATACCTCAGAATTAGTGGTCTTCTGTCACTGAATTGTTACATATGACCTTTCTGTTTCTCTCTACTTGATATCTAGTTCCTGTTCATAGTTCTCTGAAAATAAAATACTTTTCAAAGATTTAATGTGGAAAATTATTTCACCTGGAAAAAAATTGGAGCACAGTTTGTTAGAATTAAATCTTATTCAATTAAGTGCAATTTACTTCTGAGTACATGTGGAAAGAATTGAGTTCTTTATATTGTTCAAATTGCTATTTCTAGAGTAGCAAGTGTTTTTTAAAAAAACTGATTTTTTTTAGTTTTATTTTTGATTGGAAGTATTGAAATATCATAAACAGACTTCATTAAAGCAAATGAGAAAAGCACCCTGGTAAAATTATATATGCAAAATATGGAAAAACTGTAGTTTATATAATTTATAGGAGAGGATTGGACATAGAGATTTTCTAGAATATTTTTGTGTGATCTCAATGGTGATATCCAGCTTTATGGTACCAGGAGTCATAACTATACATTAAATAACAAAAAGTGTTATATATTTCAGGTTATTGGATTTGGGAAAGACTGGGGAAACGATCAAAGCAGATTTATGTGTAGAAAGGACTGCAAGATTAGCACAAGGCTATTTTTGATGTGGTTTTTCCATGTAAAAAAGAAAATCAATATTTATTGGCTACTTATGTGGATAGTTTTCTGGAACAGAATTCTAACAGATTATAGCCATAGTCTGACTTGTAGACAGTGCCAACTCAATATTACATTGACTGATAATATCATCACCCATCAATATGCAGGTTAGACTTCTTAGAATGATTTGGAAGAAGAGGCAGAAATGACAACCTCTAAATTTTGGCACTATAGGCCAAGGCCTACTCAGCCTTAGCTTAAAGCTGGCCCTGTTGTTAGGGATACAGTAGTTTTGTTAAGTGACTTTTTAAAGTGAAAGCAGGTTGGTAACAGAATAAAGTCTTCTGTGAAATATTCATAAAATACTTCATTATTTATAAAACAAGGGCAAATAAGCAATTGGGAAACCATGCTAATTTAAACTAAAACAAATCTTATTTCTGACACAGAAGCAATTCTTTTGAGAATTATTCAAAATTTCAGAGCATCCTGGTCTTGTCAGCCTGGATTTTTAAAAGCTCATTTACAATTTGATACATCTTGTTTATTTGTTAAACACATTCATAACTTGCTGAATCAACCTGGACTCCCATGTTTATTTCTAAATCATTGCCCTCAGTGAGGATTAATTCCAGGGAAGCATTTTTTTTTTAAAGTTACAAGGTTGGAAAACAGATATAGATTCAAAAGATAGATGTAGAATGAATTGCTGTTTGATCCTTTTTATAATCAAAGATTGTTTGTTGGACCTCATTTTGTACTGAACAAATAAAGTAATTCTTCAAAACAATTCATATGAGACTGGTTTGCAAGGAAAGAAGAGGGACAATATAATAAAGTAGTTTACCAAAACTGATGGCCATTGCAGATGATAGATTTTGCAGTTGTTCTAAGACTGCTTATATCGATACATTCTGAATTAGACATTTCTGCTAACACTGAATTATTGTAATTTTGAATGTTATGTTTTAACATCTTCAATAAACAACCTAAGGTAAAAAAAATGTTATCCTTTTTGAAAACTTTCTCGTATTTGATAGCAGTGTTGTCCTCAAGCAAATGGTTCTAGATTCCTTTAAAATTTTCAATGGTTTGATGGCTTAAGGATCATGATTTTGGGGGAAGGGGTTAGTAACTGTATTACAAATATCTAGTCACATATTTATTACAAAGAGGAGCATCAGAGTACTGGTACTATTCATCTTCACTGGGCTTGTCAGAAGAAGAGGCCAAAAATGTCTTTGAATTGTTTTCCAAAATTGTTTTAAAATGGTCCAAATAAGATGAACAAATGAACAGAACAGATGTTCTCAAAAACTTCTGCAAGTTGCACCATTGGAAATATCATAGTTTCATAGCATGTTTGGAGTGATAACAAGGATTAAGCTAATAACAAAATACAATGAATATTGTATACGTGTGTATGTGTGTTTGTGTGTGTGTGTGTGTGTGTATCTGTACACACACAGTATATATTTAGATAGATAGATAGATAGATAGATAGATAGATAGATAGATAGATAGATAGATAGACAGACATAGAATGTGACTCATTTAGATCCTGCCTCAGTTAGTGACTGTTTGCAGTTATTAACAGTGATTAAAAATGATATGACCCCAAATAAGATCATGGTAACCTCTTTAACTGATGTTGCCCGTTCCGATTGTTGCTAAAGAAGAGTATCAATACACACACACACACACACACACACACATACACACATATGTATATTTGTGTATGTGTATTTTGGACTTAATGAATAAAAGCAAAGATAATTAAAATTTGATTTGTTAACAAAATTCGTATAACTAATTAAAATACAAAAATATTTTTGACATTACTTTTGTCAATAACCTGTATCAGTACAGATTTATTTTGTTGTCATGTTTTATTCCAGCTGCTATTAAAAGCCATTACTTTTAGAAAACATGAAAAGTTTTCCTTTAAATGTTATCACATGCTACTTTTCATAAACCTGGCCATTTAAATTTTGTTTAAAAAGCACAATCATAATATCTGCAAGACTAAAAGTACTCTGAAAAAAATATATCTGTCATACTACTGCCATACTGCCACTTTGTGACAGATACAAACTTAACCCTCTTATCCAGGAGTGTCAGACTCGCTTTCATTGAGGGATGCATCAGGGTTGTGTTTAACTTTGGGGGGGCCAGGAGGGTGTAACCAGAGGGAGTGACCAGCTCAACGTCACTCACAGAGGCTTCATTTTTGACCGCAATGGCCTCCTACAGTCCTCTGCCAGTGAAAATAGAGCATGGGAGGGCCTCAAGTGGCCTTCCCAAGCTCTGTTTTCTCTGGCAGAGACACCGCTGGCGGGTAATTCTCTGTTTCCAGGGTTGGCTAGATCTAAGCACTTTGTGGTCTGGATGTGGCCTGCGGGCCTTGAGTTTGACACCCCTGCTCTAATCAATCCCTATTTAATCCATAGCCAACAGGCATGAGAATGTACAAGAGACAGGAGTTTGCTGAGGTGGCTGGTTCTTGATTGCTGGGAGCTATTTCTTGAAGACAGAAAAACATGCTTTCCTTTCTAGAAGAGCAACATTGCTACATAAAGAATCTTGGGTGGCTGTGTGGGGAAGGATATTTTGGCTATTTGCCATTTTTCAAGTTGGGTTGATCCAAACAGCTCAATATAAATGTAGGCATGTATTGGAATAGCTAGTAGCAGTGTCTGTGGAGATTCTCAGTCATCCATTGTTGTCCCAAAGGTGCTTTTCAAGAGGCAACTGGACTTTCTTGTTTCTCTTTGAAGATGTTTTGCTTCTCATCTAAGAAGTTCCTTCAGTTCACCATCCAACTGTTAAGCAAGACAGTTGTTAAGGCAGTTTTGTCCCTTCTTATGGCCTTTCTTGCCATAGTATTCAGTGAATCACTGCAGCTGTTAATGGTTGTTAAGTGAATCTGGCTTTTCATTGACTTTGCTTGTCAGAAGGTCACACAAGGTGATCTCATGACCCCAGCACACGGCAACTGTCATAGATGATTTAGATGCCAAGCATCTGAATTTTGATTTGTAACTTCATGCAGTCAGAATTAAGTTTTTATATATTAAAATGTCATAAAAACTTACCAGCTCATTCAATATTACAAGATTTGGGTGAAAATTCCAAGCATGTTATGGCATTCTTAAAATGAGATTATAATGTGACATTGCATTTCCTTTCCCTAATCCACCAAGTTTGGTGACATTATATGCCACAACTTTATTTCAGGTGAGCTAAACATCTATAGGACGATTACAATGTAGTTTACCTAAAACAAAACAAAACCCAAACCCAGTTTTAGTTATGATTCTTGATTAAATTAAAGAATACATGTCTGTTCATTGTGTTCCTCAATCAAATGGATGGTGTCAATTAGAACACTTTAAAAGAAGTGGTTTCAAAAATGCTTTTATGTTGCTTCTCTAGCAACCCCTAGTTGCATTCTTCCTCTCTGGTTCCTTTACTCTGGCATGGCTACTTTAGAAAAGATGCAGCAGCAATTGCCATTCTAAGCAACTAGTAATTAAAACATGCAAATGATCGCTGACTTCATTTCCCCTTGGGGAAGGTGACAACCTACTTGCAGGTTTCTGTAATGCTTTGGTTGGATTTTCTTCCCAAGAGTGTTTTCTTGAAGAGTTTAGAGTGTTTTCAAGAATGTATTAAAAAATGCAGACAACGGTATGGCTCAGCATCTTAGAAATATTTCCTAAAGTTTTGTGACAAAATATTTATTAAATACCTTGTGAGGCTGTGAATTTCCTCAGTGTGTTTTTGCTATTTCAGGTCTGCTGTTCTACAGAAAGTTTGGTAGGACTGATACATTTATTTGACAAGACTCTTGAAAACTTGTGCCAGAAGAATTCCCTTAGTATGTTTTTACCCCCCCCCCCCCACTTTGCAAAACAGTATTGACACTAATGTACAAATGGTTTATTAGAAGAATAGGGACTTCCTCATTGGCAATGGTAACCCAACCATATCCTTTCTTCTGTTCTTCTTAAAAGCCCTTGTATTGCTAACATGGGTTTAGTAATGCAGCTAAAGTTTATATGCCATATGTTCATGACCCAGGGAAGAAAGGTGATACTGTTTGCATGTCTCCATAGCGACCTTATTCTTGGCCTGATGCCTGTGATCTGGCCTGTTCACAAAGCATCAAACCCAGCTGAATTATTTAGTGCCACTAGAGAAAAATATAGCAACAGGCTCCTGCTGAAAAGCTATGGAGAGGAGCAAGGTGACATCAGTAGTAATTCTGGGACTGCAAGGGGTCTTAACAGCAAGGTGGCAGATCAGTTTATTAAAGGATTTACTTTTTCCTCCCCCCCACCCTTTCTTTTTCTAAATTTATACAGATGCTCCTCCTTTCCCCTGCAAGGATTAGCAGAGTCAGTTTCATTAAGAAACTTTGCAAGTATTTCTTCTTGGCACAGTTTTAGCTGCATTTTCACTTTTATCTTTAGGCCAAGCGAAGCCTGGAGAGAGCTACACATTGGTAACTTTTCCTGGGAGTTGGTGCTTGTTACTTTGAGGTAAATAGGAATTCTACTGGACAGAAATGGATAATAACTGTAGGAACCTGGGAGAAATATTTTTACTACTAATTCTAAATGAAGAGCTATTTGGACAGCTGCTCTTGGAATAACAGATACAATTTTCATATTAAAAATGTATGGCCCATGCCCTCAAGACTTGGCTCAGCTGTACCTCCATGTACAATCCTTCAGCTTCATGGGAAGCCACCACACACCACAGCCTATTATGTGTAATAGGAACCAGATGGTTCAATGTTAATCTGCTATCCTGACAACTATCCTTGTATAAGACACAAGTCAGACCTTGAGTAACATGTATGATGTATGCATCTGCAAACATTTTGGAACTGTGAGGCTGATTTGGATATGCATTTCTATAAACAGATGTTAGGATCAGACTACACAAATAATTAAACAAGGAATGACTGCTTGTTTATTTACTTCCCTTTTCTTTTCTCCTGCAGTGGAGCTGAGAAGCAGAGGTTAGAAATTTTCACATTTGTTGTTGGTTAACTGATGAATAACCACAATTTATGGTCTGGATATGATGACTTGATTAAAGTGACAGGATAAATGATGTTTTTGGTGGGAACTAGCATATTATACAAACCCAGCCATCCTGTGGTTTTATTTATTTATTTGTTTGTTTATTTATTTATTTATTCAGTTTATGCTGATCTCATATGCATGGCTTTGGGTAACTCATACAGTTAGAAACAAAAAACCAAAAGGATTAAATAGTTACAAATAGCCAACTAAAATTGAAAACCACTAAACCTGATGAAAAATAGTTTAACACTTAATTTGCAGGAGAGTACAATCTATGTGTGATGTCTCCATGGTTAAAGACACTGAGCTGGAAAGCTGACACCCTAGGTTTAAGATCTGAATCCTATGCAAGGAGGTAAATTCTACTGGGGTGGGATTCTACCAGTTCAGACTGGTTCTATAGAATCGGTTGTTATTACTCTGCACAGTCCAGAGAACCAACAAATTATGCTCCTGTTGGCCCCTTCTCTCTCCACCCGCCCCTCCCCTCCTTAGTCAGTCCTTATCACGCATGCGTGATATCACACACATGCCTAATATCCCCTCGCTGTCTTACTGCTTCGCCCAGAAGGCTTTCCTGAGGCCCAGGAAGCAAAAAGGGTTGTGTGGGGTTTGGGATGGGGGGGGCTGCTGTGCCCCCCACTCACATGTCCCACACATACCCTAACTCCCCCCAGGAGGCTTTCCTGCGGCTCAGGAGGCCCAAAAACAGAGCACGGGGTGTGTGCGTGCTACACTCCATTTTTTGTCTTCCTGGGCTCCAGGGAAGCCTTCTGGGAGCAAAAGTGCCCCCTCCAGGAAGCTTCCAGTAGACAAAAAAATGGGGGGGGGGTGCTTCAAAAAAAGAAGAAGCCATGCCCACTCAGTCACATGGCCATGCCCACCTAGGCACACCCACCTAGCCGCCCCACAGAAACGGTTGTTAAAAAATTTGAATCCCACCCCTGGTGAACTCCCATTACTTGCCCCAAACTGCCTGCCTTGCAGTTTGAAAGCATGCAAATACAAATAGATAAATAGGTACCACTTCATTAGAAAGGTAATAGCATTCCATGCTTCTTGATGTGTAGTCATGCTTGCCACATGACCATGAAAATGTCTTCTAACAATGCTGGCTCCCTCAGCTAGGAAACAGATATGTGACCCTAAAGTCAGAAACTACTGGACAAGGGAAACCTTTCCAATTTATACAACAGTAATGCAACCAACTAACAGGAGCCACGCTACTACTGGGTTCCCAAGAATAATGACAAAGCCATGTGTTGAGAGCAAATAATTGCACTTCAACATTACAAAATAAACTGAATTAAGCTTTTAATTTGATTTTGGCTGAAGTCTCAGTAGGGAATTTAGGGCTTGGTTGGGTTAATTACTTTATGATGATAAATCATTTCCTCACCTTTAGCAGTTTCTCTTTAGTGGCTTCATATATTTGCGAGGTAGATAAAGAGATGCTTGAAGAAACTTACCTGACAACATAAGAACAGGATGAACCGTTGGTTTACTATAAGGCTTCCAGTGAGGACAAGGTGGATCAAAGATGTTTCCAAAGAAGTAACAATGATGTTACAGCTGAAATTGCCAACTGGATGTGAGATCTGAACAGTGAAATCTCTGGAGAAAGAACAGATTGTGAGATTGCCTATAAGCATTCTGGACAGCAACTCCTCATGAATAGATGGCAAGTCTGATGTTTCTATGATCAGCTTGTGGGTAGTTAGGGATCTTATCAAAGGTGTATCATAGGCTGTAATGTATTATGTAAGGACATAAGGTTTGGCCAATCCTCATTTCTTAATTACTTTGGATTTAAATTTTTATTGTTTCTGAAGTATTGCAAATCTCTGGAATGGCAATTCTTACGGCATTCACCAGGTAAGTTTTTCTTCAATACTTTACATATGAGTTTAAGGATTAATTCAGTTTCTTTGGAATTAACAGCAAAAAATCATGATCAGATAATTGATTTTTAGAAAGTTATAAATGGACTTAGAGTCTGCATGGATTTAACAACATTTGGAAAATAATTCTTCTTTGTTCATGTTTTCAACTCTTCCCAGTTATTCATATTTTTGTATCTGCAAGAAAGCATGACTAGATAGAACTTTGAAGGTTGGACACCAAAAGCACCAGAAGGAAATAAAGACTATAATTAAAGAAGAATACTTAAACTTGACCTGATAATGCAGACTGCAGCAAAGTCTGTTAACAAATGATGCATTGAGCAATAATTGTGAACAATGGACTTTGAAGCTACCTTTAAAGATCTCTGCCATTATTGATAGATGATGTTATTGAAAAGATACAAGTTTTACTGGGCAAGACTGAAATTGATTTAAATGTGGACTAATAATAGGCTATATAATAGGCTTCAATAAGGATCTGCAAAAAAAATGTAACATCTTTTTTCTTTTTTTCTTTTTTGAAAAAGATTTTATTAATTTTCTACAGACAAACAAGACAAACAAAACATAAAAACATCAACTCTCATATGTACATCAAGTGTGTCAGTTGGTTCATCATTTTTGTGCATTCATTCTGTAGTCTCAATTACAATTATGTTACATAACAACTCATATCGTCAATCCAAACTTATGTATCCTAATATCACTAAAAAAAAAATTATTTTTGACTATATTTTTAATCATTCATGCTTTATGAGCTAACAATACTTTAAACCAATTTACTCTATAACAAATCCTATAATCATATCATATCAATCCTTAAAAAACCCTTTATAAATATAATGTCAAATAACAAAATAATAGCAAAACATTCTAACATTCTAAATATTCTATTGTCGTATTTTATCATCTAGCCATTTATAAAAAAGATCCCAAATTTCATAAAATTGTTTATCCTCTTGCTCTCTAATTTCAAATGTCAATCTGCTCATCTCAGCACATTCTAATAATTTCTTCCTGTAATGGTATTTTCTCATTCTTCCAATTTTTAGCAAATACAATCCTAGCCGCTGTTAATACATTTACAATCAGGTATTTCAAATCTTTACTATATATATCAGGTAAAATTCCCAATAAGAAGATCTCCGGTTTCAAGTCTATATGTTTCTTTGTCATTTTTTCCAACCACATGTGAATTATAGTCCAATATTTTCTAGCATCCTCACAAGTCCACCACATATGGTAATACGAGCCGGGTATCTGATGACATTTCCAGCATTTTTCATATTTGTTCTTGAACATTCTTGCTATTCTTTTCGGAGGAAAGTGCCACCTGTAAAACATCTTATACAAGTTTTCTTTATATGCTGTTGACATTGCCATTTTATAATTTTGAGACCACAATTTCTGCCATTTCTCTAAATCAATCCCATATCCAAAATTCTTCCCCCAAACAATCATAGTTTCTTTAACTTGTTCTTCCTCTAATTTAATTCCCAGTAAATAACCATATAGTTTTTTAATCACCTTCTCATCAGTACCCATCAAAATCTTATCTAAATCAGTCTGTTTATCATAAAATCCCTCCGTTTTGGAATCTTCATCATACCTTGAATGTATTTGTGCATATGAAAACCAATTCATCCTTATACCTTGTTCCTCTAAGTTTTGGATCGATTTAAGTTCACCCTTTTCATCTAAAAGTTCCCCATATCTGTTTGTTCCTTCTTATAAATTATAGGATAGGAAAATGCTTCAATGGTCGATAACCAAACTGGAATTTTCAAATAACATTGTCTTTTTATCTTCTCCCAATTTAACCACAAAGACTCCCGTACATAATGTCTTCTAAAATAACCCTGTGTTTTAGTTCCCTTATACCATAAAAAAGCATGCCAGCCCAGCAGCAAGTCATGCCCTTCTAATGTCAGCAACCTATATTTCCTTAATGTTATCCATTCTTTAACCCACATCAAACTTGCAGCTTGATAATACAATTCCCAATTAGGCAGGCCAAAACCTCCTCTAATTCTAGCATCTTGCAGAAGCTTTAGCTTTATTCTCCCTTTTTTACCTTGCCATATAAACTTCAACATAATTTTATTTAAATCTTCAAAATAGTCTTTTCCAAGCCTAATTGGTATTGTTTGAAACAAAAATAAAATTCTAGGTAAGATATTCATCTTAATTGTCGAAATTCTCCCTATTAATGACAATTGCAAGTTTTCCCACTTCTTCAAATCTGTAATTATCTGTTGTTTAAGTTTAATATAATTATTCTCCTTTAATGTGCTACATCTTGTTGTCAAATATATCCCCAGATACTTAACCTTATTTGTAACTTAAATTTTCAAAAGGTCTGCCAGTTCTTCTCTCTGTCTCAATAGCATATTCTTTGTCAAAATCTTTGTTTTGTCTTTATTTATTTTCAAACCAGCCACCTCTCCATATGCCTCTATCCTTTCCAGTAACTTTGGAGCTGTTTCTAGCGGATCTTCCAAAATAAAAGCTAAATCATCAGCAAAAGCTTGTAGCTTAAATTCTTCCTTCTTAATTTTCATTCCTTTTATGCTGTTATCATCCCTAATATTTCTATTCAACACTTCCAAGGTCAACACAAATAGCAAAGGAGATAGGGGGCATCCTTGTCTTGTGCCTTTCCTGATATTAATAAAATCTGTAAGTTCCCCCTCCATCATTACCCTTGCTGTCTGTTTATTATATATGGCTTCTATTGCTTGAATAAATTTTTTAGCAAAACCCATCTGCTCCAATAATAATAACATGAATCTCCAGTTCACGTTGTCAAATGCTTTTTGAGCATCTAGGAATATCAAAGCCATTTGTTTTTCAGGATGAGCCTCATAGTATTCCAAAGTGTCCAAGATTACTCTCATATTGTCTCTAATTTGTCTCTTTGGCAGAAATCCATTTTGATCTGGGTGAATAAAATTATTTAAATATTTTTTAAGTCTTTCTGCTAAGATTGAAGCAAAAATTTTATAGTCTGCATTCAATAAAGAAACAGGTCTATAATTCTTAATTTGCAATGGGTCAGTCTCTTCCTTTGGTATAAGTGTAATATAAGCCTCTGACCATGTTTTCGGTATTATCTTTTTTAACATAACTTCATTCATAACTTCTAACAATGGAATGCTCAATGATTCTTGAAATGTTTTATAGAATTCTGCTGGAAGCCCATCTGGACCCGGTGCTTTCCCATTATTTTGTCTCTTAAATGCTTCATTTAGTTCCATCATTGTTATATTGCTTTCTAGCATTTCTTCAGTCTCTTTAGGTACCTTTGGTAAATTAGCTTCCTGTAAATACTGTTTAACTTTTTCTTCATCAATATTCTCTTGTTTATATAGTTGTCCATAAAAATCTCGAATAATTTCTTTTTTCTCCTTATTCCCATAACAAACTTGGCCTTGTTCGTCTATTAACTTCAATATTTTTCTTGATTCCTTCTCTTTTCTCAATTTATATGCTAGCCATCTACCTGGTTTATTTGCATCTTCAAAATAATTCTGTTTAGAGTTTCTAATTTTCTGTGCCAGTTCTTCTTTCTCTATTAATTCCATTTTATGTTTGATTACATCCAGCTTCAATTTAATATCCTTTTTCTGTGGCATTTTCTGTAATTCTTTTTCAAGAATTTTATACTCATCTTCCAAGGCCTTAGAAGCTTGCCTTTTCCTAATATTCTTTTTCCTTGTATAATCTATTATCAAACCTCTAGCGTATGCCTTCATTGTATCCCACACATTCTGCGTTGAAGTATCTTCTTTTTTATTTTCTCTGAAGAAAAAAGCCAATTCCTTCTCCATCCATTGTATAAAATCTTTCTCCTTTAAAATGGTATTATTTAATGTCCATCTCGATCTTCTTTTTTGTCCTTTCCATTTAATTGTCATTGGGCTATGATCTGCCCAAGTACTTGTTTCAATATTTGTTTCTTTAATATTGGATATTAATTCTGTTGAGATCCAGACCATATCTAATCTGGACCATGATAAATGTCTATTTGAATAAAAAGTATATTGTTTAGCTTTAACATTTCTTTCTCTCCAAATATCTTTTAAAGTTAATTCATCTGTCATTTTAAAAAAAGACCTTGGGAGAGCCTTTCTATTTTGTTTTGTTGTTGTTGCTATATAGTCCAATTTATTGTCCACAATTCCATTAAAATCTCCCATCATAATTATATTAACATAGTCCAGTCCAATTATTTTCATGTGTAGCTTTTTATAAAACTCTTCTTGTTTATCATTCGGAGCATAAATTGCAATCAAGAGTATTTTTATATTATTGTCCATTATTTCTACCATTAATACTCTTCCATCTTCATCCGTGTAAATCAATTTTGCTGGGATAGCCTCTTTAATGTATAGAACCACTCCTCTTTTCTTACATTGAGTCAAAGAAGTAAATATTTTCCCCAATTTTGGCTGTAATAACAATTGTTCATGTTGTTTTTTAATATGAACTTCTTGTAAACAAATTATATCAAATTTTAATTTCTCTAATTTATGAAAAGTTTTCCTTCTTTTAACAGCTGAATTAAGCCCATTTATATTCATTGTAATCAGTTTTTTTTTCTTCCATGATTATGCTTTATATTTAGGTCTAACCGCTCTCGTGGATCTCACTTCACGCTGTTCTTTGCTATCCATCTGTCCCCCTACTGCTCCTTTCTCTTTTTCAGTCTCCAATTGTTCCTCTTGAAACTCAATTAATGAGACCTCTATCTCTGCTTCCTCTCTTCTTCCTCCAAAAAATTCTGCATGGAAAAGTTCTGCTTTCTCAATTGAATCAATTCTATATCTCTGCTCTTGCCACCTAAACATTAGTCCTTCTGGAATCAGCCATCTATAATTCACTTCGTTTTCCAATAGTATTTTGGTCAGGAATCGATATTCTCTTCTCATCTCTCTCACTCTTCTGGGTATTTGTTTTAAAACCACAACCTCTTTACCTTTGTATTTCAATGTTTTCTCTCTTACTACTTGTAATATTTGCGTTTTAATGGATTTTTTGGTAAATCTAATATGGACTTCCTTGGGTAATTTATTTCTCATCGCATATCTTGTATAAACTCGATATATCTCATCTATTCCATCCATCATCTTTTCCTCTGTAATTTCCAAAGCATCTGCCAAAATTTCTATCATTACCGCTGCCAAATTTTCTCCTTTTTCCTCTTCTATATTTTGAAATCTAAGGTAAAATTCTGACCTTTCCATCTCCCACCTCAACATCCCACCTTTTTCTTGTTCAACCGCTGTTAGTCTACTGTCAATATTTCCAATCTTCTTCTCTCTTTGTTTTCCTTCTTCCTCGATTTTTTGGAATCTCTCCTCATACTTGACCATCATTTGTTTAATATTTTCCACTTTTTCATCCGTCTTCTCCGTTCTTTGTTCAATGTTCTCTATCCTTTGTTCAATGGTGTCTGATTTTATCTTGAGATCTTATATTCCTTGCATAATCATCTGTAAAGTTACTTTTTCTTGTTCTTTATCTTGCTTTAACATTGTCTGAATTAAACGTTGTCCTCCAGCTGGTGGGGAAGCAGAGGTAGAAGCAGAAATGCCAGATGGTATTGGTTTCCTGCTCATTTCAATGCTTCCAAAGCTTCAAATTCTTCTTGACATTTAATCCAACTGCTAGAGCAGCCAATTATAATCCAAAATGGAAAACTCCAATAGTAAAAGACACAAAACCAAAAAAGAAACAGGAAAAAAGGAAGAAGAAAGATCTTCAGGTTCTTCTAAACCCTAATCCAATTACGAGATAGTCCACCATGAAAAAGGAAAAAATAAAAAGGCAAAAACAAACAAATCCAAAAATAATAATATTGATTGAGAGCAAAGAAAAGAAAAAGCAAAAAGCAAAAAGAGAAAAGACAAAAAGTTCCTTCAGATTCTTCACACCTTAATCCAATTAAAAAGTCTCAATAATCCAAAAAAAAAACAATAACAAAGTGGTCCAAAAAACATAAATAGGAAAAGCAAAAAAGTCCCAATAAAAAAAAAAAGAAAAATAAAGAAGAAAAAAGAAAAAAAAAACTCTGAGGCTTTCCCTTTAAAATAAAAGGCAAAAATAAGAATATTACTAGAATTGAAATTTAGAAAAAGGCTAGCGAATGGGGTATATATAAGAAAGCACACTGCACTTTGTTTATTTATCCAAGGCTCTTGTTATGACTCTCTTCTCCAGCAGCTTCAAAGCAGCTTCAGAACAGCTTCCAGTATTATTGATAACAGTCCAGGAAAGCACCTGCAATAATATTTTGCTGTGCTCTCCCTCTATCTTATCACGTTAAAATGTCCTTGAGAAGAGGTCTTTTTGCAATTCTCTCCAGTTCAAATAAAATACTTTCAAGCCTCTAGTTGGCAGTGTTACAAAGTTTCTTAATGCTCTTTCTCCCCCCCAACCGGAAAAAAGGAATAATATATACAGAAAAAAAAAGAAAAAATAGCCAAAGGAAGCCTCTATCCTAAAGAAAATTAAAAAATCAAAGGGAGCCTAAAATATATATATAAAAGAAAATTCAATCCGGTTACCTACAAAGTCACAATAAAATCTTTCCCGAAAAATATAGAGAAAAGAAAAAAAAAAACACCCCAAGCCTCAATTTGACATCACTTTAAAAAACGCCGCTCAAACAATTTCAATCAAAAAAAAATCTCACAGCTTCCTTCTCTCTTCAGAATGAACTTTCCAACCTCAGCAAATTTACAACACTAAAGAGTTTTTCTCACCCAGCCGACACACTTCACTCCAATCACTTTCTTTCCGGAGCTGTCCTGACTTCAGCAGCTATGGAGGCTGCCTCTCCGCCGCCAGCAAAAGGGCTTCTTCCGGATCTAACCAGAGATTTTGCGATATCTCTGGGATCCTGGAACAGTGCCCTTCACAATCACCGTCTCTACAGGACGGTTTAGGTCCGTTAGGACCGACCAGGGGCGAAAATATCAGCTACGATCTCAGAGCCCCGAGATCGCAGCTGTATCGCCGGAACGAAGCTCCGCCTTCTCCATAACATCTTTTTTCTATATCATTTTTAATGTCATTTTTAGATTCACATTTGAATCTTCCCTTGTCTCTATCTTGTCCAGTAAAAACCAGTTCCTCTTCTATAACCTACTTTCACTGTAGCCTTCTTCAGTTTGCCATTGCTTCCTTGGAAAGTATTTACCATAGTCTCCATATGCAAAAACTGTTTACTGATATTGGAACTTACAGGCTTTTGCATTAGGTGACCATATAGTCCCAAGCAGATAAAATTGGTCACATAGTTGCAATTTTAGCATCCATATGATTTTTTTCTTTTTGAGTTAACTTGAGCTTGGAACAAGAAAAAAATGCCCTTTATAACTAAAAGATAATTCAGAAGTACTTAGCACCACTGATTTTTTTTCTGAACTGAATATACTACTCTGAATGAAATGTCAGAAAGTTAACACAAGTGGAGCTAAAATACCCAATGAATGACCTTTTGATATTTCTAAAATTGCAGTATTTTGTGTGCGTGTTTGTTTGTATGTATGCTTTAATCTGCTGTTGTTCAAAACACACACAGACTGGAATAAGAACAGAAAGTAGTAATGAGTTGAAATATACAGTGTTTTGATTTTTCACTTCAAATTTAATGAACAGCTATATTAAGAGATACATTCTTTTTTAAGAGATGAATGGCAATATTTTGATACAACCCAAGTAGGGCTACACTTATTTAAAACATATTAAAACATTTATTTCATGAAAAGCACAACCAGTATTAATTATTCCTTAGTTTAGATTTTCATATTTAGTCAAAATATGATCCAGATCCCACTAAGAAAATATAGTCCTTTTAAGATTTGGTTCCTTTTGCATTACTGAGTTTATGGCAGAAAAATCTGAAATTTGACAATGGGAAAGTGAAAATTGAGCCTGCTGAAATCAGACGGGAGATTATTTGGTATATGCACATGGATTTAAGTGGTCCAATTCTTTTTCTCAACATTGGCAACCTTAAGATAGGGGAATTTCAACTCCCAGAATTCCAACTCCTTGTTGGCTGGGGAATTCTAAGAGTTGAAGTCCACCCATCTTAAAGCTGCCAATTTGAGAAACACTGTTTAAAGAAATTATGGTTGTATGAAGCAGTTGGACAGGGGAATTGTGTTGATAGCCAACCCTAAACTTTTGCAAGCAAAGAGGGATGTAAATAACAAATAAATAATAAAGGCTAGATTGGGATATTACAATATATTGTGCATTCTGCTTTCATATATAGATTTGAAATATGATGACTGCACCACCTTAGTATAAAATCATTCCAGTTTGTCCTCCAGTTTGCTACCAGATAAAATACAAAGTACTGACAATTACTCATGGCTTTGACCTGAGTCACCTAAATGACCCCTTTACTCTGAAGGTTCTTAGCTATCCATTATGGTCACTTTGGCAGAGGTTTGGCTGCAGCTGCCAAGAGCATGTCTGGTACTCATTTAAATATAGATTGGTGTGTGTGTGTGTGTAGCTACCGGTCTGGATCATGCTTCCTACTCAGATAAGAAGACAAGCATCTTTGGGGCCTCCAAGAATTCAACACTTTTAAAGGATGATTCAATTGTTGTTCTTCATTTTTGGGTGTTATTTGAAAGCAGTCTACATAAATAGGTAACAGACAGTACACCAGAACAATCAGAACTCAAGTTCAAGAAAGGGCACATTTGTCTATTCATTTCAATAACATCTATCCATTTTCATATTAATTTGCATAATATGTGTATCTTTTTAGTCATGTATTCCCAACTACCTCAACCTATACCTTTGATTGAGGTGATATGGCAGATACTTCATTAGCAAGCTGTCCTGTGGAAAATCCCAGATTCTCTCAATTCCACTTCATTTCTAATGCTTCCATCATTCATTGGTTCCATAATAACTTTAAGGAAAATTGACCAACACTAGTCTCCTGCTCTTTCGTGGCATAATTTATCACTGCAACTCCAAAGCCTATTGTTCTTTTTTTTTTTTTTTTTGCCCAATCTATTTCACTATAGAGAAAAATGGACCTATACTTGAAGTAGTACCTATGCTTGAAGTAGTGCTCTTGAGGAATATCTCACCATATATACTAGTCATTAAGTGGGCCAATATAATGAGCTGTGAGAATAGTCTTGAGAGACAGAAAGAAGAGCTGCAGCCAGAGTAATTGTCAAGCAAGAGACAATTTATTCCACAGAAGAATAGGGGAGGAGGAAACAACTCAAAGTGACCTTCCCTAGCTTTCTAGAAAGTAAAGGCAAGGAGGAGAGAAGTACCTTTAGACCTGCAAGTGTCTGCTACTCTAACCTTACAGTAAAGATTGTATTAATATTTATGGTTTACACATCTTGTATGGATTACCTTGAAGGGCACGTAGTGTCTTGTGCATTGGCATCTTATTCAGGTCTTGACCATAGGAATACACAAAAGCACTTTCCTAGCCCTCCTTCTTAGACAGCCCTGAGTAATGGTATACTATCCACTTAAATTATTAGCTTTGGGCCAACCTACTGATCTCAACTGATACCTGGTAGATACCCCTTTGCCGCATAAAACTGCCGCTATCTTTTAACCAAGAACCAAACAATAAACTCACTTCTACTTTTTTTTTTTTTTATCATACTAGCAGACAAAATCCTGAATCTCAAAACTCTTATTACTTTAACTAGATTGTATGAGTTAGATTTCCTTTTTTGGTACATGAAACAAAAATGTCTGCAATTAAGTTCTGCACATATAATTTCCTGTTCCCTCTTCTTGCTGCCAATTACGGTAAGTGGACCACTAATTACATGGCTATCTGTGAGTGGAAGCAGGATGGGGAAAAACAAAACAATCTGTCTGGTTTTGAAGTCCTCTCTTCCTTGGATATTGGGTGTGCTGAAATAGAATAATTAATGAAATACACAATAAGTAGATGCCATGTTGTTTGACATTTTGCTGCAATATTCCATTCAGGTATCTGCAAGAGTAAAAGAGGAGAGGATTAAAGCTAAACAAATACATTACAAGTTATATTGTACCTATGACATTTTTAAAGCAAGATAATGAAAGCTTGAGGAACATGACTTCTGGAATTCTTTCTAGGCCCTTTACTGTGGAAGTGTCTTAATTTTCTTATGTGTAATTTTTTAATATTTACGTAAGAAAATTTACATGGCCACTCAAGTCACTTTCAGTGACTCCAGGTGGCCTACAAAGATAAAAGCCCAAAGAAAAATGTACAGATGTACAAAGGAAAATATTTTATATCCTAACATAACAAAACACCTTTTATGTCACAGGATCAAACTGCTTGGGGTACTGCCTTTCTCTTGTATTGTTTTGTGGCACAAGATCTAGTAGAGAGGGGGGCTCTAGACCAGGGATGGGATCCGACCGCTATAACTACCAGTTCTGTCGCTCTGCATCACGCACGCATGTGTGAGTTGCGCGAGTGCAATTTACCACCTGCTGAGCTGCCCGGACAGCTGAGCAGCGCTGCTTGCAAGTGCGCAGTGGTCGGAAAAGTCCTTTTTTCCTGCTTTTTCAACCGCAGCTGTGCCGCACAAAACAGCTGTAGTTTAAAGTCAGCAAATAAAGGTCAGGCAAGAACCTGGGTGGGCAGATGGAACAAAACAGCAGCAGACATAGAACCAGTTCTATGTCTGCTGCTCTTCAGAACTACTGGTTCTATAGAGGTGGACAGAACTGGTAGAATCCCACCCCTGCTCCAGACCCCTTCTATCAAACAATACCATCTTGTTGGGTCTCAGAGTTGGTCCAACTCTGTCCTTTTCAGTGGCAAACTTTTTTTTTTGAAAAAACAATAAAATGTTCACTAGAGAACATTATCAGGTCTGGTAAAAAAATGTTGGTTTACCATAATGATTCATAATGAGACAACACAAACTTTGTGGTCAATCCAAACTAACTAAATTGTTTTACCATTCACCTTCTATTAGAATTGAAGTGTACTGGAACTATAAAAAGATTAATACAGTTCTTAGAATAATAACAGTTCAGAATTTTGAACAGCTTCCCTTACTAAAGTCCTTTACTACTGAATTCTTAGATATTTCCACTTGACAGGCATAAGAATTGAGACAGAAAAACTATGGCTTACTAAAAACTATATTCTTCATGGTCTTTGGTAAGCCACAATTTTCAAGCCTCATTTATAGTTGAAGCGAAATCTGTCAAGTTATGTTTTCAAGATCTGAAATGCAGCTCTTATTAATCTAGAAACAGCCAGACATTCTGCTAATATTGTTTGTAGGCAAATGCTCTTTAAGTTGCAGAATTTTCCACATTTATTAATTATCTGCTGAAAAAGTTTTCATACTGAAAATTATAGTAGCTATAGTGTGGTATCATGCAGTATTATAATATTTTCATGCAGAATTTGGGATAGGCAACATTAGGTATAATTACTTGCGCAGTAATTTTTTAAAATATTCATTTTGTAATCATATAACTCGATACTTTTCCTATTCATAGCAGAACAACCTTTTGTTTTTTAAACTTGCGACTATGTTGATATACAATCAATGTGTGTGTGTATATGTGTATAATTATTTATAAACAAAAGGTGTACCTTCTGTTTGGTGCCTCTCTGTTGACATGCATGCAAGATAATTCATGTAGCATCACTGAGGGAAATCACCCAGTACATGATCTGATCGGTAGCATGATTAATAATAGAGAATTTGAAGTATGAACTTAATTGTTTGAAAAATAGTATCATAGAGTGATAGTATTGGAAATGACTATAATGGTGATCAAATCCAACTCTTTGTTCAAGGCAGAAATCACTGTGCATCTCTGACAAATGAAGATCTAGGACCTAGTGGAGGATCTCTTGTGTAGCAGAATTTAGTGCATCATGTGGCAACCTGTTTTATATACTGGCAACTTGTACAGTCAGGAAATTTATCTTGATGTCTAGTTAAATTTGTTTCCAGTCGGTTAACTGGAAATTCTAGTTTTGTTCCCCCATAGCTCACTACCGGGCCATGGCCAATTTGCAACCAGGCTGCAGACTGGCGCATATGCATGCGTGCAGCTCAATTTGCACGAGTGGTGGCCGGTTCTCCTCTCCCACCTCCATCCGGGTTGCCAAGCTGCAAATGTTGGGGACCACTGCTCTGAGGTATCACAGAATGTTTAAAGTATACTAATTCATTTATATGGCCAAGTTATATTCTTAACTATTTATTTTTATTTATGGGAACTCATAAGACAGAACTAGGTAGAGCTAAACATTACCTGCAAGTACATGTATCAAAATATCCAATAATCACTTTGTTAAAAATTGAACTAAAGAATCCTCATGATGGACAATCACTGTTGTGATCCTTTGTAATTCTCAAGGTCATTGGTTGGATTTTTTTGTTATTTGGATCAACCCTGAAGCACTAAATTTGCTAAACTTTACATTGAATATATGCATAGAATATTAAAGAAGTTTAGGCCACTTTGAATGAAATAAACCTATGGCTGTAGAGTAGAATGGAAAGGGGAGGAGAAGAGAGGGGAGGGGAGTCGGGAGGACACAAATTTCATGATGCTTTATTACATTAAATGCTTTTTGCTATGTTCAGCAGGTTTTATGCCACTCTGTGAAATAAGGTCTATAGCAAATGTTTTCTGTATGGTCTTCTGGTAAGATAAATTTATATGCAGTCTATATTCTCCAAACTAGTAATGTAATTGTGGGCTAATAAAATCTAATGAATAATTTATTACACATTTACAATTTATTACTCTGAGATAGTTATTTTAGTTACTGATTTAGATTTTTTTATTTAAATATTTATAACTGCAGTTTTAAGCTTCCATAAAAATGTAAGGTATATGCATGAGTATAAGACTGGACTCTGTTATTAAATAGAGCCATTTTTATAGCAATATAAATATTATGTTTCTAGTGTTTTCCAGTACATTTTGCAATAGGTGCCTACAAAATATTGTGATAATGGACTGAAATTATTATTAAGATTTATCAGCATTTTCTTTTCCATACTTTAGATTTTATTTATTTATTGAGCAAAGACTAAGGCATTAGTTATAATTCATTCATGTCTAGATGTTATAATTAGGGAAACAAAAATAACAAAAATAAAAATATAACAAAAATAAGTCTGGCTAATTTTTAATGCTTTCCCAGATTTTAATTTGTGCAGGCTAAGAAATATATATTTATACTTAATGATATTCTATAATGACAGAATCATGAAAGCCTGCATAGTTTCTCCAAATAAATATTTATACTTAATGATATTCTATAATGACAGAATTGGGAAAGCGTGCATAGTTTCTCCAAATATATATTTATACTTAATGATATTCCATGACAAAATCATGAAAGCCTTTCTCCAAGGGCATCTTTGAGACACTCTATAGATCAGGAAGCCATACTACTCTCAGCTAGTGAAGCAACTGCTGGAATACAAGATACTAGCTATCTTCAATCATGCCATTGTCAGCTCATGAATTGACCACTGTAATGCATTGAGGAAACAAATATGTTTCCAGAATATGTGGAAGTAACATGTCACCATCATAACTGGACATACAAGAAAGCTTCTTTAAAAAAATTGTCCCAAACCCTTATTACTCATATTTATGGTAAGTGTCTTCTTCAATCTTGGTTCCTCTACCAGAAACCTGGAGTTTGAGAATTCTGCACAGGATCTTAGCTGTTTCTAGTATTGTACTCTTCTGAATAGAAAGCTCTGATGTTACTGTTCCTTGGATCAGTTGGAGCCACTTTTCCAGTTTAGGAGTCACACCTTCAAGTTCTACACTGGGACTATTTTGGCTTTTTCTTTCCACATCTTCTCTAGTTCCTCCTTCATGACCTGGTGGGTGTGTATGTGTCTATTATCTAAATGGTAAATCTTACAGTATGTGTTTGTGTATATGTGTGTGTGTTTGCAGGGGTTCATCTCTCTCTGTGGTGGCGCAGTGCTTAGAATGCTGTATTGCTGGCTAATTCTGCCAACTGCCAGCAGTTCAATTCTCAGTGGCTCAACTTTGACTCAATTCAGTCTTCTAACCTTCTGAAGTCAGTAAAATGAGGACCCAGATTGTTGGAGGCAATATGGTGACTGTGTAAATATCTTAGAAAGGACTGTAAAGCACTATGAAGCACTATATAAGTGCTATTGCTATCAGATATATAGATAACTTATCTATCTATGTTAGTGGTGTTGGAGAGAGAGAGAGAGAGAGAGCCTACAAGCACACATTCTGTACCTGACAGCTGTGAGGAATGCAGCCAGTTGAGAGATCTAGCCAGCTTCACTGAGAGAATAGAAATGGTAGTAGGTCAACTTGCAATTTCCTGACGCAGGCACAGATGTGAACACTCTATTATTAGTGACATACAAAATCTATACTTGAAAAAAATTCAAGGTTTCTTCATATGGCAATATCCTCTTTCCTCTTTCTCCCCCTTGATGTAGTCAATGAATGTTGTTCACATGATGATTCATTGGCTGGCTTCCAACCTACTGCTCCAGTACAATAGACCTTGGTAGGGTTTTTTTTTTGCTTAAAAAGCAGTGTTTCTACTTTTCTAGAAAAGCCTTGCTCTTCTGTGCCACTTTGTAAGATCAGGTTTCTGTATTATACATAGGAAGCCCATGAAAGCAAAGGAAGATGCTACATAAAATGCTGGATTAATGTTTGGCAAATGAATAGTTTGCTTTTATTATGGACAGCAATTATGGCACATAAAGAAAACAAATACTTGTCATTTGATATATAAGAGCTTAAGTAGCACAATATTTTAAAATCTTGTTAGCCTAAGCAACCCTTCAGGGCAATCTGACAACTTTTCCCCACCCACGCTCAGCTATTTCTGGATTTGGATGGGACTTGGGGAGTTGTTTTAGGGGAGAATAATCAGGTAAGGGTTGAGTATACTGTTTTTTTCCTTTGCAAATGCTACTCTTGAAAATCTCTCTCTCTCTCTCTCTCTTTCCCTCCCTCCCTCTCTCCTCTTCCTCCTCTTCCTCCTTAATCGCTTCATACAGGCCAATGAGCTTTTTGCTGAATGATGATGATACATTATATTTCTGACTTATCAAGCCCTAGTGCTTTATCTTTTCCTGATGATTAGCATGTATTTCTATAACTCCTCTGCACCAACCCAGTATCTGCTGTGGCAATTCTAATTAAGTTCGTTTATTGTAGGAGCAACTCTGTTACCTCAAACTTGTTATTTATATATCATATACCTGCTGCTTTATATAATTATTTGAAGGAAAAGTGACTGAAATAACATGCTTTTCATTTTTAAGAGTAGAAGCTTGTAGCTCTGCTGAAACACTCAACCACTACAGATAGTTCTCAACTTATGAATCCCAACAGAGACCAGAAATTTTTATTGCTAAGCAAGATGGTTGTTAAGGGAGTCATTCCTGATTTTATGAATTGGGTATATCTAGTTTAATAAAAATAAGAACTATAGGTGACATGAGAGCAATGTTCCAACATCTAAGTGGCTGCCATAAAAAAGAGGGGTTCAGTCAGTTCTCCATAGCACATGAAGGCAGAACAAGAAGCAATGGATGGAAACTAACAAAAGAGAGAACCAACCTAGAACTTAGAATATATTTCTTGATATATTAGAACAACTAAACACTGGACTGGTTTGCCTCTAGAAGACATTTTAAAAAAAAAGAGATTGGATGACCATTTGTCTGAAATGGTATAGGATTTCCTGTTTGAGTACAGGGTTGGTCTAGAACAGGGGTCACCAACCCTTTGGACCTCAGGGACCACCAAACTCAAAATTTTAAATCCCAGGAACCATTAACTGGTTCTGTGGGTGTGGCCTAATTTGTGGATGTGGCTTTGTGGTCATGTGACTGGCTGGACATGGCTTGTATGTAAATATTATAAATATATAAATATTGAATTTTTAATAAAAAAAGAGCAACTTTTACCCAAAATCAGGCAAAGCAGGAAGGCAGATTGAGTTGCTCACAGAATCACAGATTCATTTAGAGATCTATCTGCCATTGGCTAGCTCAGTCTGTCACATAAAATTTGCTTGCAAGCAAACTCATAAAATTAATTCACAAAACCCATGTATGTAAATATTGAATTTTTTATTAAAAAAAGAGCAACTTTTGCCCAAAATCAGGCAAAGCAGGCAGACAGATTGAGTTGCTCACAGAATCATTCAGTGATATATCTATCCGCCATTAGCTACCTGAGTCTGTCACAGAAATTTGCTTGTCATGAGTCTGCACTGAATAATAGAACCTTCAGTCCTAAGGGAGGTCCGGCTGCAGAGCCGAAGATCTAAACACTAGCAAGAAAGCAAGAAATCCAACTATTTCCTGCTTCCTAAATCTCGGCACAGCAGAAGAGGTGATGGTTGGAAAAAAAAAAGGAAAAATAGCAATTTAGCAGGCAAGTTTGCTGGGTAAGGAGTGAGTGGGCGGGAAGGGTTCCCGCGGGCCATGTGGGCAGTGCAACCTTATGTTCCTGTGCAGCCTGGATTAATTGCTTGGGGGGGTGCTCTGGGGCTGAGATTTCTCTGCGGCCCATCAACATTTTCTCATGGCCTATCAGTGGGCTGTGGCCCACCGGTTGGTAACTGCTGGTCTAAAAGATCTCCAAAATTCCTTCCAACTCTTATTCTGTATTCCTAAGAGCAATGGCTTCCTTAATAAAGTTAATATTTATAAAGTAATATAATGAAAAGAGATGTTGGGCTATTTGATTTCTGATTATCACAATTAATATCCTTTTTCTGTAGCCAAGACTTGAAAAATTCACAGTTATATTCAGAGCTCAGAATGCAAGAGCATTTACGCAAAAGTGCTGTTGCTTCCATTTCATATTGAAATAAGAAAGAAAGGAGAAAAATAGCATGATTAGTTTTTGGAAAACTATTTAATGTATGTAATAGAAGTAAATAAATAATTCTGCACCATTTGATCATAATTTTTAAAATATTTTACAAGAAATATTTATAAGAAATAAACGTGAGTCTCACAAAGCTAAGCATTAAGCTGACATTGTTTTTATTTATAATAATAACTTTGGACTCCATATAAACCCTACAACATTCTTAGAAGAGATAAATGATAGGTAGGAGTTCAGAGACATGTATACCCCATCTAGTGGAGAGAGAAAATGCAAAGATTAACGAGGGAGGTAGATTTATTTCCTGGGCAATGATAGAAACCCAACATCACACATTTGCTTTCTTACAAATCAGTGTATTTCTTAATTAAACATAGCTGTCATATAAAGATCCTACATTATACTCTTAAAATTTCACAATTGATAATCGGGTCAATATGTTGTCTATACTTAAAGAGTAGAAAATAAATGATGTATAATAACTATCCAAGAGCCAGTTTGTGCAGTGATTAAGACACCAGTCTAGAACCTGCAAAACTGTAAATTTTAGTCCTGGCTTCAGCATGCCAGCTGGATGACCTTGGCCAATCATTTTCTCTAGGAAGGAAGCAGTGGCAAACCACTTCTGAAAACCTTGCCAAGGGACCTGACCAGGCAGTCTCCAAAAATTGGACCAAACTGAATGGAATAAAAAAAGTTACCTTATTACAAAGGGATTTTATCTCATAGATCAATTCTCCATAGAGCTGCTGTGAGCATCCAGAGTGGGAGGTGCTCCAGTCTTCACTCTTACAGGCTGAGCTATAATTGAGGAATGCTCCTCCTCCTCCACGTGACTCCTCCATGTGTTCCCCAGTTTTAGCTCAGCCTCGCTAGAGACAGGCAGCTTTAATGATTACTCCTTGGCCGATCCAGGTTTTTTCTTCTATTTCAGATTCAGGTTTGACTCTCTCCTTTTCTCCTTGATCTCTGCGCTTTTGGTTCATCCCAAATTTAGTGAAGGAGCGATTTTTTCGCCCCTTAGGGGGGAGATAGGGGGATTTTGAGCCTTTTGCCCCCCCCCCTTTTCCTCTGCCGCCTTTCAAGCCGGCATCTAAGCAGCGGCTTCTACTTGCGCTCTAAATAGCGCTCCATTGCGCCTTCCCCCCCATGAACGCCTTGGAAGAAGGAGAGCCTTCTTCTGCAGCCCCTTAGTTTCGCCTGCATTCTGCTGGCTTTTTTCTTCATTAAGGGGCTTGTGTCGTCTCTGAGCTATTCGCGCCGGGGCCGGTGGCCATTTTGGGCGCACCTCATGGCCGGCCGCCATTTTGATTTTTTACTGTATTTGACTGATCTTGCTGCGATGTTCTTGAAGGCCCATAGCGGGACCAGCAGGCCGTGTGGAGCCTAGTCATTTAGAGGGTAGTGTGTTTCTGTGCCCTGTTGCCCCTTTTTCAATTTTAGTTGGCTGTTTTTTCCCGCAGCTCGCTCAGAGGCGCAGGCACTAACTTCCCATTTTTGTTGGGAGGCTGCCTCAGGAGGCCTTTTTTCCTGTTTTTTTGATTCTGTTGATATTTATCTCTTTCCTGGCCTCAGCGTTCATTTGGCCTATTGGGTGATTAGAGTTTTACTCCAAGATTTTTTTAGTTATTATTTGAAAAGAATAAATAAACAAAAAGATAAACTGGTCTATTATTAATTTTTTTTTGAATTCAATTGGCACCTTTGGGTTCCTCCCATAAAAAAATAAAGAACAAAATAATAGATAAATAAATAAAATAAACCAAATTTTTTTTTTAAAAAAAGGGGGACGCGGCCCAACTTTAGGACAACTGGCCTGCATTGTAGGTCGAGCTCCCAGGCGTGCCAACCACTCTTTTTTTGTCTAATATTTTTTTTGGCTTTTTTGGTGTTATGGCAGAAGGCAATCCCAGCGGTCCTTCTTTGAAGGCTAAGTCAAAGACGCACTATTTATGCAAACGGGACAAGGACTCATCCAAGGCTTCTCAGATGGATGCCTTAAGGCGCCATAAGGCCTTGGAGAAGGAGTTTGACAAATGGTCCAAAGACTCGCATTCTGTAACCCTTGCTCTTCCCACCCCCTCTACCTCTACTCAACCCCCTCCCCTGCCAGAATAACCTTCTCTTTCCAGGGGCAGCTCACCCGCCCGGAGCCGCCAGGCCTCTCGAGTGCCTGAAACTACATTCACACCAACCGCTGCGGGCCTACGCCCAGAAGATCCATCCACAACCATCATTCCGGACAGTATTAGAGAGTGGATGCAGCTGGCTATCTGTCAAGGAATAGCAGAAGGTATCCAACAGTTGGCCAGACCAGGTTCCCAAATGATGGTGCCCGAGGTCGAATCTATGTCTGGAGGATCCCTCTCCAGACCGGCTTCACAACACGGTCAGGTACCTTCCCAAATGGAGGCTCCTTTCCTGGAAGGGGAGGAGGCTTATGGAGAGGAGGAAATGGGCTTTGAACCCTTCAGGGAAGAGGAAGGGTCAGATAGGGGGTCCCTACAATATTCTGAACCCCTTTTCGAGGTAGACCCTACGGAGGGAGAGATGTCAGAGGACGAAGGCATACCTCCTGACCAACCTGTATTTGTAGGTCTGTTTAAGCCTCATTTGTTTAAGTCCTTGCTATTCAAGGCAAAAAATATTTCAGGCCTGACTTCCCAGTCACCCTCTGAACCATCTCCAGTGACCCCGGGGGGCCCCAGAAGATTCTATATTCAGGCAGCCGGTCATCGAAACCGAGGTCATTCCTACCCCTCCAATCTTTTCCGACTTGGTCGTGAGGCAATTGGCCTCTTCGGGCCCCACCCCACCCCTTCCAGCCAGGACAAGAGATTGTTTAATCTCGACCCGGAATTCTCTGTCATGTTAAACACTCCTGAGGTGGATGACCCCATAGTTAGACTAGCATCATCCTCTAACCCCACTGATGCTCTGGAAGTGCTGAAGCCAGAGGACAAGCGGGCAGAGATGGCTCTACAGTGGGCGCACCAGTCGGATGCTTGGGCCATTCGGTCTGCCACGGCCGCGTCATTTTTCACTCGATCTTCCATCAGGTGGCTCAAACAGTTGAAACAGCATGTCCCCCCATTGAACACCAGGGCCCATCAGGACATTGCCAAACTCACGCCCGCAGCAGAATTTGCGACTGACGCCACTTTTCACTCTGTGAAATTTTCTTCTCGGACCATCTCCTCACACGTTACTGCCCGAAGGCTGCTTTGGCTTAGGCACTGGCAGGTCAACATTAAGAATAAAACTAAATTGGCCTCAGCTCCCATATCAGGGGGCAAATTGTTCGGACCGGCACTAGAGTCATTGTTGATGGAGAGCTGGAATAAAAAGAAGTTCCTCCCATCACTTTTTCACAGGCAAGAGTCCAGAGGGTCCCAGCCCTTTCGGAGGGGCTCCTTTCGCACCTCCTTCCAACCAACCTTCACCCCTAGATACCAGAGTTCCCCGACATTTCGGCCGGCCTATCAGGACCGGAGTGACTCGGGAGACAGGAACAAAAGGAGGGGCAGCTACAGGAGACCCTTCCAGGGTGCAGGTAATAAAGTGTCCCGCTGTCCCAGATAGGCCTTCAGCCACTTATCCCATTGGCGGTCGCCTCAAGTATTTTGCCAACCAGTGGGAATAATCCACTTTGGATTCCTGGGTCAGGGATACTGTAAGGTTTGGCCTCTCCCTTCAGCTTCAGTCGTCTCCTCCGGAACATTTCATGGTTTCTCCCCTTTCCCAAGACCCGGCTAAGCATGCTCTCATAGAAGCCGCTATCAAACACATTTCTGATATCAGGGCCATTCAGCCCGTACTACCTTCGCAGCGAGGAGGGGTTTTTTATTCCCTCCTCTTCTTGGTTCCTAAGCACTCCGGGGGTTGGAGGCCCATTTTGGACCTGAAGAGGCTCAATCGCTACATTGTCCGTCATAAGTTCAAAATGCATACACTTCAGTCAATCTTACAGGGCACCAGGAAGGGAGACTGGCTCACATCCATTGACCTCTCTGAGGCATACCTTCATATCCCCATTCACCCCTCGTGTTTCAAATATTTGAGATTTTGCTACAATGGTCAGCATTTTCAATATGTGGCCCTTCCCTTTGGTCTCGTCTCGGCCCTGAGGACCTTCACCAAGGTGTTGGCAGCTCTGGCCGCCCACCTCAGACATTTCCCTATCTGCATTCACTGCAATCTTGACGACATTCTCTTACTATCCCCTACCCGACATCAAGCCGAGAGTGACACTAAGACCACCCTCTCGGTGCTTCAGGCTCACGGCTTCCTCGTAAACTGGGAGAAGAGTCAGCTTAACTCTTCCACCTGAATAGCTCACTTAGGGGCAGTGAATGATTTGGTTGAAGGGAAGGTCTTCCTTTCCCATGAAAGGTTCAGCAGTATCCAAAAAGCTATCAGGGCTATTAGACGGGCTAGAAAGGCCTCATTACTGGACTTATCCAGGTTACTTGGGAAATTAGTTTCATGCATATCTATTGTCCCCTGGGCACGCTTACATTCCAGATCCCTGCAGTGGTTCCTCCTGCCTTATCAGTGTTCCGGAAGGAGCAATTCAGGTCTCGTGGTGAAAGTTCCTCCAAGGGTTCTCGCCTCCCTCCTCTGGTGGACCAGACCCACTACCAACAAAGGTCATCTCTTCAAGGAGCCCCAAAGGGTCACTCTCACAACAGACGCCAGCCTATCTGGATGGGGGGTCCACATGCAGTCACTTTCAGCGCAGGGAACTTGGTCAGCAACCGAGCGGCGCTGCAGCATCAACTGGCTAGAGCTTCACGCAGTATACCTGGCCTTGCGTGCCTTCCTCCCTCAGGTGCGAGGGCGCCACATACTAGTCTTGACAGACAACATTACAACCAAGGCCCACATCAACCGTCAAGGAGGCACTCTTCCATCCGCCTCATGAGGGAGGCCGAATGGCTCTGTCGGTGGGCAGAGGTAAATCTTTTATCCATCAGGGCGGAACACATCTCGGGGGTCTCAAATCTCCAAGCAGACTGGCTGAGCAGGGCTACTCTGGACCAGTCGGAATGGCGCCTACACCCCTCACTGTTCAAGGAGGCATCAGCGATATTTGGTCAACCTCTGGTGGACCTGTTCGCATCTCCACTCAATGCCCAGACACCGAGATTTTTCTCGCGATACCCCGCCAACGGGGCAGAGAACCATGATGCCCTGCGTTGTCCCTGGCCCACGGGGCTTCTATACGCCCTTCCTCCCCTCCCGTTGATCCCCAAGGTGATTCAGAAGTTGATACTCGAGAGGGCGGAAGTTCTCCTGGTAGCCCCAATTGGCCCAGGAGACCGTGGTTTGCAGATCTTTGCAATCTGTCAGTGGCCCCACCGTGGAGGATTCCCCCAGACAGGATCTCACTGTCCCAGGGATCTCTTCAACATCCAGATCCACAGTGGCTTCAATTAGCCGTCTGGAGGTTGAGTGGGAACGGCTAAAAGATGAGGGCCTGTCAGTCCAGGTCATCAATACCATCCTGGCAGCAAGGCGGCCTTCGACTACCTGCATTTATAATGCAACCTGGAACATTTTTTGTAAGTGGTGCCATAAGTCCTCCATTAACCCGCTCTTCCCTTCAATTGCACAAATCCTGGCCTTCCTACAAGACGGGCTAGATAGGGGCCTCTCCCCTAATACCCTGAGAAGGCAGATCGCAGCCCTATCAATGGTGGCTGCTGGCAGCTCTTCTGGCTCATTCTCCCATCTCCCTTGCATTCGGGCATTCCTTAGAGGGGCTTACAATCTGCACCCTCCAGTGATTCACTGATACCCGACCTGGGATCTTAATAAGGTTCTTATGGTGTTGACTAAACCTCCCTTCGAGCCTCTCAGGGAGGCGCCACTTCAGTTTCTCACATTCAAAGTGGTGTTTCTTGTGGCAGTAACATCGGAGAGAAGGATATCTGAAATAGCAGGTCTATCCGTAAGAAAGGATCTATGTGTTTTCCACACTGATCGGGTGGTTCTGCGACCAGACCCCTCCTTTATGCCTAAAATCAACTCGGCATTTCACAGAGCACAGGAATTGGTTCTGCCTAATTTTTGTCCCAAGCCTTCTCAAGAAAAGGAAAGGCAGTGGCATACTCTCAAAGTCCAAAGGGCACTTCGTATCTACATTTATCATACACAGTCTATCAGGAAGTCAGAGTCATTGTTCCTGACATTTCAGCCAAAGACATTTGGTTGCAAGGTATCCCCGTCTACTGTTGGCCGCTGGATTAGAGCTACCATATCCAAGGCCTATTTGGCTCAAGCTCTTCCTGTTCCTAGTGGGATAACCGCTCACTCTACAAGGAGTGCAGCCACCTCGGCAGCCTGGGCTACTCAGGCATTGATTCAGGATATCTGTCGAGCAGCCACCTGGGTGTCTCCGTCTCCCTTTATATGCCACTATAAAATCGATTTTTACGCCTCAGCTGAGGCATTCTTTGGCAGGCAAGTCCTTCAGCAGGTGGCTACAGAACCAGAGGTGATTCCGGACCAGACGGAGTCCCTGCCGTAGGACAGGCCATGCTTTGGTATGTCCCACTCTGGATGCTCGCAGCAGCTCTATGGAGAATGGGCATTGGTGCTTATCTGATACGCCCTTTCTCGTCGAGCTGCATAGAGCATCCAGCTCCACCCTAATTGGTCCATCTGGTGGGGCCAATGTTTCGGCCAATGATGTATATAGTTTATAGTTGAGACTTCTTTACTAGTTGACATGAGAGGATAGTTGTTGTCTTCTCGTCTTTGTAAAACTGGGGAATGCATGGAGGAGTCACATGGAGGAGGAGGAGCATTCCTCAATTATAGCTCAGCCTGTAAGAGTTAAGACTGGAGCATCTCCCACTCTGGATGCTCTACGCAGCTCGATGAGAAAGGGCATATCAGGTAAGCACCAACGCCCATTTTTTCCAGTCAGGATGTTATGACTTTAAAATTCCAAATTTCCAGCTGTTTCTCCATACTGGCTAAGGAACATTCCTCTGAATTTATCTGAAGAGCATTTGGTTGGTGAAAGTGTCATTAGACAACTGTAGTTTGAATCGAAATGTTTCTGTTCCATACCTGTTGGATGGGGGGAGATGCTACTTAGGAAATGATAGGGGTGAGGTTGCCTGCAGCTGCATAAGGAGCAGAGAAAGAAATTTTGAAAGGAATCTCCCTAACTTATCAGGTGGAAAAGAGATGGTGGGAGATTTCTACTTACAGATCTGCAAAAGTTTATTAACATAGTCTTACAATAAAATAAAGTTAGCTCATTTGGTTGTGTTTTCTGTCTGGTCTACTAGGGATGTATGATAAACTTGTTAACATTGTGAAGCATGTTTATTTTGCATTCAGAGGAGGGAAGTGAAGCCCATGGATTTCTCAAACCTCCAGTAACACAAAATATATTGCAGCTTTGACTCAATTGTTTTATTCACACAATATATTTAGTGATTTAGGGGAGGAGAACTGGGTGACTTTCACTCTGCTTGTAAAGGTGTTGATTTTTTTTTTGTTATGATTTTTTTTTTGTCAAACTTAATAGTTTTTGTGGAAGCTGTGAAGTCTAAAGATGAATGATCCTGGATCATAGTCATAGATGCTGCCGTCACATAGTTAATAAACTTACTAGGAGAGTAGCTGTCTTGGTCAACCATCTTGTGCAAATGTGACGAGAAGCTCAGAAGTTGCATAGATTTCTTTTGTAGTTTTAAGTTGGCCACAAACTTGAAATACTTTCAAGTAGAAAAAATTAAATAGTTAGCATACAATGAATCTGTCTGTCCCTTATTAGTGTAGAGTTCAAGACAGAATCAGTTTTCATTAAAAAAAGAATAGAAAAGAGGTCTCAGATAGAATTTATACCTTCAGTCTTTTCAAGTAGTCTTCGACTTATGACTATTTGTTTAATGATAGTTACAATTGCCTTGGAAAAAGTGATTTATGACCTGTATCCACAGTTACGATTATCATACTAATCATAGTCCATGATCACCATTTGGATGCTTGGTAACTGGGTTGCCTTTACAATTGGTTGTAGGGTCTTGTAATTGTTGTTTTGGAACTTTTTTTTGCTGATTTCTGCAAAAATCCATGGGTTTGCTTAACGACTATGTGAATCATTTAAACCATGTGATTTACTTAGCAATTGCAATGATTTGCCATAACAATTATTGTAAAATTGTATCCAGCTCAACTCATGACCACCATGAGTTAGAATGGAAATTCTGATCTTAACTGTGGTTGTAAATCAAGGATTATCTGTATAAAAATTATACCTGATCTAGTACAATTGAGTTTCCTTATTGTGTTTAATTATATCATATGATGATATCTTGGTGAAGTTATTTAGTGTACTGTTATATTGTTGAACTGCATGCATCTAAAGATCAGCTAGTCTAAGCCATGTGTACTTGTCTGCATGTAACATATAGTGCCTAAGTATGTATGTGCTGGACATACATTTTTATTATTCAGGTTATTCATTAGTCCAGAGTAGTGTCTTGGCATTTTCATGTGAAAAAATTGTGATGTCTTCTGAATGAAAAAACACAATTGATAAGTAATTTTCTTTCATAAATTTTGCTTTTTATATTTTACTTTGTCACCGAAGATCTCACAATAAGCTTTCGAAGAACCTCAGAGTTTTCAAAAACAGAGTTTAGAAACACTGACGTATCTCAGGTAATAGAGTAAAGGGAAACATAAAATTCAATAATGTAAATCATAATGATGGAAGAATGTTAAAAGATTTAAGTTCAGCACTGTCATAGGAAGCCCTCATTTCTACCTGGTATTTAATAATCATATTTTAGGATGCTTCAAGTGCGTGAACTAATTAAAATTTCAGAAAAGCTATAACTGCACCAAATCCTTTTGAATCTTGAAAAGGGAAAAAAAATTGGAAGATTTTAGATACCTAAAATGTAAATGACTAATTTACAATGTAAATGACTAATTTTCTCTCAACAGTCTTTGACCTTGATATTAGAGTCTAAATATGTACTGTAATTAACTAGAGACTAGAAAGTATAACTTGTTATTAAATCACCTAAATTTTTAATCATTCCCCGTTATTAAAGTAGAGGTACTGTGTTATTTAATTGTTATTGTTTGCAAATTGGTCCTATTGCATCAACTATATATCCTTCAGCACTCTAAATGGACCACTGATATAGGCATATTTTCCATTAAATGATTTGCAAATAGCATTAAATACCATGTAAAACTTTTCCTTAAGAAAAAGTGCAAGTTTGAAAAGGAAAGAATTCTGATGCTTTCTCCCTATCAGTAGAAAAGTACTTTAATCTCATATGTCCTTTGGGGGCCTTTATTACATGCATTCATTTACTAAAGATTGGGCGAAAGAAATATTCATGTGTAATGCAGTCTATGTAGTCAAGTCAGTATCTTACTAGAGGTAGTCCTTAAGTTACAATCATTCATTTAGTACCTGTTTGAAGTTATAACAGCACTGAAAAAAGTGACTTATGACCAGTGGTGGGATACAGCCAGTTCGCACCACTTAGGGAGAAACAGTTGTTAACTTTCTGAGCAGTTGGTGAACTGGTTGTTGGAAGAAATCATTAGGGCAGAGAACCGGTTGTTAAATTATTTGAATCCCACCACTACTTACAACAATTTTTCACACTTATTACGATCATTGCAGCATTCCCAAGGTCACATGATCAAAATTCAGAAGCTTGATAATTACCTCATATTATGGTAGTTGCAGTGCTTCAGGGTTCTGTGATCACCTTTTTCAACCTTTTGCTGACAAGCAAAAAAAGTCAGATTTACTTTAAGAACCTGTTACTAGCTTAACAACTGTAGTGACTCACTTAACAACTGTGGAAGAAATGTCATAAAATGGGTAAAAACTCACAACAACTTTCTCACTTAGCAGTAGAAATTCTGGGCTCAACTATGAAATTTGAGGACCTCCTGTATAATATTTTCTGATTCTAGACTAACTTTTATTTGAAGATTAATTTTCATTTTAATAATGAATTATTAATTAATATGCTAAACAAGTGTCCAATCTTCTTCTGGCATAAACCAGTGTGGTGTAGTGATTAAGAAGTTTGAAGGGATCCAAGAAATCCGAGTTCAAGCTCAACCTCAGTCATACTCTCAGCTCAAACTCACCTGGTTAGTTTGTGAAAAAATAGGATAAGCACGATATACTGTATATGTATGTATGTATGTATGTATGTATGTATGTATGTATGTATATATGTATGTATGTATGCACGTATGTATGTACATATGTATATGTGTGTGTGTGAGAGAGTTTCTTGGAGGTGAGGTTGGATGTATACAATTCCAAAATAGTTATGATTTGCTATGTAGATTAAGGGACATGGAAACACAAGAATCTAAACTAGTTCAAAGAACATGGTTATTGCAGTTCTGCAAGATAATTGCAAAGGGAAGTAAAATGAATTCTTTTGAAGTAGTATTTTTTTTACCGTTGTCAACTTTAGATAATGCTAGGAAATTGAGTCAATGCATCTTAAAGGAGCTGAGATTGAGAAATGCTGGCCTATTGAATATATCTCATTATCCTGTACATCCACATGGCTGATAGTTTGTATCATGAATCCCAGCTTGTAAGCTTTCACCCATTTTGAAGTTTCAGAAAAAAACACACTTTGCTTTCCTTATGGATATGAAGCAGCTTGAATGCCATCCAGAGTAGTTGTCAGTTATAAATGTGTCCAGGTGCCTGCAAACATTAGAGCCAAAACTGACCAGATTGATGGAACTCCTTGTCATGTCAGTCTGTTGCCAAGGTGCCAGGTTTAAACTGATAGAATATGTTCTAGTTAGAAGTAAAAGCTCAGGTTTTTCTTTCCTTTCCCACTCAATATACTATTTTTCAGATATAATGGCTTAAAATTTAATATTTAGGGAAAACAATATGCATCTTCTCAAAAAAAAAAATGTGGTAGATTATATTTTATCATTTACATTGCCTTTATTCTCAGATTTGCAAAATATATACATTAAAGAAGAATGAATGAACTGAGACAAAAAGGAAGACTGAGATTTACTAAAGTGTAGGTCTGTAAAAATAAATTTAATTTTCCTTCATCTCCTCCAAATTCCATTCTTTGCCTCCTGTGTCTCTTGTTCGCTGATTGTATTTGTTAGGGATAACATTGTTTACCTTAACTGGTTTAGGTAAAATAATAAATATGTTATCATGGTTTATAAGTTAAAGTGTCTGCAACTTTAACTATAGGACTGTAATTAAGGAAGTGGTTGTGAAAGCAACATAAAAGAAGCAAGGAACGTCAGCTTGCTCTCTCTGGCTTTATGATCCCTAATTACTGGATGGATTCAAGACTGCATTTTTTCTCCTGCTGAAAAGGAGAGACAAAGGACTGATTTGTAAGTGAACTGACATTGGATATTCTACATGGACTTTGCTAATTGAATATCCTTGAATGGACTGACTGATACGATACATGACTAATGGACTGTTATTTTGACTATGCTATAAACTCTAAATGGAATAAACTATCTTTTGATAGCACAAGTGTATCTGTTATTTTTTACTGTATGTTAACAAACATAGAAACATATCTCACTCATTTATCTGTGTGCCTATCTGACTAACGCTGCACATTCTATTTAGCTTGTCTCCTCCTTGGGGAACCCAGGCTTAACACTGGTTATGGGCCCAGAGGCTGCAAAGTCAGTTTAACTAGGATAAAACAGATTTATGTAAAAAGTGAGAGTTTGTGTTGTTATACGTTACAGTAAACAGACAGCTGTGTTTTATTAAGTATAGTTTTATATCCATATAAAGAAAACATGGCACAAGTCAATCTACAAAGTTTGTCCCTTATATCCAAGTTGGATGGAACAAACTATGTATCATGGTCTATGAAATGTAGTCTACTTCTACGAAGAGAAGGTCTGTGGAACATAATTAAAAACCCACTAAACATAGAGGAATGGGATCCAGAGATTGAGGAAGATAGACTAAAGATAGAAGAATTTAAGCATAAAAATGAACAAGCTATTTGCATAATAGGACTAACGCTGTCTGACCAGCAACTTGTTCATATCCATGGAGAGCAAACGGCTGTTGGGTGTTGGCAGAAGCTGAAGAGGATTTATGTCCGAGATAACGTTGGTGCTCACATAAATCTAACATGGAAGCTTTTCAGGACGCATCTCCAAACGAATTGTGATATGCTTAGTCATTTGGAAACTATGAAAAAAGAACTGCATGACAAAGAGCTTATTTTCTCTGAACTACACCAAGTCTACATAATTCTATCATCACTAAACGAAAGTTATGGTAACTACGTCACTTCCCTTGAAATTTTGCCTGAGGAAAGTTTAACTTTAACTGATATAACTGGCAGATTGATTGAAGAGGCAAGAAGAAGACTTGAAAGAGATGAGTTAAGGAGGGAGCAACCTCAAAAAGGAGATAATGAATCTCCTACTGCATATGCAATTAAAAAGTGTTTTAATTGTGGAGGAAGATAACATTTGGCAAGATTTTGTAGAAAAGCAAAGCGCCAGAAGGCTGGCCAGAATACTAAAAGTCATCAAAAGATAAAGAAAAATTTAGAGTTAGCCATGTATACTAATGGAGCTGTAAAAAATAATTTATGGGTGGTTGACAGTGGAGCATCCCACTATATAACAAATGATAACTGAAATTTTATTAAAATGTCCCAGAGTACACAGCAGATATCGTTAGCCAATGGCTGGAAACTGAAAGCTAAAGGTCAAGGTATAGCATATTGTTCTTTCATAAAAGAGAATGTAAAAATGTTATATGTACCACAACTTAAGTTTAATTTAATTTCAGTTAGAATTTTGGTAAAACTAGGATATGTAGTTACTTTTAAAGGAGATAACTGCATAATTGAAAAAGAAGATAAGAAAATTACTGCATCTTTAAGAGGTGAATTATATGTGTTAAATGATAATGGTTTAGAGGTGGCTAACACGGTTTATGATAATAAGAAACCTCATGATGAATGTATTCACTTGTTACACCGACGGCTAGGGCATTTACATTTTAAAATGCTTAAGAAAACTGTTGAATTATCTAAGGGAATAAGTTTAAAACCTTGTAATAAGTATTTGCAATGTAATGCTTGCAATCAAAGCAAGAGCAAGGTCATATCGGCTAATAGAGTTGATGGATTTACTACCAAAGAGCCTTTAGAAGTAGTATTTGCCGATTTAATAGGTCCGAAAAAACCAAGTGTAGGAGGAGCTCGATACATATTAAGTATAATGGACCACTATTCTGGATATGAGTTTTGCTATTTAATGAAGAGCAAAACTGAAACGTATCAAAATCTCTTTAATTGGATTAAATTTGCTGAAAGGAAAACTAAAAAGAAATTAGTAACTCTTATAACAGATAATGGTGCGGAATTTACAAATAATAAATTCCAGAATAGATTTAGAATGTTAGGTATTCAACATAAAAAGTCTGCACCATATAGGCCACAACATAATGCCTTTATAGAGAAACGAGGCCAAACACTACAGTCAATGGCACGTACTATGATGTCTGATTCAGGATTACCTGACAATTTATGGGGAAAAGCAATTATGTGTGGTTATCATATATTAAATAATGTTGTTAATTCAACAACAGGTGAATTACCATTCACACTGTGGCATGGTACAAAACCTGATTTAAGTTACATGCACACATTTGGGGCACCAGCATGGGTGCATATCCCTTCACAACTCAGACACAAAGGACAGCATAGGGCTAAAAGATTATTTTTTGTAGGATATAAATCTAATCATAGATCTTATAGATTCTGGGAACCAGGTACATCTGGAGTTTACACCAGCGCTAGTGCTAAATTCCTAGAACATGTAGGATGGAATAGATTAGAGCAAGATTTAAATAACAAAGTAATTATTGAACCCTAAAAAAGGCAGAAAGATCAGACTAGTTATAAGAAGAGTCCAATTAAAGAAGAAGTCCACGAAGAGCAAATAGGACCAGAATAAGAGGAAACAGTTGATCAGAAAGAGTTAGATAATCAAGAAGAGTTAATAAATGAAAGTCCACCTGTAAGTCCTGTAATACCTAGACGTACTACACGTGTAACTAGACCACCTGATAGGTATCAAGCAAGTATAGTTTGCCAAGTAACTAAAGTTCCAACTAGTGTAGATGAACTTAGGATGTATCCTGCTAAGGATCAGGAGAATTGGCAAAAGGCAATGGAAAAAGAACTAAATTCATTAAAGGTAATGAAAGTATATGAAGATGCTAAATTACCTCCAGGAGAAAAATCCATTGAGTGCAAATGGATATTTAAAGTAAAAACTGGAAATGATGGGACTGTTACCCATAAGGCTAAGTTGGTAGCTCAAGGATTTAATCAAACTGCATCTGATTATGATAAAGTTTTCACACCAAGTCTTAAAGCAACATCTTTGAGAGCAGCTTTAGTGTGGGCAGCTAAGAAAAACTACGTCATTAACCATTTAGATGTAGAAACTGCTTATTTGCATGCACCATTGCAGCACACTATATATTTGAAAAAGCCAATTATTATAAAAGACAATAAAGTAAATAGCAATGATTGTTGGAAACTCAAAAAGAGTCTTTACGGGTTGAAACAATCTGGCTTTGAGTGGAACCAATATATTGTAAAAGAATTAAACAATATAGGTTTTAAATCTGGTTTAGCAGATCCATGTGTGTTTAAAAGAGAAAATAATGGAACGGTGTCATTATTGTTAATATTTACAGATGATATTGCTTTGATAACTAAGACTAATAATGAAGCTAATGAGATTATATCATTATTAGTCAAAAAGATAAAATTAAAGCATTTAGGTGAAATTAAAAAGTATCTAGGATTGACAATTAACAAAACAAAAAAAATGGATTTAAGATATCTCAAGAAGATAAAATTTGCCAATTAATTAAAACGTATAAAATGGAACTTTGTAAACTGGCAAAGACTCCAATGAGTCAGGAAGTTTGCCAAACTGATGATCAAAGTCCCAAATTTGATAAGTCTATATATCAATCTTTGATTGGTAGCTTATCATATATAAGCAATTGGTCTAGGCCAGATATAGCTTATAGTGTTAATCAGCTGGCACGTTTTAATTCAGATCCACAACAATCTCATTGGCAATCATTAAAAAGAATTTTAAGATATCTTAAAGGAACAATGAACCATGCATTGTATATAGAACCAAAGGGTGATTTGAGTCTTAGTGCCTATGCAGATGCAAGTTTTGCAACTGACATAAACACTAGAAAATCAACATCTGGGATGGCTATATTATTTGGTAAGACACTAATAGGGTGGAGGTCAATCAGACACCAGCATATTAGCTTGTCCACGATGGAAGCGGAATTTTCATGTCTGTCATTACTATGCACTGACTTAATTTTGTACAAACAGTTATTATTAGACATGGGTATAACTGTTAAAGATTCCATTATTGTGTACGAGGACAACCAGGCAGCCAAAAAGTTAGCTACTAGTATTGCTGTAAAAACTAGATCAAAGCATACTGACTTAAGATACTTAAATGTTAGAGAATCTGTCAAGAATGGGCTAATTAAATTGGAATACTGCATGACAGAAGAAAACATTGCAGACCAATTTACAAAAGCTCAAGGAGTAATTAAGTTTGAAGAGAGTTGTAACAAATATGATTTAAAGATGTAAATAGTTATATTATTATATTTACCTAAAAGGGGAGAATGTTAGGGATAACATTGTTTACCCTAACTGGTTTAGGTAAAATAATAAATATGTTATCATGGTTTATAAGTTAAAGTGTCTGCAACTTTAACTATAGGACTGTAATTAAGGAAGTGGTTGTGAAAGCAACATAAAAGAAGCAAGGAACGTCAGCTTGCTCTCTCTGGCTTTATGATCCCTAATTACTGGATGGATTCAAGACTGCAAGATGGATTCAAGACTTTTTTCCCCTGCTGAAAAGGAGAGACAAAGGACTGATTTGTAAGTGAACTGACATTGGATATTCTACACGGACTTTGCTAATTGAATATCCTTGAATGGACTGACTGATACGATACATGACTAATGGACTGTTATTTTGACTATGCTATAAACTCTAAATGGAATAAACTATCTTTTGATAGCACAAGTGTATCTGTTATTTTTTACTGTATGTTAACAAACATAGAAACATATCTCACTCATTTATCTGTGTGCCTATCTGACTAATGCTGCACATTCTGTTTAGCTTGTCTCCTTAACCCTGGTTGGGGAACCCAGGCTTAACAGTATTTATCTGTTCCTGGAAGGGTCTATAGCTCTCGGTGTGTAGGTCTGTCTGTCTGTCTGTGTCTGTCTGTCTGTCTGTCTGTCTGTGTCTGTTTCTCTCTCTGTCTCTCTCTCTCCCCCGCCCCCTCTGTGTGTAAAAAGCAAATATGGTGCCTGTGATTGTGTGATTGAAGCTGTACTCTTTTTAGGGGCAATGTCCGTAAATTTTTGACACTCTTCCCACCCAGAAATCCCTTCTGTCTATCTCAAAAAGAATAATAGGGTAGACACGTACGTATGTCTCAGTGTCTTTTTTCTTTAAGATAATTAACTACTGTAGCAATTACCCTGCACCAGTTAACTGTCTGTAAGTTGTTTTAGAAGGAACAATTGTTTGAACAATTAACTGTTTTCTTACAGATAAATAAATCTGGGGAGTTAATTGAAGATTTAGTTCTATTTCCTATGTGTGTTTCATATTATCAAAAAAACAAAACAAAAAAACACCACACTTTGATGCAGCCATACCTACCCAGTTGTAGGTAAATTACAGCATTAATTTTCTGAATGTATTTCTGAACATTTTTAATAATTTCCATGAGGCAGCTTGCAATTAAAAAAAATCCTAGGTGAATAATAAAAGTAATTGAAATAGTACTTGTACTCTGAGAGTAGAAAAGCTATTATAATCTCAATAATACCTGATTTGTCATAATAATATCTGATTTTGTTCTTCTTTCCTTTTCTAAAATAAACTTCAATGTTATATTTATTTAATAGGCTACTAGTACTTGGCTTGATGTATACAAATAGCATGTAACAAATCAACCTCATACTGACAAGTCATTGCTTAATGCTCCATACTTAAGGCAAATCTAAGACAAAAGATAATCATAGATGTAGATTTTCACAGTATGATTTGTAAAGTAATTTTGAACTTTCCTATAAGAAACAGGAATGTAAAAAAAAAAGAAGTCTATGATGATTTATTAGTGCATGACAAAATTATAGCATTCAAAATTATTATGATTGGTTTTGGAATGTTTGCTATGAAATATTGATATATTAATTGATAATCATTCCTTTTAGACTTCATGCTTTATTTGTTATGAATTCTTATTGGCACCAGAATATTAGTAAGAATTTTTTATGGTGGAAGGAACACTTTCGATTTAAAGGTACGTATCTATGGGACAGATTAGACAGCTGATAATGTTTTTCTTCACAACTTATTTTAATATGGTGGGGATAAACTACTTTCTTTCTACTGAATTTTATCTCTTTGTAGTCATTTACCTATTTATTAAATTTATATGCTACCCATCTCCTTGTACAAAGTCATTTGGTCCCGCAAGAAACAATTTATGGAATAAATATTTGGAGACCCAGGACACCAATTATATTGTAGGGTATTTGGAGCACAAGTTTATCCTATGATAAAGCAGAGGGATAAATTATTGTTAGGTAGCTACATATGAAGAGAATGCTGACAAAAATAATGTAAAGTATACAAAAAAAGTTTTGGGACTCTCCCACTGCTGGGAGATTAAAGGTCTGAGGTAAGGAAGAAACACTTTTCCACAATGGTTCCAGTATAGTAGAACAGATTATGGGGGGAATTAAGGTTCCCCTGACTCTGTTTTCTTTCTGGAAGTAAGTTAAAACTTTTAACTGGATAATCTTAAGTGGTTAAAATTGCAAACAATTTTAAAAGTCATGGTGGCACAGTGGCTATAATGCAGTATTGCAGGCTGATACTGCTGACTGCCAGGAGTTTGATTCTGATTGCTCAAGGTTGACTCAGCCTTCTATCTTTCTGAGGTCAGTAAAATGAGGACTCAGATTGCTGGGGGCAATATGTTGACTCTGTAAACCACTTAGAATGGGCTGTAAAGCATTGTAAAGCAGTATGTAAGTCTAAGTGCTATTTAGCATGGTTTAATATTATTTAAATAGTTCTATTGATGTACTTGGATGATGAGGATCATGATGATTAGGTTATCTTTGTAAACTTCAAAGAGTTGCTTGACTATGTATTTATTATGTCTAATAAATAAGTGAATGCTAAACTAACAATGAACTATTTTATGAGTTGGTGTTAAACATAAACCTACTTTGATGATTTATGATATTTCTTCACAATAAATTGACCACAATAAAACATTCTGAAATTTCTGCTTCGCAGAAACTGTTATTATTGAATTACCTTCCTTTTTCTTGGAAGAAAAGCAGTTGGGATTGTTATTTTTAGAGCCCTGGGTAATTTTATTTTTGCTTGTTTATTATTATAATAAAGTTATAAAAACTTAGAAAATCCATGGAATAACTACTAGCAGCTCATGACAAAAGAAAAAAAAATGAATTTTCAGCTTTTAGAGCAACCTCAAATATGCTTTCAGCATTAAACCATTGAAGGGACTGATACACACTAGCAGTCTAACTGTAGAACAATTTCTTAGTCTGGTAACTGTTATTCAGAAATAGCATGAAAAAGCAGCTCTTGAAAAACATCACTTATTTTATTAAAGTATTATTGTGCTGATCTTAAATCTGGCTATCTTTTTAGCAGAATAAGAATTGAACATATGGAGCAATGAAATGCTCAGTCTTCTGCTTTTCAATAAAATTTCATCTAATAAAAGATATTTTATGTAAATCAGATATTTGATATAATGGAAATGCTGTTACTATAAATCTGAATGATCACAGAATCAACTTTAGTAAAAAATGTCAATGAACTGCTTTGGCACTTTAGGGAATAGTAAGAAATAGTTACCTAGAAAAGTCTTTTAGATTACTGGAATAGGTTTCCTTACTCTAAATCAGGGGTGTCAAACTCAAGGCCCAAGGGCCAGATCCAGCTTATGGGGTGCTTAGATCTGGCTTGCAGGGAAGCAGTGAAGGACCGGCCTCTGCCAGTGAAAATGGAGCTTGGATGAGCCGCAGGCGGCCCTCCTGAGTTCCATTTTTGCTAGCAGAGGGTTGCAAGAGACCGTTGCAGCTGAAAACAGAGCTTGGGAGCCTGTTTTCACTGGCAGAGCGCTCAGGCTGCCAGAGGCACTCCTGACACAAATGATGTTGAGCTTGCCATGTCCACACTGGCTGAGCCCCCTGCCCCCCCCACCGATGTCAGAAACAACCCTGATGCAGCCCTCAATGAAATCAAGTTTCACACACCTGCTCTAAATTTTAGAGTGATAATTGTTGCTGATTAAATTGTTTCTAAGTTTTTAATGTGGCATAAATTTATAATTTTATAATTGCTGAACCATCACTTAGTCAAACAGGATAGAGCCAAAAAACAAGAAGTAGAAAGATCAGTGTTTTGCACATATTTGTAGGACAGTTTGTGTTAGAATTTATAAAAAAAGGTTTTCCCTCCTTTGCATCTATGAGATATTACATAAGCAGAGCATAGTAATATCTTTGGGTTTAATTGGATTTTTCATATTAAAATAAATCACATTTGAAGGAACAGCCTTCATGTAGTTCATTTTATGATCAAGCCAATAAATGTAAAGTTTCAATTTCTCCCCTTCATCTTAGGCTCTTGTCATTAAGGCATATCCTTTTATTCTGTTATTAAGATAATTTAGACTGAAGAGTAATGAATGGCCCAAGGTCACCTAAGAAGCTTTATGGTTGGTTGAAACTTGAATTCAGTCTTTATAGGCCTAGTCAAATGCTGCCTTCTTAGTTCTTGGACTTTGGAAGAGAGAGAAAAGAAGATAGAAGACTTTTTCCTAAGTGTTCCTACTGAAATTTAATTTATGAAGGCAATATATAAATGAATGCCATTTGTAAAAAAAACAAAAACAATTCATATCAGCAACATGATAGTCTGCATCAAATCCATAGACAAAGACAAATAGTTGTGAAGTGTTGACCTTTTTGTTTATCTCTGGTCAGTAAATAAATATATATAAAGAAGAATTTCTCAATGGATATGTACTTTTAAGGAGGAAGAAAATATCCTGTAGTTATAAGTTAAAAAATAATGACAATGAAAAAACAAAGAAAATGAATAAAAATGAAAAACAATCCAACCCCCCCCCCAAAAAAAAACATCTAATAAAAGTCATGATAACTTTTCTCTAGCAGAAATATGGGGTTTTTTTTGGGAGGGGGTGAGGTTGATAGGTGGCATGAGTACATTGAAGTTAATTTGACTTTTAGTAACTGCCTGGATGAATCCTTGCAGTTTATTGCAACATTTTTGGAAGTGGTTTGCCATTGCCTTCACCCTGAGACTGAAAGAAAGTGACTGACTTAAGATTACCCAGTTGGCTTTGTGGCTAAGGTGGGACTAGAACTCACAGGCTCCCAGTTGCTATCCTGATTTTTGCCCATACCAAACTGGCTCAGTAATATTGTCCGTAACACCAAAATACATTTATCTGTTTAAAACACTTAAATAGCTGCCAATCTTATAACAAACAATGGACAGCTCCCAATCAAAAACGATTCATTTCTTTGCAACATTACATTTTACAACAGACAATTAAATCTTGTCTTTATTGTTAGAATGTATTTGTTAATGTTCCTTTTTGTTAGTGTATAAAATTTAAACAAATTCTAATATAATAGGTTTAATGCTTTAGCTTTGAACACTCATAAAATAATAATTGGATATGTACTATAGTTTTGTTTAAAAGAAATGGAAACATCAGTGCTTCTTCTATTCGGGTTTAGATGTTAATCTTTGGATCAGGCAGTAACAGGAAACTAGAATGTCTTTAAAATAATACACAGAAGTTGAACTTTGTATAATTAAAAACTTATACTGCTTGGCAGCAGATCCAGGCTTGGCACTGAATGCATACTTATCAGAATGCAGTAAATACTTTTGGTTTTACTCAGAAATCACATGTTTCCAAAAAGATATTTCATTCACTTTCAGTAATTGTTGTTTAGCTCCTGGTGATACTGCAATATTAAAAGAAAATAATTATTGTAAATTAATTTTAGCATTGGATCAAACTAAGGCTGCAAGGTTGAGCATTCTTACTAATCAATGAGCACTTGAATATATAATATGGCATTCTTCTGGATAAATGTGTATTTTATTGCAATGTATATTTATTACAGTTCAATTCATTCAGGTACTTAAATTAATGCATTGGTAAATTACAACAATTGATAATTGTTATATAATTTGTTTCATATTGTACTGAGATTTATATTATTGGGTATAACTTACAATAACTACAAATAATACTATGTCTACTCTAGGCTATTGTGTGATATAAGCCAGTACTGACTTCAGTGAAGTTTTAATTTCATCCAATTCATAAATCCTGCATCCAACTCATTTTCCACAGAAAAGTCATATTAGAGTCCAAAGAAAAAATATGGATTTTTCCTGTATTTAGGATTATACTACAGGGCTGCCAACTCTCACGCAATCAGCGTGAGACTCACGCAATTCAATCAATTTTGACTGTCTCACTCTGATAAACAAAATCTCACGCTAAACCCCCAAAATCATGGAATGTACAAAAATATCCCTACATTCTCTGATTATATTCCGAATATTCCCCTTAGCTTAGGAGAAGGATGAGCTCCCAGCGCCGCCCCGCCCTGCCCAGCCACCCCACCGCGCCTCTTTTCCCGCCTTAATCCTTCTGCCGGCGTCCCGTAACTGTCACGATGCCGATCATTATCGCTTCAGGAAAGCGAAGAGCAGGAGGCTTCTTCGCCGCCCGGGGCGCTCGCAGCCACTTTGCCCCGCCCTCTCCCTCTCTGCAATGTCCTCTGGGACAAGCCAGCTGCCCTAGGCTTTCCAAAGAAGGACACGAGGGGGCTGGCAAAGCCTCTTTACAGCCTCGGCCAGTAATAACAATGGTAAGCAAAGCCAACGGAGTGGCTTCCATTTAACCCTTTGGTGTTTAAATCTTTGGTGATGTTTCTTTATTTTCTCTGGCTGGATTCCTGACCCAGGGGAGAAAGACCATTTAAAAAAGCAAAAAGGACAGAAAGAACACCAAGAAAGAATGGAACAACCCTCCCCCCCCAAAAAAAGAGATCCAACACAACTCTGAATAAAATTATTATTATTTTAAATTTTATTATTATTATAATTATTATTACCACCCCTTTACACGCCTTATGCTCTCTTTTAGCTGATCCAAAAGAGTCTTCCCAAACCAGCAAGGCGAGAAGCGCGCCAGGCTGATCTATAAAGGGGCTGGGCAGCTTTTTTGCAAAATACTTAATAGAAAGGTTGGAGGACTGACAGGATTACATCTCTGGCAGTGGATGAAGGAATCACTTTTTCCTCTTTCTCCTTTGAGTTTAAATCCTAGGTCTCCATGCACCAGATCGACAGGACTGTACTACATTATTATCATATTTTCAAACCCTTAGATAAGGACTCAATAAGGACTTTTTTTGATGCCAGTAGGCTTCTCAGCCCCAAATTGGGATAGCCCTGACTCAACTAGAACATATTCTAATCTTAACACAATTTACCATCCAAAGAGCAGTAAGACCATTAAGTTCAGAATCTAAACTTACCCAATAAATAATGTACTGTTTCCTCACTGTGCTCAAGCTTCAGAATACAGTAGATGAGTTTTACAGTTAACAATATGTATATTTATATGAAGCACTCATTATTTGATTAAATGTTTAGTTTATACATGTCTGAAATTATGAACCCCTATTTCAGTCAACAAGTTAGTATATAATTAAAGACTGAGACTATAGCATTTGATATTGGCATGTAGTATGGTATTTGATACAGAAAGAAGAATACCCATTGATGTATTTGCATTATCTCTGTAGTTGTTTCGAGTTTTTGTCTTTTTGTTGCACATTGAATTCATCCTATAGTGGTCTATAGTACATCACTAAGCTAATAAAGTCAGTTGAGGTAGAATACTGCAGTTACAAGTCAGGAACTTCAATTATTCATGGTCAGTGAACTGCATTATTAATATCTTACAAATCCGGTTCAAGTACATTGGTGCTGCTTGCATGTATGTATGTATGTATATGTCCAAATCATGACTAAAGTATGCATCAGATTGCACCATTTAAAATGTAAAATTGTCAAAGCTCCCTACCGTGGAAGGGGGGACACCCCCCTTCCACACCATCCCCCCCCCCTCGGTCGCTCCGCTCCCTCGCAGTGTCTCACTCCAAACTATCACTCAAGGTTGGCAGCCCTGATACTACTCTGTAAATGAAAGTATTCCTGCTATGTTGCTTTGGAGGAACATATACAAAACAACATTTTTTTAAACGCAGAATCATGCAGTGCCACCATAAATGGCATACTGAAGGTCTAAAATGAAAAACAGTACAAATGTTCAGGCCATAGGAAACAATGCAGAATTCAGAATAAGTAGAATACAGAACAATACAATATGGAATAATTCTCTTGCCTCCTTGCTTTTTCCTCAGAACCATATATACACACCAACTATGAATCACCCAGGCGATCCAATACTTGCCAAATGGGTTATTTAATTAAAAAATAACATTAAATAAAACTTTTGTGAATGTCATAATCTTCCTATCATATAATCCCACCAGCCTAAAGCCACAATAGAGAAAGTAGAACCGATGTTTGTCACTATATAACTGACAAGGTGTGTGTTTGTGTGTGTGTGTGTGTGTGTGTGTGTGTGTGTGTATACAACTCACAAAACAAAGCTCCAGTTGAGGTGCTCAAAATATCCTGGAACACTTGAAGTGATGCTGATTGAAACAGAAAGGATGGTTTTGCTCAGAGTTTAAAACAAAACTCCTAGAATCCTTTATTGTTGTTGTTGTTGTTGTTGTTGTTGTTGTTGTTGTTGTTGTTGTTGTTGTTGTTGTTGTTGTTATTTAGATGGGTGTGGCAGCACATAGAGTACATTTCCTTAGAGGACTAAAATTTATAAAAAGAGAGAAAAAATCATTCTATCTATTTCACATTCAGAATAAATGAATCAATCTAACTTATTCCAGACTTTCCTTTCCCTCCCTCCTCTGTTCAGTTGTATCCAGTTCTCAGAGACTGCCTGGACAAATCCCTGAAGTTTTGATAAAAGAGAATATTTATAGCTCAGGATTAAATGATGGGCTTGTGGTTTTCTTGCAGACATTTCTTTACCAAGCTAGGTAGTAACATTATCAGATATCATTATCATCATCTTTTAATGACCCCATAATCCTTTGCAGGATGGAGTCTGGGCAACTGAATGCAGCTGAGTGTTTACTGGCCAATTCTGTTCAGCTAATATAGTTCCAAAGAGAGAAATATCTACCTAGGATCAAACTCACAGGCTCCTGATTGTGAGGCGAGACCTCCACCTCTAAGCCACCACACCACTGAGGTAACATTATTAGAGATAACACCACAAAACTCAGAGACCACTAATGAAGCCACAGTCCCTGTAGTTTTATTGGCAGGGTTTTTCAGAATGGTTTGTCATTGCCTTCTTCTAGGGGCAGAGAGATCATCCAGCTGGCTTTGAGTCTAAGGTGGAATTAGAACTCATGATCCCCCAGTTTCTAACCTGAGACCTTAACCAAACTACACTAAAGTAGTATTTCCTTAGCAAGCTACTAAAAGAGACCAAGCAAATTTTTAAGCCAAGTAAGTATGAAGAACTCAAGTCTAAACATAACCAGTATGCTGAACATTTGCTGAGAAAGGACAAATTTCTAGTCTTTCTGAACATTACTATCTCTTATTTTTATATGAGAAGATCCACATTACCATATTTAGGTATGCACATGCATACATATACTTTCCAGTGTATACATATACTTTCCATTTTTATTAAAATGTCCCTTTTTTGTTGGGACCATTTTCATGAAACAGAAACAATTGTGAAATGGCCTTAATGTTAATTTTAATAATATTAAATTTATATGGTAGTTTTCTGTCTTCCTTGTACATCGGGTTTAAACCTTTCCTCATTTGGAAGTCAGCAGAAATTTATGATACACACGATAAGATGCTTTGGTTTGAATTTAATTCCAAGCTATAGTATTATGAATATGTCGTATACGTCGTGGTAAAGAGACCCGGAGTCGGTGACTTGGTTTTTCAGCTCTTTTATTGGTGCCCGGAACCGATCTGGCTCCGAGGAAAAAACAGCGGCTTTTTATTCTCAAGCCGCGGCGGCCGCGGCCAATGCCACCACTTTGAATCTCCCACGATTTGTTTCCACCAATCGCGGGAGATTCCTAGCAGGCCAATCAGTGCGGCTTGCTAGACCAATCGGATCACCCCGTGCTTTGGCCAATCAAAGCGTGGGGTGTCAAGAATGTAAATGAAGGTACAGAACACCCCTCCCCTATTGGTTTGGTCCTACGTGACGTAGTCCCGTAAGTAGGCGGGGCTCCGTACTTGCCTACTGGACCTGCGCAGGTCAGTTGTTGGTTGGCTTCCGGCCGGTTCGGTTGGGTTCTCTGTTCCTCTTGGTCTCGTCGCTGGAACCGTCTGGGAGGCCCTGCCGGGCCGCTCGTCGCAGCTCCCTCCCAGTCTACCCGGGCTGGTTGAGCTGAGGTTTTCGCCGCTCCCGCCTGGTCTTTCCGGGCTGGTCGAGCTGGCCTGGCTGCTTCTCCCTGGTGACGTTTCGGGCTGGCTGTTTGTCGGTGAGTATGGCTGGTTTCTTTCTCTAGGGTTTTGGTTCTCGGGGTATTCCCTCCCCTCTTGGCTTGTATTAAGGGGTTCATCTGTGTCTGGTTGTGTGTCGGTTGTGTCTCTTATGGCCGTTCTTGATCTTATTTGGTCGATGTGGCGTTTCCACGCTCGTCCGTCGGTTGTTTGCAGCCGGTATGAGCGGGGGCCTGTCAGTTGGGTTATGATTGCTGGTACCCATAGTGGGTCGCCGGTTAGGTTCTTTGTGTAGACGGCGTTGCCTGGTGCAAAGGACCGGTGGTTGCTGGAGGAGTTTGGGGGTTTTTCCGAGTTATATGTGGGGTTATATGTGCAGTCTGTCGAGTGGAGACTTTAGTTTCCTCCCCATTAGCAGCTCTGCCGGGCTTTTGTTTGTTGTCGTGTTTGGGGTTATATGTTGTATAAAAAGCATTTTGTTTATTTTTTCTTGGATTTCCCCGTGTTCGATTTTCTGGATGGTTTTTTCGTAAATTGAACCATCCGTTCTGCCCTTCCGTTCACCGCCAGATGTGCCGGAGCTGTCAATGCGTGTCGTATGCCCCGTTCCGCTAGGAATTTTTCAAATTCTAGCGAGGTAAATTGGGGCCTGTTGTCTAACATGATGACATCCGGGAGGCCGTGGGTTGCAAACAGTTTGCTAAGTTCCTTGGTCACAGCCTCTGTGGTGGTGGTTTTCATGTTGCTTACCTCCAACCAGTTGGAGTAAGCATCTACGGTTACTAGGAATGTATGTCCCTTGGTGGGCCCGGCAAAATCTATGTGGACCCTAGACCAAGGTCCCCTGGGGGTTTCCCATTCCAGGATCGGTGCCGCGGGAGGGCTCGGTCTGGTTTCTTGGCAGCATTGACACATTGCCACCCAGGCCTCGATTTGCTTGTCCATCCCTGGCTACCAAACGTAACTTCTGGCCAGGGATTTCGTTCTTACTATGCCCAGGTGCCCTTTGTGTAACAACCCCAAAACCTGTCTTTGCAGTTTTTCGGGAATAACAACCCTATCCCCCCATAGTACACACCCTTTTTGTAGCGAGAGTTCTGTTTGCCGGTTCCGGAATGTTTTGAATGCTTCGTCGTTGTCATTTTCCGGCCACCCTTTTTCTACCCAGTGTAACACCCGCGCCAGACATTTGTCTTTATTAGTTTCTCGGGCAATGTCTGACGCAGTTATGGGTAGATCGGGCAGAGTCTCTATGCTGAGGGTGCTCGTCGTAGGTGCTGGGTCGTTGTCTAGGTTGGGTAGTGGCGAACGGCTCAACACGTCTGCGTGTGTGATAGTCTTACCGGGTCGATGTGTGAGCCAGTAGCTGTAGGCGGCAAGGAATTCGGACCACCTTGTCGTTCTGGGAGATAAGATGTTCGGGGTGGCCCGGTTCCCTGCCAGGATGCCCAGCAACGGCTTGTGGTCTGTGATGATTGTGAACGTGCGGCCGTAGAGGTACTCGTGGAACCTCTTCACTGCTGTGACGATGGCTAGGGCCTCCTTGTCCAGCTGGCTATAGTTCCTCTCTGGTTTGGTGAATGTCCTCGAGATTGGTGCTTCTCTTCCATCCAGGAGTGTGTGCCTGAGGACGGCACCGATGCCGAAGGGTGAGGCGTCGCATGTGATGGTGAGTGGTAGGGTCTCGTTGTATTGGATGAGGACAGCATCCGAGGTGAGCAGGTCCTTGGTTTTCCTGAAGGCGGCTTCCTCGCGTTTCCCCCAAGTCCAGGTGGCCGCCTTGTCCAAGAGCCTGTGCAAAGGCTCCGCCACGGTCGCCTTCTGGGGCAGGAAAACATTGTAAAAATTAAGCAGTCCCAGAAATGCCTGCAGTTCAGTTTTGTTCCTGGGCGTGAGGGCCTCCTTAATGGCTCTGATTTTGTTTGCGGTTGGGTGGATGCCGTGCCAGTCTAGGAGGTACCCCAGGAACTCGACCCGCTCTGTGTAAAGTTGGCACTTTTCCCTCTTCACTTTTAGCCCGGTTTCCTTGAATTTGGTTAACACCTCCCTTAGCCGACCCTCTAGTTCTCGCTGGTTGGTTGCCGATACCAGCACATCATCGAAGTAGGGCACCACCCCCTTGATGCCCTGCAAGAGTCTCTCCATGAGGCTCTGGAAAATTCCAGGCGCCATGCTGACTCCAAACTGGAGTCGGTTACATCGGAAAGCTCCCCGGTGGGTGACTATGGTTTGCGCCTCCACGGTTTCTGCGTCGACCGGCAGCTGTTGGTATACTTGGGCCAGGTCGAGCTTCGCAAAAACCTTGTCTCCCCCCAGTGAGTGTAGAAGGTGCTGCACTACTGGGACGGGGTAGGTGCTTTGTTGCAAGGCGCAATTTAGGGTGGCCTTATAGTCCCCGCAGATTCTCACCGACCCATCGGGCTTGACTGGGGTGACTATTGGGGTCTCCCACCGGGCATGATCAATTGGTTGTAGGACCCCTTGCTTGACGAGCTTGTCAATTTGCTTGTCAATTTTTGGCCGGAGTGCAAAAGGTACCCGCCGTGGTTTAAGGCGTCTCGGGGGAATGTTAGGGCCTAGGCTGAAAGAGATGGGGGACCCTCAGTACTTGCCTAGGGTGCCGTCGAACACTTCCTGGAAGTCCCATGCCAGTTGCTGTTTCCAATTGGTGTCGGCGATATGGTTGATGCCCGTGACTTCGATGCCGAGCGGCGCGAACCATTCTAACCCCAAGAGGCTGGGTTGGTCTCGGTCCACGATCGTCAGGGGAAGCTTTGCAGTGCGACCCTTGAATGTCACTTTGAATTGTCCGGTTCTGACTACCGGGATGCGGTTTCCCTGGTAGTCTTTGATGATGAGTCTCTGGTTCTCCAGTTCCTTCTTGTGGATGGTAGGCACCAAGCGTTTGATCTCTTGTCAGGCGACCATGGAGAGATAGGACCCGGAGTCCACCTCCATTTTGCATGGCTCGCCTTCGATGCCTACCTCTACATAGACTTTTCGGGCGTCGGTGGTTGATGCATGGCCGATGATGACCATCTGGTGGGTTTCCTCCCTTTGTCGGGTCTCGCCACCTCGTAGGTTCCATCCACTCCGGTCCCATCGGTTGTCGGCTTGGCGATCTCTGACTTGGGGGGGCATGCTGTCCCGTCTCCGCTCGCTGTGGTCCTGCCGTCTGGGGCTGTAGGCCTTCCTCAGTCGGCAGACGCGGGCAATGTGACCCTTTTTGTCGCAGTGCCGGCAGACTGCATCGAAGAAACAGCATTCGGCTCGAGGGTGGTTGCCTCTGCACCCAGCACATGCGGTCCCCGACTTACGACCTCGCCGATTTCGCTGGTCACGTCCCGCCTGGAGCCGGTGGATTTCCTCCTCCTCGTTCATGGTGTCAGAGGCGGAATGGAATTCGCCATGGTGGGTGGTGGTCTTGCGGTGACTTCCTTCCGGTTGGGCCTTGGTCGCTCATCCCGAGTCAGTGGTCACGGTTCGGTCTTCGGCATCCGGTCTCTGCATGCGGTTCGCCGATTTCTGGGTTGCCTCGGCTGCGGTGGCTTCCGCGATGGCATCGGCGAGGGCGATGTCACCTTTGGCCATTAGCCGACTCTGTAGGACTGGGTCCCAAAGTCCGAGCATGATGTGGTCCCGTAGGGCCTCATCCATGTTGGAGAATCCGCACATGTCCCCTAGGTTCCGCAGTTCCGCCACAAAATCGCTGATGCTTTTGCCAGGACTCTGGTCCCTCCGATAGAAATCGTGCCGCCTGATGAGGGTGGGCACAGCAGGGGCATACTGGTTGCGGAGCAGTGGTTTGAGGTTGGCCCAGTCCATCTCCTTGACGTCAGCGGGTTTCACTAGGGCTTTCGCCATTTTGAACACTGCGGGCCCGCAGTACGTCATGAAGATGGCTCGTTTCTTCGGCCCGGTGGCGTCCTTTAAGTTGCTGGATTCGAGGAACATGAGGAATCTGTCCATGTATGAATCCCAGTCCTCGCTAGCAGGATTAAAGGGTGGGGGCGGAGCGATGCTGGCTATCTCGTCGGTCTTGCTTCCTCCGGACACGTGCTCGATGGGGTTCAGCCTCGGTTCCCATCCTCGTCGCCAGTGTTGTGTCCGTCGCGGTAAAGATACCCGGAGTCGGTGACTTGGTTTTTCAGCTCTTTTATTGGTTCCCGGAACTGATCTGGCTCTGAGGAAAAAACAGCGGCTTTTTATTCTCAAGCCGCGGCAGCCGCAGCAACCACAGCAGTTGCGGCCAATGGCTCCACTTTGAATCTCCCGCGATTTGTTTCCACCAATCGCAGGAGATTCCTAGCGGGCCAATCAGCACGGCTTGCTAGACCAATCGGATCACCCCGCGCTTTGGCCAATCAAAGCGCAGGGTTTCAAGAATGTAAATGAAGGTACAGAACAGAATGTATATTGCATGACAGCATCATTTTAAGATTTTGTGTGGGCTGTTCATTTATCCACAAAAAACATAGGCTGCTCTAGTAATAATATCCTCACTTTGATATTCAGCCATGCAAGACACAGTCTTCAGGGTTTGCAAGCATGGCAGTGAAAGAAAATCAGGATATGGTGAAATGTTTTCTAAGATCAGTTACAAGAAAATAATAGTGTTTGCTATTCACCACTGACAAAACAGTATTTGTTGAGATAGTTTGCTTCTAAAAGAATAACTTGAGTTATCTGGTAATTTTACAAGCTGTCACAGCAATACTGCATGACTCTGAAGAACTAATAACCTACTTAAAGACACATTTGAAGCCATGAGTATTGGCTTTAAAGACCAATAACTTTTTCAGGCTCCAGAAATTTTGGTCAAACTACCATGATGTCAGAATATCATGAGATTTGTTTCTCTCTGCCATTTTCTCCAAAATTATTTTATCTGCAATAAGATTTTATGAGTGTGGAGGTCCTGTTTCAGTTGATGGCTGTTGATGCCCTTTTTCCAAGAAGGTAACAGAAACATAGGAAGTGTTTCTATTTTATATATGTATAGACATATTTATATAATACATATATCTATTAGATAGATAGATAGATAGATGGATGGATGGATGGATGGATGGAGTGTGTGTGTATGTGTGTGTGTGTGTGTGTGTGTGTGTATACATACAAATACCCGCGAGAACCTCAGAAAACATATATATATATTTTTTCTTAAGTTTTCGCGGGTACTTACATGTATGGTATTCAGCTTTGTTCGGGTATTTTCCCACATCATTGTAGTTGTGCTTTTAAAGTTGTAGCAACGTTTTGGCAGAATCTCATCTGCCATCATCAAGCTTCTGTATTGTGTTCGTCTGTATACAGAAGACGAACACAATACAGAAGCCTGATGATGGCAGATGAGATTCTGCCGAAACGTTACTACAACTTTAAAAGCACAACTACAATGACATGGGAAAATACCTGAACAAAGCTGAATACCATATATACATACATACATATACATATACATATACATATACATATACATATACATATACATACATACATACATACACACACACACACACACATACACACACACACATGTATATTATAATGTGTACCTTTACCTTCAGCTTTAGTGAACAAAAGCGATGGTGTATGTGTTTGTCTATCTAACTTAATAGTATTCTAAATTTGCCACTCTTTGTTGCAAGAATCTTCCTAAAACTTATATAACAATTACCAATAATTAAATAGGTATGTGAACATGTTCCTGACTATTAAGGTATAAGTCTAATTCATATAACATACTGAGCTATAAAGATATCTGTTTGGTGTTATCTAGTGAATTGTGTGAGCTCAACAAGCAGCAATTTATTTCTAAAAGTAGACCAAGGCTCAATACAATGTCTTAATTCTTCTCTATGAATCGAAGTGTATAGGATGTGAAAAAGAAGTGTAGAGACAAAGGCTTTTAAAAATTGCAGTCTCAACATAGGTGCTAAAATTTGGTTTGCAATGGTATTTATATGACTGAGTTCATACAATCCATTCATCTGTTTTCATTTTAATATATTATTGATTCTAGGTAATTGAGTGATTTAACATCTTCAAGCTAGTTTGATAGATTTAATTGAAATGGCAAGACTAATAAAAGAAGATGCTACAAAAAGATTTATTGTATTGTTTTCGCCCCATATAATGTATTTTCTTTCTTTATTTTAACTTTTAACAGAATGAACTGGACCTGTACATCTGATATGGGAGGTTTCTTTTTTTTAAAAAAAGCATGGGTGTCATAAATGATTTCTTCTACCATTTCTCTTTCCATGTCAAACAAGGTTTTTCACAGGATAAACCATGTTTATGAAATTGTCACGTCTAGAAGTCTGTTCCTATAATGGAATGTGAGAATGACCTTGGAAGGTAAGGGAGACATGCTCCCTAAGGAAAAATCAGATAAAAGGGGGAAAAGCCCACAGTTGACTAAAGGGCAGGTAAAATACTTTTCCATCCAAAATAATCAGGTGGTAAAAAGAGCTGACTGGAGATTTATATTTTCTGATTTGCTGGATTCTTATAATGTAGCCTTACAATAAAGTAGAATTAGTTCATCTTGTTGGATTCTTGCTTAGTTTATTTGAGAAGTTAACAGTTCCTGGCAGATTTTTTGTACTTTCTTTTGCTAGCCTCATTAAGCCCCAGTTCCAAATGTTCAACAGAGATCTTCCTTGAAAAGGGCATGTTAGTGGCATGAAAAAAGTAGAGGTTCATTTAAATGTTTAAGCCAAATGTGTGTACCCACTGCAGTAGATGAAAAGAGGGTCAAGAGTCATGCGTAGTTTGCAGGTTATCCTCTTCCAGTGTTGTACAATGTAAAAAAATAATTCCAGCATGCTAAAAATAGAGGTGGTTTTCTTGTTTTGTGTACCAAAGTTCAATAATGTATGTAATTTAAATATTAAAACTAGGATTTGTTTCATTTGAGCCTCAGACTCTGGCAGCAGTTCTTTCTTGAAAGTTTCAAGGTTGATGTTGGTGAAGGCCAGGATTATTTCAGTTGAACTAATGGACTTCCTCTGGCAATCCTAATTACTATTCATTACAGATCAGAACAGAAATGGATTGGCTTAGTTTAATTTGAGAAAGCTGCTTATGTGAACCATGATTGTGTTAGTGCACACAAATCCAATGTTAATGTTAGAAGAATGAAAGGTATAGCTTGTTGGGTTGAGGAGCAAGAAACTGGGTCTACACCTGTGAGGAATTAGACCTACAACAGCCTTGAACCAATAAAATGATCTCTCTTCACTGAAGGCTTATGTATTTTTTAAACAGTTTGTAATCTTTTTTTCTTGTTTTTTTCTCAAAATGGTCTTTATTTTGAGATTTTTGTTTATATCAATATCTGGGCATTAATAAGTGATTTTGTTAGAATTGTGCATAATAATGTTTGTTCCGCTAAATTCTATAATTCTCAGTATACCACATAATGAAAAATACATGACTGAACAGCTTTTGGTTTTTATGCTCTTTTTAGTCCTTTTTAATAGTAGAGTTGTTCAGGAACAGAAGTGATATGGGGCATGTGAACAAGTGTGCAGTTAAGTCTCATGAATTTTAATATATTCTTTTTTAGCATATTGCTCTGCTGTGATAAAGGGTTCCAAAGTTTTTCAGGCATAACATACATCCATTTCTAAAACTAATTATGATGATGCTTTGAACTTAAACAGGTGTACTGCTGTGAAACTAAATGGAATGGGCAGCTATTCCTTAATATTCACAATGACATAGCTAATGGCAGCTCAAGTGTAGCCATCCGAGTTCATGATCTTTTGCTCCTGAAGTGCTTTCTATGCCACATCTTCAGCTAGTCTTATAAAACTACAAAATACGCTCTGGTTAAATCCTGTTTTGGCTTCAGTGGATTTTGACTTAGGGCAGCACTAGATAGATCAATTTTTAATTTAACTTGGATGTGCAAATGGATGTAACTAAAACTGAACAAAGTATTGTGTGGAAGATGTGAAATCGAGAATTGGGGGTGGTGTTAATTCACCTTCCTCTTTCCCCCTGCCTCCCCTCACCCCAGTTTGTCTTTCCCAATTACTTTTTTAAGCTACTTTCTCTGTACTATTTCAGAGTTTGACTCTTCAATAAGCTAACAGGATAATTGGTAGCAGACAAGGAAGTGATTGAATTCTCTCTTCTTCATAACATTTCTTTCCTCCAAATTGACCCAAAGCCACTCATTCATAAGGCAAAGTTGCCACTGGATTTGTGTTACAAATATAGTTTTTATTTCAAGAGATATATGTTTGTGATTAATTCCCCCACAGTGCTAAGCCACATTTTGTTTAGTTTTGGTTTAGGGTTATATAATCATGGCTTCTTTAAGTGTATTGAATATCAGAAATAGGATGATCCTAATGAACACAGTTCGATCAAATGTTTTGGGTATGTTCAAGGCCATCTCTGAGTAACTCCAAGAGACTCAGCCTATTCAGTCATGTTTTTCTGGCAAACTACATTTAAATTTTCAAACATTTTTCAAACATTTTCAAACATTTTTTTCTGGTAGGTATTATATAACAAAGTAACTTGAAAAGCTGTCATTTTCTGAGTGTATACTGTTTTAAAATCATATCTTCTACCAAATTGTTTTTGTTTTGTTCTTCCATGTGTTAACTATATTTAGCAATACAATTGAACAGGCAATTGGATTGCTATGTGATATGATTTTTAAATGAAAACTGCTATAATTTTACTTCAGTTTTCCTTTTCTTTATAGTATCAGGATACAGGCTCAAATTTTGGGCTTAAAGAATTGAGTGAATCCAAAAGGCAGGCAAAGTTTCCAGAACTTAACTCACAAGGGAGCTGCATAAAAAGGCAAATATTTTATTCCTTTTCCTCAGCCCTTGCCCTTTGGAATGCTCACCCCAGAGCTGGAATAATTAGCAGGAAGTTAACTGGTGCTTGCATTTGTATTAACTGGAGAGAAAGGGATTACAAGAGAGTAAGCAGGAACATGAACAATACACATTGAAAAAAATGCACTAGCAACAATTGTTTGCCTAGTGTACTGGTGGCTGGCCCCAGGAGCTGCTTAGGAGGCAAGTAAAACCTTTAATGTGAAACTGAGTAGGGCCTTGTCAATTTTAGGCAGCACTATGAGCTGGTTAATTAAGGTCACTGCTGAACTTGATAATGTGCAGTTAACACATTTTAGGGACCCACTGGGGGAAAAAGTTGTTCAGGATGAGATTCTTCTTAAGGCAATGCTGGGGTAGGAATAAAAAATGGGCCAGGCACAGGACAACAGGAACTGACTGTAATACAGACATTTAGTATTTTTACTGTTAAATATTCCACATAGGGGTTCTTTTGTTAAAAATAATCTCACATTATATTGTGTCATTAACTATGCTGCACAATCGTGTATATATTTTTGCTGATGGAAATAGAATTAGAATTGATATATACGTTTTGTTAGCTGATGACAATATAAATATTCCATTTCACTATTGTAAATGAAAGATAATAGTCTCAATCTTGTATTCAATATTTTTAATGGACTATACATGGTTACAAAAATATCTTGATTTTAACAGATGAAAAATGCATAAACCCTCATTCAAGCATAAAATTAAATAACTTGCATATATTTATACATTTGGTGTTTTCAAAGCACAAAATTAAAAGAAATTTCATCCAATCTTCAAATCAACATTTGTATATGGTTTGTTGGAGTAGCCATCAACAACACTGTCATCCATACCTGTCTTTGGCTGCATTAAAAAGCCAAGTTCATTTCCAAGAATACCCTATTGCAGTCTGAGCCCAAAGGATTATGGAAGATGAACTCCTGTTGATACCTATGTACATTTACCACAATGATCTAAAGAGATGCTTTGTATGTATTTATGGATAATGCAATGTTCAGAAGATTGAAATATGCATTTAAAGCAATGGCATTGACCTTTTAGTTCCTGCTAGATAACTTAAAGCAGTGTTTTCCAGCCTTAGCCATTTCCAGATGCATGGACTTTCATTCCCAGAATTCTCATCAATTACCATATTGGCTGTGGAATTCTGGAAATGAAAGTTTGGGAAATATTGCCTTTTTGGGAGAAAAACAAAAAACGAAGCTTTTGAATCTATATGCAAATGAACCATTAATTTTATTGGGCTAGTTATTATTTGGTTTGGTTTGGTTTTTTTGGTGATGTTCATTTGAATTTTAGATATCTATTAACAAAGGATACTACTGACTGAGAATGCGTAACATTTTGAAATGTTATGGCCAGGGGCAAACTAGAGCTTGTAGCAAGCAGCAAATGCTATTTAGAGAATAGATACTTTTCTTCCACTCTTCATGGGGCATTCAGCAAAAGATAAAAACTGTTTCAATATTACATGTGCACTCAAAAAATATATAAATTCCAAATAGGCCAATAAACCCAGAGAACTTAGAGACCCTTACTAGGAAAAAATGACTAGATATAATAGATAGAAATATATAGTAGATATAACAAATATAAAACTCATATAGTAAAAACTGATCTAATTATTCACTATTCAGCTACTCTCAATAGTAAAGCTAGAAGTGAAATATCTAGCAATACAATGTGTTTAGTGAAAAGATCCATTGCATTTTTCTAAATGAATAAAACTTTTCATTAACCTTAATTTTTTAGTTGGTTTGCAATTTAATTTACAGCAGTTTCTTTTTGCAAAAATGTGAATGGGAAAAGAGAGGTAATGAAGTTCCATTGCATGAAAACTCAGTTTCCTGCACTTAGTTTGGCATTCATTTTTGTTCCATTGGAGCTGGTGGTCACTGAGCCACTGCCACGAATGAAAGCTTTCCCTTTAATCTGCACCTTGAGTCATTTCAATCTTTACAATGTATGTGTGGTTTATAGAAATAAAAATTGAGCAATGAAAAGGCATAACAGTAGCAAAGTAATGGAACAGTAGAACAAGCAACGGAAAAAAGGCAAAAATGACAAACACAGGAATGTGAGAGTAAAAGATGGGTGGGAAGGGAAGCAGAGACTGGAAGGGGGAGGGTTTTTTTGCTATCAGTCTAGTAGTAGCCAGTGTGGTATCTCTTTATTGGATCTCCAGGCCAACTACCAAAGCTAGGTATTCAGGTTCTGATGGAAAATAGGAGGGTGGAGGTAAGTCTCATCTTGAGTAAGATTTTCCAAAGGACAGGTGCTATAGATACTGATAGATACATATGTTAGATAAATATAACCTGCAACATTAGTTTATTAGTCTCATCTGTGTTGCTTAAAGTTTTTTTTGTGTGTGTACATTCTTAAATTAGCTTTTGGAAGTTGTATCATAATTCCCCATAGTATTTAAGGAAAACAGTACAAAAGATTGATCAGATTAGATTGTGATCTATAGTAGATACTGTAGTCCAAGCATGTCAAACCCATAATTTAGGATAAATATTCACTAAGAAATGATTTTTCAAAATGACCATCAGTATTTCATATATTATTATTAACAAGTTCTGATGTTAAGGAGCTCTACTCTGCCTCCTCACCCAAAAAAGAAATCTGTTCCAACTGCAGTTGAGCTAAGCCACACTCAGGCTCCTTGCTGTCTCCTTGCTCACACAGCAAATACTGCTTCAGTTTCCAAACAGCCCTCAACTGTCTCACACACTGACAGGATGCTAGCCAGATGAATACCAATGGATGCTGGTAGGCAGAGGCTCAATTTTTTCCCCTTATTTTCCTCCCCAAAAACTTACCCGATCACATAGTTTCGTAGCGAAGCTCTTGTGAGGCTGTATTGCTAGCTGTCCGGGGACACATAGGCCCCGTGAGCCATGGACTGGACACATCTGCTCCATTCCATTCCATTTAATTTTCCAATACTGACATGAAGGAGAGCCAATCTGGTATAGTGGTTTAAGGTATCATGCTAGAAACCAGGAACTTTGAGTTCTAGGCCTTCCTTACATTCGAAGTCATTTGGACCAATTCTTTTTTCTCAGCCCTAGGAAAGAGCAATGGCAAACTACTTCTGAAAAAAATCTTGCCAAGAAAGCAACTGTCCAGGCAGTTGTCAACATTATAGAGAAATTTATACAACTGCTTTGCTGTATGGTTATACATATATGTTTAAAAAATGTATACAGCTGCCTCATTTTAAGAAATAATTCTGGGTAGCTCACAAACAACAACAACAACAACAACAACAACAACAACAACAACAACAATAATAATAATTCTTTATTGATTAGGCCTTGGGCCATATCAAAATGCAAAGTTCCAGCAACAATTTATTACTAAAATTTAATAAAAGCAATTCAAAATGCAATTTGATAAAATACTATTTAAAATGGAACTTGATAAAATACAATTTAAAATGGAATCTAGACAAAATACAATTTAACATGAAATAGGAATAAAATACAATCCAAAATAAAATTGTAATAATGTACAGTAATTTAAGATATAGATAAAATATAATAACATATTTCGGAGTTGCCCTTAATAAATAATATAATATAATAAAATAATAATAATAAAAACAGGATAATAGAAATTCTAAACATATTATAGCATAGATGTAAACTACAAAAGAATGGATGGATGTAAAAGCAATGTACAATTTTTCAAATACATAAAATTTTATTTTGTTTATACAAGGTGATCCTGCATAGCTATTCTATGCTCAAGAAACTTTAGTAAGGATGCAATTTTCAGGATTTTTGTATTCCAACCAAAGTTATTTCTTACAAGATTCTTGAAGAGCCAGTCAAATGTGTTAAAGGGATAAAAAGCAGATTAGGGAATAATATACAATTATTATATTAGTAATGTCAGATTCCAGCCGTTGATTCCTATTCGACCTGTAGCCTATTGTCATATAGTGGGACTTTTTTTGAAACTTTGCTATAAATCTTGATTGAATACTAATTTTGAATAGCATTCAAAATTACTGAACAGTTGCTACTATTGGGAAATTACATTCAATTTAAATATAAATTGGCCTTGTGCTTGTACATACATCCATTCTCTTCAGTTAAATCTTCAGTTAGCTGCAATTCTCCATTTTGTCCAAACCAAGAATGACCTCAGACCTGTGTTGTTCTGTATTGGGGAACCATTACTTCACAATTTGGATAAGAAAAGAGTAAGAAAGGGACTGGTGGGATTCAAAAATTTTAACAACTGGTTCTGTGGGTGTGGCTTAGGTGGTGGGCATGGCTTGGTGGTCATGTGACTGGGTGGACATGGCTTGATGGTCATGTTATTGGCTGGGTGTGGCCAACTCAATATTACTCACATTGAGGCATGCATCTCCTCGCCTGGCCTCTCATGACTGTGGGGACACTGCAACAGTCGTGAAAAATGGTCATGTTACTTTTTTCAGTGCCACTGTAACTTTGAATGGTCACTCCACACAAGCAAAGTACTGTCAGCCTTCAAGATTTTTCTCCCTTTGCTTTGCTTCTTTTGGCTGTCATAAGTAACAGGGGGAGGAGTGGGGAATGATTATGGGAAGTGAGCTGGAGGTGTTACAAACCAGAACTGTATAAGCTGGAGGGGTACATTCTTGCTTAGGTTTCTATCCTGTGCTATGCGCAGCTGCAACCCTTTATCAAACTATGTCAAGGTCAATGGACAGAAGCCTCAACACCACCTGGAGATGCCCACATGATGATATACACAACTTTTAATTGGATGAGCCAATTGAACTATTGGGGGTGGGAACATTGCCATTACTTTGTATATGTGATTTATGCGCCCATTTTCTCTGATTCAGAATTCTTTTGTTGCTACCACTTGATTTCCAGTAAAAGATATCTTTTCTCTGATTAAAAGAGTCCAAGTATTTCTTTCTTGGATTTTGAATGGAGTATCAGCTGACATTATTCTGAATCTTCACATTACCAGCCCACCCGGAGAAATAATACATTTTCTTCTGAGGGGATCTGAACATAATGTCAAATCCAGCCAGTGACCAAGAAGACATGGGAGCAACTGGAGGACAAGATTCTCTGCTGCTAGAGGAAACAGGGGAAGCCAACTGGTTAGTAGAACTAAATCTTAGGGAAAAACCAGCTGTAAAACCCAAATGGGAGTCAGTTGGAAGGATCCTGAGAAAAGACCTCCAGGAGTGACCACTTCCCATCGGTGTGGAAGAGAGGAGCCATGGCAAGAGAAGGAAAGAATTTTTTTTTATTAACTCAAGCCATGTATCTTCTAAATGAAGCTATCGGAGAACCTCAAACTGATCAAAGGTATGAGGGAGAGAAGGGGGAGGCAGCCCCAGCCAGAAGAATCAGAACAGCCACCCCCATAAATCAACCTGAGCTAGTGCAACAGGCAGCAACAGGGGCCCCCAGCCAGAGGAGTAATTGCCAGAAGATGTAGAACTCCAAAGGTGCTCCTGTTAAAAGTAAAATATGGGGGGGGGGGGATCCCAAGGAGTTAAGATTCTTCCTGGCACAAGTCTGGAGCCATATGGAGGAATATGGAGGGGGTTTTTCCTCACAAACAGCCAAAGTTAGATGTGTTACCAGGGCTCTGGAGGGAACAGCTACAAAGTGGATGGTGACTTTGCATAATGATAATGCCCCTCAGCTGATGAATTATGACCTGTTCATGACTGCGCTGCAGGCTAGGTTTGAAGACCCACTTGCTGAACGTAAGGCCAGAATTAGGATGAAGACCATAAATCAGGGGCAGAGATCAGTGGCTGACTACACCCAAGAATTTAGAGAGCTGGCGTGTCATATTCTTTCTTGGATTTTGAATGGAGCACTAGCTGACAAGTACCAGCAAAGGAGGGGAAAAAAACTCCAGAGAAGTTCCTGAGACAGGAAGTCTAATCCTGCCAAGAATGTAATAAAGGTTAATGGAAAGGCAGTTTCTGTAAGCAATACCAGAATGTTTCCTTCCTGCCTTCCTTACAGGATTAGGCTAGTAATTTCTTCTAACAACCGGTTAGAATGTTCACAACCGGTTCTAGCAAATAGGTGCGAACTGGTAGAATCCCACCCCTGGAAAGGGAGACATAGAGACAGAATCCATAAATATTTTAACATAATAGTTAGAAGGAGTTTCCATGGAAATTTGTAAATGAATGTTTCAGAACACAATTTAGAATCATCTGCTTGTTTGGTTTACTCATTGTGGCATATTTGCTTGAGAATAAACTTTACTTCCACATATCATTCCTTTGATGTGATACCCAAATTTGATTGGTCTGCAAAGATAGCCAGAGTTTTCCTTGCTCTGAAGAGGTAGATGTAAAACACAATGGTTATAGTAAGGCAACAATAGAAATAGTTGAGTCTATCCAAAGTGGAAAACAACTGGGATGATAATGGGAGATTCAAGAGAATAATTGCTATGACATCAGGGATGTCACACTGGCAGTCTGTGGCCCAGTACGAAATGCGCAGACCAGGGCCATCCCAGCTCTGTGAATGGGAAAAACATTGCGAAGCATTACATGATGCTGTTAATTTGACACCCGTGATTGAGACTGAACTATAGGGATCCTGCCAATTGAAACTACAGATAAGAATCTCAAAAAATTGTGGACAGCCTCTGTTAACTTCCTGCTCAAGACCTGCCTGCCAAAGTTCATCTGGGGCTCATGAATTTCCACAGAACATAGTCTATTCAGAAGAAATCCCTGACTGCTGAATCCATTTGCATGGACTTAAGACTGAAGAAGATCTTCAAGGTTTGGAAGCTAGGTTGCAGGTTCAGAAGAAAAACAGTAGCACATCTCCTGAATATCCAATAGAAGCTTAGTCAAATGTGCTTTCCTGCTACCAAGGCCTTTTCAATATTTTTTCTTTTTTTTTCCTTTAAAAATGTTCACCTAAAAGGCCATGAAGGGAATTGTGCCTCTTTTGTTGCATAATAACTAGGTCAGTGTCTTTCTCTAGTAAAACAGACTCAATTCACTTTGGATGTTTGGATAAAATTATTTTTACTTTTTTAAAAATGGGAAAAATACAGCAACATAGTTCTTTACTGTGTTTTGTATCTTACTTGGCAAAACAATTCTGTAATTTGCAGATTCCATGCAAATTCTTGAACAATGATTCAAGATTAAAATGAGAAGATGAATCACTGAGCAAGCACATCCTTACTAAAGTTTTCTTCTAACCCTCTGTTTGGAGGCAGGACCAATGGTTTTCTGTGCAATAGTAGGTGTCTTTTTTTAGTTTTCCAGAGAACTTCTGTCAGGGGCATTTTTAAAAGACAATGTCTTTGTAGAAGCAGCCATTCTTTACCTACAAGGTGCTCCAGAACCAAGAAACTCGCAAGTTGCTATATTTGGAGAAGATAATTATAGCAGTCAGAAATGGGGAGGAGAAGACTTCAGCTGGCTTATTAACAGTGAATGGCAAGGGTACTAGCTGTTTGAGATGCTGAACACAGGTAGTCTTTGACTAGCAACAGTTCATTTTGGGCCCATTCAAAATTACAATGGCACTGGAAAAAAAAAAAAAAGATCTGATCTTGGTAACTGACTCATTTATGATGGTTGCAGTTATGGCATCACTTTTTGCAAGTTTCTTACAAGCAAAGTCAATGGGGAAGCCAGATTCGCTTAACACTTGCGTTACTAACTTAACAAATGCAATGATTCACTTAACAAGAAAGGTTGTAAAAAGGTCTGGCAAAATTCATTTAACAAATGTTTTGCTTAGCAACAGAAATGTTGGGCTCAATTATAGTCATAAATCAAGGACTACCTGTATTAGGATTGTTTTTCATCCTTAAAAAAAGGTATAGGAATTAATACAGGAATATGACGTCATGCCCATTGTACCAAGTAATATTTCTGTATAAAGCTTATTCCTATAAAAAAAAGTTCCACAAATGTACATGTCCATGAATGCAATACAGGTAGTGTCGGGCTCCACTTATGACCACAAGCGAGTCCAAAATTTATGTTGTTAAATAAGAAATTTAAGTGAGCTTTGCCTCATTTTACAAGTTTTGTTGCCACATTTGTTAAGGGAATCACTGCAGTTGTTAAATTAGTAACACAGTTGTTAAGTGAATCTGATTTCCCCATTGACTTTGCTTGTCAGAAGGTCGCAAAAGGGGATCACAGGACTCCCCCAGACACTGCAACCATCATAAATGTGAATCAGTTGTCAAGCATCTGAATATAATCACGTGACCATGGGGATGCTACATTGGTCATAAGTGTGAAAAGTGGTTATAAGTCACTTTTTCACTGCTGTTATAACTTTGAACAGTCACTAAATGAACTGTTGTATGGCGAGGATTACCTGAATATGATTTAAGCTCATGTACCTCAGTTAAATTATTGGAAAAGAAGTACCTAAATGCACTTAGTTTTCCTTCATTGTAAAAAATTTAAACAAACTTGAAATGGTCTTCTCAATGTTTTGAACTAGAAGATGAATGATAGGAAATCCTGGACCTTAAATCCTGCCTAATACCCATTTTTCTTGTTTTTGTAGGTGTGGTTACAAAAATACGGCTATCTTCCATCCGCTGACTCCAGAATGTCAGTGTTGCGCACTGCAGAAACAATGAAATCTGCTATAGCTGCCATGCAGCAGTTCTATGGCATTAACATGACAGGAAAAGTGGACAGGAACACCATCGAGTAAGTAAATTTTATTGCTATGCTCTTCCTTTTTGGAATTCCTGAAATATATGTGGAAAATTAGAAGCATTGCGGTGGCTGGCTATCTAAATCCTATCTCGGCAGTTCTGAACAGCCTGGGACTTAGAATATTCTTTTCTTTTTTTTCATCATGTCAGGCAGGAGGTGGGGTGGGAAGAAGCAGTGTAAGGTTCAATTAAAGCCTCAATAAAAGCCAATTTCTACAAGAAAGGTGAAAAAAGCAGTATGAAAAATGGATTTGAACAGTCATGACATTTTTATCCTGATATGAGTGTTAAATCAAAATTCACAAAAGAAGCTGAACAGGAAGATAATAATCAGATGTCCTTTTGTGGCTCAGGACAAAGTTAAGACACGTTTCATGATGAAGAATGTGAAGAGTAAAATTATCAGGCTATGTATAGACATTAAATGAATCAGTTGTGGAAAAAAGGATAAACCCTAATTCCAAACTCAGTAAATTATCTCTTTTCTGGTACCTATCAGTACCTGTTGACCCAGTTGTCGCTGGCTTTCTTCCTATCTCCTCCCATCCCCAATTGTCTCACAAATAGCCTTTCCCATTCTAGTAACCCATCATGCATAGCTGCTAAGGCCACTAGATTACATCTATTTTAGAGACATTCAGAAGCAGCAGTAGAATTGGGGATCATATATAAGGCAACTGTACCACCTAGAATCATTGACTGAGATGGGACACTTTTGAAATTAAATTAATAAATGAATGAATAAACTGCCAAAATAGTTTATATTGGGGACTGGGAAAGCGTTATTGGAAAACATCTAGTTATTATTCCATTCCCACCATCCAGTCAGAGCTGAAGAAGCTTCTTGGATTAGAAGTGAAAGAAAAACCAGAAAGTCCAGTTGCCTCTTGAAAAAGCACCTTTGAGACAACCATGACCTGGATGATTGAGAATCTCCATAGACGTCTAGCTATTACATTGAAACAGTGCAAAATCTACTTGATATTGTGTATGATGACTGTATGTAATTCCACAGCCCCCATTTCCCTATAAGAAAAATAAAGAAGCTTAAAAGAGGTTCCCTAGCTCCCCCCTTGACACAGATGGTGCCTACATTAGGTCAGTGGTTGTGAGGGCCAACCAAATCCACACAAAAAATGCAGAAATTCTTTTCCAAGTAGTCCCAAACAGTCTGCTCTTCAACCCAAACTTTTGCTTCATTCCATTCAGTCTGTTATTCTATCTTTTTAAAAATCTTTGTTCTTCCTTTTCTTGATTTTATTGCAATTTCTTGGTTTTGATTGTGGTGAGTGATCCAGAGTCATTAGGAGTTAAGTGGCATACAAGTTTAATAATAATAACAACGAGGCAAGTGTCTCTCATTTCTGATTCTATCTCATGATTTATTTATTTTTATTTCTCTGATTTGTTTCTCTATCTTTTTAATTTCCCAATTGTCAGAATTTTGTTGTATGTTTCTAGGCATGTTGCTGTTTTCTCTGTTTTTTAAAAGTGTGTTGAACAATGATGTCACATAAATAAATGTAAATAATAGACTAAATTCGTTAAAGTATAAATGTATGAACAATGGGCATTGGAATAATGCAACATTTGGAATCCAGATGCATTGGATTTGGTGGGATCGTTTTTAAGACACACATAAGGGTAGATATGTTACAGGATTATGCAAAGTATTTGGAAAGAATGCTTGTAAAGCACATTAGAATGAAAAGTTAAAATATCTGGATTCTTTGGAAAGCATACAAGGCAGCCTTAAATGTTGCCTCTGGCTATTGTGAGGACATGCACAATTCATTTGTTGGTAGTCCCAGTGGTCTTGTTATCTATGTCTCTGTCCTCAGGCCCAGGGTGAAGTGGTTTGCATAACTCTTAGTGATTTTTTGGGATGTTATTAATGTATCTCTGAGTATTCATGTTTTTCTTTTCATATTATGTATTTCTTTAAAATTATAAGTTGTCCATAATTTTTTGGAGTAAAGCAGCTTTAAAATTTAATAAATACACAAATGTTCAAGCAACCAGGTGCACTCTTGCAAGCAGCTGTATTAACTTTTCAGCTGCTTTAATACTTGAAAGAGAGTGTTTTGCTTTTGCTAGTATTCTTTGCAAATAATCACTTTTGCATGCTTTGTTCAACTTTGATGTCAAGTATCAAAACTGGTATTAATTTTGCATATTGCATCTTATAGAAGGAAAAGATAATTAATCTTTTTTTCAATCTAATTTTAATTCATTTTTCCTTGATATTAAATCACAAGAACAAAATATAGCACCAGATCATCAGATGAACTCATCTGCTATTTGTTTTGTTTTATATGAATGCTGGAAATCCCTTTCTGCATTAATTTTTAAAACATTTTTATGAGGCTGAAATGGTGAATACATCAGAATGACATTTCTATATTTTTCCACACAGTTTGAATACAGTACTTTGACTCAAAGATCAATGCTATCTTTCTGAGCACATTTATATCTTCCTTTGTAGTCAGCTTCCGGTAGCTGATTTTCTGTTGGTGAAAAAGATAGCTTCCTCCCAAATGCTACTAATTTAGCATTTAAAATCTTCTAACACTGAAAATTTCCTTCTTCTGTCAAACGCTTATTTGTATTAGCCTAGCTATTTTAGCTATTAAATCATGAAATACCTCAGAGGACAGTGATACTTGGGTATAGATTATTTAAGTTCAAGAACCCCAACCTAATTTCTTTCCATCAAAGACCTGTTTCTCAAAGATGATAGGAAGGCACCAAAGTAGAGAAAGCTACCAATCCAGAGATTTCCCCATTTTTTTCTAATTCTCTAGCATAAATCCTCATGAAATGCATGGTTACATGAACTTGAAGTACTTTCTTTAAAAAAAAAAAAAATGGCTTGAATGCTTCAAACAAAACAAGAAGCCCCTCCATAGAGTTGCACAAAGTAGGGAAAATATTAAATCTTCCAGATTATAATATTCTGCTCCACATATTAGTGTGTGATTGAAATAAAATGTGAAGCACTTATTTCTTAAATAATGTGATATCAATATGCATTTTTCTACATAGAAATTGACCTGCTATTTTAATATATATTTGAGTGTTTAAAACATGATAGTTGAAATTAAAGATTGTGAATCATGATTATTGGGATATAAACACAAATGGTATTGCCAAGCAGTTCTAGTGGACTACTTGTGTGAAACAAAGTATCTGCTCCAGAATTTATGCCAGATGGCACAAATGGGATTTTCACATTCACTTCAGTGGAGATGTTTTGGTATATATAAAGTGAAGCGTATATAAAAGCCGACCTATCTCCTACAATGAATGGGGAAGCTCTCCTATTTGGAAAAATAAAATCCAGATGCCTTGCATACATGGGATATTTACACATATGTTCCTCGGAACATATCCTGCCTTCCTTTTATATGCTCAAAATAGGTCATATGGGGATCTGTCCTTATTTTATCCCTACAAATGCAAATCTGTAAATCTAAGCAGGGTGACTGGTCCCAGTGCCCAGTGAGTTTATATGTCTAATATTGGACTTGAACTTATGTACCTGATATAAGCAGGTGTCTAGACACAGTTTGTGAATGGCTAGAGATAAATGCAGTGTAATTTAATTCTGGAAGTGTTGTGGACAAAAAAAGCTAGTAGATCTATACACACATTTTCAGCTTGTCTTGAAATGTGGGCTTGTTCGGTGAAAAGGTTATGATTTGCTGGTCTATTTTAACTTTGAGCTATGCTTGAAAATGTGATGTAGTAATTTGCAATACCAGAGGCCTCAATTGCTATCTACTATCTTATCAAAATATTATTTCAGTTACTCATTTATGTTCTGGTTATTAGCCTACAACAATGAAATTTATGTTGAAGACATATTGGAAGCTGGAGTGACTGCACTATATAACAACATAGGGTAGATGTTGATGTAGCCAAATGAGTCAGGCAACATTATAGTGATATTATGGAAGCTGTTTACTTTAACTTTGAGCTATGCTTGAAAGACATTGAAGAAGAGTATTGATATAGTTATAGAAACTTTGGATTTAACTATTGAAGTTGTATGCCCTAGTTGGTAAGTTAGTAATAGAAATATTGCCTGTAACACAGCTAAAGCTGGTAATTATCAGAAACATCACTTTAATGTTAATACATTTTTTCATGAACTATATCATCTGAAAAGTTTTTGTGGAAATATGTGTTTTTTGAAAATAATGTGGGAATATTATCTAAGGAGCTTAACTTAATATGCTCAAGGTCTAACCATTTGATTGCCTTCCAGACTTGTGATGTGAATATACAGAAACTTGGCATGGATCAGCAGTGTCAAATATGTATAATCAATTTGAAGGACGTTCCTCTAAGATGAAACTTGATATATGGCTCTTATTTCATATAAAAGGAATTAATAATGTTATATACTTTACCACAATTACCAATAAAGTTAGAAACTAGAAAGCAGAATGAATTGTAAAAACCAGGAAAATCTATGCATAAACAAATCCTATTTGGGTGTCCTGACACGTTCCACTGCTAATCTAATCCTAATTGTTATGGCTTTAATTGTTTTAGTTGTTCCCAGTATTTCAGAATAATAGTTTTTTCCTGCTTAATGGCTTTTGCACACAGATTTGGGGGTAAAGAAAAATATGTAAATCACAATATTCTTGCAAAAAAAACCACCCACCCCTAAGTTGGATGGAACAGTATTAGCAGGCTGTGTAAGAAAAAAATGTTTTGGAAAAAATTAAGTATTCAATTTTAATCTGTTGTTACACAGACATAACAGAAAGATATGTTCATCAGTTAGAAAATGCCTTTACCTTCTGTGTCTAGAGAGTGGAATTCAATATCGAAGAGCCTATTTTATTTTCTAGGATTGTCAATGAAGATTCTTTGTCATCCAGGTCATAGTTGTATCAAAAGTACAATTTTAATTTTTTGAAAATGCAACTGGGGTGATTTTTGAGGAAGAAAAGGTGTTTTGCTTCCTATCTGGTAGCATCATCATCTATATCCAACACAACTGAAGAAGCTTCCAGGATAGGAAGTGAAACATCTTTGTTCTAAAAAAAAATATCAGTCTGGTTGCCTTTTCAAAAAATAAAAAACACTTTTGATATTTTCTAGGATTCTTGATCTCATAGAAAATCTCCATTTTGCCTTTTACAATCAGAAAATTCTTATACTTCATTCTTCTGAAATACTGTTTATTTTTGTAATGAATTTGTTTCAAAACAAAATGGAATCTTCAGTTCATAAACATTAATAGAAATACAATAAATCTTCCCATGATGAAAAAATAAAATGAAATCAATTACTCCAGTAGTGCAACACTGTTGCTATTGCTTATTCAGTAAGCAAGATGTCCACAATAACTCTTTGTTTTAGCAACTTGCATAAAGCTAGTAGATTCAAGGAAGATATTAAAATATAATTTTAGGATCTGACTGTGAAAACAAAATGGATAAAGGAAAAAATGTAAAACAATATATAGTCCTTGGCTATTCACTCTGCCAATACAAATTATAAGCATTGTGCATCTAAATTATTCTTTATAACAATGATTCTCAAGACTTGGGATAAAACAATAGCGTTTTAGGAATGAGGGCCTTTGACCTTCGAAATTGACCAAAGAATATGGAGAATATTCCCAAGTATTGATAAGATTTATGCTGGTATTCCTCTACTGCTGCTCCATTAGGACCATAAAATCCAAATTATTAGGAAGCAGAATCCAAAGTGAGTGCCAGAAATAAGAAGGCTGCCCACCATTTAGTTTTTCTTATTGATGTAGTGACTGCCTTCTAATATAGCATTTTGAATATTTCTAATTAGCCAGATGACTTTATTCATTCAGACAGTATCTATCGTATAACCTTGAAAAACTTGTCACTCTTGAATGGATAGCATCCACTGAATATGGAATGTAAAAGTGTCTCACAGCTGATTAGGTGAGGATGATAGGTATTCTGACTCAGCCTTAGCAGAAGCAAGAAACAGATTCCTTGTCACGAAAAACTCCTCTTTATTTACCCCTTGTGAATTAATTGCATTCACCCACCAAAAAGTCAAGGCAATAGCCCTTCAAAAGTTAATGGCAGGAATTGATGTTTTTTGCAATAGTTGCAAGGCCGTGAGCTCCTAGCCAAAAGGCTGCAAATTAAGTTTCGAGCAAGCAGTCCTCTGTGGCATGAAACACAATGTGCAAAATCTTCAGAAAGACAAACTATTGTCTCCTATGACAACCATTCCCCTTTCCTTCTATTTTTCCCCAGCCAGGGAGGAGCTATTCAGCGTCCACATGTATTTTGCTTCCTGAGTTGACTCCTTGTCCTCCATTGTTCCCCTCTCCTAACAGCTCTGCACATACGTGAGTCTGGATCAGGGCCCAGCTGTTCTTCCTCCTCACTCATATCAACCTTCAGAGGCAGCTGCCGTTCTGGTGGCTGGGAAATGTCAGACAGCCTCTATCTCTGCGTCCAACACAGATCTTCCATGACAGCCTTCCCCAGACTCCAGAACAGGCCCAAGTTCCTCCCCAACCTTTGCATCATCCAATTCTGCCACTAGCTCCGCAGCTGGTAGCTGGTGGGCCACAACAATAGGATGGTATACAAGGGTTTTCTTTTAAAAGACATTAATTCCTTATGCTGCAAGACTTTGGAAATGGTCACCAACTTTATTTACTATGGAACAACAGTTGATCTTCTCCAGTGGTGTCTAATAAAATTTGAGAGCCAGTTTGATGTTTAAGGAATTAGGCTACAAACTGGAAGATTGTGACTTCTAAGCATAAAGCCAATTGGGTCACCTTGGGGTACTTGCTTTGTCTCAGCCCCAGGAAGAAGGCAATGGTAAATCACTTCTAAAAAAGTCTTGCGAAGAAAACTGCAGGCACTTGTTCAAGCAGTCATCAGGAGTCAACACTGATGTGAAGCAATATTACTACTACTACTACTACTACTACTACTACTACTACTACTAAAGATATTTCACACTTATTTGAATTCAGATGTTATACAAAAACAGACTATGGTTTATTCAGTTTTAGTATAGTATAAATATAGCCATTTTGGATTGTAAATCTGACTCTCTGAATCAATCATGTTTTATACAACAAATAACTGATGTATAAACTTATGATATGTTATATGTATTTTATGAAATTTGTATCTAGTTAAAAAGTGGAGGGTAGATAATGCTGTGATGGGAAACCACAATTACATGATAAAATTATTGATGCATCCAAAATATTGCTGCTAGGTCCTCCTTATTGACCTCAGAAGGATAGAAGACTGAATCAACCTGGAACCAGTCAGGATCGAACTCCTGGCACTGGGCAGTCAGCTTGCAATACTGCATTCTAATCACTGTGTCACCACAGCTCTTATAAAATAATGATGCTTCTATCCATTTTCAATGGATCACAGTTATGGAGGCAGGAAACATTATCCCCCTGGTTGTCCCCAGACATGGCCAAAAGTGGAAATTTGAAGGAAAAAAAAAGAATTTTATATTTGCCTCAGCACAAGGGAGTATTTTTTCCAGTTCTTTTCTTTTACTTCTTTATTTTCTATCTTTGGGCAGTGGAGAAACAAATCATATCAATGCTAAAGTATATTTTCTAATAACCTTTTAATGCATATGTTGCGATTTCCATTCAAGTATAGGACTTTGCTTCTATGAACTCTCTATAGCAGCCTTTTTAGAATACCTTTCTTCCAGGGAATTTGAGGTCCCCACTTAGCCTTCAATACTGAAGACTTGGCTCTTAATCCAAGCCCTGGATTAGGCTGGAAATGACCCCAACAAAATGTCACTAGAATGTTGCAGTGCTGTAGTGGGAAGTATGATAAATTGATAATGTAGATAGATAGCTTTTATGGAATATTGTGATCCATCAATTATGTATAAGATAGATGGTCATATAATTTTTTTTGTAAATGTTAGGGATAACATTGTTTACCCTAACTGGTTTAGGTAAAATAATAAATATGTAATCATAGTTTGTTAGTTAAAGTGTCTGCAACTTTAACTATAGGACTGTAATTAAGGGAGTGGTTGTGAAAGCACTTTAAAGAAGCAAGACGACAGCTTGCGCTTTCTCTGGCTTTGATGATCCCTAATTACTGCATGGACTCAAGACTGCGTTACTCGAACGGGAGAGATAAACAAAAGACTGATTTGTAAGTGAACTGACATAGGATATTCTACACGGACTTTTGCTAACTGAATATCCTTGAATGGACTGACTAAATGATACATGACTGATGGACTGTTATTTTGACTATGCTATAAATGGAATAAACTATATTTTTTGATAGAACAAGCGTATCTGTAATTTTTACTGTATGTTAACAAACATACAAACATATCTCACTCATTTATCTGTGTGCCTATCTGACTAATGCTGCACATTCTGTTTAGCTTGTCTCCTTAACCCTGGTTGGGGAACACAGGCTTAACACTGATTATGGGCCCAGAGGCTGCAAAGTCAGTTTAACTAGGATAAAAACAGATTTATGTAAAAAGTGAGAGTTTGTGTTGTTATACATTACAGTAAACAGACAGCTGTGTTTTATTAATTATAGTTTTATATCCATATGTAAGAAAACATGGCACAAGTCAATCTACAAAGTTTGTCCCTTATATCCAAGCTGGATGGAAGAAACTATGTATCATGGTCTATGAAATGTAGTCTACTTCTACGAAGAGAAGGTCTGTGGAACATAATTGAAAATCCACCAAACATCGAGGAATGGGATCCAGAAGATGATGAAGATAGACTAAAAATAGAAGAATTTATGCAGAAAAATGAACAAGCTATTTGCATAATAGGATTAACATTAACTGACCAGCAACTTGTTCATATCCATGGAGAGCAAACGGCTATTGGGTGTTGGCAGAAGCTGAAAAGGATTTATGTCCGAGATAACGTTGGTGCTCACATAAATCTAACACGGAAGCTTTTCAGGACGCATCTCCAGAAGAATGGTAATATGCTGAGTCATTTGAAAACTATGCAAAGCATTTTTCAAGAATTGCATGAGAAAGAGCTTATTTTCTCTGAACTACACCAAGTCTACATAATTCTATCTTCACTAGATGAAAGTTATGACAACTACGTCACTTCCCTTGAATTTTTGCCAAAGGAAAGTTTAACTTTAACTGATATAACTGGCAGATTGATTGAAGAAGACTTGATAGAGATGAGTTAAGGAGGGAACAACCTCAAAAAGAAGATAATAAATTTCCTACGCATACGCAATTAAAAAGTGTTTTAATTGTGGAGGAAGAGGACATTTGCCAAGATTTTGTAAAAAAGCAAAGTGCCAGAACGCTGGCCAGAATACTAAAAGTCATCAAAAGATAAATAAAAATTTAGAGTTAGCCATGTATACTAACGGAGCTGTAAAAAATAATTTATGGGTGTTTGACAGTGGAGCATCCCACTATATAACAAATGATAACTGAAATTTTATTAAAATGTCCCAGAGTACACAGCAGATATCGTTAGCCAATGGCTGGAAACTGAAAGCTAAAGGTCAAGGTATAGCATATTGTTCTTTCATAAAAGAGAAATGTTATATGTACCACAACTTAAGTTTAATTTAATTTCAGTTAGAATTTTGGTTAAACTAGGATATGTAGTTACCTTTAAAGGAGATAACTGCATAATTGAAAAAGAAGATAAGAAAATTACTGCATCTTTAAGAGGTGAATTATATGTGTTAAATGATAATGGTTTAAAGGTGGCTAACACAGTTTATGATGATAAGAAACCTCATGATGAATGTATTCACTTGTTACACCGACGGCTAGGGCATTTAAATTTTAAAATGCTTAAGAAAACTGTTGAATTATCTAAGGGAATAAGTTTGAAACCTTGTAATAAGTATTTGCAATGTTCTATTTGCAATCAAAGCAAGAGCAAGGTCAAACCGGCTAATAGAGTTGATGGATTTACTAACAAAGAGCCTTTAGAAGTAGTATTTGCAGATTTAATAGGTCCGAAAAAACCAAGTGTAGGAGGAGCTCGATACATACTAAGTATAATGGACCACTATTCTAGATATGGGTTTTGCTATTTAATGAAAAGCAAAACTGAAACGTATCTAAATCTCTTTAATTGGATAAAATTTGCTGAACGGAAAACTAAAAAGAAATTAGTAACTCTTATAACAGATAATGGTACGGAATTTACAAATAATAAATTCCAGAATAGACTTAGAATGTTAGGTATATCAACATAAAAAGTCTGCACCATATAGGCCACAACATAATGCCTTTATAGAGAAACGAGGCCAAACATTACAATCAATGGCACAAACTATGATGTCTGATTCAGGATGACCTGACAATTTATGGGGAGAAGCAATAATGTGTGGTAATCATATATTAAATAATGTTGTTAATTCAACAACAGGTGAATTACCATTCACACTGTGGCATGGTACAAAACCTGATTTAAGTTACATGCACACATTTGGAGCACCAGCATGGGTGCATATCCCTACACAACTCAGACACAAAGGACAGCATAGAGCTAAAAGATTATTTTTTGTAGGATATAAATCTAATCATAGATCTTATAGATTCTGGGAACCAGGTACATCTGGAGTTTACACCAGTGCTAGTGCTAAATTCTTAGAACATGTAGGATGGAATAGATTAGAGCAAGATTTAAATAATGAAGTAATTATTGAACCCTACAAAAAGCAGAAAGAACAAACTAGTTATAAGAAGAGTCCAATTAAAGAAGAAGTCCATGAAGAACAAATAGGACCAGAACAAGAGGAAACAGTTGATCAGGAAGAGATAGATAATCAAGAACAGTTAATAAATGAAAGTCCACTTGTAAGTCCTGTAATACCTAGACGTACTACACGTGTAACTAGACCACCTGATAGGTATCAAGCTAGTATAGTTTGCCAAGTAACTAAAGTTCCAACTAGTGTAGATGAACTTAGGAAGTATCCTGCTAAGGATCAGGAGAATTGGCAAAAGGCAATGGAAAAAGAACTAAATTCATTAAAGGTAATAAAAGTATATGAAGATGCTAAATTACCTCCAGGAGAAAAATCCATTGGGTGCAAATGGATATTTAAAGTAAAAACTGGAAATGATGGGACTGTTACCCATAAGGCTAGGTTGGTAGCTCAAGGATTTAATCAAACTGCATCTGATTATGATAAAGTTTTCACACCAAGTCTTAAAGCAACATCTTTGAGAGCAGCTTTAGTGTGGGCAGCTAAGAAAAACTACGTCATTAACCATTTAGATGTAGAAACTGCTTATCTGCATGCACCATTGCAGCACACTATATATTTACAAAAGCCAGTTATTATAAAAGACAATAAAGTAAATAGTAATGATTGTTGGAAACTCAAAAAGAGTCTTTACGGGTTGAAACAATCTGGGTTTGAGTGGAACCAATATATTGTGAAAGAATTAAACAATATAGGTTTTAAATCTGGTTTAGCAGATCCATGTGTGTTTAAAAGAGAAAATAATGGAACGGTGTCATTATTGTTATTATTTACAGATGATATTGCTTTGATAACTAAGACTAATAATGAAGCTAATGAGATTATATCATTATTAGCCAAAAAGATAAAATTAAAGCATTTAGGTGAAATTAAAAAGTATCTAGGATTGACAATTAACAAAACAAAAAATGGATTTAAGATTTCTCAAGAAGATAAAATTTGCCAATTAATTAAAACATATAAAATGGAACTTTGTAAACTGGCAAAGACTTCAATGAGTCAGGAAGTTTGCCAAACTGATGATCAAAGTCCCAAATTTGATAAGTCCATGTATCAATCTTTGATTGGTAGCTTATCATATATAAGCAATTGGTCAAGGCCAGATATAGCTTATAGTGTAAATCAGCTGGCACGTTTTAATTCGGATCCACATCAATGTCATTGGCAATCATTAAAGAGAATTTTAAGATATCTTAAAGGAATAATGAACCATGCATTGTATATAGAACCAAAGGGTGATTTGAGTCTTAGTGCCTATGCAGATGCAAGTTTTGCAACTGACATAAACACTAGAAAATCAACATCTGGGATGGCTATATTATTTGGTAAGACACTAATAGGGTGGAGGTCAATCAGACAACAGCATATTAGCTTGTCCACGATGGAAGCGGAATTTTCATGTCTGTCATTACTATGCACTGACTTAATTTTGTACAAACAGTTATTATTGGACATGGGTATAACTGTTAAAGATTCCATTATTTTATACGAGGACAACCAGGCAGCCATAAAGTTAGCTACTAGTATTGCTGTAAAAACTAGATCAAAGCATACTGATTTAAGATACTTAAATGTTAGAGAATCTGTAAAGAATGGGCTAATTAAATTGGAATACTGCATGACAGAAGAAAACATTGCAGACCAATTTACAAAAGCTCAAGGAGTAATTAAGTTTAAAGGGAGTTGTAAAAATATGATTTAAAGATGTAAATAGTTATTATTATTATTTAACCTAAAAGGGGAGAATGTTAGGGATAACATTGTTTACCCTAACTGGTTTAGGTAAAATAATAAATATGTAATCATAGTTTAGTTAAAGTGTCTGCAACTTTAACTGTAGGACTGTAATTAAGGGAGTGGTTGTGAAAGCACTTTAAAAGAAGCAAGACGACAGCTTGCTCTCTCTCTGGCTTTGATGATCCCTAATTACTGCATGGACTCAAGACTGCGTTACTGGCTTTGATGATCCCTAATTACTGCATGGACTCAAGACTGCGTTACTTGAACGGGAGAGATAAACAAAAGACTGATTTGTATGTGAACTGACATAGGATATTCTACACGGACTTTTGCTAACTGAATATCCTTGAATGGACTGACTAAATGATACATGACTAATGGACTGTTATTTTGACTATGCTATAAATGGAATAAACTATATTTTTTGATAGCACAAGCGTATCTGTTATTTTTACTGTATGTTAACAAACATACAAACATATCTCACTCATTTATCTGTGTGCCTATCTGACTAATGCTGCACATTCTGTTTAGCTTGTCTCCTTAACCCTGGTTGGGGAACACAGGCTTAACAGTAATAAATAAAATAAAAATATCACTTGGTTTCTGAATTAAAATTACTTTCTGATTATAAATTTGTTTTGTTTAAACACTCTGATCTTTCTGACTAAATTCTTGTTCAATGTTATATGGCTATATGAATGATTTTTATAATTTTTTTGCTTGGAGAATAGTTTCAAACTTCCTGTGATCTTTAATTGTGACTGAAATTATTTTTCTTAGCTATGTACTAAGTCAACAGTTACATGAGCTGTAATTTTTGAAAGTCACCCAAAGTTGCTGTATTAGTAATATGGGCTGCTTAGAAATTTTAAGTAAGTTAATAAGTAAGTAAATAAAAAAGTAACTCATGCTCACAAAACAATAACAACAACCCAACACTTTGGAGTGGATGTTCCAGTGACATTGTTAAAGTGATGTTTAATATTGGTGTTTAGAATACTTCTTACATAGGATAATAGTTCTCTCTTTTTTTAAATCCCTTGCCTCTTTCGTTTGATGTAGTGATATCACCTTAAGGTGAGAGAATACATCTTTTCTATCTGGTAACTACAGTGTGTTTAACTACTTCTTCTTGGTGTTATGTATATGTTGTTTAAATGCATGGAAAATGCATGCTGTTCTAACATTTTTTCACTTTGAAGCATCAGTGCTTGGAAAGTTATGAACTTTGTATGTTTTAAAGATAAATTGCAATTTAAAGAGAATTTGAATACACAAGTAGCTGTAAAATAGATTCATATTTCTACAGTAAATGGAAAAGGTTTAAATTTTTACAGAAACTGCATTTGTTATCACTTTCTGTAGGCATCCATTTTTTTTATCCCATTCAGCTGTCTATTTTTCAAGTATGTGTGTGCAGCTCCAATCCCCAAATAAGTCACAAGGGGTTAAAAGAAAATTTCCTGTTTTCATATGTCCTCTTTATGATACTGTAGCCATAATTCATGAGTGAACTTTTGTATATAAAAAACAGAATTCTTTATAGAATAGAATTCTTTATTGGCTAAGTGTAATTGGACACACAAGGAATTTTTCTTCAGTGCATAAACTCTCATTGTACACAATAGCTATAAGAGAAAAATCATGATCATAGTCATCATAAAAACACATTGATCATAAATCATAAGATACAACATAGTGATTGTCATAGGATACTAAATAAGCAATCAATATAAATCGTACTAAAAAACTAAATAAAACAATATAAATCATAAAGATACCAGAAACAAAGTTATAGTCCAAAGTAAAAAAGAAGATAAGTAAAAAAGAAAGATGAGAAGAATAATATTAATACAGTCTTACTAAAAAGTTTGACAGTATTGTGGAAATTAATTGTTTAGCAGAGTGATGGCATGGGGGGAAAACTATTCTTTTGTCTAATTGTTCTGGTGTACAGTGCCCTATAGCATCATTTTGAGGGTAGAAGTTGAAACAATTTATGTCTAGGATGTGTGGTAGGTAACTAACCAAAGCACATATACAGTTGTGAGAGCCAGATAATTAAAACTCTCTTACACCTTACATTTTCTGTATTTTGTGTATTAAACTGTGTGTCCACCCTTTGAGTTATTTATATTTATATTTATCTTTATTTACATTCTCTCTCTCCTTCACTAGCATCAAACTAAAAGCTTTTGTTGGACAAGAATAAATGATAGTTAAGATTTCTGTTCACAACTGATTATATTTAGTGACTAATTCATGGCATTGGGGCTACAGTCCTATAAAGCCTCTTTAAGTATACTCGAGTACTTGGAAATGATTGATTTGGGACATTTTTTATTTGAGAATAAATTTCTTCCCCAGGTTTGTGCTGGATGGAGAGTACAATGTGGAGAAGCCTATTAATTTTAGAGCTTAAAGTTTGGGGAATCTTGGTGTCTTGAACTCATTGTATGTTAAGTTTAAAGCCATAGTACATATACCGTACTTTAAATTGAAATTAATAAAAGTCTGGTGATTGTTGTGATATCCCTAGGAATCCTTGTAATTTCCTAGGAATTATATAAAATATAGATATTTGTGTCCCATTTAAAATAATATGTGGAGCTGCTGCTACTTAATCACTCCTTTGGCTTGCACCAAAACAGTATCTTTTCTGCCATATTTAGCATTAAACTAATAGAGAACCTATTTGTGTAATAAAACTAGATTTTTTACTTTTTTGTCTATTCTATAACTTATTTAGTTAACTGTCCATATGCTTGCACTTAGTTTGACTTCTTTGAAAAACAATTGCGCTGTAGATCTTTCAGATTAAACAACATCTCCATTTCAGAGAAACTTAACTTTCTCTTTATAAGATTATGTTTATGATTCATGACATATATGTGTCTTGACAGTTATTTTACTATGATGTGATTCTTCAGGCATTTGTCATATACACAGAGCTGTTCTGGGTTTTTTCCATTTGGGGACCCCCTCTCCCTTTTGCCCCACCCCTAAAGAGGATGTTGTCGTTATTATGCTTTTATTCCAATGAGTAGTTTCTTCATAAATACAGTTAGTATAAAGTGGAAAAGTTAGAAATAAATAAAATACTTTTGATCTTCAGAAGAAATAAGCATAACATGTTGAGGGTCAAAATCTGGAAAAATAGAGAACACCAAACAAACTACAACCGGTCCAGCATAAACTTTGCCATATTTCAATCATAAGAGATTGATTCTATGACTTCATTCTGCATGAAGTTTATCCAACACATGAAGTTAGATATAAAATCCCATTTATTTTTATTTTGTATTGCAGTATTCCAGCACTGGAAATTGAGAACAGCTCCATAAAAGTAGCAAAATATGAGTAACCCAACCATTTTAATTTCAGTGACACAGATTTTAATACAACACTGGGAAATAGTTGTAAACAGCTACAATTATAGGAATATAGTGATAATGATGTTTATAATGTAATGATATGATGGACTGAAAAGCAGGATATCTTAATAGTAATGATTGCCTCGCAATAATGAACATTATTTTTTAGGTTAAACTGAAATTTCAAACTGATGAGGAAAAATAATAGTACACAAGTGATACTGATAAAATTGTCCATATTTGAATTATGTTCCCAGAGTCTGTGAGTTTCAAATTACATGCTTTCCTTCCAGATTTAATTTGTGTGCTGAATCAAAATATATTGGATTTCTCAGCCTCTATCTTCCAGATGTTGCCAATGCATATTATATCAAGGGCTCATAGATAATAATACAGGGAGCAGGCATCCAGAACCCTATTAATATTGTGTGCACTCCATGCTAGCACTTGTAAGAAAGGGAGGGAGGGAGAGAGTGAAAGAAATATGGCAAGCTGCCCAGAAGCAGTTGTAGAAACACACCAAGGTAGAACAGCAGACTGGAATGCCAGGTAGAGGCATCTCATGGAACAATAATATAAGTTTAATTCATCCTTACAATATGCACTATAATCTCATAATGTGAGGTACTGAAGGGTGATAGCTCAGAGACAGAACACATGGTTTGTATGCAAAAAGCCAGGTTCATTGTCTTGCTATCTCTAAGCATGGCTTGCAGATGTAGATTCCTGTCTGGAAGCTGGTAAAAAAACAGTATTGAATTAGATTGATGAAGGGAATGAATAAGAAAAAGGCAGTTTTCTTTGTTTCAATGAGCAATTTCAATTACCAGAGGTGTCACTTTATAATTTAATCCATTCATGCTCCTGCCTGCTTTTGCTCCTACAAACTATTAGTTTTGAGATTGAAGGAAAATCCAATGAAACTTTATTCAAGGAACCCAGTTCTTTCTTTCACAAACTAGTTCGATAAACTCACTTTGCTATAATATTTTTAGTTAACTGTACAAAAATCAGTATGAATACGTGGCAATGCAGGTCCTGTTAGGTTATAACAGGGCATAAGCCCCAGCAGATAATTAAATAAACAAACCAGCTAAACCTTCCAAAGTGTTTGCCCCATATTATTTCCTAATTTGGAAATTCTATGCGGGCTTGTAGTTTAATAATGTTAACCAGGAACCAGCGGAATCAAGTACAACAATATGTTGTTGTTGTTTTTTTTTATAAATTTGTATTGGTTTTTAAGACAAACATAGACAGACAAAACATAAAAACATCAAGCCATCTTCTATATATATACATGCAGTGTCGGTTGGTTTACAAATTGTTTTGTACTTCTATTTTGTAGTCTTCAATTACAATTACTTTGTACATATTCTCATATCTTCAATCAAATATTAGGTACATTAATATCATTGTTAATCATTTGACAATATTTTTATTCATTCATGTTTTATGAAATAATCCATATTTTATTTAATTTATTTTTTGACAGTTCATATTATCATCTCAATTCTATCCTACAATCATTTTGTAGATATAATAAGAAAAGAGTACATCTTTATATATTTATTATTTTCTAAGAATCTATATATTTCATTACCATGTTTTATTGTCTAACCATTGATAGAATAGATCCCAAGTTTTATAAAATTATTTATCATCTTGTTCTCTAATTTCAAATGTCAAGCTACTCATTTCAGCACATTCCAATATTTTCTTAATAATTTCCTCCTGTAATGGTATTTTCTCATTTTTCCAATTTTTGGCAAATACAATCCTAGCCGCTGTTAATACATTTACAATCAGGCATTTTAATTCTTTACTATATATTTCAGGCAAAACTCCCAATAAAAATATCTCTGGTTTCAAATCTATATGCTTTTTTGTCATTTTTTTTCCAACTACATGTGGATTTTTGTCCAATATTTTTTAGCATCCGCACAAGTCCACCACATACAGTAATATGAGCCTGGTATCTGATGACATTTCCAACATTTTTCGGATTTGTTCTTGAACATTCTTGCTATTCTTGATGGGGGAAAATGCCACCTGTAAAACATCTTATACAAATTTTCTTTATATGCTGTTGACATTGTCATATAATTTTGAGACCACAATTTTTGCCATTTCTCTAGATCAATCCCATATCCAAAATTTTTCCCCCAAGCAATCATAGTTTCTTTAACTTGTTCTTCTTCTAGTTTAATTTCTAATAAATATCCATATAATTTTTAATCAACTTTTCATCAGTACCTGTCAACATCTTATCTAAACCAGTCAGTTTATCATAGAAACCTTCTGTTTTAGAATCTTTGTATACCTTGAATGTATTTGTGCATATGAAAACCACTTCATTTTTATACCTTGTTCCTCTAATTTTTGTATAGATTTAAGTTCATCCTTTTCATTCAATATTTCACCATGTCTAACTATTTGTTCCTTTTTATATATTATAGGATAAGAAAATGCTTCAATAGTCGATAGCCAGACTAGAATTTTCAAATATCATTGCCTTTTAGTCTTCTCCCAATTTAACCACAGAGACTCCCGTATATAATGTCTTCTAAAGTATCCCTGTGTTTTAGTTCCTTTATACCATAAAAAAGCATGCCACCCCAACAACAAATCATGTCCTTCTAATGTCAACAATCTAGTATTTCTTAATGTTATCCATTCCTTAACCCACATCAAATTTGTAGCTTGGTAATACAACTCCCAATTAGGCAAACGAAATCCTCCTCTTATTCTGGAATCTTGTAAAAGTTTTAACTTTATTCTCACTTTCTTACCTTGCCATATATATTTCAACACAATTTTATTTAAATCTTCAAAACAATCTTTTCCAAGCCTAACTAGAATTGTTTGGAACAAATATAAAATTCTGGGTAGTATATTCATCTTGATTGTTGATATTCTCCCTATTAATGACAGTTGTAAATTTTCTCATTTCGCCAAATCTAGTGCTATCTGCTGCTCAAGTTTGATATAATTATTCTCTTTTAATGTACTACATCTTGCTGTCAAATGTATCTCCAAGTACTTGATCTTATTCGTGACTTGAATTTTTAGTACATCCGCCAGTTCTTTCTTTTGTCTTGATAGCATATTTGTCAAGATCTTTATTTTATCTTTATTTATTTTTAAACCAGCCACCTTTCCATAAACCTCTAGCTTTTCTATCAATTTTGATGCTATTTCTAGTGGGTCTTCTAAAATGAAAACCAGATCATCTGCAAATGCTTGCAATTTAAATTCTTCCTTTATAATTTTCATCCCTTTTATATCCTTTTCTTCTCTAATATTTCTGTTTAACACTTCTAATGTTAACACAAACAACAAAGGTGATAGTGGGCACCCTTGTCTTGTTTTTTTTCTTATATCAATAGAGCCTGTCAGTTCTCCCTCTATCATTACTTTTGCCGTTTGGTTATGATATATAGCTTCTATTGCTTGAATAATTTTTTTAGCAAAGTCCATCTGTTCCAGCTGTAATAACATGAATCGCCAATTCACATTATCAAATGCCTTCTGTGCATCTAAAAATATCCAAGCCATTTGCTTTTCAGGGTGAGCCTCGTAGTATTCCAAAGTGTCCAAGATTACTCTCATATTGTCTTTAACTTGTCTCTTTGGCAGAAATCCATTTTGATCAGGGTGGATAAAATCTTTCTGCCAATATTGAAGGAAAAATTTTATAATCTGCGTTTAGTAAGGAAATAGGTCTAAAGTACTTGATTTGTAATGAATCGGCATCCTCTTTTGGGATAAATGTAATATAAGCTTCTGGCCATGATTTGGGTATCTTCTTCTTTAACATAACTTCATTCATAACTTCTAGTAATGGAAGGTTCAACAATTCTTGTAGTGTTTTATAAAATTCTGCCGGAAGTCTATCTGGGCCTGGTGCCTTTCCATTGTTTTGCTTCTTAAGTGCTTCAGTTAATTCCATCATTGTTATATTGCTTTCTAACATTGTTTCAATGTCTGTAAGTATCTGGGGTAGATTAGCATTCTGTAAGTACTGTTTAACGCTTTCCTCATCAATATTCTCTTGTGTGTATAGTTTCCCATAATAGTCTCGTATAATTTCCTTCTTCTCTTTATTACCATAGCAAACTTGGCCTTGGTCATCTATTAATTGCAATATTTTCCTTGATTTTTTCTCGTTTCTCAATTTGTATGCTAACCATCTACCTGGTTTATTGGCATCTTCAAAATAGTTCTGTTTCGCACCTCTGATTTTCTGTGATATTTCTTCTTTTTCCATTAGTCCCATTTTATGTTTAATTATATACATTTTTAACTTAATGTCCTTTTTCTGTGGTATTTTCAGTGGCTCTTTTTCAAGTCCTTTATACTCATCTTCTAATGCCTTAGAGGCTAGTCTTTTCATGGTATTTCTTTTCCTTGTATAGTCTATTATCAAGCCTCTGGCATATGCCTTCATTGTATGCCATATGTTCTGCATTGATGTATCTTCTGTTTTGTTTTGTCTAAAGAAGAAAACCAGTTCTTTCTCCATCCACTGTATGATGTCTTTTTCCTTTAATATAGTATTATTTAACGTCCATCTAGATCTTCTTCTTTGTCCTTTCCATTTAATTGTCATTGGATTGTGATTTGCCCAAGTACTTGTTTCAATATTTATTTCTTGAATATTAGCTAACAATTCTGTTGACATCCATATCATATCTATTCTGGACCATGATAAATGTCTGTTTGAATAGAAGGTGTATTGTTTAGTCTTAGCATTTCTTTCTCTCCATGTATCTTTTAAATTTATTTCATCTATTATTTTAAAAAAGGATTTAGGGAGAGTCTTTCTGTTTTGCTTTATTGTTTTCTGTGCTGTATAGTCCAATTTATTATCTACAATTTCATTAAAGTCTCCCATCATAACTATATTAGCAAAGTCCAGTTCAATTATTTTCATATGTAATATTCTATAAAATTCTTCTTGATTGTCTTTCGGGGCATAGATTGCAATCAGGAGTGTTTTCATATTATTGTCCATTATTTCCACAATTAGCAATCTTCCATTATCATCGGTATAGATCAATTTCGCTGGGATAATATCTTTAATGTATAAAACCACTCCTCTTTTCTTGCATTGTGTCAAAGAAGTAAATATTTTCCCTAATTTTGGCTGTATCAGCAATTGTTCATGTTGCTTTTTAATATGTACTTCTTGTAGGCAGATTATATCAAATTTTAATTCTAATTTATGGAATTCTAATTTATGGAAAGTTTTCCTTCTTTTAACAGCTGAGTTAAGTCCATTTATGTTAATTGTAATCAGTTTTTTCTCTTCCATGGTTATATTTTGTAGTTAGGTTTAGAAGCTCTTGTAGATCTTGGTTCACGTTGTTCTTTGACTTCCACCTTTTCGCCTACTGCACCTTCTTCCTTATCAGTCGCTGTTTGGCAGTCCTCTTGGAATTCAATTAGTGACATTTCTTTTTCTGCCTCCTCCTCTTTCCCTCCAAAATATTCTGTATAAAATAATTCAGCTTTCTCAATTGAGTCAATTCTATGTCTCTGTTCTTACCATGTGAACATTAAACCTTCTGGAATCAGCCATCTATAATTCACCTCTTTTTAAAATAGAATTTTGGTCAGAAATCGGTATTCTCTTCTCATCTATCTCACTCTTCTGGGTACTTGTTTCAAGACCACAATCTCCTTGTCTTTATATTTCAATGTTTTCTCTCTTGCCACTTGCAATATTTGTGTTTTAATGGCTTTCTTTGTAAATCTGATGTGAACTCTTGGTAAGCTATTTCTCATTGCATATCTTGTGAAGACATGATAAACCTCATCTATTCCATCCTTGATCTTCTCTTTAGTTATTTCCAGAGCTTCAGCCAAAATTTCTATCATTATCTCAACTAGGTTTTCTCCCTTTTCTTCCTCTATGTTTTGGAATCTGAGGTAAAATTCTGATCTGTCCACCTATTACAACATCCCACTTTTATCTTGTTCAACCACAGTTAATATGCTATCAATATCTCCAATCTTCTTATCTCTTTGTTTATCTTCTTCAATTTTTTGGAATCTCTCATCATACTTCATCATCATTTGTTGAATGTTCTCCACGTTTTCATCAGTTTTTCCTGTTCTTTGTTCAATGTTCTGTGTTCTCTTTTCAATATTCTCTGTTCTTATTTTGAATTCCTTGCATAATCATCTGCAGTGCCACTTTTTCCTGTTCTTTTTCTTGCTGTAACATCGTCTGTATTGAGCATTGTCCTCCAGATGGTGAAGAGGAAGAAGTTGAAGTTGACGAACCAGGGGCTGTTAGTTCAAAATCTTCAGGTTCTTCTAGACCTTAATCCACTTGTGAAATAACCAATTGTAATTGCAAGTAAAAATAGCTCTTCAGGTTCTTCAAGGCCTTAATCCAATTAAAAAGTCTCAGGTATAAAAGGATCATAACAAAAAAAGAGAAAGCCACAAAAAAAAAATCAATATGGAAGGTAAATAGAAAAAAAGAAATACAAGGGAGGAAGAGAGAAAAAAGAAAAGAGACTGCTCCCTTAAAAAAAAAAAGGAAAGAAATCATTAATACTAAAGCTTTTCCTTTAAAATAAAATGCAAACATAAAAATTAGACTTCAAAAACAAAAAGAAAGACAAAAACCAGTTCCAAAAGGCCAAAGATCCAAATAGCTGTTACAAAAAGTAAGCTAGTAAGGAGGGGGTTTGTTAAAGTAAGAAATAACTCTGCTTAAAAAAAGTAAAAAGAGCACACTGCACCTTGTTTGGTTATCCAAGGCTTTTGTTAAAATCTATAACTCTCTTCTCCAGAGTCTTAACACCTTTTTTTCTATAAACTTCAACACCAGATTCCAGCTCTTGATAGAAACCCAGAAGAGCACCTGCAATAATACTCTCCCATGTTCTTCCCTATATCTTATCAAACAGGTAATGTCCTTGAAAAGAAGTCTCAGTTCTTTCTCCGCTTTGTCTGATCAAGAAAAAAAAGAGAGAGAATATTTCCAAGCCTCGAGTTGGCAGTGCTACAAAGTTTCTTCTGCTTTCAATTTCCCCCTCCTTTTTCAAACAAGATACAATAAAAATTAATTAAAAAGGGGAAAAGATATTTAAAAAGATGACTAGAAGGGAGTCTCTAGTGTAAAATATTGTAAAGTCAAAAAGGAGAGAAAGAATAGGTGGAAGAAGAGAAAAAAAAACCCAGTCCAGTTTCAAAATATAAAATCATGTGTAAAAAATCCAGCAATGAGAAAAAAACATTACTTTGACTTCCTGTTTAAAATCACTCCTTAATCACTTCTGTCAAAACTTTTACAGATTCTTTCTGTTCCTTAGGGTGCCCTTTCAAATCTTAAAATAAAGAAAAAATTCTCACCAAAGCGGCACACTTTCTCTTTCTGTTATATTTCATTTTGGAGCTGTCCCAACTTCAGCAGCTTTAATGGCTGCCTCTTTGCCGCTGGCAAAAAGAGCTTCTCCTGGATCTACCAGGGACTTTTGTGGTGTCCCTGGGATCGACAGAACACACTCTTTACATCTCTTCGGGATGGTTCACCATCTCTTTGAGATGGTTTAGATCCATTTGGACTGTCCAGGAGCAAAGATAGCAGCAGCGATCTCAGACCTCCAAGATCGCATGCCGTATCGTCGCAATGCCAGCTCTGCCCTCCAAGTACAACCATATGTTTTGTTTAGATACTTCAAAGTTACAGGGGCACTGAAAATAATGATTCCTGATCGCTTTTCACACTTACAACCATTGCAGTATCACCATGATCACTTAATCAAAATTCAGGCATTTGGCAATTGGCATGTATTTATGACAGTTCCACTGTCATGTGACCTTCCCAGTTGACTTCCAACAAGCAAAGTCAAAGAAGATTTGCTTAACATCCACGTCACTTAGGAAAGCACTCCAGAGGATTAATGTCATTGTCCAGAAGCTCATTGGTTGCCCCCTCCCCTCTTTGGAAGAGCTTTATAGCTCCCGCTGCCTTAAGAAAGTTCAAAACATTCTCAAAGAACCATTTCATCCTGGGAACCCTTTTTTTGAACTATTACCATCTGGCAGACAATACAGAAAAATAAAAACAAGGCAAATAGGCTGAAAAACAGCTTCTATCCCAGGGAAGTAGCTCTGTTGAATTCTGCTATATACTGCAGTGTTGGGGATTTTTGGTTCAATGTGTGGAGGGTGAAGGATGTGTGTTTGTGTTTATTTTCATGGTCATGATGTGCACTGAAGATGGTGTTTGATTTCATTGTACGAGGTGCAATGACAACAAACTAAACTAAACTAAACTAAACTAAACACTTAATAACTGCAGTGATTCACTTAACAACTGTGGCAAAAAGGTTATAAAATCGGGCAAAACTCCCTTAACAAAACTTGCTTAACAAAGAAATGTTAGGCTCAATTATGGTTATTCATTGGGGACCCCTGTATATTGTATTTCAGTGTTTCTCAGCCTTGCCAATTTTAACTCCAAATCTGGGAGTTGAAGTCCACACATTTTAAAGTTGTCAGGATTGAGAAACTGTTTGAATGTGTGAAAATGTAAAAAGAATGTTTTACCACTTTGAAGAGGAGGTATGATAGTTTGTTATATTGCCAATGATACTACACTATGCGCTTATTGTGATCATATGGTACTGATTTGTTTTTGTTGTGTTTATTTAAAGCTGGATGAAGAAGCCTCGTTGTGGAGTTCCTGATCAGATGAGAGGCAACTCTAGATTTAACATTCGTCGAAAGCGATATGCATTAACAGGGCAGAAGTGGCAACACAAATATATCACTTACAGGTATGAAAGCAAAACTGTGACCCTTCAATTTGTAATTTCTTAACACTTAGAAAAATACAGTTCTGCTGCTTAGTTAGTATTTGTGAAAGACAAGAAATTGGTTGTTGTCTAGAAATATGGATTTGAATGTTTTGAGAGGAAAAAGCTATTGAACTACAAAGGGGGAGAATAGGTTTATATATCAAATGTAACTGTGAAGTTTTCAAGGTCAAATCAATTCCTTACTTCCTATGTGCTAAGTTTTAAATTTATTTATATATTTATTATTTGATTTATGTGCTGCCTACCAATTTAAAATACCTACTGGATTTTCAATTGGATTTCACCAAGAAAGAATAAGAAGCAGAAAGTACTCATTTCAATTTACCAATAACAACAGTATGTTGCTATACATTTTATAAAGTATAGGAGGGGAAAAAAGCAGCTGTAGGATAGAATGAGAGAAATTAACTGCATATTACCAATGAAAATGTGAAAAAGTCATTTTCTTTGACTTGTTTTCTCCAGTAAGATTAGGTTGAAAGAGTTGTGAAGAAAAGTATTTTAGCTGAAAAACCCAAGAACAAAGTTATCAGCATGTCCAAATAAAGTCCTGAGTTAAACATGCATTGGCCATATCTGATTTCTGCTCATAAAGAAGAATGTCTATGGAGATTCTCAGTCATCCAAGTCATGATTGTCCCAAAGGTGTTTTTTCAAAAGGCCACTGAACTTTGTTTTTTCCTTTAAGACATTTCACTTCCCATCCAAGAATGTTCTTCAGTGAAGGAGATTCAATCTTCAAGGAAAAACCAGTGGCCTTTTGAAAAAGCACCTTTGGGTCATAAGGAAGAAACATAATTTGAATCAAGTCTTTTCCAACTTTCACAGTTATTGTATGTTCTTGGATTCCTGAGATCTTACACAAGATTACCAATGGTTCAAAATGCTTTATCATTTTCTCACGAGATCTTGGAAAACTTTGGGACATTTTCAATGCTGTGAGTTTATATTTGTTTTTTATTATTTTATTTAATTGGATTTTTCGAGAAGATTTGAGGCATTCTGATGTTGATGGGTGCCTTGTTGTCAACTGTTCCTCTGGAACATAGCAATATTCTCAAATTAGTGATGGGGGTTGTGCTTTTTATGGAACTACTTATAGCTACTAATTATCCATCCCCCTTCCAGGATTAATGTTAAAAGGACAGTTTGAAGAACACTGAACAGGTAGAGAAGGGATATATTTTCTTTTCACATTATAGAAACCTGATCTCTACCAATATATTTATCAGTTTATTTAAAGGACTTTGGGCAACAAGGAAAACTATATGGAACATATCTTTAGGGAATGACAACAACATAGCTTAATAAAAATTAAATTACTGTGAATCAATTTCATTATTTCTGGAATGTATTTTATTTAATTTGTGATAAATAACAACTTAGCTGATAAATAGTACATGAAACTGGGCCTAATAATTCATATTAGGTGACACTTAATCCATAATAGATCATGACATTAATGTCAATAAGTTGTTCCAAAAAGAAAGTAAAAGCTTTATCCCAAGATTTTTATTTGTATGTCCTGTCCATGCATGGACTGTTGCACAAACAATAACTTTCCCTACTTGGCTTAGTGTACTGGTATGTGTTCAAATCTGTTTTTAGATTTTCAAAAAAATATTCTGTGGGCTGAAGATGGCAAACATTTTTTCTTTCATTTTTTCTTAACTAGATGTTAAGAAAATAGAGGAAGGATCTTTGTGTCCCAAGACTTTTCTCTTGAAATAGATAAGATCCAAGGGTCAATACTCACCCATTCAAAAAAAAAAAAGAGAGAGAGAGAGAGAGTTGAGTTCCAAATAAAATCTGAAAAAAAGAAGCAAAACAGAATAATCTGTAAGGAGAAAAAAAAGAACACTTACTGATATAGAAGGTAAAATATGAACTAGTAGTAAAGTATGGTGAATCTATTAGCACAAGGGTTCCCAGTCTCTGGTCCATGGACCAGCACTGATCTCTGCAGATGCCAGAAACTGGGCCATACCAAAAAAGCAAAGATCCATCCACAGGATGCAGGCAGCACATGAAACCACATTCCCCCACAGTCCTTAGAAAAACCTCATAACCAATCCTGGTGCCCAAAAGTTGGGGGCTGCTGTATTAGCAGTAGGTTATACATGAACACAGAAGTAAGTTATATATGAACAAAGGCTGACAATTAAAGGGGGAAATTAAATAGCATTGAAAATGGTATTTCTACTTAGAATTGGGGAAAAGAGAGTGAAATTCACTACATGGATGCAGTGGCTAAAAAAAGATATTCTTGTTGGCAGTTCTCCTTTAATACCTATGAAATAGATTAATAGTGGAATTAACAGTTATGATTTAGATACTACTAGTAATTAAAGAAGACATGATGCTGTATTTCCTGCCTTTCTGCAGACCTTCATGTTTTGAATACTGAGATCTTAGTATGATTAGATGAACACCCTTATAAGCATCCCAATACTGACAACCTAATAGGGCATCATTTCCCATTGTAGATATTTGCAGATGCATTCTTTTAAATATATTTTCCTTACTTATATTTACTTTTTAGTGTTAAACTAAAAAGAAGGTCTATATAAATAACTATACATATACATAAGCAGTCAATATATATATCTGGCATTCAGCTTTTTTTCCACGTCATAATAGTGGTGCTTTAAAGTTGTAGCAACGTTTCAGCAGAATCTCATCTGCCATCATCAGGCTTCTGTATGGTGTTTGTCTGTGAGTTAGACTTTTATAGTGGTTTCAGATTTAAATTTGGGGCAGCCTATTGCTGTGTCAGAATGGTTTTTTTCTTCCTCCTGATTGGTTGAGAGTCTTGGTCTGTGTTTATTGGTCTTGGAGTTTGCTGTGTTCTGCTACTAATATCTTCTGTCTGTTTTTTTGGCTCTTTTTGTATCTTGATTGGCTGGCAACATTGTGTTACTTTATTGGAGGCCTTTAGTGCAGCTTGGCTTCGGGTAAATGGACGGCTATCATTAGTTAGGAAGCTGGGTTTCATCTGGGTGCCTGGTTGGGGTGTGTTTGAGCTGGAGGTATCAGGGGGGATCTGTTTGTGCCCAGGTGTTTGCCTGGCTTGTGGTGTGGAGATTTTTTTGTTTGTGAGTGCAGGCTTCCAAATGATTGACAGCCTGGTGGAATCATCTCTTCTGTTCATGCTTTCTGGTCTTTTTTCAATCGCTATGGCTTCTCTGATGATTCTGTGTCTGGGATTTTCTATGGTGGCTAGGGTTTTGGTGCCATTGAAATTGATGTTATGACCTGTGGCTTCCATGTGTTGGACGAGTGAGGAAGTGTGTTCCAGCTTTTTGACTGCATTTTTGTGTTCATCCAGGCGGGTGTTTATTCTTCTTTTGGTCTGTCCAATGTATGTGGCTGGGCATGATGCACAGGGGACTTCATATATGCCTTGGTTTTCCAGGTCAATTTTGTCTTTGGGGTTCCTGAGGATGGCTGCTATTTTTCTGTCTGTTTTGAAGGCAGTCTTGATGTGGTGTCTGTATAGAATCTTACTAATTTTGTCTGTAGTGCCTCTTATGTAGGGCAGGACAGCTGTTCCATAGGTCTGTTCATATATATATATGTTTTCTTAAGTTTTCGCGGGTAATTACATGTCTGGCATTCAGCTTTGTTCGGGTATTTTCCCATACACAGTCAATACATCCTCCAGTCAATATACTTTTTAGTTTTGGGTGGGAAAGGACTTCAGTGCAAAGGCTTCAATGTCCATTATGTTCAATCAGGATAATTTATCTATTTATGGAATCACCACAATTCCTGAAAGCAAGTTGTTTCCAGGGGTGGGATTCAACCAGTTCGCACCTATTTGCTAGAACCAGTTGTTAACATTCTAAGCAGTTCCGAGAACCGGTTGTTAAAACAAATTAAAGGCCTAATCCTGTAAGGAAGGCAGGAAGGAAACATTCTGGTGTTGCTTACATAAACTGCCTCTCTGTTAACCCTTATTACATTCTTGGCAGGACTAGACTTCCTGTCTCAGGAATGTCTCTGGAGGTTTTTTCCTTCCTTTGCTGAAAAAAGTGACTTATGACAATTTTTCACACTTACGACTGTTGCGTGCCTCGATGTGAGTGATATTGAATTGGCCATTCCCAGCCAGTAACATGACCACCAAGCCATGCCCACCAACTTAGCCTCGCCCACAGAACTGGTTATTTAAAAATTTGAATCCCATATGGTTGTTACCATATCTTTATAAGGTTATTGTCATTCCATCCAGAAATTTCAGTCTTTTAGGAATATAATGAACATGTTAATCTCTTGATATCCTTCAGATATCTTCCCTAACATTTCCTATTTATTGTTCTAATCCTTTTAGTAGTCAGTTGTATTATTGGCCTTAGCATTATCCAAGGAACAATACATTAATTAATGGCAGTTTAGAAAATATTTTGCTTTAATTTGACTCTCCTGTGGTCTAATTTCATAGGTACATTTTAAGCCAAGACATTACAAATGTTATTATAATAAGTAAATGAGTTCCTGTAAAAAATCTTCAATTTTAATTCATAAATTTGCTTTGAATATTTATTTATTTATTAAATTTACATCATGCCCATATCATCAGTGATGAGTTGGCTAGTTAGGAATAATATGGCAACAGCAATAGCACTTAGACTTATACACCGGTTTACAGTGCTTACAGCCCTCTCAAAGCGGTTTACAGAGTCAGCATACTGTTCCCATTTTATTCACCTCAGAAGGATGGAAGGCTGAGTCAACTTTGAGCCTGATGAGATTTGAACTGCCAAATTGCAGGCAGTCAGCCGTCAGCAGAAGTAGGCTGCAGTACTACACTCTAACCACTGCATCACCATGGCTCATATATATTATTTTTGCTTATGTAATTATTTTTGCTAATAATACAGTTCTTTGTTGATAATATAATTATATACTCTCTCTCTCTCTCTGTGTATGTCTGTGTGTGTGTGTGTGTGTGTGTGTGTGTGTATATATATATATATATATATACACAGATATAGATATAGATATAGATATAGATATAGATATAGATAGAGATAGAGATAGAGATAGAGATAGAGATAGAGATAGAGATAGAGATAGATATAGATATATGGATCTTTGGTTATTCGGGTTTTCTCCCGCGTAAGATTGGAAGCATCTAGGCAACGTTTCGATGAAGTCTCATTCATCATCTTCAGGCTTGGTCTTCAGCTCTGTGCTTCTCAGAGTGATGTGAGCCCACAGCTGCTTCTTCCTTTTAACTACTAGTAGGGGTGTGACTTGATTGGGTGGGGGCTTGGCTGTGTTCTGATTGGGTGGGGGTGTGTTCTCATTGGTTGGGGGTTTGGCTGTGTTTTGATTGGTTGGGGGGTTGGCTGTGTTCTGATTGGTTGGGGGGTTGGCTGTGTTCTGATTGGCTGGAGGCGTGTTCTGTTCAGTGGGGGCTTGGTTGTGCTCAGGTTAGTCTTAGTTGCTGGGGGATTTGAGCTGGTGAGCTGTGATCTTGCTGTTTGGCTTCGAGTTCGTGGTCGTGCTGCATCTTCATGGTGGGGGTCAGTTCGCTTCATGTATGGCTCAGAGGGGTTTGAATTGGGTAGTGAGGCAGCTGCAGTGCAGCTTCTGGTCCGTGGTCGTGTCTCATCTTCTGTGTGGGTGTGAGTCTGCTTTCTACATGGAAGTGTGGTGGTGGCATCTTGTGTGGCTCTCAGGGGTGTGGGTCTGGTGTCATTCTTCATGTTAGGTACGCATCTGTTCATGAGGGCGGGTTTCCAAATGGCTGGTAGGCGGGAGGTATCATCTCGTTTATTCATGCTGTGTGGGCGTATTTCTATCTCTATGGCTTCTCTGATTATTCTGCTGCTGAAGTGTTCGGTTTTGGCGATAGTTCTGGTATTTTTAAAGTCAATCTCATGTCCTGTGGCTTTGAGGTGTTGGACCAGGGAAGAGGTCGGTTCTTCCTTTTTGATTGAGTTCTTATGTTCTTCAATGCGTGCACTTATTCTTCTGTTAGTTTGTCCAATGTATGTGGTGGGCCAGGCAGTGCAAGGGATTTCATATACTCCTTGATTTTCTAACTCAATTTTGTCCTTAGGGTTTCTTAGGATAGTGGATATCTTTCTGTTTGTGCAGAATGCTGTCTTAATGTTGTGTTTTTGGAGGATCTTGCTGATTTTGTCTGTAGTGCCTTTTATATATGGGAGGAGGGCTTTGCCATTCTCTTGTTCTCTGTCTTGGATTTTGGTTGGGGTTTCTTTTTGGATTAGGTGGATGATCTTCTTTCTTTGGAATCCATTGGTGGTCAGCACGCCGGTGAGAGTATGTAGTTCGGTCTCTAGGTGTTGTTTGTCGGCTAAGCATTTTGTTCTGGAGATGAGTGTCTCAGCTACGGAATTGATCTGTGCTGGGTGGTGGTGTGAGAGTGCATGTAGATAGCGGTTTGTATGTGTTTTCTTCTGGTAGATGGTGTGTCCTAGGGAGCCATTGGATTTTTTGTTTACCAAGACATCTAGGAAGGGAAGTTGGTTGTTAGCTTCTGTTTCCATGGTGAATTGTATTTTGGGGTATAGGCTGTTGAGGTGTGTGAGGAAGTTGTTCAGTTTTTCTTTCCCGTGTGGCCAGATTATGAAGGTGTCATCTATGTATCTGAGCCAGAGTTTGGGTTTGTGATCATATTTTTCTAGAGCTTGTGTTTCAAAATGTTCCATGTAGAGGTTAGCGATGACAGGTGAGAGGGGTGATCCCATGGGTGCTCCTTCTATTTGTTTGTATTTTTGTCCATTGTAGGTGAAGCATGTATTGGATAGGCAGTGGTTGGTCAGATCTAGGGTGTGCTTGGGGGGGTTGTATTTGTTTTGGATGGCTATCAAGGCTTCTTTTATTGGCACTTGGGTGAAGAGGGATATGACATCAAAGCTCACTAGTAGGTCACTGGGTTGTAAGTTTTGTTTCTTTATGATCTCGATGAACTGGAATGAGTTTCTTACGTGTGAGTTGATGGATTCTGCATAGGGCTGTAGTTGTTTGGCAAGAAATTTGGCTAAGTTTTGTAGAGGTGAGCCTATGGAGCTGACTATTGGTCTGAGTGGGGCTCCTTCTTTGTGTATCTTGGCAAGACCATAAAGTTTAGGGCATCTGGATGATTTCTCTCTGGGTATGATTCTTTGCTGGATTTCTTCACTGATGGGGGAGGCTTTTATTTTGGATCTGGTGGTTTTTTCTAGGTAGGTGGTGGGGTCAGTCTTTAGGGGTTTGTATTTGGGGTCTTGGAGTAGGTTGGTTAACTTGGATTGGTAGTCAGATGTGTTCATAACCACTGTCGCGTTGCCCTTGTCTGCTGGTAGGATTATTATGCTGGTGTCTTCTTTCAGGTTAAGTAGTGCAGTTTATTCTTCTTTGGATAAGTTGCTTTTGGGTGGTTTGCTAGTGCAGAGGATGTTGGTGATTTCGAGTCTGATTCTATTAGCATCATCAGGGTTGATTTTGGTCAGGCTGGTTTCAACTCTGCATATGATGGTTTCTGGGGGGATGTGTTTGGGAGCGACAGCAAAGTTGAATCCTTTGGAAAGGACCTTGGTTTCGGCTTCAGTGAGGATCTTGTCTGAGATGTTGTGCACTGTTTGTTTCATGTGTGGCTGTGAGGGGGGAGGAGTGGGTTTCTGGCATTGTTGTAGTTTTCTGAGTTTGTTGGTGTGTGTGTCTGTCTTGAGGGTGGTCTGTGTTTCGGCTCTCCAGACAGCAAGCTGTTTGGATTTGTCCCAAAGTAAGGGGTGAATCTTGTTGCTGAGTCTGAGGTGAAGTGTGAGGAGATCTTTGTTGATTTGGTCTAGGAGAAATATTTTTGTGTAAAGTTCATTTCTAATTAGGGCCAATTCTGTTCTTTTTAGGATGCGTTTGGTGGCTGCTGTGTTGGTGTGGAATTTCAATTGGAAGCTTGTGGGAATTAAATTTTGATCTCGGCAGTTGCATAGAAATGCGAGGTCACATAAAATGGAAGCTCTTTGGACTTCAAGTTTTTCATAAGTCCTGGTCAGATGGTGGGTTTCCTCCCCGTAGAGGTGCAATATTAGTTTTCTGAGGTTCTCACGGGTATTTGTATGTGGATCTTTGGTTATTTGGGTTTTCTCCCACGTAAGATTGGAAGTATCTAGGCAACGTTTCGATGAAGTCTCATTCATCATCTTCAGGCTTGGTCTTCAGCTCTGTGCTTCTCAGAGTGATGTGAGCCTGCAGCTGCTTCTTCCTTTTAACTGCTAGCGGGGGTGTGACTTGATTGGGTGGGGGCTTGGCTGCCTATCCAATACATACTTCACCTACAACGGACAAAAATACAAACAAATAGAAGGAGCACCCATGGGATCACCCCTCTCACCTGTCATCACTAACCTCTACATGGAACACTTTGAAACACAAGCTCTAGAAAAATATGGTCACAAACCCAAACTCTGGCTCAGATACATAGATGACACCTTCATAATCTGGCCACACGGGAAAGAAAAACTGAACAACTTCCTCACACACCTCAACAGCCAACACCCCAAAATACAATTCACCATGGAAACAGAAGCTAACAACCAACTTCCCTTCCTAGATGTCTTGGTATACAAAAAAATCCAATGGCTCCCTAGGACACACCATCTACCAGAAGAAAACACATACAAACCGCTATCTACACGCACTCTCACACCAACACCCAGCACAGATCAATTCCGTAGCCGAGACACTCATCTCCAGAACAAAATGCTTAGCCGATGAACAACACCTAGAGACCGAACTACACACTCTCACCGGCGTGCTGACAGCCAATGGATTCCAAAGAAAGAAGATCACCCACCTAATCCAAAAAGAAACCCCAGCCAAAATCCAAGACAAAGAACAAGAGAATGGCAAAGTCCTCCTCCCATATATAAAAGGCACTACGGACAAAATTAGCAAGATCCTCCAAAAACACAACATTAAGACAGCATTCTGCACAAACAGAAAGATATCCACCATCCTCAGAAAACCTAAGGACAGAATCGAATTGGAAAATCAAGGAGTATACGAAATCCCTTGCACTGCTTGGCCCACCACATACATTGGACAAACTAACAGAAGAATAGGTGCACGAATTGAAGAACATAAGAACATAATCAAAAAGGAAGAACTGACCTCTTCCCTGGTCCAACACCTCAAAGCCACAGGACATGAGATTGACTTTAAAAATACCAGAACTATCGCCAAAACTGAACACTTCAGCAGCAGAATCATAGGAGAAGCCATAGAGATAGAAAAACGCCCACACAGCATGAATAAACGAGATGATGCCTCCCGCCTACCAGCCATTTAGAAACCCGCCCTCATGAACAGACACGTACCTAACATGAAGAATGACACCAGACCCACACCCCTGAGAGCCACACAAGATGCCACCACCACACTTCCACGTAGAAAGCAGACTCACACCCACACAGAAGATGAAACACGGCCATGGACCAGAAGCCGCACTGCAGCTGCATCACTACCTACCTCAAACCCCTCTGAGCCATACATTAAGCGAACTGACCTCCACCATGAAGATGCAGCACGACCACGAACTCGAAGCCAAACAGCAAGATCACAGCTCACCAGCTCAAACCCTCCAGCAACTAAAACTAACCTGAGCACAATCAAGCCCCCACCTGAACAGAACACGCCTCCAGCCAATCAGAACACAGCCAACCCCCCAACCAATCAGAACACAGCCAAACCCCCAAACCAATCAGAACACAGCTAAAGCCCCAACCAATGAGAACACACCCCCACCCAATCAGAACACAGCCAAGCCCCCATCCAAACAAGTCACACCCCCAATAGCAGTTAAAAGGAAGAAGCAGCTGCAAGCTCACATCACTCTGAGAAGCACAGAGCTGAAGACCAAGCCTGAAGATGATGAATGACGCTTCATCGAAACGTTGCCTAGATACTTCCAATCTTACGCGGGAAAAAACCTGAATAACCAAAGATCCATATATATATATATATATATATATATATATATATATATATATATATATATATATATATATATATGTTTTCTTAAGTTTTCGGGGGTACTTACATGTATGGCATTCAGCTTTGTTCGGGTATTTTCCCACGTCATAATAGTGGTGCTTTTAAAGTTGTAGCAACATTTCAGCAGAATCTCATCTGCCATCATCAGGCTTCTGTATAGTGTTTGTCTGTGAGTCAGACTTTTACAGTGGTTTCAGATTTAAATTTGGGGCAGCCTATTGCTGTGTCAGAATGGTTTTTTCTTCCTCCTGAATGGCCTGTGTTTATTGGTCTTGGAGTTTGCTGTGTTCTGCTACTAATATCTTCTGTCTGGTTTTTTTTTTGGGGGGGGCTCTTTTTGTATCTTGATTGGCTGGCAACATTGTGTTACTTTATTGGAGGCCTTTAGTGCAGCTTGGCTTTGGGGAAATGGACGGCTATCATTAGTTAGGAAGCTGGGTTTCATCTGGGTGCCTGGTTGGGGTGTTTGAGCTGGAGGTATCAGGGGGGATCTGTTTGTGCCCAGGTGTTTGCCTGGCTTGTGGTGTGGAGATTTTTTTGTTTGTGAGTGCAGGCTTCCAAATGATTGACAGCCTGGTGGAATCATCTCTTCTGTTCATGCTTTCTGGTCTTTTTTCAATCTCTATGGCTTCTCTGATGATTCTGTGGCTGGGATTTTCTATGGTGGCTAGGGTTTTGGTGCCATTGAAGTTGATGTTATGACCTGTGGCTTCCATGTGTTGGACGAGTGAGGAAGTGTGTTCCAGCTTTTTGACTGCATTTTTGTGTTCATCCAGGCGGGTGCTTATTCTTCTATTGGTCTGTCCAATGCATATGGCCGGGCATGATGCACAGGGGACTTCGTATATGCCTTGGTTTTCCAGGTCAATTTTGTCTTTGGGGTTCCTGAGGATGGCTGCTATTTTTCTGTCTGTTTTGAAGGCAGTCTTGATGTGGTGTCTGTATAGAATCTTACTAATTTTGTCTGTAGTGCCTCTTATGTAGGTCAGGACAGCTGTTCCATAGGTCTGTTCATCTTCTGGGTCTCTATTATGTCTCAGAGTGTTTTTGTGGATCAAGTTGGTGATTTTGCTTTTGTGGAAGCCATTGGCTGTCAATATTTTAGTCAGGGTGCATAGTTCAGTCTTAATGTGTGTCTTGTCTGCCAGGCGTTTGGTTCTAGTAATTAGTGTTTTAGCCACGGAGTTTATCTGTGCTGGGTAGTGGTGGGATTGGGCGTTGAGGAAGCGTTTGGTGTGTGTTTTCTTCTGGTATATGGTGTGTCCTAGTTAAAAAAAAAGTGCACTCAAATTCATGTTGTGTTATGCTAATAGTTTAGCTACCAGGTAATTTTAAGTAACATGTTTTTTTCCTGTCTTACCAGTTTCTTATTTGTACTGGTTTCTGCTTAAGAAACATTTCTATTATTATTTTGATATTTATATTCCCTGAATGATATTTGTTCCCAGTTTCACTTGCCATCTGTGAAATCCATTTTCATGTCAGTTGCCTCCTTTTGAGATAAACTGTTAGAGACCTCTCCATTTGTTTACATCTTTGTGGTATCAGCAGATCTAGATACTTTTCTGCCAGATAATAAATTAATATGATTAATTGTACAGTATGTGAGTTTGCAAGGTAGTGTCTAGGTTATACATGGTAGTATAAATAGTACTGAATACATGAGCATGTTGCGCTTTAGTTGAGCTGATGAGATGCTGGGTAAATGAATAAAAATTAATAGCTGCTATAAACAGGAAATGCAGTAAATTGTATGGATATTACTAAGTATTCTTATCTAAAGTACTGTTCCATATCATATGGTACATTATATTTATATTATATTATATTTATATTATATTATATTATATTATATTATATTATATTATATTATATTATATTATATTATATTATATTATATTTTTATATTATATTATATTATATTATATTATATTATATTATATTATATTATATTATATTATATTATATTATATTATATATTCATTTTTATGGCTCCTCTAGTAACAAATATGGCATATGGAGGATTGCAATTTGAGATATAAGTTGAATAAATATCAAAGAGCATTCATGAATTGCTCATGAATGCTCATGAATGAAGTGAGAGAAACAAGTCCCCCCAAAAAGCATCCAGATATACTATGTATCTATAGAACTAAGAGTATTGTAATGAATGAAGGTAATGTGTTCTTGGGGAGACATAAGGAATCACAGAGATGACCCCATTGCTGTTATGAATATATGATTTAAGTCCATGACGAAAAGGAAACTTTAGAAATTTAAATTGACTTCATCCTAACACACTTATATAATAGAGCAGGAGGGAAAACTCTGTCAGATGTTCAAGATTCTATTACTAGCACTTTTATCAATAAAAGAAGTTCCGACAATTCTTATGGAGTCTTATTTCCTGACCTGGCTAAAAGATTGACAGGAGTGGAATTGATGATATATGAAGGGAAGGGAAGATGTAGATTTAATTTGAATAAAAAATTAAAATGTATATCCAAAAATATGCATTGGGGTCATCTCAGTGGTTATAATTGTTTGTGACAGTAAAAAGCTATAGCATGGTGAACTTGACATAGATTTTACATGAATATATCCAGAATTTTAAAAATATTAGGTGATATGGAATGGATGTGTGGGATCAAGAGTATATAAAATTCTAAAATGGTTTTCCTTAACCTACTGTTCTAATGTGAAAAGCTAAATGTTTTAGTCTTTTCTCTAACCTTTTTTCACCTTTTTTCACCTGTTTGAGATATGTAAAGGAAGAGATTCCTTTGGAAGCCTGCTGATTGTGATGTGAACTTTTTTAAAAATAAATTATATATATAAAAGCGAAATGCCACTCATGCATCATCACAAAATCTCCAGAACCATAGAACCTACAACAGTGATATAGTGTTGTGCTGGGAAAGGCAGGAGATGGACATACCAATTTTTATGGTCTATTATGTCACTGGCTCCAATCCTTTGGACACCAACAACTAGTTCCATGGAGAAAAGTTTTTCCATGGACTGGACTGGATGTGGTTTTGAGTGCTGCCTGCATACCACTGATGGGATTCCTGGCATGCCACAGACCTATTTTGGTCCACGGACTGGGAGTTTGGGACCCCTGCTATATGTGATTGTTTGGAAATAGTTGGTAAGGCAGAAAATTACGTATATGTGTGCTTTATGTTTGTGCGTGGGAGAGATCATCCATATATAGTCAGTAACTCATATAAATAATGAATAACTTTCTGGAATGTTACTTGCTGTTTGTACAAACTGTATAATAACATTTTGTTATTTTGTTATTTGTCTGCCATGACGGAAATCTTATTATAACCTAGAAATGGCTATAGTGTTCAAGTGCTTAAAGCTCTTAGCAAATTAAAAGTGGTGCTTGTTGTCACAAGCTGATATTTCTTCCAACAAGTTAAATAGATGACTGAGAATGTCCATGAACAGCTTCGTTTCAGACAAAAGGGCATCACTGACAAAAAGGAGCTATTTAACAATTTACCTGTTTATTGAAACTGAACATTTCACCAATTCAGCTTTCCTTATACCTATCATCAAGGCAGACTCATCCATCATACAAAACTGTATATATGCTTAAAATTGTTCTCTTGCATTATTATTGTTAGAGTTCCTCTATCAAAATGTCACCTCCCCTTCCCCATAAAATGTCTTTTCAAGGATATAATTTTTAGTTTAAATTTTTTTTTTAAATGTATAGAAGGATCACCAAGTGTACATTTTTGGAATCCTTTCTTTCTGCCAGTTTAGCTTTATTAATACTGCTATCTTCCTAAAGTGGTATTTACATATAAATGCTTTCAGCTGCTCAGGAAGTAACTTGGTTCTTGGTTTTAGAACAATCAATTATTATGGTTGGTCACACAATCAGCCAGATATTTAGATTGGGATTTGGAATTTTTATTTACTGATATTGATTTTGTGGATGCCAGTGTGTTCAAGTTCTTCTCCAGCTGTTTTTGTGTTGCATCCAAGTCCCAAAGGTGCTTTTTCAAAAGAAAGTGGACTTTCTTGTTTTTCTTTGAAGTCATTTTGCTTCTTATCCAAGCTATTCTTATCTTCAGTTCTGACTGGGTGGTAGGGAATGGAAGTATTTATACTCTTTGCAGACAGCTGATCATTTGCATTCTTTTAGAGAGTCATTGAGGCCAACTGGAGGTTTATCTGTGTTATCAGGCTCATCTGAGTAGTGCAAATGGGTGTGGAGCCTTTTCGGAACTGCTGAAAGGACTGTGATGTAGACTGGAGATAGATGATGTGTTATCTCTCTCAATAGTGGGATCCTACTTTAGTCATAACTGGCTCGGTGGGTGATCACGCATGCACATGTGCACCCCCCTAAGGCATGCACTCCTAACAAGCCAATCAGCTGAGAGGATGAAGAAATGAAAAGCTAGGAGCAACCCTCCCACTCTCCCATGCACTTTTCGGTCTTTTATCCTCTCAGTTGGCTTTTTTTTTTTTTTTTTTTACTATCGGTTCAGTCAAACTGGGCCGAACCGGTAGCATACCACCACTGATCTCTCTGTTGAAAAAGGCTGTAAATTTTTTACATAACTGGCCTCATTGACACCTCTTTCAAATCAACAGTCCTCTCTGTACAAAATGTGGTCTTTGCTGTCTTCAAAAGAGTAGCATTTATCTTTTAAATGCAGATGAATTGCTGAATCTTGTTTCCTATTGTTCAACTATGATTGAGAATCTCCATAAACATATTGCACCTACCACTATTGGTACTATCTTTGCTTTCTTTTGCCACATTTGTTCTACTTCTATTTGCAAGTTTTTGTATTTTGTTATCTTCTCTAGCTCTTTTTCTTTCTTTCTTTTGCTGTCTACTTGTTTGTTGCACTGTCAGCAAACTGTTTAAATTGGATTTTTCAGTTTTATCCACTTATCAAGTCCTTCCCAAGGATCTGGGGTTATTATTATTTATTAAATTTATATGCTGCCTGACTTCCAGTGATTCCCAATTGTAGCATTTGTTAACCATTGTTACCATATATTTTTTTAAAAATTAAAAACCTAGAATAATACAAAATTCAAGAGCAACACAAGATAAAAGAGCAACATTAATGGGGAAAGAAAAGAAAGGGATGTCAATTGTCTTTGTCAAAGGCCTAGACAAAAAGCCAGGTCCCTTTGGGACCCTTCAAAATGTCAGTAGGATAAGAGTCATTTAAATTCATGTCATGGCCTTTAGATCAAATAAATTGCGTGTGGAAATGGGTGGGTAAAGAAATTAGACAGGTTAGAGATCAGGAGACTGAGATTTAGTTCCACCTTAGCCATGAAAGGTGATTGGGCCAGTCACTCTCTCCCAATCAACAAGATCAAACTTTGGTGATAAGCTGGTTGGTAAATTCCTATTCCTAAATGGATCAATGCTGAGTTGATCTCAAAAAAGCAGACCCATCATACTTTTCAAATAACCCTAATGTCTTAAATCCTGTTAGTTGGTTTTCTGAAAAAAGCCCATATTATTTCATTACTCAAAGGCTTACTGTATTTCAGCTTAATTTCACTTCTGAAAACTGCACTGAATGTTCCCATTTCTCCTTTCTTTAAAAGAATCAGCTCCCAAATAGATATCACATAGCAACATATCTTAATAGTCACTGATATAATCTCTGACCTTTCATGGAGAACATCAGTGGGTTTAAGTGCTTCAGTAGCAACACATTTGAGAAGCCATTGTATATGGATACCTGAAATTTGACTAATTCAAAACAAAAAATACAAATATAAGAGGTCTAGCTTTAGGAAATATGTGATGCCATTAATCAAGTATATTTTATAATGTTTCTAAATGAATCATCAGAAGTTTTTGTTCATGAATATTTTCCAATCAGACAAAAAAGATCTCATTCAGAGAAAAGTTAAATGTTATAGAGCATTGCATTGGGACATTTTCTTTTAAATATAGAATTAGTTACATATTTATTTGTCATATCTTTACAAAGTATATTAGCCGACTATTCATCTTAGGCACAGGAATAAATTTGATTTAAATATCTTTTCTATATCTTTGGGTACTTGTGTGTGATTAGTATGGTCTGTATTGCCATTGTCTACAAGTGGCAATGGTTTTGGACAGAGTAGTGCTAAGCCTTTAGGCACCATTTATAATGTGTACAAAATTGAAAGAATGAAACTATGTTGTGGATGGGGTTTTTTCCTGGCTTGTTTTTTTCTTGCTACACAGACCTCTTTCCTCAACAGCTTTTCCTCCCTTCCAACTTTTGGCCCTAAGCTTCACTCAACAAGGTCCATTCCAGATAATATTGATTTACATGCTGGATTGTACAGTTTGCACATCTAAAGTACATCAAATTAAGAAGGACTAACATACACAGTGACTTTTTGAGTTACTAATAATGTAATATATCAACAAAAAATGATCTTTAATACAAAATAAATTGCCAATGTAAACTGACCTCAGTGTCACCAATCTGTAGTAATGAACTAATAAGCAATTACTTTGTGGAGTTGTTGTATTGTTATTGTCAGCCTTCAAGAATCCTTCTTCTGCTTGACTTTTTTGGCTGCCATTGAAACAGGGGGGAGAGAAAATTAATTTGGCTTTGTGGGGGGAGGGAAGAGTGCTGGAAGCTTGAGATGGTAAATTGCAAATCTTGGGAAAACTTTCTTGGCTATGCTTACTTGTTTATTGTGCAGTTGTAGCTTCTTATCAAATTAGGCCAAGATCAACCGTCCTGGTGAGCCAAATGTCTGAAACAGCACCTGAAAATGCCCCACATGACAAAAGATACATCTCAGATTGGATGGCCAGTTTGAACTATTGTGGGTGGGAACGTTACCATCACTTTGTATATGTGATTTCGTACCTAATGCCTCAGATCTTGAATTCTTTTGATACTACCACTTTAATTTCCAGTAAAAGTCCTTTTCTCTATAGCAATGGAATCTCAGGTTTTCTTTCTTGGATTTTGAATGGAGACTCACCTGACAGTTACAGATGAACTACTTCCAATATCACAAATATTTGATATAGTTTTAAGAATTGTTGCTCAGTCCCCACTACATCAAAATGGTTGATATCATGGATGCATATCATGCAGTTAAGAGTGACATGTGTGGTCCTTTTGATAGGGTGATATCTATGTTTACTTCTTGTCTGATTTTTTGTTTTTTGGTGCAGCATAAAGAATGTCACTCCAAAAGTAGGAGATGCTGAAACCCGTAAAGCTATTCGCCGTGCCTTCGATGTGTGGCAGAATGTAACCCCTCTGACATTTGAGGAAGTTCCTTACGTAGAACTGGAGAATGGCAAGAAAGACGTGGATATTACTATAATTTTTGCATCAGGTTTTCATGGAGACAGTTCTCCATTCGATGGGGAAGGAGGATTTTTGGCTCATGCTTATTTTCCTGGGCCAGGAATTGGAGGTGATACTCATTTTGACTCAGATGAGCCATGGACTTTGGGAAATCCCAATCATGATGGTAAGAGCCTATTCTCTTTAAAGATAATTAATACATGGATGTATCCATATTACTTTTAACTTGAAGGCAATTTTACTGTATTTTTTTTTTAAAGTAATAGTTCATACATTTAGGGGTGAGTGTTATGTATGATTGGTATTGTATAAACTGGAAAAACACCTGGAATTTGTACCTCTACAATTTGGTACCTGGACACTGTATATTAGTACTATGGTCTATGATCATGGCTGTGAAAAGTTTGGGGACACCATGCCATCCTTGGACCATGGGATACATAAATCTTTTAAAGTTAGATGCCTTGGATATAAAGAATTTTGACAGTTACCTAAAAAGCGAGAACTGAAAGATCAATGTGCAAACTTTTGGGAAACTTACTTGATAGTAATTGGATCATCACAGGGAAAGCTCAAATTTAATCTTGCTTCTACAACTTACAACCTGATGAGAAGAAATCTTTTCTTTAGCATAATAGATTCAAACTCTTATATACTTCTTATAATATCCTTTTGTAAGGGACATTGTAAGGCCCAGTGGCCTATCCCAATATAATTTTACATGGGAACAGAGATGGTGTTCAGCAGCTTCTGACCAGATCTAGAGAACTAGTAGCATACATTTTGAGTAGTTCGGAGAACTGGCAAATACCACTTCTGACTGGCCCCATCTCCATCTATTCTCTGCCTCACAAGTCCCAGCTGATTGGCTTTTGTTTCCCTGCACAGGAGAACAGAGCTGGAAAGCAGGTTAGTAGGGTGGGGAGGGAATGGGGATTTTGCAGTATCCTTCCCCTGCCATGTCTACCAAGCCATGCCCACAGAACTGATTGTAAATTTTTTTGAATCCCATCATTGCATGGGAAGTATAATACAGGAATAGCATTCAGTTTCACAGCTGTTGAAAATTAATTATTTTCTATCATTATACTTTTTGGTGGAGTTAAATGCTGATATACACAAGAACAGATTCCCTTCCATGTCTGTATCTGCTCATTTACAACCTATAACCTATTATATACTAGATTACTCTAAGATTGCCATCTGGTGTAATAGAGATATAAGGACCTCAAACAATTCATTAAGTATAGTATATCTAAGCAACTACTGGCTTATTTTACAAATATACTTGTTTTGGATTCCTAGTGAGAAAACAAGGAATAGTTAAACAAATATGAGAATATATTGAAAAAAGTTTAGTTCACAATTTTTTTGCCACTATCAAAAGCGGTGCTAACAAGAAATCAAAATAATGTTTGCGCTTAATATAAATGCATTTAAGAACATTTCAGTGTAGTTTGAATGTAGTTCTTTAGATGTCAATTAATTTGAGTGGCTTGCGACATCAAGCAAGACATCCAAAGTAGCAGTAAATGTTACATTTAAAACAATACATTTAATGGTAATTAAGACTGAATAATAATCTGAGCTCATTAGAGAAAGCTTTGTAATGACAGGAAAAGGAAGGAAATAATTCTGAATGGAACTCAAGTGGCCTTTCAACTCCAGCAACAAGATTTTAAAAGGGGATTATAAATAAATTAAGGTGTATTGATTGGTTTGGGGCTTCCTTTTTATTTATTTTTTTCTATTCTTTCTAGGAATCTAGTATTTGAAGATTCAGCCTTTGTTTGGATGATGTTTACATTTAAATGCCTGCAACAAGGATTTAATCTAATACTTTCTATGATGTGTCGAGAATGGCAATATGTCTAAATGGTCCAATTTTTTTTCAGTGCAGTAGGCTCAATAAGACAGCAGTTTATTGATCTTAATTATCACAGGAACTAATAGCAACTTCACTTATGTCAAATGGAATTCTACCTTCTTGACAGCAAAATGAACTCTGCAGCTTGTGGTTTTCTTTGAGCTATAAATCTCATCTCTGCATCAGAGAAAGAATTAGACAATCTAAGAACCTCAGTAGGATGAAGATGATATGGGGTAGAATTTTAATTAAAAGTGAGGAAATAGACAGAATTTACACTGCAGCGACTTTATTTTGATCTGCTAAATTAAAAATCAACTTTATCAATGGTATGTATTTATCCATATAGACTTAATTATGGAGAGTCATGTTCCAGAACCAAAGAACCTGGGCTATAAATTAAATATGCAAGGAAAAAAATAAATGGTGCCTTTATGGCCAACCAAAAGCTATGTGTATAATTTTAACCAGGAGCTATTGCTTGCCAAACCAGATTTACCATAGCTTAATAACATTGAGCTGCCTTAGAATGAATCATCTCATATTTGTAATATAAGTTAATGTAATGATGAAAAGATTTGTGTTATTTACACTGTCATAAATGATTAGATGTTTGTAAACTTTGAGAATTTAATTACTTAATCCATGTATGTGTATGTGTGTGTGTGTGTGTGCCACTGTACACTGGGATAAAATTAATAATTTAAAATTAATAATATTACAAATTGTCAGTGTTCTTTCCTTAAGCATTTATTTTTGTGTGGAACAGGTTTCTGAATCAGGCATATCCATACAATACATATTATCAGTATTTTTAAAAATACACATACCTTTTGTTTTGTAAATCAATTTAACATACATTAAATAATAGAATGAATATTTGAGACATTTCTGAATTATCAGTTTATGGCAAAATCTTACTCTGCATAGTATTTTCTATGGCTGGTATTTGGAATTTTATACAGGCATGTCTGTTAAATAAAGGGAAATCAACATGCAGATTATAAGACCGGTAAACACTATTTTCCTGTATAAATTTAAATGATTATTTTATTTTTAAAAATGAATGTTTTAATTTAAAGCAATATAATTATTAGGTTCAAAATTATTGTTTAAATGTATATTGCTGCATTATCAGGTAGCATTCAAACAGGATTTTTTGCAAAAAATGCAGAAAAACATCCTAATAGTGTGAAAATGCAGACGGAGTTGATATGTTCATACTATCATCATGTAGCACTATCATTAGATATGTGTTAAATTAAAGAATTACCTTTGTTCCATTTTCCCCTTGGACCTTTTTCAGGTTCTGAATATTTTACCATTGAGATCATACACATAGAATATAACTAGGTATAAACACCCAAAATCAGAAGTACCTTTCTAATAATAAAATAAATTTAATAAAAAGGATTATGCTGTCAATAATGAAACAGACCTAGCAACAAATCCAAAGGTACTTTGCCCCCCCATTTCACCTTCTCATCACTCCTTATTACCCATCCTCTCCCACTTGTGATTGTATGACTGTAACTTTGTCGCTTGTATCCTTACAATTTATATTGACTGTTTCCTAGTATGTTTGATTGCTTATTGTGCCCTATGACATTATTAAGGATTTTACTTTATGATTCTTGACTCTTGATGAATGTATCTTTTCTTTTATGTACACTGAGAGCATTTGCACTAAGATAAATTTCTTGTGTGTAAAATCACACTTGGCCAATAAAGAATTCTATTCTGTTCTATTCTGTTCTATTCAACTCTACTCTATTCTATAGCACCATTACTTGGCTCAATTAATGTTAGAATTTCATAAATGCTTAGAAGGTAGGGAGGTCTGGAAGTTAAGTGAATTGATCATTGTGATTCTGTGTTTGCATGGTTCAGCTATGTTTGCATGGTTTCAGGTTTTCCTATATGAAACCTCAGTTATTATGTCACTATGATGGTGATACAGTAATGGTGATGGTGATACAGTAATTAGAATGCAGTACTGCAGGCCAATTCTTCCCACAGTCTGGAATTCGATCTTGACAAACTCAAAGTTGGAATTCGATCTTGACAAACTCAAGGTTGACTCAACCTTCCATCCTTCCGAGGTTGTAAAGCGAGGACGCAATTGTTGAAGGCAATATGCTGATGTTAAAAACTGCCTAGAAAATGTTGTAACCACTATGGGACAGTGTACAAGTCTAAGTGCTATTACTACATACAACATCATGAAATCACAACTGACAGTTCTTTAGGTGCTATCATTCACATCAAACTCTTCCCAAGATGTTCAGAAAGATGTTGCAATGTATGTGTGCAGAATCATGCAGCATGGGCTTTGTAATTGACAAAAAGAAATTTATCAAAAGACTTTCAAATTGCCATCCAAGACTTTTTGGTATGGCACCCAGTCTGCTGATAACTACTGGGATCATCACAGCAGGTTTATGCCATAATCGTTCAACTTTGATTTTCAGATTTTGATACTTTTAACACTAAAAGAGAGAGTGAAGCACAATGCATTTAATTGAATTAAAGGCATGAATCATTCTTCAGATTTAGACTTCAACTTTTCCCTTGCCTTTCCCTCCTCCCAATTTTTTTCTCAGGTGTATAAATTGTGATATTATGTGATGAAGTATTGCTGAATGTCAGCCATGTGAAATATCTGATAAAACAGACCACAAGTTCAGTGTCAGTGTGTAGAGAAGCTAAATTGAAGCCAGAGCGTCAAGAGACTTCATTATCTGAGTGATTGTTTTTCTCCCTTTTGTTCTTCTGGCATACAGGAGGCTGGGAAAATACAATTGTTTGCTTATTTAGCAAAAATGCAAATCACCCAATCCCCTTGGCTCATTTTCTGTACTATATTGCTCTGCTAATGAAGGCAATTTGAATTCTTCATTTCTCAAATCAGGTGAACAATTTCTTGAAGTCCTCACTAAAATCTTAATATAGTCTTCTTTCTGTTTCCATAAATCTTGTTCAGAGTTAATGTTTTTTAAAACTATTCATATTAATTCCCAAACCACATGGGCAATAAAGTTTTGCAAGGAAACAAGCCTTGACTTAACTGAAAGAAACTGAGAGTTTGTGAGGTAGCACTTCATTATTTCTGCTGTTTCTAGGTTCCCCTTGTTTATGGCCCTCATTATAAGTAGCAGTTTAACAAATGAATTATCCAATATCATCAATCTGATTAAAGTACTCAAAGACACATGGTAAACTTTACATCAGCTTGTCACAGAACATACATATTACATTTTTCACTTGCACATACATATAAACAAGCACATATATCAGCTGTACACAGAATCTGGGAATGAAACTGCTTTATTTTTATTGAGTTACCACTTATCCAATATGTGACAATATGATCTACAGTCTCCAAGTACACACATAGTTAAACATTAAATAATAGTAGTAGCAATGGGGTGCAAGAGCAGTTAGTATTAAAACTCTGGTATGAATCATCTGTTTAACTCAGTAAGATACCCTTTTCTCCCTCTCTCTCTCTGAATCTCAAAAACTGCCTTGGATTGTTGTCAACAAAGTTTTGAACATCTTTTATAAAGTCAGTGTTCCTTCCTTCACTCTCACTTACTTTTTGGATGTACAAAGGATGTGGCTTCAATCATTCAGGGCTGGCTTTTCTCGACTTTTGATCTCAGATGCCACTAGAAATAATATGTAGGTAAACTGCCAGCCCCATTTGATAGTACTTTAAAGGAGTTTTCTTAGCAATTAACTTCCTTCCTTCCTTCTCTTATTATGACCACTTATTAGTGACAGAAGAATGGCAGTCTCAAAGCTAGGCACTTTTAAATATTGTCCAATTTATAACTTGATATCAGTGCATAACCTAGGCAAATCGTATTTTGCAGGTATGCTAGTAGCTAGATTTTGATATAGGAGGTGATTGATTCAAGTCAATGAGAGTCAGAGTATTTAAGATTTCTTTGCCAACATTAACTAGCTATCAAGATTCTTTTAAAAGTGTGCTTAAACATATGGTATTTTATCAGAAATTTAAAGAAATATACTCCTGTGAAGAGCTAAAAGGCAATCTTAAAAATGTTAGAGATTGATACTTTAATTTGTTCTTGTAATTAAAGACTGTAAAAAAGTCAAGTGGGACAGGAAAGCTGGAAAGTGCCAAGAGAGGCATAATATGGCCCATATAATCAGCATGAAAATATTCATTTGGAAATGCTCGTTAAGAATAAATCTTATATTTTAAAGGAGTTATATGACAGCTTTAAGATTTGTTGTAGTATTTTATTAAACTTAAAGAATCCCACTGAGATATTTGCCTGGGAAAGAAATTTTATTTGAAAGTTGACTTGCTATCTGGTTTCACTGTGTGTTAATATTAAAGAACAAGCTTCTAATTTGCTTAACAAATGACATATTACTCCTATTTAACATGTTATTAAACTTTGTTGATTCCTGTTAAGAGTTTGTGATATAACTTTCTATTTTGAATGAATGTATTATTTGTTCACAGTGCCTTGCAGGAGGCTATTACATTCATTGAATAATTGTGATAAATTATAAATATTTTCATTCTAATAGGAACTACATTTTTTGTACTATAACCAGTATTGCAAATCACAGAACCAGGGTCAGTTCTGTTAAGCTCTTGTACTGGTTGTTGTTTTACTCCTTGTATGCGTTGTTTGCAATTTATGCTTTAAGGGGGTTTTTTGGTTCCATTTTTTCCTTTGCCAAATAATTTCTCCCTTTTAAGCTGATTTCTTTCCCAATTCACTATTTCAATGTTTATTTTTGACCTTTCTATATGAATATTTTCAAGTGTAAAGCAAGTGCTAACGATATTTATCATGTATTGGTGTTTTATAAGTGGCTGCCTGCATATTGGTTTATTTCAACATGTTTACAAATGAAGAGGTAAAATTTCAAAATGAGAAAAAAACATTCAGTTAATATTGTATCTGTATATCAGCTCAAAAGAAGAAACATAAAATATAACATATAGTATTACCTTCATAATATTTTAAATAAAAATATTAACACTAAATTACAGAAGAACAATGACAGAAAAATGCATTATTGATATTTTCTATAAAAAGAAAACTATATGCAAAACCACATGATCATATGGTTTAACATATGGATACAATGGATTGGATGGGAGATAGCAATAGCAATAACACTTAGACTTATATATCGCTCCATAGTGCTTTATTTACAAATAACAGCATATTGCCTTTAACAAACAGGGTCTTCATTTTACCGACCTCGGAAGGTTGGAAGACTGAATCAACTATGAGCTGGTCATAATCAAACTCCTGGCAGTGAGTTAGCCTGAAATACTGCCTTCTAACCACTGAACAACCACAGCTCCTATATAGTACTAGTGACGCTTGTGAAAAAGTTCTTGGAACAGTAATTCATTGCAAGCTATAAGTTAGTCAGCAGTGTGATATAGCTGCAGAGAGACAGAGACAGAGAAAGAAAAATGCAGTTTCTGACCAAAAATATAATTTCTATAATTCAAGCAGTAAATGTTTTACTTTATTCAGCATTGGTCTGAATCTTCCTGAAAAGCTAGGTTGGGATACTCCATTTTGAGAAGAATTCAGAGAAATTTAAAAAGTAATGGGGGTGATCAAGGGACTGAAAATAAATTCCTTTGGGAGGAAGTGAGAACAAATGGAAGAACTTCAGTATGTTTGACCTTGAGAAAAGATGACAGAGAAGAAATAAAATCACTCTCCAAATACTTTCAAGGATGTCACCTACTCTTTCTTGCTCCAGACTTTTGACATTAGAATACAGGTAATCCTCAACTTACCACAATTCGTTTAGTGACCATTCAAAGTTACAATGGCACTGAAAAAAGTGAGTTATGCCTGTTTTTCCCAGTTATGACCTTTCCAACATCCCCATGATCATGTGATCAAAATTCAGGTGCATGGTTCATACTTAGGACCGTTGCTGTGTCCCACAGTCATGCATCGCCTTTTGTGACCTTCTGACAAGCAAAGTCACTTAACAACTGAGGCAAGAAAGGTCATAAGATGGGCAAAATTCACTTAACAAATGTCTCACTTCACAACAGAAATGTTGGGCTCAGTTATGGTCATAAGTCAAGGACTGTCTGTAATAATATATTTCAATGACAGGATGACAATTTGTGATTGAACGTACAGAGAAAAGAAAACCCGTCCTAATAAGAATAGTTTAATAGTGCAACCAATTACTTGAGTGAAGTGATGGTGGGTTATCTTTCATTGTTTATATTCAAGTGGAAGATTGGGCAGCCACTTAGCTGTGATTCCCACAGTAAGTTGGTAGTTGAATTGGATGTCTTAAGCGGCACTTTCCATCAAAAGGATTTAGCTTAGCTCTTTCAGTCAGATCATTTGTTTTAGACTTGTCACTCTCTGATTATGTTGCTTTATGTCAATATAAAATAAAAGTATTGCCCCTAGACTCTTTACAAAGATGCACTTTATTTACTACAAACCCTTTTCTCTCTGCAAATCACAACATCGGGATAATCTGGTTTAATGAAGGATTAAATTAGATTGAATGGATCAACAGTAGAGATGCTGGAGATAACTAGGAAATTACAGAACAGGCCATTTTACAACAGGCAAAACCTTGTAAATATGCCTTGAAAAGGCAATATCAATACAGCTTATAAACTTTAGGGCATAAAAAGTAATTTGTTCTTTCTTCACATCTGTATTTCACATCTGTAGCTGAAAGAAATGGTTCCTTAAACAGACAAGTTCTTCTGAATTAATCTAAATAATCTAAAACAGTGGTCGCCAACAGGTGGGCCGCAGCCCACTGGTGGGCCGTGAGAAAATTTTGGTGGGCCACAGAGAAATCTCACCCCTAGAGCACCCCGCACAAATTAATCCAGGCTGCACAAAAACACAAGGCTGTGCCACCTACATGGCCTGCCGGAACCCTCTCAGCCCACTCACTCCTTACCCGACAAACTTGCCGGCTAAATTGCTATTTTTCCTTTTTCCGACTATCTTCTGTTCTGCTGTGCCACAAGATTTAGATTAGCTAGGAAGCAGGAAATGGTTGGATTTCTTGCTTTCTAGGTAGCTTTAGATCTTCAGCTCAGCACATCTGAACCTCCCTTAGGACTGAAGGTTTGCTTGCAAGCAAATTCAGTGCAGACTCATGGCAAGCAAATTTGAGAGACTGAGCTAGCCGATGGCAGATAGAATGATTCTGTGAGCAATTCAATCTGCCTGCTTTGCCTGATTTTGGGTAAAAGTTTCTCTTTTTCAAATAAAACATTCAATATTTACATGCATGGTGTGTCATGAGTTAATTTTGTGAGTTTGCTTGCAAGCAAATTTTATGTGACAGACTGAGCTAACCAATGGCAGATAGATAGATCTCTGAATGAATCTGTGATTCTGTGAGCAACTCAATATGCCTGCCTGCTTTGCCTGATTTTGGGTAAAAGTTGCTCTTTTTTATTAAAAAAAATCAATATTTATATCAATATTTATAATATTTATATACAAGCCATGCCCAGCCAGTCACATGACCACCAAGTCACACCCACAAATTAGGCCACGGCCACAGAACCAGTTAGTGGTCCTTGGGATCTAAAATTATGAGTTTGGTGGTCTCTGAGGTCCCAAAGGTTGGAGATCCCGATCTAAAACATGTCTGATTGCTTTTAATATACAGCTCATATTTATAGCAGAAGCAGATATTATCAGTTACTTAACCTGATTTTCATGGCAGAATTGCTTTTTTATTGCCAGGTAGTGACGAATGTGTATTTTTATATGTTTAAAATGTAGCATTTTGTTGGTATTAAAGGCTAGAGTTCCTTTTATCTTCTGGTGCATTTGAACATTTTGTGAATAAATGTGCAAATACTTGTCTATCCAGTAGCTTTTTAGAGAAGTCCCCCCCCCCAGCCTTTCTCCTTAAAATCATTGTGATCATTTATGAAAAGATTATTTAATATTGAGTTACTTTAATGGTTTTCAAGTGTGATAGAAAGGCGGTGATTATGTTAAAAATGTTTGAATAAATGCAGTCTGGACTTAGTCATTTTTCTCACCTATTTTTATTTATTTATTTGTTTTATTTGGTTAGTTAATTGCTTACAAGATAATAAGTATAAGTAAAAACATAGTTATGAATACATGGATACATATAAGAAAAATAAAAGAAACCTAAATTAGCATGTCAGCAACCAAGGGGCTCGGGGGGGGGGGGGGCAGAGAATCTTCAACTTTTGTTGCATTGCAGAGATCACTTTCTAGTAAATTTCATATGGCTTCTAGTTCATTTGATGCACTGAACCCAAATAATCTTGAAGTCAGACATTAATTTCCTGGGAAGCAAATGTCTCAACAGTGAATAAATCATGTGTAGCATTTATACCAAGAAAGCAAAGAACTTCAAGCCAGAATAAAGCACAAAACATACTGCATTGGCATCTGATATGGCAGTGATGCAAGTAAGCTGGTGACTTTGGAAGGGATCAACCAAGCAGATTAAACCTTGGAACTTATTAGATCGTTGCTCTCCAATCTGTACATTTTCTAAATATTTGGGTTCAGGACCTAAAATACCCAACAGCTATTGTCTTTCTATAACTGAGAAAGAATACGTAGCCAAAGTTAGCCAGCTGGCTTTATCTCTAAAGTAAGGCTAGAACTCACAATCTGATTTTTTTTTTTTTTAGTTGACTGCCTTTAACCACATATTCCACTATATCAGGGGTGTCAAACTTGCATCATCACATTGTCACATGACATATCGCGACTTTCCCACTTCACTAAAATGGGGGTGGCCAGCACGTGATGCATCTGGCCCATGGGCCATGAGTTTGACACCCCTGCACTATATCAAACTGATTGTCTTATATGGTGTTGAGAATAGGTTCAGTAGTACTACTTTCTATTTTTATCCTATTATGGTATTCTAAAAATATCTGAAATACTAGATTACAATATTTTCTGGAAAGCTGTAATCATCTAAAGTTCTAATAGAAATCAACATAAAGTAGATTAAGATCCACTTTCTTGAAATAAATTGTTATGTGAATATCTCCTTAGAGAGAGTAGAACTGGTAATAACAATACTGCATAGTTATTCAGATTTTGGTAAGTTTTGTTTATATATTGTTTTGATTATTAAACTTATCCAGTGGAAAGATGGAATCCAGTGGAAATTGGTTTCTGGAATTCTGGAATCTACAATGGAACCACCAAGTGCTAGAGTCTCATTGGCCAATGCTATAGAAGAAGATTCAGTTTTCAGGGTATTATTTACTAAGAAGAATCTTGTCAACCTTCTTGCATCTCACAAGAATCCAAGAATTTCCAATAATTATTTTGTTGTTAATTTGAGAAAAATAGGAAGCCATAATGAAACCAACAGCTGTGTTACAAGAGCAAATCCTATTTATAGTATAAATATTCAATCAGTTTGTGACTCTTTTTTGCCTACACAATCTCTTTTTGGTCAAGAGGGCTGGTTTCCATCTGTCCCTTATGTAGCAGTGGTCAAGTCTGCTATCCTGTTGGTTTTGTCTGGCTGAATGAGAACTAATGCTCATCTTGCATGGACACTGATGAAAATGGATTGTCTGGAAAGATCCAGGAAATTTGGAATTATTTTGTAGAATTACTATTATTTAGTAGAAATACTGAGATCGAGGATTCCAAAATGTAACCAAAATGAAAATTGCATAAATGTAGATCAAAGAAAAATATGGAGTAGTAATGAAATATATAACAATTTACTATTCAAGATATAATACTCATATTGGCCTAGTAAATTTTAATTTTTTTTGTATGTTAAATTGATATTTATAGAACTATTATTGTTTGAACAAGAGCATGAGGTTCACTGTCTGCTCTCTGTTTACTTCTCTGCTTTAGAAATACATTTATACTTCTATACCATATTTACAGTAACATATCTGTTGCAAAATAAGAAAAAATCTCACTAAATCTGAAAAATTTTGAATAGCTATATACTGATTTTTGGAATCAGTGTTATTTTAGGTTTTTTTTAAATACCTGAGCTCCCAGTGCTTTTTTTTTTTTTTTTTTTCACAGCCATAAAATGTTTAAAAGAACACGTTTAGAGTTCTCTTCTGTTTAGGAATCTTCAACACATCCTCAAGCTTCACCGAGTAAGATGTATATAGCAGCCAGTCCTGCAATTTTGAAAACCCAGATTGAAATTTACTTAAATTATGCTTTTATGTAAATTGCTTAAATAAGTGGAGATATAAATACTATATACATTTTTTTCTGTTCCTCCAGGAAATGATTTGTTTCTAGTAGCAGTTCACGAACTGGGACATGCCCTTGGATTGGAGCATTCAAATGATCCAACTGCCATTATGGCTCCATTTTATCAATACATGGAAACTGACAATTTCAAACTACCTAATGATGATTTGCAGGGAATCCAAAAGATATACGGTATGCTCTTTTAAAAGAAATATGCATAATGTGAGAGAGGATTATTTCAGCTATGTACACTGAGAAATCTTTGCATACACGGTCAGTTTCATAGAAAGCTGTCAATCAATCTGCAGATTGACACACTTAAAACTCCTTGTGCTCTTTTGATTCTCTCTACCTATTCCTGCATGGCAATTATTCAGCAATTAGTTGCCATTGCTTTAAGACTAGTCGGTTTAGTTCAATCTACCATACTCCTGGGATTTTCGTGATAGTTTCTTATGCAAGTTATTAACCAGGTCAAATCCTGTGTCACTTCCTTGGGGGCCAGTCAAGATCAGCTAAGTGCTGACACCTACTGTAGCTTGAAGTTCTAATTGAAGGTAAAGTGAACATGCAAAAATGTTTGTTTATTAAGCTTCAGTGGCTTCTTCATTTCAGTAAAACTGATTCCATCTAATTCAAAGGGTGAAGTGACATGGCCCTGCTCCTGTGCCTCAGATTGCCTTTTGGTCTGTTACTGCAGAGCAAATCCTGTAAAAGAAGGCTGTGGGAATTCTTCTCCTGCAGCACTGGCCAGAGGATTTCCAAGCTGGTCAGCTTTGGCAAATGCTGTGGAATTGTCCACAATGACTCACTGAAGATGGTCCACTTTGGAGGGCCCTTAGCAATATGCTTTAGGTCTTCTAAACTTTATATTTTCAGCAAGTGCTAGAGATAACTCTGCACCATGTGCCAAATTTACAAAGTCTGAAAGCTTTTCCAAACTGGTCAGTGGCAGTGTTCCCAGCAAGGCAACTTTAACATACACTGAAAACTGTCCAGCTCTGAAGCACTTTATCCAGCATTGGAGAAGATGAGGAGGAGGCCTTTTTCCACAACTCTGTCCTCAGATGGTCTAAGGCCAGTCGGTTGTTTTGTTGAAGAATTAAATTGAATAATCTCTTGACTTCTGCAAAGTACATCACAAGGCCTCCACAGAATAGATGCTCTGTTGAAGTGAATGTCAATTGCTTTATACAATCCAAACTTGAAATAAGGAAGAATTCCATTACCAGTACAGCTCTTAAAGAGTGGAACAACTTTCCCTTTGAGTTGTGGGTGCTCCATTCTAAGAGGCTTTCAGGTTGAACAATCAATTTGTGCTTAGAATATTTCTTATTCATTGCTGGCTGAAGAACTCTGGGAATTGAAATGCACACACCTTAAAGTTGCAAAGGTTGAGAAACACGAGCCTAGATGTTCAATATTCCTTTCAAATCTATGATTCCATGTTTCTCATGGGCTTATTATTTATATCTATTTCTCCAAAAAAAAAATATTTATATCTATTTCTCCAAAAATTTGTGTTTTACAAATTAAATATGTGTTTTCCTGTTGTTGTTATTGCTTCCTCTGACATTATCCTCCCTTTGTTTTGCATGGGAGATTTAGTCTATTCATATTAGGAATACAGGAGACAGAATTTCCTCATTTTATTTGTTCAATATCTATAATTTGGTACTAAACTTTCTTCATTCCATCCAGTATTTCCATTTCAGCGTTTCTTGTCATTTTATATTTCATTATAAAGATTGATTTACTAAAATATGTTTGAACTGTTCCTATTCTTTCACTAGATAAACTGATTCCCATCTTGTTTAATGGTGGAAATGCCAGATCAGTATTTTTATTTTGAAAGTAGTAATTTGTTCTAAACCATTGCCATTGAACAAGAATATAAAAACAATTGAGGTTCGTTAAGTCTTTTCTCTTTACAAACATCTATTCCATATTTTACAGTGGCCTGTTTGCTATAAAATATGAAAAATGTCACTAAATCATTGAAAAAGTCTCACTACAGAAATCATATTTTTGAGATCAGTGTATTTGATAAAAACCCCTTTATCTTTTGGATTTTGTCCAAAGAATTCTAAATGCCTTGAATATTTCACCAATAATGTTTTAAACAATTTAAGTTTGAACAATTTATAGCAAAGGGAGCATTGTAGTTCAAGTGTGCATGGAGATCCTTAATCATCCAGGTCATGATTGTCCCAAAGATACTTTTTCCAAAAACAAAACAAAACACACCTTTCTTGCCTTTTTTTCTTTGAAAATATTAGAAGTTAAACATTTTCAAACAAAAAAAAAACCCAAGAAAGTCCAATTGCCTTTTAGTAAAGGTACCTTTGGGAATGTAGTTCAAGGATCTACATTTTAATTTGCTCTTTGTCATGACATTTTAATTTTTTAATTTGCTCTTTGTCATGACATTTTAATATTTTTGTCTTTTTACAAACTGCTTACTTTTTCCTGTCTTTAAGTCTGTTTAGTCATCTTTATTGGTACAACTGTGTCCCCTGATTACTCCTGTTTCTTGTTCCTTTGATTCGTTTTCTGTTTGATTGGTATGGGATCTCTGGATACGTTTAGACTAGAAACTGCTTAGAGCACAGACATGAATTTTCTTACAGTTGAATAAGGTTATTTGTCATTGCTACATCTGTTTGTAAGACTGATGAAATTGGGACTGATGAAATTATAACTGAAGTAATGTACAAATAGCTCAGTTTTACATTGCATGTTGACGAATATTCTGCTTTTCTGTAGAGAGTGTGAGGTGTTTCCCATGAACTCTTAGACATCTAGACCAGGGGTCTTCAAATTTGGCAATTTTAAGACTTCAACTCTGAAAATTTCTGAGCTACATCACTGGAGGAGGAATTCTGGGAGTCGAAGTCCACAAGTCTTAAAACTGTCAAGTTTGAAGACCCCTAATGTAGACAGAAAAATCTAGACAATTTTTCTATTTTTTTTTTTGATACTAGATACAAATTTCTAGCAGCTGTAAGCTAAATTTTGAGGATTTGTGGATCTTGGGAGTTAGACATGATTTTGCTAAACAACCTGTATGTGTGCAATTTTTGAATTCCAAAATTTTAAACTGAATATTGCCTGCCACAATTCTTCTGATGTCATGTCATGATAAAATCCGAAGTTGGCTGTCATTTAATATTTAGATTAAACATTGTTCAAATGAGGAAATGTTTCATTTTTAATATCTATAATTTTATCATGCAAAACTGACTTTAATTAATATCTTTAAAAGATTGCATATATATACATATAGACTAACACAATGCAGAAGTCTGATGATGGCAGATGAGATTCTGCCAAAACGTTGCTACAACTTTAAAAGCACAACTATAATGACGTGGGAAAATACCCAAACAAAGGTGAATACCATATATATATATATATATATATATATATATACACACACACACACACACATTCTTAAGGTGCCACCAAATATTATTGACTATTCTCTACATCTAGAATATCAGATATTAAGGAAACACAATCATGCTATTTTTTTTCTGATTTTCATGTGATATGAAGAAAGAGGAAAAAAAACTTTATTAGATCTGTCAAAGAAACAAATTCATCTACCATTCTGTTTTTATATGGATAGTCCAATGTCACTAAGAAGGCTACATCAGAAGCAAGAAAAAGATTAAAGTCTGACCCTACCAAACTACCTTGTTATTTACAGATAGTATACCTCAAGCTTATCATTATAACAAAGCATATCTTTAGCAGTTATTCTGGCAAAGAGCACCTTAAACCATTTAAACCATTGATAATTATAGTCTTAAGATAATATGACACAACATTCATGTTTAATTCATTGCCTAAGAATAGTGATGTGCAGCTATTTGGATATGAATCACCTTTTCTACTTTGGATCTGAATAACTACATACTGTATTCCTATTAAAGAGAAAACATTCTATTTTTCTTGAATATAACAAAATTGTTGCAAGATACTGCTTGTTTAGATGCATATCTTCTGTTTTTATTAGCTCTTCTATTTGATATTTTAATTTGTAAGCCAACCTGAAATCCATTCTAATAAACTAAAGCACTTTTTAAAAGCATTTAAAAATTAACTTTATAGATATGTTATAACAACAAAGATTTGTCTATCGCTTTCATTTTGTATGGTTTAAATTCTACTCTAGTATTAATTTTTGTATATATCTGCCCCAGATATATCTTTCTTTACTGAAGACTGTAGAGGTCATAAGGATAATTTAGTTTATTTTAAAAGCATGAAATAAAATAACCATAGCTCAGCAATTTATAATCAGTCAAAAAACGTGGAAAAGCTAGTTTGTTGTAGTGGTTAAGACATTAGGCTAGAAATGAGGAAACTACGAGTTCTGGTCCCATCTTTCCCACAAATCCAACTAAGTGGCTTTGGGCCAATCACTTTCTCTGAGCCCTAGAAAGAGACAATGGCAAATCACTTCTGAAAACCTTTTCCAAGTAAACTGCAAGGTCTTGCCCAGGCAATGCCCAAACATTTGACATGATGAAATGGGGGGGAAAAGTAGAATAAATTTTAACAGGCACCCAGTAACCAGAAATTCAGTTGAGATGAATTATGCAAATTTAACTAGACCTAATTAGTTAATTTTAATTAATCTAGCCTTAAAAACAACAATTAATTCAATGTGTGCATTTCTGGTCTGAGATGTATATTTTTAACCACAGTATATTAATCTGTAACATAGGAATGTGGATAGCTGTTTTTGAAAAAGGAAAAAAACCTTGGAAATGCTTAATATATTTCTCTTAATTACTTAGTAATTAGTAAGTAAATACAAAAAAAAAAATAGGAACACAATTAACCTCCAAAATTGTGAGGATTCAAAATAATTAAAAATAATTGTTTTCTGGTTTTATTTTTTTAACAAAGAAATCACCTTAAAAAAAGAAACAAAAAGTAAATGCAAAAAGTAAAATACAATGAGAAGAAAAAGAAAAAAAATATCTTATACAGTATTTTATACTTACCAACAGCCACTAGTTTACCAATGAATTCACTACCATAATATGAACAGTACAAACTATTATTGTAAGATATCACAGAATCTTTGCAGTAACAAGATTACTGTACCCTCATAAAATAATATTACTGTATCCTTTCTAATTCAAAAGAGAGAGGTCACAAATTTCTGACAATCATTCCTTGACAATTATATAACTTTTTCATTTATTAATATAATGCTTTTTGCCATCCTCCAAAATAACTAAGTGTTGAGTTCTCCAATCATTTAACTTGCTAATGAAAAATTATGTCATCACGTTCTTATGCTATTTCATAAAATCAGTATTATCTTGGTTCATAAAACCCAATATTATGCAACTTATGTATATTAATCTTATGCAATTAATCTTATGCAACTTATGTATATTAATCTTATGAAAGTTTTCTTTCTCATTTAAAGGTCCACCTGACAGAATCCCACCACCAACAAGACCCTTGCCGACAGTACCTCCACATCGTTCTGTCCCTCCCGCTGATCCCAGGAAAAATGACAGGGCTAAAGCTCCTCGGCCACCCACCGGGGATAAGCCCTCCTACCCTGGTGTCAAACCCAACATCTGTGATGGAAATTTCAATACTCTAGCCATTCTCCGCCATGAAATGTTTGTTTTTAAGGTAGGCAGCCATTCTTTTTTTTTTTTTTTTAATTTTTAGAGCGAGAGAATGTATCTTCGCTTTTTCAAAAGCCAGCTCTCATTCAGCCTGATTGTGCTTCTGAGCTTTCTTGCTTTTTCCAAGTTCAAGAAAGACATCTGAATGGTTTATATGTTTATCAGAGAAAAGGCCTGAATGTTCTATTTTGAGGAATGAATTAATGTCAGCAGGAAGTTGCAATGCTTCATAAATGTAATGGTAAGTAAATACTGAATGTTATGGGAGGATTTAAAAAAGGCATAATTCAAGTCATGAATAGAAGCTAATAGGGATGATTTGGTTGGGAATTTAGCCATTTCCACACTCATTGCTATTATTGTGTTTTCTGCATAAGGACCCTGTAATTTAAATTTATAATTAGATCAGACGCTTTATAAAAGATATTTGTCATTGTGTTGTGGTTGCCTTGATACATTCTGAGTGGAGGCCAGTGTTAAAAGAAAGACTTTGCAGGTGTTTGAAGGCTTTTTGTTATTGATATTTTTAGGTAGGTTCAATTTTTGTTTGAAGATGTGCCTCTTTGGCACTTTGATTTTAAATAGGCCAGTCAATATTCAAAGACAATCAAAGCAAATCCATTGACTGGACCACAATAATGATCTGGCACATTTTCTTGAATGATTTCCAAAATGCAACAGGGCCATAATTTTTGATGATTTTTATGGGATATTTTGGTACAAGTTTTCAAAATTAAACAGAGAATATTAAATGACATTCTATTAGCTTCCCAACACATATTCTAATTTTATATTTTCTTGAACTAGCTGTGATTCAAAAAAAAAAATATTATGTAACTATTTAAATTAATGCATTTCTAGCATACACAGAGTCTTTTAATTTTTCTTAGAAAATATATTTATAGAAACAGTATTTAAGGATTAATAGGATAAGTGTTCTACTGGTGTCCTCAGTGTTATGTATAACTGTTGCAGGGGTAAGATTCAAATTTTTTAACAACCGGTTCTGTGGGCGTGGCTTAGTTGGTGGGCATGGCTTGGTAGTCATGTTATTGGCTGGGCATGGCCAACTTAATATCACTCACATTGAGGCATGCATGTCCTCACCTGGCCTCTCATGACTGTGGGGATGCTGCAACAGTCGTAAGTGTGAAAAATGGTCATAAGTCACTTTTTTCAGTGCCATTGTAACTTAGAATGGTCACTCCACACAAGCAAAGTACCAGCAAAGGAGGGGGAAAAAACCCCCAGAGATGTTCCTGAGTCAGGAAGTCTAGTCCTGCCAAGAATGTAATAAGGGTTAACAAGAGAGGCAGTTTCTGTAAGCAACAACAGAATGTTTCCTTCCTGCTTTCCTTACAGGATTAGGCCAGTAATTTTTTCTAACAACTGGTTCTCTGAACTGCTTAGAATGTTACGAACCGGTTCTAGCAAATAGGTGCGAACTGGTAGAATCCCACCCCTGATCTGCTGTCCTCAGAACTGTATAAAGATCAAGATCACTCAGAAATATCAACCTTGGATTAAGCTCTAATGCATAGAATACAATTGATTCAATATGAGATGTTTCTGTGACTTCATAATTGAATTACATTTCCTACAGAAAAGACAATGTATACAAGGGACATGCATGAAAATTACATCTAAAATACAATGAACAGATTGATAGATAGTAGAATTTTATTGGCATTCATTGGAACTCTCAGCATGCAAACAAATGATAAGTTGGATCCACAAATTATACTGACATTTCTTCAATGTAATGTATTTCTATTGGGCTTTGTCCTCCTTTCACATGTCAATACAATCTCAAAAACAGCCCTCATTCCCCAGAGGTCCTAAGGCAATTACCCTCAGCAGCAGGAAGATCTGCCTGAAGACAGAGGGTGCTAAGAATCTCCAGGTTAAATCAGGCTGCCTTTGGACATAGGAACAGTCAACATTCAAACAATGAAATGGATGATTGACTAAAATAACTACTGATTGAACTCAACAATATGCATTGGGGTATCATTGAATTATGTAAAACACAATGAAAAGGCAAAAATTTAGTTGGACTTGAATGGACAGGCCATTTACTCCATGCTGAGGTACCAAAGATGGATGATGGGGCAGATTTGGTTTTCTCAGCAACCAAAAGCTGAAAAACTCTGTAATAAAATTTGTAAGTATGTGAGACAGAGTAGCTCAATGCATCATTCAATTGAACAAACAATACAAACTTCAAATCATCCACATGCGCCAACAATAAGCTATAGTGATGACAAGGTCAAAGAGTTTTACGATGATGTGGCCCGCCTTCAAGACAGAGCAAAATGCCAATACAAAATACTAATAAGTGACTTTAATGCAATAATAGGAAGAACAATACCTGGAGAAAAAGCGACTTGCCCGTTTGGAGATGGTGAATGAGATAATATAATCAACAAACTAGTAGATTTGTTGAAGGACAGAAATCTTATATCATGAACTCATTTTACAAGAAAAAAGCTAGCAGAAAATGGACATGGAAGAGTCCATCTGTGTACACCGGAAAAAATGACTACATCATGTCAATTTCATAAAATGATATTCTGTAATTGTACTATCATCAATTATTTTAATGTTGGAAGTGACCATAGAATGGTACAGGTTAAAGTGAAAGTACTGTTGAAAAGAGCATATGAAAATAAGACATCATGAAAAACAAAAATAAACAGCAATAAGCTATTAGAGGGGAACAGCGATTTTGAAATTAATCTTGTCAAATTGCTTTGCTCTGTTGCAACTTTTGAAAGAGAAGAACATAAGGGACAAAAATGAACAAATAATCAAAAACATCATTGAACTACTACATCTATAAACCCACCAGAAAAACACTTTTACAGCCAAAAATCTCTGATGAAACTATAGATTTAATGAAAAAAAACCCAGACAATGAAGAATAATGGAAGTCTCACTAATAAACTGGACTACATTGAACTATGCAAGGCCATAAGAAAATGTATCCAAGAAGAAATCACCAGTTTAACATGAAGCTTGTGGAAGGGATTAATGGAGCAAAATGGAAGCTTATAAATATAAGAAAGAAGATTTTTATATTAAAATATAAAGATGTTCTGTATGTAGAACAAGATAGGAAATGTTAGAATTAATTGAAAAATTCTATTCAGAGCTATACAAAGATCAAGATTACTCAAAAGTAACAACACCCACAAAAGAAGAAATGCAGATGTCCTAGTAGAGAAAGTGTCAAGTTTCATTGCCACAAAATCAATGAAAAATGGCAAAGCTTCGGGAAATGACTCTGTTGTGGTTGAAATGCTGAAAGCTGGCAGTCACTATCTATACAAGATACTAGCAAAAGTATACTCAAGATACCTCAGAGAAGAAGAAAAAATACCCAAATGCATGGAAAATGCTGAAATGATTTTTATACACAAAAATGGGGCTCGAGATGATTTAAAGAATTATCACCCAATAAGCATTATTTCAATCATCTACAAGGTTTTCACCAAGATAATAGCAAAAAGATTATTGAGAACATTAAATGTTGCACAGCCAAAGGAGCATGCAGGGTTCAGAAGTGGCTACAGCACAATGAATCACATCCAGATTGTTCAGCAAATCATTGAAAGGTACAACGAGTATATCATGCCTCTGTGCATGGTTTTCATTGACAACGAAAAGGTGTTTGACTCAGTATTCCAGCAAACAATCATTAAGGCATTGCTTAATCAAGATGTAGGCAGTGCTTACATAAACTTACCACAATCAATAGATAAAAAAAACAATGGCAACAATTTGTCTTAATGATCTTAAAGTAGAAATCAACATAGAACAAGGTGTAGGACAAGGCAATACAACATCACCTATCCTTTTCTCAGCCTTCCTTGAAGAAATATTTTGCAAACTAGAGTGGGCAAAACATAGAATAAAATCAATGGTGCTTATTTAAATCATTTAAGATTTGTAAACAATGTTGTTCTCTTCTCACAAAAGTCAAAAGAACTACAGAGACACATACAAGAGCTGCACAAACCAGGAGAACCATGTGGCTTAAAAATAAACTTGAAAAAGAGCCAGGTTATAAATTCACCAAAGAAAGAAAAAAATATTATACCTGGAGAAGAACTAGATATAGTAGACACCTACATATACTTTGGTCAACGGATTTCAATGGAAGGTGGTACAATAAAGGAAACTGAATGGCGTATTAAATGTGGTTGCAGGCATTTGGCAAGCTAAGTATAATTTTCAAGAACAACCTCCCCCTTATGCCTGAAAAGTTTTTGATCAGTTTATGCTATCTGGTCTAACATATGCTGGTGAAACACGGACACTAACCTCACAATCAATACAAAAACTATGAGTGGTGCAAAGAGCCATGCTCGGCATTACAAGACAAGGTAGAAAGATCTGCACATGATTAGAGAACAAATAAAATTATATTTATCATCAAGAGAGTAAAAGAACTGAAATCGAAAAGGGCTAGTCACATGGCAAGAAGAACTGATGGCAGGTAGACCAAGGCAGTCATAGAATTGATCCCCCCTGATAAAAAAGCGTCCATGAAAAAGATATAAAACAAGATGGAATACATTGACGAGTAGAATTTTCAAAATGAAAGACAGTTGTGCAGCTTTTGTAATAGATGGTCTCTGTCTTATCAGATAACTGATTCGAAACTACCTGGTGATGCCAGGAAATAAATTAATACAGGGAATTGTGGGAAATTAAAAGATTTTCCTCCCCCACTGATCAATAGAAGAGAGGTCACACTTATGAGAGGATCATAATATTGATTATACCAATGTAAAACTTCAGACTTTTCAGATATGACATATTAATTGGTCATGATAGACTTGCTACACAAAAGTACCTCAAACCACTCCAATAAAAGTAGTCCAGGAGACCAAGTAACTTGGCATTTAATAAATTGAAATAACTGAACATTATTTAACAGTACTACTTAGTAGAATGCATAACTTTCCCTGATAACAAAATGAGTAGATTCTAGGTAATTGATTCATGGTTACTTCATTTCATGGAAGAATGTCTTTTATGTATTATGTATTTTTCAGACAGAACTACCAGCTTTTGAATAAAGACTTTGTAATATTATGGTTTTATTTTTAATACCCCATGGCCATCCATCTTTGTGAATGAAGTGAAAGGTTAAAAATCTCATTTTCTAACTTGACATTAAGCAGGATATTAAAATTCCCAGCCATTTGTTATGCCATTCATCTCATAAACAATAGAATATGCTCTAATTTGTTTTACACTGTAGAAATTATTAACTACATCACTAAAATAAATCTTATTTTTATTAGCCTAAAACTGTGGTTTTAATTGGAAAGATCAGCCATCATTTTGTATTGTGCCTCCCTTTTGTTTATGAAACCAAAGCTGTAACTTTGATACAGACAGTAATCATTCATCTAATCTTAGAAAACTCTATGCATGTTTACTTAAAAGTAAGCCCCACTGAATTTTGGTGGAAATTATGTCTAGGGAACTGAGACAAAAATGACAGATTGCATTGTGTGTAGTGAAGTATAGCTTCTTTTCTGATGTTTTATTTATAATTCTATTCGTCTTCAGAAATAAAAGCATTCAAAAATAATATGCAATAAATAAAATTATTTTTTATATAGTTTGTCAACAGAATATTAAAATAGTATGTCCTGCACTTTGGACTCAGATGCAAAAAGAGATTTCAGAACATGCAGAGGTGTAAACATACTATGTTTCTATAATTTCTTAAAGTAGTCGTGTGTTTTCAATGCTACCATATGATCTCAGGAGTAAACATGTTTGGTTTTAGCCAATATTTTTCAAACTTGGTAGGTTTAAGATGCATGGACTTCAACTGCCAGATTTCACCAAAAATCCTCACATCTTAAACTTTCCAAATTTGAAAAACACTGTCTTTATACATCACATTACCACATGCTCCTAAGCATCTTTTTGCTTTCAAGTCCTTAATCTCATCTTCCTAATTAACATTATATCTTCTTTTATATAACATCTTATTTTGTGTGCCAAGATAGATAATTTAGCAATGATTTCTCTCCCTTGCAAAAAATATTAATTACTGAAAAGTTTGACTATTCAACTGATAGTGAAAGTTGTATAGAATGTTATAGAGGTATTACTGGAAATTATTTAGATTATGTTGATATCCAAAGAAAACAAAAAATTGCTGGCGTTCTGACATTTAGTTTACTTTATTGTCATTGCACCTTGTACAACGAAATCAAACACCATCTTCAGTGCACATCATAACCACGACCATGAAAATAAACACAAACACACATCCTTCACCCTTCACACATTGAACCGGAAACCCCCGACACCACACCAACACTGCACTATACAGCAGAATTCAACAGAGCTACTGCCCTGGGGTAGAAGCTGTTTTTCAGCCTATTTGTCCTTGTTTTTATTATTCTGTACTGTCTGCCAGATGGTAATAGTTCAAAACAAGGGTTCCCATGATGAAATAGATCTTTGAGAATGTTTTGAATTTTCTTAAGGCAGTGGGAGCAATAAAGCACTTCCAAAGAGGGAAGAGGGCAACCAATGATCTTTTGGGCAATGACATTAACCCTCTGGAGTGCTTTCCTATCTGCCATTGTGCAATTGGCAAACCATACAGAGGTGCAGTATATTAAAATGCTCTCTGCGGTGCAGCGGTAGAATGTCACCAGCAGTTTCTCATTCAGTTGTTTTCTGAGAAGCCTCAGATAGTATAAACTCTGCTGGGCCCTTTTGACCAGGGCTGCAATGTGGGCACCCCAGGTCATGTCCTCTTTTAGGGTAACACTCAGAAACTTAAAACTGGCCGCTTGCTCCACTTGGTCTCCATTGATAAGCAAGGGCTGGATGTTTGATCTGTTCCTTCTATAATTCGCGATAAGCTCCTTGGTCTTATTGGTGTTGAGGACCAAGTTGTTGTCTCCACACCATGAAAGCAACCAGTTCATCTCATCTCGGTAGGCAGACTCATCCCCCCTCCGGAGATAAGTTTAGCCATCTATCTAGGATGTATTAAAATCTTTGAATAAAGAACATCAGGATTCTAAAATAAATTGGTTATGAAAAAATTAAGAGAACTAAGCAAAGCAATGCATATATGCTACCATTTACTTTTCAAAATTATAACTTTAACTTATTTTTGTGGTGGATAATGTGGTTAGAATCAACAACGTAACGAGAATGATTAAAACTTCTATTTATGTCTTTCAGTTGCAATGTAAGACACAATCTACATCTTAAAACACAAACTTTGTTACAAGTAGTAAATCACTAGACATTAATATGAAACCAGCTCTGAGGGCATTCAGTTTATCCAGAAGAAAACAAGAAATGATTGTGGCCATCTTTGAAAATACTGAGTGGATCTCTGGCTATACAGTATAGTAAGCAGGTACATCTTGCTTACTTTAATGCAGACATAGGATGAGTTACCATAGTAGTTACTTAAACTTCACTATATGACCCTACTTTCTTCCTGCTTCACTTGAGTGGCATTCTTATCTTGGCGGTAATTATGAATCACAGCTTTGAAAGAATATACTTCCTCTTCTCTAGATGATGAACTATAAGCGTATACAATTAATTTTACTTCTTGTTATATCTATAATGGACAGTGTGTGTTATTTTATTATTTTTTTTCCCATTATAACACCTTTTCTTCTTCTTAGGCCACTACGTTTGTATTCCATTCTTTTCACAACTAGTTATGCTGTGTTAGTTTTTCTTATTGCAAATCAAGCATGTTAGCATTATTACATCATGGTCAGTTCATGGTTCTTTATACTATGTGAGGGTAATAGTTGCAATGTTCAGTTATATTTTAAGAATAAGACAATTAGGAAAGGAGGAAGAATAGAATATGAGACATTATAGGCCAATAGTGGGTATCTCTTAATTCAGTTCAGGGAACCTCTAAATATGATACAAAAGTGAAATGTGAAGCTGCGTAACAGGTGTAGCTTTGATCCATAACTGATATAATACATTTATGGGTTTCAGCGCAATGCTCACTACACAATAGCCAAACTTTATTCAATTAAGATGGGAAGCACCTTTCAGCCAATAGAAAAATATAAATGCAGAAATATTTATGATTGTCTTGTTCTGTTTTCAGTAAAATGTGTTCTATCTTCCTGATAAAAGATATTTTGTAGAGTAAAACATAGTAAAAGCTGTCGTGTAATCTTTTCTTCAATAAACTCAAAATGCAGCAACAGATAACAGATATTTCTTTATTGAAAAGAGGCTGTGTGGTAACTTTTATTATGTTTTTAACTCCATGTGAAATGTTTTAACACCAACAGAAAGTACATGGAATGTTGATGAGCTCTCTGAAAATGCACTTTATAATACATGCCACAATTGCTTTTATTGCAGTGAAATTGTAGCTATTCCCAACTTTTTCTATTCATTAATGCAAGTATGCAACTAATTAAAATCACAATTCAGATTTGAGCATTTAGAACCTTATTAGATAGAGATGAAGAAAGTATTACTGCAAACAGAGGAACTAATTTGATGTTAATGAATATAGCTGATTTTTACCAGAATTTTAGTAACTTCACTAAAATGGAATGTGATATCAAATCTCTACTGAAGAATCGATAGTGCTTGACATTGGAGAAGTAGGAGTGTCAACAGCATTTTATGGTAACATCTAACATATTTTTTAAAAACAGTCTCATAATTTCTGGAAGGTTGTTTGTATAGTTGTCCACTAGGCTGTCGATCAAATATGTCAGGAAACAGAGAACACAATGATTCAGGACTACTGGTTTTTGAAAGATGTTTATAAGCCCGAAGGATTGTCCCATTCCCCCGCTATATCAAACAGAATCAAAACAGGTTCATTTTGATATTTCACACTTTCTCCTTTCCTTAGATTAAGTTATTTACTTTAGTTTACCTGCTCTTTTATTTCCTTTATCAGTTATCTCCATGTTCCACATCAGTGTTTGTTTGAAAGATCATATATACAACAATGTTTTGGCTGGACAATTTAAGGTGTGGAAGTCCACATCTCTTAAAGTTGTTAAGATTGAGATAGTTTGTAGGTGCCTACAGGAAAAGGTGTTCTTTCAGTAGTACCCTGAAACATATCTGCAAGTACCGTATATACTCGAGTATAAGTCGAGTTTTTCAGCCCATTTTTTGTGCTGAAAAAACCGCCCTCGACTTATACTCGAGTCAGATTCCCCTCTGAAAAAAAAATGGTGTGGAGCTCCGAAGCTGGGCAGCCGCTTCCCTGCTTCCGTGTTTCCTTTGCAACTTTTAAGCATGGGAGGGGGAGGCTTTTCTGAGCTCTAGGCGAAAAAGCAACGCGAGCCGAGGTCGGTCCACTCAGTTTCATTTCCTCAGCTCCAGCTGCTTTCAGTCCACTCGGGAGGAGGGGGAGGAGGGGGGGGGAGAGAAAGAGATATCATAAGAACGGCTCTTGGTTTTTTCTTGCAAGGGAGAGAGTGACTCCTGCCTACCACTGTCATCATCATCATCTTTTGCGTTAGTGAATCAATCAAACCTTTCATGATAGTGAGATCGTTTCCCAAATTTCCCTTAAATCAGGGAAGAAATCAGAAACAAACCTTTGGGCTGAGAATAAGCTTGTTCCTATGATGCCATTTTTGTTCACTTCAGTGTGAAAAGTGTGAAAAAACACACTTCTTTTTCTTCATCTTCTTGTTCCCTATTTACTGGTCTCTTTCAAAGAGGAAATTGTGAACATCAAACTTATTCTCAACTGTCCTAGTGAAAGTTTTTATTGGCATCTATTTTTATTTTTGAAATTTACCAGTAGCTGCTGCATTTCCCACCCTCGACTTATACTCGAGTCAATAAGTTTTCCCAGTTTTTTGTGGTAAAATTGGGTGCCTCGACTTATATTCGGGTCGACTTATACTCGAGTATATACGGTACATGAAAAAAGGAGGATTCTAATAGTGAAGGTTGGAAAGTAGAAAAGGAGATCAAAGCTATACTAGTAAGCACATATTTCATGTAAAACACGAAGTAAACAGTGCAGAAATATGCATTAGTATAGCAAAATAATTGAAATATGATAGCTTGTATGTAGAATAGCACTTGTGCAAATTGAAAGGCTTTCTTAGCCCCAAAGGTAGGAGATAGAGTGAGGGCAGTATTTACTGTATCTGTAACAAAGAAGTTATTTATTTATTTCCTTAGTTTGGTGCACTCACAAGATTCAATTTTCATGTTATTCAGGACAATCTGTTTTCTTTGTATTGCTAGCAGAAAACCAATCAGGGAAGTCTTGATCTTGCCACAGAAGTTTTAACCTATTTAAATTGATCTGCTCTTAAAGACCACTAGGAAATTTTATCTGATCCAGAATGCAGCAATGTATGGCAATGGAGGGGGTAGCTTTATCCTATAACACATCTATTACATAAGCTGCACAACTACCAGTTCCTTTCTGGAAACAATTCAAGTTGCTGGTTATCACCTTTAAAGCCTACATGGTTCAGGGCCAGATTCTGCAGGACTACTTTTCTCTAAGGACATATACCTGTCCTATCAGGTAAGAAAGGATGGGCATGCTCTTGGTTGGGAAAAGAGATTGTGTTACTTAACAACAGGTTTTTGTTGCTTTTAATCTGTTTAGTTTTACAGCTGTATTATGTTCTTCGTGATGCTTTTACTTTTGATTGGGAGTCACCCAGACGTGGTTGTAAGTGGTGGCTATATAAATGATTTAAACAAATAAACCAAATTTAAGCAAAAAATGCATATTATATAGCAAGGCATATGATTAAAAAGAAGAAAAAAGTCTAATGAGAAAATGGAAAGCAATGTCTGGACAGGTGTATTAACTACAGGCAAGCAAATGGGAGCATAAGCAATAGTAAACTGCCATTTTGGCTTGATTCCTGCCTGGAGCTCAACTTAATAGCAACATTGCTTGAGCAAAGCTTGGCTCTTAGCCTGAGCTAAGCAGACTGAGTTAACCCTGTGCAGTCAGTATAAGGGACTATTGCTAGAGAACTACAGTGGTATGCTACAATAAAGTTGTCTAACAGATAAGTATCAGTTATCCTCAAAATAACTCTTTGTTCAAGTTCTGTCAGTATACAGCTATATCTATTGAAGATCAAAGGTTAGCTAACATTTGATTTGTGATAGCTCTACATTACAAAGATATACTAATCAAATGCAAATCTCACAACACAAATCTGTTCCACAAATTGATTAAAATTATTCCTTTGGCAGGAGAACCAAGAAATTATAAATGACAGAAATAATTACAAAAAATCTCAGCAAGGAATAATTTTAAATTACACTGAGACATCTCTCCATTTTTTTAATCATTAAACAAGTGTTATCCTGTACAGTACATACCAAAAGGAATAATTGCAAGAATACTTCAAGCACAAAGCTTAATTAAAATTTCTTTTTGTTACAAAATGATAGCTTTTCAACTAATTTAGGTAGACAGTTTGAAAAACACTTGCAAGTGCTTCTGGAAACACTGTAATCTGTGTAATTAGCAATAACATTTAAGAAACTGTTCCTTTGGTTTCTTATTGAGTATATTAAACCTAATCTTAAACATAACAAATTACTTATTAGAAAAATTGCAGCATATCTTCAAGGTGACCCAAGTAGACCTAAAATTCAAGAAAAGTCACCCATTCCAACTCATTATTCCAAGGAATTTTTTTCACTGTCACTATCAGTAGAGTAGCTATTAGCAAGAAGCTTGTTATTCTTTTAATATGAGATCCAAATTGCCATTATTTCTAACCTACAATGCTCCCTCTGATGAAAAAGGACTCTTATCTTTACTCTATGCACAGATTCAGTAAGTCCAGTTCATTCTTGCACAGGTACTTCTTGGTCAGCTGCTCAATCACCAAAATGTCTTGGGCTTGTCAGGATAATTGAGGGATGATTCAAAAGTTTGTGTGCCCATAACATTTGTTCCCTTCTTGTCAAACTTCGATCCTTGCAAGATTCTACTTTATTATAAATCTACCTTAGCAGAATCTTGCAAGGATCAAAGTACAAATCTCCCACCATCTCCTTTATTGCCTGAGAATGCAGGAGATGTGTGTCCCTTCTTAGCATCTTTTTCTACCCATTAAGCAGTTGCAAGCTATGATTTTTCTTATCTGACTCTTCCCTAGACACCTCTTCCACCATCTACCAAAGTCATTCGCACAAATTATTACAACACTTTTCAAAATCTCTGTATGAACCACATACCATCAGCTTTATTTATTTTGGAATTTATCAAACAAAAATGAGAACAAGAATAAAAGAATAAAAATGCAATGAGAGGGATGATAGGCACATTAGTGCACTTTTTCGTTGTAACTATCTGTTACATTTCAAGAGGTATATGTCAGTCCTACAGGTGGACCAGACTAAGAAATGTTGTGCCCCGAGGAATTAATTTTTCTGTATCCAGAATCAGCACCTTGAAGCCCTTGGCTGACGTGTACAGAAAAAGTACAGAGAAGAGCAACCAGGATGATTAGGGGACTGGAGACTAAAACATACAAAGAATGGTTACAGGAACTGGGCTTGGCTAGTCTAGTAAAGAGAAAGACCAGGGGAGATATGAGAGCAGTCTTCCAATATTTGGGGGGCTACCGCAGAGAGGACAGGGTCAAGCTATTTTCTAAAGCACCTGTAGGCCAGACAAGGAATAATGGATGGAAACTGAACAAGGAGAGATTTAACCTGGAAATAAGGAGAAACTTTCTGACAGTGAAAACAATCAACCAATGAAACAGCTTGTCCTCCGAAGCTGTGGGAGCTTCATCACTTGAGACTTTCAAGAAGAGATGGGACTGCCATTTATCAGAAATGGTATAGGGTCTCCCACTCGGGCGGGGAGTTGGACTAGATCACTTACAAGGTACCTTCCAACTCTGATTATCTGTTATTTGTTATCTGACTTTTCATGCTTGATTTCAAAATTCCTCTGCAACGAATCAGTTTGGAGTACTTGTAACAAATATATCTGTCACTTCCCCAGCAATCTGCTGCTTGGGAGAAATGAAAGCTTCAAATTGTATCCATTTGTTCCCATCCTTTCAATCATTAACATTTCCTCCTGAATGTTTAGCAGCCTTAAGATAATGTGGCCTTCAAATAAATGAAGAAAGATTGCCAGACCAGATCTCTCTCATGTTTATGTCTTGGTGTTGCCATTCTCTTGAGGTTTTCCCAGCCCTCAAATTAAATTAAAACAAAAGCTTTGGATGCTTAATATGGTAGAACTAATTCGGTTTAATTTGCCTTTGCTTTACTATCATATTTTAGAAGGTAGTTTGTGTGAGAGAGTGTGTGTGATGTTATGTTCTTTTTGTGGGCTTGGGTGAAGGCAAGCAAATTACACAATAGCTTTTGTCCACCATTCTTTATTTAGCTGTACTTATTTTGTTGCATTTGGAAATATTTCAACTTGAGGCAGTTTTTCAGTGTCTTTAAATGGGGTTGGCTCCAAACCCTTAGGAACATTTATCTATTTCAGCTGAATTTACATATGAATAATATATATGAATAATATAATATATATACATTTGTAAAATGGTAATTGTAAGAGGTTTTAGCAGCAAAGATATTATCCATACTTGTTAATGAATCATATCCAGTCAAATGTAGGCTAAGTCTCTTTAAAAAGGAAGCAAACAAAATATATTAGAACACATTCTATACAATTTATCCCCAATTATAGTTGGTTGTACAGGATATGATATAGGCATTACAAATAGAAACCATTTGTATTGGCTAATTCAGAAATATCATAACATGAAGTAATGTAACCTAGCTATGTTTCTGTCCATTCTTGAAAAGAAGACTTGAACATATGAGGATTTATTTCTGAATAGGCTTGGTTAGCATCCAAGTTAATTAGAACTCCATCAGAATTTCCCATTCCCAAGGGAATTTCTGTCAAATAAAAATCAGTAGACTTAAATATTCAGACACTTTTAAAGCATGAAAAATACTTTGCATTGCTTGGTAACTCAGAGTTCATGCATATAAATTTTAGCAATGATCAGCTGATGCACAAAAATGCATTTCTTGGAGTCTATAGTAATTTGCTTAAGATGTCAACAGTAAATTAAATTCATAATACTGTGTCATTTATAATGATCTCTCAGAATTTTTGTCCAAGATATATATTTGTCAAGTTTTATTATATGCACAAACCAGAATTTAACCTACAGAATTTGGCAAATGCTCATAATTCAGCATTGCAAAATTAATATGAACTTTGGCATCATTTTGGTAAATCAGTGTACTTTAAAAGATACTTGCTACATTTTCATTTCATAAAAATATAGATATGGTCTGAATCTAAAATCAGAATAGATCAGTAAAATAACTCTTTTGGGACTCTTCTGGATTTTATTTATTTCAGTATTGTATTTTTATTTTTATTTTTATGCACTTCTTTTAATGGTATTTTAATGGTATTTCCTGGGTATGTTTGAATATATATATCTAGGTTGCATAGGTTTTTATGTAAGACAGGCAGAAATACGGTGATTAAAATATCACTTACTAATCAGCAGAAAAATTAATCTTCTACTGTATTTCCAATTATTTTGTCATCTCCCATTCCAAGTATTTAGATAAAGCATCATTTGATGATTAATTGTAAATATTTGATCAGGATAGCTATTCTCTTCATTCACCCTGTCCCACTCCACCTACTTTCCTCAGCATATTTTTTTCCCAATGACATTGGCTTATTTAAAACTTATTTGCCTTATTTATTTATTGTTCATTTAAGGCTTATCTTATCATTTGCTTCCTCACTCTACCAACCAGCAAAATTGGTATATTTATTTGCTCTGGTTAGTTAGGGTGAAAGTGCTCATGCTGAATATTATATAATTTTAAAAAGCCAGCACATGGAAAATCTAGTAATGAGCATGTTCATAACTCCTAACTACATTTGTTGTATTTTGTAAGTCATCCAGTGAGATTTAAGACAAAAAAAACAACAACCCAGAGTTAAATTGATACATGAGAAGAGGGTAGATGTACTGAATACTCAGGGAGAATAAAATATATTTGTAATATACAAAATTATTTCACAGGTAACTTTATAGAGTAAATTATGCTAAGCAGGATTAAAAGTTTGATTTCCACCCACATTTTAAGTTAACCATTGCACAAGGGAACAAATATATTACTTATGCACACAGAGTGATACAAAAATACTCCAAATTCCCAAACAGCTTTCCATGTTAATTTCAAGACATTCTGTCACAGAAATCCAGCTTAGTGTCATATACATATTTCATATCCCATAACCACTTGCCTTTGGTCTTGTTGATTGCGGTTAATGAGAACTGAATACCAAAACTTAGTAGGATACCAAATCCTTTTCAAGAACTCATCCTGTGTTTATCCTGTTAGCTAAGATAACTGTTCTTGACTGTTCATTATTTACAACCTGAACCACTCAGTATGTCTGTATGGGAGTCAAAACATCTAAAATACTGCAGCTGTTAACCTATTGACAAACCTTTAAAGAAAACTAATACACATTGTTCTTTCTCATCTCTCAACCTGAATCAAGATGTTGAATTCTGGTATGATAAATTTATTCAGTTTGTCTTTGATTACTCTGTGCAGGTAGCTAAGGAATATCAAATTGACAATACAGTCTGTAAATCATTGCTGTCCAGTTCTAAACATGATGAGAAAGCTTGGAGCAACTTTAAAGATTTAAGGCTCAAGCAGTCTTTGTACAGCAGCAGAACTAATGTTCTTTCTTAGGGCTCTATAAAAATAAAGCAAGAAAGTTATAATTAATAGGGGTCACTTTGAAGTGTCCTTGACATAATCTTTAATAAGTACTTCCATACATACCTAAAGATGAAACAGTTTGGTACTATGATGAAAGGCATCAGACAAGAAACCAGGAGACTATGAATTCTAGTCTTGCCCTAAGCACAAATCTAGCTCTAAAAAGAAGGGAATGGCAAACTACTTTCAAAAATATCATAAAGAAAAATGCAGGCACTAGTCCAAGTTGTACTTGCCAGGGGTCAAGATTGACTCAGGGCCCAAAATAGATGTTTTTATATGCATATGTGTGTATATGTAATGTTGCTTCTTAGTTTTAAAGGAAAATAGTATAGTGTAATGCTCAGAACTTTGTTAAATGGATTGCTGTTTAAGCTGGACATTTATCAAGAGTTTTACATGCTCTTAGGCATAAAAGATATCTAGGCCATGTTACCCAGATGGACATTAAGATATATGTTATCCCAATGCAATTATACCTTTGATGGAGTCACAATATGAAAATTAAACTTTCAGAATTTGTAATATAAGCCTTGCATTATCCAAGTTATTTTGTTCATTTTGTCCTTCCTACCGTATCAAATTACAACATGAGGAGAACCCTTAGGCAATTCCTGAGTTTATGACATTTTATCACTGATAATGAGCAAAAGGGAGGAGAAGAGAGCCTGATTCCCAACTTACATCTAACCTAATTCTGAACTCCTTCCACCATTCATCTGTCTCTTGGGATCAAGTTTGATCTCAGTATCACCTCTCCTATCTCTTACTGTCCTTTCCTTCAATTGTGCTTGAAGTTCATTAACTAAATAATTTCCTTTCACTGGTGGGATTTAAAAACTTTTACTACCAGTTCAGTCGGCGTGGCTTGGTGGGCGTGCTTTATGTATGTACATACGCTTTGCATGCATGCACATGCCAAACACCCACTTTGTGCAGGCACAGAGGCTTTCCAACTCACCTCCTGCAAGCCTGCACTCTCCTGGTCACTTCAGCAGCTGCCGCGTGGCACTCTGCTGTGCCCCGCAAAGGTGAGCATGGGAGCTTGGGCGGGTGGGTGAGCCCAACAGCAGAGTGGCGGAGAGAAATGGTTTGGTATCTACTGCTCATCACCACTACTGCCTCGGCAGAACTGGGCCAAACCAGTAGAATACCACACTGCTTCCTTGCTTTTAACATATTAACTAAATAACTTCCTTGCTTTTAACATGTTTTATTATTAAGATCAACAGGAGAGAGACTTCTGGGGAAATAGCATTCACAGAAGCTGCTTAGCATATACAGATAGGCCTTGACTTGCAATTGGTTACTTAATGACTATTCAGAATGATGACAGACCCTCCAAAAGGCACTTACGACCTGTTTATGAGCTTCTGACAATCCCCTCTGATCATATACATGCCACATTTCGGGTGCTGGGCAGCCAGCTTACATTTATGGCCATTTACGCTGCCCCACAGTCATATGACAGTAATTCTCAATACATCTCCAAAAATCTGGCACTTACTTTCAGGTTTTTGGCAAAAAATATCCCATAGCCAACAATGAGTTTTCTTAATTACCATGGTTTTCACTTTAATCACAACTACAAAAAAAGGTAAAATCAGAGCAGATGTGTGATCATCTGCTTTATTGCTCTCATCACAATTTATATTGTAATGGGTAGCTCCATTTCAATTGTAAGTTCAAGAACTACCTACATTTGGAAAAACATTTTCCTTAGTTTTCCCAAACCATAATGTCTATTGTGGGGGTGCAAAATATTTCTTATTTGAAGCTTTGAGTTTAGGATGTCCTAATCTGAAAGCAAAATGACCAATTTGAAATGTATTGTACACAATTGTACACAATTGACTGTTTTAGAAAAGTTCAGAATACTTTCAGAAATATCAAAACAACTTGCTTCACATTCAACAGGAGTATTTTCAATTTTGAAACAGTTTTCTCCCTTCATTGTTATTATTGACCCCTTCTACTATGTCAAAGTTTATAACAAATTGAGATATAGATTTTCGTGCTGTTTAGTTTTATATTCTTGCTTTTACTGTTTAAGTAGCTTTATTCTTGCTTTTACTGTTTTAAGATATGCTCTTACTTGGTTTTTAAATATTTTTAAATTTGTGGTGTGTTACCTTGCTATTGTAATTTCTGAATAACAGTAGTATATAATTATTAGCTATTGTTAGTATATTAGTATATATAGTATATATATTAGTATATGTAGTATATATATTAGTATATTCCTTATTAATCAATAATGAAAAATGCATCTAATAAGTAATAAGGTACAAAATAAAATAACAGCTTTTCTGAATTTGAAATTGGTAAGATAGAGGTAAAGACCTGGGATAATGGGTATCATAAATACAGGAAGTTTGTATTTTTTCTGACTTTAAAAATCCTAAAGCTGTTTCATTCATTAGCTTTTCACTGAAAATTGAACCATAACTTCTAGTGTTAACAAACTAATTTCAGAAAATAAATTGTAAAACTGCTTAATTGAATTTGATTCAAGTTTAATGTTGCTCCTGGCTATACTGTCCAATATTTTGTCCAATATTTTGTTTTTGTAGTAGTAGTAGTAGTTTTTATAGTAGTAGTAGTAGCAGCAGCAGCAGCAGCAGCAGCAGTAATAGTGGTAATTGTAGTAGTAGTACTTAAAACATGGATTGTATCTTTGAATGATTTGATTACATGTAGTTTGATGAAATGAAAGCATGAAACAGAAGAAGTTTTGGTGTGACTCTGTAATACACTTTTGGCATCACAAAGTTAGTGTTAAAGGAGCAATTGGTCAGGGATTTCATTTTCTATCAGTAAATGTGTTAGTGTATTAAATGACCATTTAGTAGATGGTGCACTAGTAGAGAAGCAAGCTTTTATGAATGTAAAGAACATAATATTGATTTGCAGGGATTTGGGAATTAATAGTAGGGACGTTCTCCTGCCTTGGAATCAAGCCATCATTCAAAGACCAGAGCAAAAACTAGAAATTATCAGAAGGCTTTTTAGAATCTATGGATCATAAATGTTGCACATTTGCATATATTATTAGAAGGTTTTTTTTTAAATTATATTATGTTGCAAGCTGACCACCATTGGGATGGCATACATATGTACGTATGTACGTGGTGGGCAACCTGCAACATGATATAATTAAAAAATACAGCAATACATAAAGCATATAAAACAAATATCTGGAGAAAGAATGCCAATACTACACCCCATAAGGTATCCACCAACCATTCTAATCCAAGATCTGGGGGAAGATCCAGGTGTCAAGGGTTCATTTAAATAGAAATTTAAATGCTCAAGGCCACTGTGATAACAATGGGTCACCATTTCAAAGAGCAGGTAGTGCAACAGAGAAAGCTCACTTCCTGGCTCTTATCACGTGACTCTGTCTAATCAACGGGACTATGAAAGTGTGAAAACTAATCATATAAGATAGGCAGAAATTATGATTACCGGTGTCCTTCAACTAACCCAGTCTCATGTCATAAAGAGTTTTATAGGTTACAACAAGCACTTTGAATTTCTAACTCCCAGTGCATTTGCGTGACTCTAATTCTAAATGAAGCCAAGTGACTTTATTCTCCGATGCCCAAATATTCTCATAGAAGCTGTAAAGATGATCATGGGGATACTACTGGCAAACCAAAAGATGATCCATGAGAGATCCATGAGAGATCTGAACATGGCAAAGAACTATCCTCCACTTTTTAATGCTTAAGTTAAAATATACTGCCCTTTCCCACTTTTCCAGATGTGTCAGGGCAACAAGATTTTCAGCCAGCTTAGTCACACAACCTAGGAATTCTAGTAACAAGACCCAACACAATACATTTGGATCCCTTTAATGCTGAAGAGGAGGAAAGGTGGCCCAGCTGTTAAAAACACTGAGTTTGTCAGTTAAAAAGGTTTTGACAACCAAGCGCTGTGAGACAGAGTGTTATTTGCCCCATCTCCTGCGAAACCTAGCAGTTTGAAAGCATGCAAATGCAAGTAGATAAATAGGTACTACTTTGGTAGAAAGTAACAGCAGGTTATTATATTATTTTATTATATGATTATTCTCTTTTATTGTTTTATTGTTTTATATTCCTGCAAGCAGCCTTGAGTCACCATGTGCGAATAGGTGGCAATATAAATTTCCATAAATAAATAAATTCCATATGCCTCAGTGGACAGTCATGCTGGACACCTGACTACAGAAATGTCTTCAGACAGTGCTGCTTCCCTCAGCTAAGAAATGGAAGTGAGCTCTGTCCCCTAGATTCAGACTTGACTGACAGGAGAAACCTTTACCTTTAATGCTGAAGATGATAAACATAGCAAAAGTTTTAAGACAAAAGCTTGCTTATTTGTTTGTTTATTTAAGTACATTACATATGGAAGTCTTTTTTTTAAACCAAGGATTCCTAAAGACTGCAGAATATATATTCTGTGAGTATGAGAGAAGATAGGTCAAGAGTGCAAAATAAAGGCATAAATATGATGCAATATACAGATGGTCTTATGCAAATCCTTTTTTTTTGGATTTGAGTTTTTGCTCAGCAATGCATACAAGGGCGAATTTCAAAAAACAGCTAAGCTATAGTTGCAAATTATTACCAGCAAGGATTATGGATGTGAACAGAGTTTGTTACATTTTTTTGAGAAATACTGAAAAAGCAACTGGAAGAGTGAAGGTACAAATTATTGCAGACTGTATTGCTAAGAAGTATGAATGAATATCTTTGAAGACTGGCTGTTCTTGTGGGGTCGTTATTTTTTTATTTATTTATATCCTGCATTTATTACTTTTACAAATAACTCAAGACAGCAAAACAGCCAACACACATCCTTCTATTTTCACAACAACCACTCCGTGAGGTGAGTTGTGACTCGCCCGAAGTCACTCAGTGGCTTTCATGAATTAACTGATTAAATTCATGAACTAAATAATTCATGGGAAGAGATAACTGTTTTGTGCTAACTGCCTTTGAATAAAATGTTAGGAGCCTGACATCTCTGACGACTTTGAGAAATACGATTCAGTGAGGTCTTCTTATATACCTGTTTCTCTGTGAGAGAATTTAATTTTGCCTTTTTGCATTTTTCTTATCCTGGAAGTTAGGCAATTAATCCTAAAAATTGCTTTACTCTCCTTCCTTAAGTACTGTCATATGTCTTGCAACATGGAATAACTAAAGTAGCTAGCAAACCAAACAAATTTTAAAAGCTATATTTGAAACAAATGCTATATTGGGAACAGTAAATAGCTAATAAAAGTAGTGAGATGTTTATTATGTTTTCTTTTACTTTTAAAAAGTGATATTATGAAAATTGAGAATAATTAAATCTTTTCATTAATAAGCTGTGATAATGTGGCATAACGTAGAGCAGGAATGTTCCCGGTGTTGCATATGAATCCTCAAAGCCTTTGATATAGCTTCCTAAAGTCCTCTGTCAAACACAATTTTTAACACAACAGAATGAATTAAATATATGAGCAGCAGTCATGCATTTGCTACATCTAAGTCATTTAGTGCTCTCCCAAACTGTTAAATTCTTTGCCCTGACTGTGGTATTTATGTGGTATAGGTAGCCCTTAACTTACAACAGTTCATATACTGACTGTTCAAAGTTACAACAGCACTGAAAAAAATGACTTATGACCATTTTTCACATTACGACTGTTGCAGCCTCCCCATAGTCATGATCAAAATTCAGACTCTTGGCAAGAGGTTCATATTTATGACAGTTGCAGTTTCCCAGAGTCATGTGATCACCTTTTACAACCTTCTGACAAGCAAAGTCAGTGGGGAATTCAGATTCATTTAACAACTATGTTAACAAGTGCAATGATTCATTTAACAATGGTGGCAAGAAAAGTAAAATGGGACAAGCTCACTTAACAAATGTTTCACTTAGCAACATAAATTTTGGGGTCAGTTGTATCAAAACTCAATGACTGCCTGTGTATGTCCCTGATTGCACCACTAAAGGCCAAATCTAACCCTAAACAAAGTTATGAATCAGTCTTTAGAGCCATTTCAATAAAACACTTAACAAAGTAAGCCTTAAGAAAGTCAACCTGGATTTCTATTTGAATGTGTTGACTGCAAACTGTACTCTCCAGAAAGGTCTGCTTACTTAAACTCTTATTTAAAACGTTCAAAAAATGCACCCGGAGAAACTGTCTTAAATTTTGCAGGAAAAGAACCTGCCAATCACTAGTAAGGCTGAACTGTTGATTTCAAAGGCCATCTTGAAGAAGACAGAATATCTAGATCAGGGGTGTCAAACTAAATTTCATTGAGGGCCGCATCAGGGTTGTGTTTGACCTCGGAGGGCTAGGGACATACGTGGGATTGGGCTAGGTGGCTATGGTGGGCATAGCGGGGTGGGTATGATCATGGTGGGCAGGACACGGGACATGGGGGTGAGTATGGTCATGGTGGCCAAGTGCTAATTCAGGACTTCCCTGAGACCCTCTGTCACTCTCATTATAATCTCCTCCATCACTCTCATTATATATCTATTTGAATGTGAGATTGATTTAGATGCTGTTGGATGGCCAAAACTTTCCAGAAGGAAATAATGACAAATTATTTGTGCACTGTTGTAAAAAAAAAAAAAAGATTACATCAACTCCACATAGTTGGAGTTGTATTCAACCTAAAGCAGCCATTATTTTTTACTGAGATATACTAGATAAATTATATACTCCTATTTGTAGTCAATCCATTTCTTTTCCAAATCTTATTTTTTTATTTGATTCCTTCCCCCCACCCCCCAATCTTTGTTTGGATTCATTGAATGAATGCTTGTGGACAGCACTGCCCAATTGTTGGCATATATGCTCCCATTTCCTATTTTACCCAAGTAGCCCTGTGAGGTGGACAGTAGACTTATGCAAAATGTTGGAATGGCTGCAAAAGAGACAGCTGCCAGTCACAATGTGGCCATTGTGGAAAACAAACTGGTGAGGATGTTTCCCAGTCATGCCCATCTTACTCAAGTCATGCCCTCAACCTCCCAGACAAATACCCTGCGAAACAAACCTGTGGGCAAGAACCAATCAGCAATTTTATTTCATTTTCTAAGAATATTTATTAAACCAACGTGGGGCTCAGAAACATCCTTGTAAATAAAGATATTCATAAAGGTTTTGCCATATTGTGACAACTTTATATAGTAGTTGACCGTGATAAGAAATAACACAATAGATTTATCCATTTTTTCCTATAAAAATATGTACTTCCCAATGATTTGTTACAACTGAAAAAGAGGAACACCACTTACTTCCTAAAAACCTATGATCAGATACAATAAATATTCCTAAAAACCTATGATAAGATACAATAAATATTCTTAGAAACACTAAAGAACAACATACACACAAGTACAACATTAAAAGGAACATTAAAAGTGATGGATGAATAAGTTTGATCATACAGATTAGCAAAATGTACAAAGAAGCAGCTTGCTTTAACTTCAGAATGAATCCCACAGTGTATTTCCATTTGCTATGTTTATAATTCATGCAAATTACAATTGGTCCATAATCCAAGTCTGCAAGAAGTTTATAGCCATTCACCATGATTAGTGTAAAGACATGGAAATGGGAAGAGATAAAGAAACATTCAAAATTGTTGTCCAAATGTAATGCTAATGAAAGTTTGTATCTCAATAACTGTGATCATTCCAGATGTCTTCAAATATAATCAGAGGTACCTTTGCTTATTTCTAGGATCAATGGTTTTGGCGAGTCAGAAATAACAGGGTGATGGATGGATACCCCATGCAGATTACCTACTTCTGGAGGGGACTGTCCCCAAGCATTGATGCAGTTTATGAAAACAGTGATGGGAATTTTGTTTTCTTTAAAGGTAAGTATAAAATAATGCTCTCATAAAAATTCTGCTAAGAGACTATTAAACTCTTTTCTTATCATCATTCTGAGTGGGAAGAAAGGCAGGCTATAAAGAAATATAAACATTTTTTATTTAGTGAAAATATTATTAACTGAATAAATAAACATTGTCAGGAAGTACTTGTTTAGATCAAAATAAAACATCTCTCTTTGAATGATAGCCAAAGCTGCTTCAAGTTAAAAGACTATAGCTTAGAATGGTCTTATACATAATTTATAGCAACAATAAATAATTTAGGAGCTGAAAGAGACTGAAGCAATGGCCCAAAGGAAGCAAATTAAAGACAGGTAAGTAACCAAGATCGGTTTATTAAACCAAGGAAATACAGAATAGAGTAGAGTAGAGTAGAGTAGAGTAGAGTAGAGTAGAGTAGAGTAGAGTAGAGTAGAGTAGAATAGAATAGAATAGAATAGAATAGAATAGAATAGAATAGAATAGAATAGAATAGAATAGAATAGAATAGAATTTCTTTATTGGCCAAATGTGATTGGACACACAAGCAATTTTGGTGCATGTGCTCTCAGTATACATAAAAAAAAATAAAATACATTCATCAAGAATCATAAAATAGAACACTTAGTAATAGTCATGGGTTACTATAAGCAATCAAATCATACATATGTTACTAATACGCAATCAAAACATACTAGGAAAACAAATAAAACAATATAAATTGTAAAGATACAAGCAACATGCAATAATAGTCATAACTGGGAAGAGATAGATAATAGGAAGGATGGGAAGAATAATGGTAATGCAGTCTTAGTAAGTAATTTGACAGTGTTGTGGGAGTTAGCTATTTAGCAGAGTGATGGCAACTGTCCTTATGTCTAGTAGTTATGGTGTGCAGTGCCCTATAGCATCATTTTGAGGATAGAAGTTGAAACAATTTATAATCCAAAACAATCCAAAATCCAAAATCAAGCCAAGGTTACAGGGAGAATATTTGGTTGGACAAGAGTGCCAAAAGGTTGCATGTCCCCAGAGGACTTCACAGTAGCTTTTGACAGCAAAGAACTGGGAGGTATGAACCAAAATGCCAAAATTAAGGTACTTCTCTAAAAGCCCAGTATTATAAAATTTCCTAATTCTGTAAAACTTGTATCTTAGGTACTTACTCCACCTTGAACTTATACCTTCAATCTGAGATCTATATACTACTAAAGCTCTGATTGCCATGACCTTTAACTAGGTACATCATAGGGCAACAATTTTCCAAAGTACCTCTAATTATGTAATTTACTTATTCTATTTAAAATTTCAATAAACATTTATGCATTTCAACAGTTGCACTAGTTTAGAAATGTACAGTATTTTAAATTCTTACAAGATTGGAAACCATGATTTGAAACCATAAATTATCACAAATAAAGGCAAATATACATGACCAAGATAATGTTGAAGGTTCTAATTTGAGTCGACCAGCAGGACCAGAGATCTATTCCTCCAAGCTTTTGGACTAGTGTATCATGTTTTTTTTCTATACTGTTATGTGGTGTGATAACCCAGGAAGCCTTAAAAAGAAAACACCAACAAAGTATTACAAGATTTTAGTAATCTCACTGCATGATTTCATGAGAAAACTGACATATCTTAAGAACTTAGCATTTGCATATAGATATTTTCATTCACAAGATGTCTCACAATTATGGCATTCTAGTTCAAAATTAAATACAAGTTTGATGAAATTTATTTATTTATTCATTTGATTTGTCAATCGCTTACAAAATAATAGGTATAAGTATAAACATGAAAAAGAATACAGAAAATATGTACAATTAAATGGGGACAATAGGACAGGGAAGGAGGCACAATGGTGCACTTATGCACGTCCTTTACAGACCTCTTAGGAATGAGGTCTGGGTGAGGTCAATAGTAGATAGTTTGAGGTTAAAGGAGTGGGGGTTTGAAGATGTAACTACAGAGTCAGGTAGTGCATTCCAGGCATTGACCACTCAATTACTGAAGTCATACTTTCTGGAATCAAGTTTGGAGTGGTTAACATTGAATTTATTTTTGTTGTGAGCTCCTGTATTGTTGCAGTTGAAGCTGAAGTAGTCATTGACTGGTAGGACATAGTAGCAGATAATTTTGTGTACTATGTTTAAGTCCAACTGTAGGCAGTGTAGTACAAGGTTGTCCAAGGCCAAAATTTCAAGTCTGGTGATATAGGGTATTCTGTTGTGAGCAGAGGAGTGTAGTACTCTTCTTGTGAAATACTTCTGGACTCGCTCAATTGTATTAATGTCTGATATACAGTGCGGAATCCAGACAGATGAGCTATATTCAAGTATTGGTCTAGCAAAGGTTTTGTATGCCCCTGTTAGCAATTCAATATCTCCAAAGGAGAAGCTTTGTAAGATTAGATTTACAACTCTTAATGCCTTTTTGGCAATGCTGTTACAGTGAGCTCTGGTGCTTAGGTCATTAGATATGAGTACTCCTAGGTCCTTGACAGAGTGAGGGTCATCAATGAGGTCATATCCGCCTAGTTTGTATTTGTGTATGATTTTTTTTACCAGTGTGTAGGATAGAGCATTGGTTGGTCAAGATTTGGAGTTGCCAATTGTTTGACCATTCAGACACATAATCAAGTTCACTTTGAAGAGCAGTAACATTGTTGGTGGTGTTGAATAGTTTTACATCATCCGTGAAGAGGACGCAGTTGCTTATAAAGTGATCGCAAAGGTCATTTATATAGAGTATAAAGAGTGTGGGTCCTAGAATGCTGCCTTGGGGGACACCGCTGTTAACTGGAGCAGGGTTTGATATAGCGCTCCCTATTTTTACTATTTGTTGCCAGTTTGACAGGAATGCAGTAATCCACTTATGATGAGATCCGGAAATGCCGTAAGAGTTTAGTTTTAACAGTAGTTTGTCATGTACCACTTAATCAAGGGCTTTGCAGAAGTCTGCGTCTATTGCTTTACCCTGGTCAAGTAGTGTAGTCCATATGTTTTTGCAGTGTAGGAGTTGTAGGTTGCAGGACAATTTTTTTCCTGAAACCAAATTGCTTTTTGGAAAGTAGGTTGTTTGACTCTAAGTGGAGGGTGATGAATTGGTTAATGCTTGATTCCATGACTTTGCACATGACACAACACAGTGAGATCGGTCTGTAGTTTTCAACCAGGCTGGGGTCACCTTTTTTGAAGATAGAGATGACCGTAGCTAAGGACCATAGGTACTTAGGAGATGGTTCTGAATGATATATATAATGCTTAGGGGTTCTGCTATGGCAGAAAAAAGCTTTTTTAAGAAATATGCACATAATCCATCGGGGCCAATAGATAGGGATGGTTTTAGATTCTTAATGCCTTTTTTATGTTATCATCTGTAAAGTCAATATGTAGTAGATCATTGCAGTTAGTTGTGGTACAACTAGGAAATCTGTGGCATTTTATGAATTTATAAAATATTGTGCATTTAAAAAATAAAATGAAATGTTGGGAGATAATAGCTAAGTTGAATATAAAAAGAAACAAATTATTTGAAAATTATTTGAAAAAATAATAATAATATAATAATAATTAATAATAATAACAATAATAAACCTTGAAAAAATTTTAGCCACAATTTCCGATGCATGTACTGTGTGTTTGAACCAAGGTTTGAATGCATCTAAGAGGGGGGAAAATAAGGTCCCCTTTATGCAAATACATACATACATACATACATACATACATACATACATACATACGTACAGTTGTGCTTTTAAAGTTGTAGCGATGTTTCGGCAGAATCTCATCTCATCATGAAACCTAGCTTCCTAATAAACAGTAGCTGACCATTCACCCAAAACCAAGCTGCACTAAAAGCCCCCAATACAGCAAACACTATGTTGCCAGCCAATCCCACGGGCAGCTATGCCTCGCCATCAGCTGCTCCTAACAGCCAGTCATGGTGGAATGCAGAGGGCTTCCTCCCCCCCACCAAGCGCCTTTGCTGCAGACCCGTGTCAGCAGGTGGGCAGCATCAGCATGGATGTCTGCCAGCAGCATTTCAGCCACTTCTCAGGCATACGTAGCTTCCACAGTTCCCACCAGTGCTGATGCCTCTCTCACTGGCGCTGTCTCCAACAACAGCATCTGAGTTGCTCCCGCTTTCCCCCCATCCCTGTAACAACAGGAAAAACAAACATTTTGAGGTACCTGGGAGTGCCCGGTGCTGTGTTTTGGTTTAATCCCAAGCAGCTGGGTGAGCGTGAGAAGAGCTACCCTTGGTGCTCCAGCCGTCTCCAACAACAGCGGCAGCAGTGGCGGGAACCATGGAAGCGTTTCAGCCACTTCTCAGGTGGGGGAGCCACCTCCATAACTTCCACGATTCCTGCCGCTGCTGCCGCTGATGTTGGAGATGGCGCTGGCGAGAGAGGGACAGCTGCAGCTTGGCCTAGGCACACTTGGAATGCAGGAACGGGCTGCGCACTGGAACTTTTGGAAACTTGCAGAACCCGAAGCTGAAGCACCAAGGGTAGCAACAGTAGAGATGTTCACTCGGCTCTTCTCACGCACACCCAGCCTCTCAGGATTAAACCAAAATGCAGTGCACAGCACTTCCAAATACCTCAAAATGTTTTTTTTCTGTTGTTACGGGGACGGGGGCAAAGCGGGATGCTGTTGTTGGAGATGGTGCTGGCGAGAGGCGCCAGCACCGGCGGGAACCGTGGAAGCTATGGAGGCCTGAGAAGCAGCTGAAACGCTGACGGTGGATATCCCCACCGCCCGCCCGCTGAACCAGGTCTGCAGCAAAGGTGCTTGATGGGGGTAAGGAGCCCTCCACACTCCACCATGATTGGCCATTAGGAGTGGCTGGTGGCGAGGCGTAGCTGCCTGTGGGGCTCTGTAGGCAAGGGTGCATGGGGGGGGAGAAATTAATTCACCCCCCAAAAGACGTCCTACCCGTTTTTTCGGGGCTCAAAAAAAATAAATAAAATAAGACCCAGCCTTATTATATGAGAAATACGGTAGGAATAGGAGATGGTACTATATAATTTATTTCATTTTCCCCCTTTCTCTTTTCTTTCAATTTGCCAGAAAACCAATACAAACTATGTGCTAGGATGCTCCCTAGAAAATAGGTGGTACAGGCAAAACTGTCAGGCTGCATACTAAGGCAAGAAGCAAAACTGATGGGTAGCGGGCAGCTCCAGAGGATTTCTAAAAGAGAAGGGTCCAGACTGTTACCTTTTATGCTGTGAATATAGCCTTGATACCAAAGAGCTGTTTCAAGATTCTGAGTCCAAAACAAGTGTGCTTTGAGAGATTTAATCAGAAGAAAAAAGAAGCTGTTTTGTTTGTTCTGAGAGAACACCCTTAGCTCAGAATATTACAATTTATGAAGAGGAATTGTTTTGTTCCAAGCTGAAAACAAAACACATTTGCTCTTTGATGTATTCCCCTCATTCATGCCATGTATAATTGGCTTGGCTTGGCTTTCTCTGGGGAGCACTTGGAGACCTTTCAAGGAAATTTAGCGGTAGATGTGATCATCCTTTTTCAGACTTTTTAAGAAAATCAGGATCTTTCAGTTCCAGATGTTTAATTTTTGTGGAAATGTCTTTGCTATTTTGAGGACCTATTCCAGCCTTCAAAAAGATGTCATACATACATAAGTAATAAGAGTTTTCCCTTTTTTCATTTTTAGGAAAAGGGCCAGATATCTGATCAAGTACTTCTTTCTGTGTTTGTATGTGTGTGTGTATGTGTGTGTGTGTGTGTGTGTGTGTGTGTATGTTTTTTGAGGTTCTCGCGGGTATTTGTATGTGGATCTTTGGTAATTCGGATTTTCTCCTGTGTAAGATTGGAAGTATCTAGGCAACGTTTCGATGAAGTCTCATTCATTCAGAACACAGCCAACCCCCCAACCAATCAGAACACAGCCAAACCCCCAACCAATGAGAACACACCCCCACCCAATCAGAACACAGCCAAGCCCCCACCCAAACAAGTCACACCCCCACTAGCAGTTAAAAGGAAGAAGCAGCTGCAAGCTCACATCACTCGGAGAAGCACAGAGCTGAAGACCAAGCCTGAAGATGATGAATGAGACTTCATCGAAACGTTGCCTAGATACTTCCAATCTTACGCGGGAGAAAACCCGAATAACCAAAGATCCACATACAAATACCCGCGAGAACCTCAGGAAATAAATACACACACACACACACACACACACACACACACACACACACATATGTATATATATATATTTGTTTTCTTAAGTTTTCGCGGGTACTTACATGTCTGGCATTCAGCTTTGTTCGGGTATTTTCCCACGTGGTGCTTTTAAAATTGTAGCAACGTTTCAGCAGAATCTCATCTGCCATCATCAGGCTTCTGTATGGTGTTTGTGAGTCAGACTTTTACAGTGGTTTCAGATTTAAATTTGGGGCAGCCTATTGCTGTGTCAGAATGGTTTTTTCTTCCTCCTGATTGGTTGAGAGTCTTGGTCTGTGTTTATTGGTCTTGGAGTTTGCTGTGTTCTGCTACTAATATCTTCTGTCTGTTTTTTTTTGGGGGGGGGGTTGTATCTTGATTGGCTGGCAACATTGTGTTACTTTATTGGAGGCCTTTAGTGCAGCTTGGCTTTGGGTAAATGGACGGCTATCATTAGTTAGGAAGCTGGGTTTCATCTGGGTGCCTGGTTGGGGTGTGTTTGAGCTGGAGGTATCAGGGGGGATCTGTTTGTGCCCAGGTGTTTGCCTGGCTTGTGGTGTGGAGATTTTTTTGTTTGTGAGTGCAGGCTTCCAAATGATTGACAGCCTGGTGGAATCATCTCTTCTGTTCATGCTTTCTGGTCTTTTTTCAATCTCTATGGCTTCTCTGATGATTCTGTGGCTGGGATTTTCTATAGTGGCTAGGGTTTTGGTGCCATTGAAGTTGATGTTATGACCTGTGGCTTCCATGTGTTGGACGAGTGAGGAAGTGTGTTCCAGCTTTTTGACTGCATTTTTGTGTTCATTCAGGCGGGTGCTTATTCTTCTATTGGTCTGTCCAATGTATGTGGCCGGACATGATGCACAGGGGACTTCGTATATGCGTTGGTTTTCCAGGTCAATTTTGTCTTTGGGGTTCCTGAGGATGGCTGCTATTTTTCTGTCTGTTTTGAAGGCAGTCTTGATGTGGTGTCTGTATAAAATCTTACTAATTTTGTCTGTAGTGCCTCTTATGTAGGGCAGGACAGCTGTTCCACAGGTCTGTTTATCTTCTGGGTCTCTATTATGTCTCAGTGTGTTTTTGTGGATCAAGTTGGTGATATTGCTTTTGTGGAAGCCGTTGGCTGTCAATATTTTAGTCAGGGTGCATAGTTCAGTCTTAATGTGTGTCTTGTCTGCCAGGCGTTTGGTTCTGGTAATTAGTGTTTTAGCCACGGAGTTTATCTGTGCTGGGTGGTGGTGGGATTGGGCGTTGAGGTAGCGGTTGGTGTGTGTTTTCTTCTGGTATATGGTGTGTCCTAGTGTGCCATCTGTTTTCTTGTAGATTAGTACATCTAGGAATGGTAGTTGTTTGTTTGTTTCTGTTTCCATGGTGAACTTGATTTTGGGGTGTGCGCTGTTTAGGTGTGTTAGGAAGTTGTTTAGGTTTTCTTGTCCATGGGGCCAAATCACGAATGTGTCATCGATATATCTTAACCATAGTTTGGGTTTGAGTATGGCATTAGCCAGGGCTCTGGATTCAAATTCTTCCATGAACAGGTTTGCAATGACAGGTAACAGTGGTGATCCCATGGGGGCTCCTTCAATTTGTTTGTATCTTTGTCCTTTGTATATGAAATATGTGTTGGTTAAGCAGTGTTCTGTTAGTTCCATGAGGTGTTTAGCTGGTTGGTATTTATTTTTGATGATTTCGAGGGTCTCTTGTTTCGGGACTTGAGTGAATAGTGAAACCACGTCAAAACTTACAAGCAGATCTTCTTGCTCCACATGTAGATCTTTGATCATTTCCAAGAAGTGGTATGAGTTTTGTACATGAGAAGCTGCTGTTTCAGCATGGGGCTGTAGCTCTTTTGCTAGGTGTTTAGCCAGGTTTTGTAGTGGTGCTCCTTTGGAGCTGACTATGGGTCTGAGAGGTATGCCTTCTTTGTGTATTTTTGGGAGGCCGTATAGTTTGGGGCATCTGGAAGATTTCTCTCTGGGTATGATCCTGTGTTGGATCTCTTTGCTTATGTGGCTGGTTATAATTTTCTTCTTGGTTAATTTTTCCAGATATGTGGTTGGGTCTGTGTTTATGGGTTTGTATGTGGGGTCTTGGAGTAGATCTGTCAATTTAGTTTCATAGTCTTTTCTGTCCATTACTACAGTGGCATTCCCTTTATCTGCTGGGAGGATGATTATGCTGCTGTCTCTTTTCAGGGTTTGTAGCGCTTTAATGTCATTTTGCTGTAAGTTGCTTTTGGGTGGTTTGCTTGTGCATAGAATGTTGGTTACTTGGTGTCTTATTTTATCAGCTTCATCTGTATTTAATTTAGTTAGGCTGGATTCTACTGCACATATGATGGATTCTGTGGGGATTTTTTGGGGTGCTATAGCATAATTGAATCCTTTGGTTAGGACTTCTGTTTATAACCAGCCACATAAGCAAAGAGATCCAACACAGGATCATACCCAGAGAGAAATCTTCCAGATGCCCCAAACTATATGGCCTCCCAAAAATACACAAAGAAGGCATACCTCTCAGACCCATAGTCAGCTCCAGAGGAGCACCACTACAAAACCTGGCTAAACACCTAGCAAAAGAGCTACAGCCCCATGCTGAAACAGCAGCTTCTCATGTACAAAACTCATACCACTTCTTGGAAATGATCAAAGATCTACACGTGGAGCAAGAAGATCTGCTTGTAAGTTTTGACATGGTTTCACTATTCACTCAAGTCCCGATACAAGAGACCCTCGAAATCATCAAAAATAAATACCAACCAGCTAAACACCTCATGGAACTAACAGAACACTGCTTAACCAACACAAATTTCATACACAAAGGACAAAGATACAAACAAATTGAAGGAGCCCCCATGGGATCACCACTGTCACCTGTCATTGCAAACCTGTTCATGGAAGAATTCGAATCCAGAGCCCTGGCTAATGCCCTACTCAAACCCAAACAATGGTTAAGATATATCGATGACACATTCGTGATTTGGCCCCATGGACAAAAAAACCTAAACAACTTCCTAACACACCTAAACAGCGCACACCCCAAAATCAAGTTCACCATGGAAACAGAAACTAACAAACAACTACCATTCCTAGATGTACTAATCTACAAGAAAACAGATGGCACATTAGGACACACCATATACCAGAAGAAAACACACACCAACCGCTACCTCAACGCCCAATCCCACCACCACCCAGCACAGATAAACTCCGTGGCTAAAACACTAATTACCAGAACCAAACGCCTGGCAGACAAGACACACATTAAGACTGAACTATGCACCCTGACTAAAATATTGACAGCCAACGGCTTCCACAAAAGCAATATCACCAACTTGATCCACAAAAACACACTGAGACATAATAGAGACCCAGAAGATAAACAGACCTGTGGAACAGCTGTCCTGCCCTACATAAGAGGCACTACAGACAAAATTAGTAAGATTTTATACAGACACCACATCAAGACTGCCTTCAAAACAGACAGAAAAATAGCAGCCATCCTCAGGAACCCCAAAGACAAAATTGACCTGGAAAACCAACGCATATATGAAGTCCCCTGTGCATCATGCCCGGCCACATACATTGGACAGACCAATAGAAGAATAAGCACCCGCCTGGATGAACACAAAAATGCAGTCAAAAAACTGGAACACACTTCCTCACTCGTCCAACACATGGAAGCCACAGGTCATAACATCAACTTCAATGGCACCAAAACCCTAGCCACCATAGAAAATCCCAGCCACAGAATCATCAGAGAAGCCATAGAGATTGAAAAAAGACCAGAAAGCATGAACAGAAGAGATGATTCCACCAGGCTGTCAATCATTTGGAAGCCTGCACTCACAAACAAAAAAATCTCCACACCACAAGCCAGGCAAACACCTGGGCACAAACAGATCCTCCCTGATACCTCCAGCTCAAACACACCCCAACCAGGCACCCAGATGAAACCCAGCTTCCTAACTAATGATAGCCGTCCATTTACCCGAAGCCAAGCTGCACTAAAGGCCTCCAATAAAGTAACACAATGTTGCCAGCCAATCAAGATACAAAAAAAGCCCCCCCCCAAAAAAAAACAGACAGAAGATATTAGTAGCAGAACACAGCAAACTCCAAGACCAATAAACACAGACCAAGACTCTCAACCAATCAGGAGGAAGAAAAAACCATTCTGACACAGCAATAGGCTGCCCCAAATTTAAATCTGAAACCACTGTAAAAGTCTGACTCACAGACAAACACCATACAGAAGCCTGATGATGGCAGATGAGATTCTGCCGAAACGTTGCTACAACTTTAAAAGCACCACTATTATTACGTGGGAAAATACCCGAACAAAGCTGAATGCCAGACATGTAAGTACCCGCGAAAACTTAAGAATATATATATATATACGACATATCTTAATATTTTCTAGTTTATGGAAATGTATCCTAATCTAATAGTGCCATAAATAAGTAATGCCATTTTATAAGTATTATTAAATCATATTCTTTTATTTTCAAAAAACCATGGTATGGTGAAAAAAGTGCTATCCATTTTAATACTATTCTTGTATTGTTAGTACCACTGATTTTTATTTATACTTACTTGGAAATGATTTTCATTTATCCTTTGAATTCCATAGGGTTATTTAATCTTTTAATAAGTCCTTTCTGCAGACTTTCTTAAAGAATATATGAAATATGAAATTATACACACACACACATACGCACACACATTTATTAAATGAAGATATTTTGTCAGTAGAAGGTATATATGTATATTCATGAGCAAATGTCATTTCTCTTTATTTGTACTGGCAAAATGACGAGGTAGTAATGTGAAATTAGTTTAGGATGTGTGTAGTATATATTAGTATACTGATATGCATACAGTGCAACAATGGGTTTAATTAAAGTTATATATTATGCAGCATTATCATGGAGATTGTTCTGTAACTCAGAATAAATTTACTTTGTAACCTTAGCTTGATACAGTGGCACTTATCTTTTAGATCTAATTTCAAATTAGGAGTGAAGTAGAAATTTAGCACATTTTTTCTCAGAAAATTGTTCAACTAATTAAAGTGGGATCTTTTCCAGAATGAAGAGTCCACTAATATTTACCTCAAAATATTTGATTGATAAGTTGCTTCCAAAATTGCATGCATTTGGAAGAGTTGGAAAAAATATTCATGTTTTAGAAAATGTTATACAAAAAGATATATTCTATCAGTTGTTGCCGAAAAACAAATCCAGAAAGCATACACAGATAATTGATTCAGTAGGATTCATTAACTTCTTTATAAACATAATAACACATGAAGTAAATTTATAATACCAACAGCAGATTCTTCCAACGTGGTAGCAGTTACAGGCAAAAACACAAGCAGAGGAGAGAACAGTTTCAGTTTTGATTCAGAGTTGCAGACTAGAACAGACTTGTTTTCAGCTTCAGAGCTCAGAACTTAATACAGAGCTTTGCCCAAGCTCCTTCCAGTTTCAGTTTCCAATCATAGAAAAGGTTACAGCAGATGCTATATACTATATATAGCTACAAGATCACAGAATCATAAAAAGGGAATTTTAAAAGAGATTTTTTTAAGTAATAGAAAATTTGATAGAGCAGGTAAAATTCTTGAGTGCATACTAGATTTATACTATACCATATTTTTATAAAATGAAAGGTTTATTTAATTTCAAAATTTAAAAAGCTTGTTTGTTTGTGTGTGTCTGTCTGTCTGTGTGTAAAACATTTTATGTACCTTACATAAAATCAATAGTCACCAAAATCAAAATAGTGGACAAAAAATTGAAAGTATAGGTCTCTTAGTAAAATCTTTTTTAAAACTTTTACATCATGTAACCTTCTACGTTACCTTATGGGCATATTGCCCAAACATTCTGGAAATAGGTGGTATAATGTGAATAATTTCTTAAAAGGCAGTGACGTTCTTTTATTTGATTCAGAACTTATTTTTCTGCTGAAAAAAAACAAGAAATGCTACAAAAGTATGCAACTGCTTTTTAAACATTGGAGATACAGATTGTGAAGTTCTTTGTAGTGTGACACAGATTTTAAACAGTACAAAAAGTGAACTGTCAAAGACATCTGCTGTGTTAAAACTTGTACCAAGCTAAATACAGCAAAATAAAAATTGTAGAAAAATTCACACCCCAGCTGCCATGATTCTCAACGCTGTTGATCCCATTGCCGACAGATATATTTCATAGGATAAAATATACAGACAGGATATGGATAAGAATCAAATAATGCCTAATTACAGAATAGGAGAAGATGACATAAGAGTATGAAATGAACCATGCCAATGTTTATGATATAAGAAAAATAATAACCTAGCTAGATATTTTTCCCCTCTTATTATACAACCTGAATAGCAAATTTGGTCAGGAATAATGTTACATGCCTGTACTCATCTGTTTGTAGTATTCACTTAAAATTAAACTGTCAATTTATGCATTCCACTACCTACTATCACTTAAATCTACCTTTCAGGTCAGATACATAGATTCTAATTATTTTAAACTGACACAATTTTGTGCTTTTCAACAGATTTATACTAGAGAGGAAATAGTTTTGACTTTTTTTCTGGAAAATACATGTACCTCTATGTGAGAACATATACTAATGCAAGTTGAAATCTAAGATGCATAACAATTGTACGCTATGTGTATTCATCTTGCTTTACAAAAGAGAGAATCATACAGAATTTAAAATATGCCTTATATAGAATCCACCTAGCAGAAATGTTTATAGCCTCCACAAAGGAATATAATGGTTGAACTAGGCCCAGTTTCATTCTTTAACTTCAGTTCAGTTTTGGTCTGTTTTTTGTCTTAAAATCGTTTTAACATTCAGTTCTGAATGTGAAAGCTTTTATTCAGTTTCTTTATTCAAAGTCATCCAAAATGTGGTTGTCTATTCATGACCTCATTCTTCAACCAAAATCTGTCAGTGACTTCTTGAGCCTAAGAAACAAAAAATAAACTTTTCTTTTAAGAAAAGCTTCAGTTCTGTTTAGGTTTCTTATATGTAGTCTGCACTACAGATAATGTTGACAGCCAAGGCAAAATAAGACCTTTATCTAGTGCATGCATAATATATCTCAGTGGGAGCCCAAGAGAAAACTTGCAAATAAATAATTACTGCTGACATTGCTCACCAGTTTCAAAGTAAGATATATCCTGTTACCTTTTAGAGTTTAATCTTTTTAGAATTAAATGGCAGAAGAAAAGACATGAGCAGAATTATATAATGTTGTTTCTCTATTATGCTTCTATAATGGATGATTAACAAGACTGTTCTACTTCCATGATTTTACACATGTTAGGATGAGTTGTACAATGTATGCATCCAGAAATAAAACAGTCATATTCCTGAAACCCAGCAACAACCTAGAGATTAATACAAAGGGAAAAGAGCTGATTTATGAGTGGTTGGTTCAAGCCTAAGCACTGGGAATGAATATAGCAGCATGAACACCTGCTCTATCTATAGCAGTATGGATTTCCCACAGATAATAAGATTCATATCCAAATCAAAGTTTTCAAGGATGTTGAGATTTACTAAGCCAATTTTCCAAGCATTTGTCTGTTTGTTTAATTTAATTCAAGGCCACCCAACTCTTCAATGTTTTCAACTTACAACGAAAAGAAAGAACATACTGCATATCAAATGTTCTGTTTTATACTGTATGATCTCAAAGTCCTGTGGGATTTTTTTGTATTTCTTAAATAATGTAGAAAAAGAATGTATGCATGCTCAGAACATTAGACTACAGTGAGTTGAAATCAAGGTCAGTGTATCCATCTAGAAAAGGCCAGGGTAAAACAGGATAAGAAAACAATGTAGATAAAGCCTCTGTGGGAATGAAAGTGAATAGTCATTGTAAACTCATGTGGATTGTTGGGTGGAAAAGATCCTATTGGTTAAACGTCTGTGGAGATTCTTAATCATCCAGGCCATGGTTGTCCCAAAAGTGCTGAGGCCTCCGGGTCACAGTCTACTACTTAGACTGCTGAAGTTCAGAACTGAATAAGCTTCTTGGATGAGAAGTGAAACATCTTGAAAAAAATAACAGCATCCTTGGGACATCTTGTCTGTTATTTAAGTTCTGACTAAACATGAGAGACCCACCACTAATCTCATTTTATTTAAAAATAGAGTTGCACAATGCACAGATAAGCTTGGTTTATTTCTAAGTTTATATTGCCAACATTTGGCAACAAAAGTTATATTTTAGGGGCATGATTTCAGCCAGGGGAAAGTGGAAATAGTTTGCCTTCCAAACTCCTCCAAAGTTTTTTTTAAGAAAGGCTGAAAAAAATCAATATTTTAAATAACTTCATTGTAGGTGTTAAAATGTGTTCATTTTGATCCATAAATCCAGAGCCCCTTTCCAGCTTTAAGGACCAGTGGGGTGGGTGGGGAAGTGGGAAGGGGACAGTGGTGAGATTCATTTTTTTTTTACTACCGGTTCTGTGGGCGTGGCTTGGTGGGCGTAGCAGGGGAAGGATACTGTAAAATCTCTAGTCAGGTGGTATTTGCCGGTTCTCCAAAGAACTCAAAATTTCTGCTACTGGTTCTCCAGAACTGGTCAGAACCTGCTGAATAACATCTCTGGTAGGAGAGGATTCTGCATGAGGGCAGGCATGCATGCATACATGCAGCTCTATTTGCACAAGCAGCAGGCATGCATGTCCACTACTTGTGCAAATGGAGCATGCATACAAGTGCTTGTCCACTGCTTGCATGCTTGCCTGCCACTTTTGCAACCCAGTTCCGAACAGCTCAAGGCCCAGTAGTAGACTGTGACCCGGAGGCCTCAGCTTAAACCAACCTAGAATCTCATGAAAAACAAAACTGGATAACCATTGTCAGTATACAGTTTAGGAAAATTACTAACCAAAAGCTGAAGTATCAATTTTACTGATAAATTAAGCGAATTACTAAATATGAAATGAATTTACAGGATCAATCCTTAAGAAAAAAAATTGATTGGGCTTTTAATAGTTAATTTCACCGAGATTTGTCTTTAAAAATACCTCTAGGAAATTGTGTAGCAATGAGATTAAGAAAACCCTTGATTTGCAGTGGATATTTTCTAAAACATTTTCTCCCCCATCCTGAATGTGATTATGCTGTACGATTATGTGAAATAATATTTTTGGAGCAAGAGTATGTTTCTAAGGTCCTTGAGATCCAAAAGAAAAGGTTTCTGAATATAGCCTGCTTCCTTTGCACAAGGTGAATTGTTCCTCCTTTCCCTTCCTTCCTTTGTGCAGCATAAGAAAACTATATTGTGATTTAATATACTACCAAATGCTGTTTGCTTCTGCTGTAATGGATGCTATTATGCCTTTCCTTTCTTCTTCCTTTTAATCATATTCTACAAAGACATGCAAATAAAGCAAGGAATTCTGAATACAAGGTTTATTGTCTGCAAGAAAATAGGTGGAACAAAACTTTTTTTGAGTGATTATGTTGATTTCTTGAATAAAAAGGATGCATTTGTGTGTATATATATATTTACTCTACCACTCAGCATGCAAAGGAATAAAGCTTTACCATATTTCCTAATTAAAAGTGTGTTAAAAAGAGATACTGTAAATCAGAAAAAGATATCAGACTTTCCTTTCCTTTTCCCTTTCCTTTCCTCCTTGCATTCTCCTTTTTTATCCTTTATAACATTACTGTGGAACATCTATAAAATAGAAATAATTTTCAATTTTAGCTGTCATAATGGTTCTAGCACAGATCTGATCCTTAGTCTATAAGGAGAAACAAAAAGTCATTTCAAACTGTTGATAGAAAACAGTGCCTAAGGGTGAATATGTATTCATGTAGCAAGGCTGCCTATATAATACGCAAAATATAAAGAGGAGTGTTTGGTTCCATTTTTCTACTTGTCAGTTTCTAAAGCAACAGGTATAGGAAATATATGCTATGGCTATGATGGCGAATCTATGGCATGCATGCTGGAAGCGGCACACAGAGCCTTCTCTCTTGGCACGCCAGCCATCGCTCATTGCTCTTCTGGGTTCCAGTGCTGCTCTTTGCATGAGTGTGAGCATCAAAAACTGGAAGAGCAGCTCTCAGTGCCGAAAAAGTTCAGCAACATTGTCCTACGGCATGCAGTTGGAACATGTCTGACAAGTGAAGACTTGCTTCTGATTGGCTACAACATCAGCAGAGATTTGGGCTGTTGGAGATAAGTGGAATTCTAAAGAAGGATATGTTTTGGCAAAGTTGTTGATTTCATAGTATCTTGCAGGATATTGCAAAATAGGAGAGCCAGCTGAAACTACCATCCACTAAGACAGTTGCAGCTACATAGCCATATAATTTGGACACTATGCCCCATCTATGTATTGTGGCATGGACCTAGTCCTCATCCTATTTATATCATTACAAGAATGCAACACATCGTGTGCTCTGGTAAAAATCATCTTTTAGCTTCTTGGTCAGAATTTCTGTCGAAAGACTAATATAGTGTTTTGTTTTTCTTGCGCAGGTAACAAGTTCTGGATCTTCAAAGACACCACCCTCCAGCCAGGGTATCCTCATGATTTGATATCATTAGGAAGTGGGATTCCTCCTCATGGTATTGATTCAGCAATTTGGTGGGAGGATGTTGGGAAAACCTATTTTTTCAAAGGCGACAGGTTAGTGTTTTCATTCTGGAAGGAAACATGTTATTGTATTTACATGGCTTGCTGTTCACTTTCATTCTTAGTATTAATGCATATTCAAAAATAGTTGTCTATTCTGCCTTCTTCATTTCTTTCAACAATCTTACTAATTTGTTTTCCTGTTTGAGTTGGACTTGCATGATTTTAGTAAAAACATAGTAATCCAATTTTTAGAAAAGAGCCTTTCCTCCAGAAAGTACAGTTGTGTGGACAGAAACAAGCAACATGTCGGAAGCTGAAATGCATTAGGCATATTGCCATCAATTTCTATTTGCTTGTTATGGTTGTGAATATTATTTTAATATTAATATATTTAATATATTTTTTTTCAGTCCACAGGCTTTGGGAACTATTTAAACTATTTAAACTATTTAAATAGGTATCCTAGCTGCATGTTTGAAATTCGGGGTATTATAGACTTGGGGTTTTTTTTTCCATTGACAAATTTTATTTCTTAATATGATATAGGCTGAATTCTCCCACTGGTTTTAATTGCACATATAAGCTTCTTACAAAGTTCTTTCTGAACTGAGAACAGCCCACTGTTGCTTCTTTAACTGTGATGATGTGGTAGGCATAAAAAAGGTGAGGCGAAAGGTGATAACAAAGCCAAAGGAGGAAAATTGTCTTCTTGCAAAGGCTTGATAAGGCGTTATAACCTCCCAGGAGAAAGATAGACCTGAGCAATCAAACAGTATTGCTGGATAACATTTTGACTTCAATCTCTGAGGAATGTGTTGGGAACAGATTGTAGCACCAATCTGTGATACCTTAAACTAGCAGCATCTTTTTCCTGTGCTTCCAAGTGATCCTGGGGAAAAAATGTAGATGTTGCAGAAAATTCCCAGTGCTCTGAAGCACTTTTTGCAGATTATATTAGAAATGCTACATGACTTTTCAACACAATGAGGACAGACAGACAGACAGACAGACAGACAGACAAGCAAATCACAAAGAATCAAACAAATGCAAGAGCATTTTCATGGCATAAATCTTAAGTTTATTCAACTAAGCAGGAAGCAAACATTTGTGTCTCCACACCTCTTGAATTATTGAATTAGATAGTGATTTTAATGTGTCATTCCTCTGCCTCTTATTGCATTGGGTTCACATCTTGTGATCAGGGTAGTCGCCTCCATTCGTCACCCCATTATTCTGTGGTTCTCTAAAGACCGTGGCTGTGACTGCTAAACATTGAGATGACTACTTTTAGCCATTTCAATGAAACATATAACAACTGTATTGTAAAAATAGGCATAATAAAGTTATAAAATGAGAAGAAACCCAATCTCTGCAAATAACTTTCACCTATGTTCATTCTGCTATTCCAACCATGTTAAATTTGATTGATCCATGGTCTCAAAAGTCATACATATCTGCTTTGGAACTACTTCAACCTTCTATTTCTGCCTTTTTAAAGCCTTCAAATTACTGGTGCTGGTTCTCACTCACTGCTTGTATATAATGAAAGGAACATTTAGTTTCTCAAAACTGTGCATTTCTTTAACATGATTTTTTTTTTATTCAGAGGTTCTGCATCTGTAAATAACAAGAATCTACTTTGAATAAAGCAAGCGAAAAATAATGAAAAATCTATAAAGCAATGAGTCATATTATACAAATCTCCAAACTTTGTCATTTTATTTTTCTTCATAGTGGTTACCTGATATTCTATGGATTTTTTCATTTTTCTATGCATAGAAAAAATGCCAACAACATTTTTTTCAGTTGTTTTAATTGATGCAAAAATAAATTCTTACCCACCATTTCTTAAAACATGAATATAATGGACCTTTATTCTAGGCAACAATGTAGTGCTAAGATGCTTTCCTTTCTGCAGTTCTGACTCAGAAATAAACCCTATTTAGAAAAACTTACTTTTATCAAATAAGCCTCAAATTATTTTCAAATATAAACATAGTAAAGCATTATGGATGCAGACCACACCCTTTTGCATATAGATCAAGAAATTACATCACCGAGTTAGGAAGAAACAAATGTGGGCATATTGTTGGAAATGCAATCTCTTTTGCATTACTAAAATGTTGCTGCAGTCCAGGGAAAGATATTACTTTTGCTGTTGTTATTTTTTTTCCTATGAAATGTTTCTTAGCAAATAGAGTTTTTATATAGAACTTCTCCCAATGTACATGGTTACTGACAAAGAATCTCTGAAACGGAATTTGATATTTCTTCTGATTAGGATTTCAGAGCTACTTGCGTCTAGATACTCTGAGGCCAATCAGAAAAGCAGGATTCTGCTCCCAGTTCATAAGGCAGTCTATTTTCCTAAGAACTGCATAAATAAGGTGCATTGCAAATTTACTGAGGATAAGACTAAATGCTTTCAGTTACAAATTGCATTCTTACTGTATGTATAGCAGATGCAGATAGCCATACATAAATGTGGAGAGATAAATATAGAGAATATATCATTTCTGGTGTTTACTTGAGACCAGGAGTATTCCTTTTTATTCACTTTGGTGGGGAGCTATAAAACCTTTTTTAAAATATAAATAATTTAGAAAAAAAATGTTTATTAAGAAAATTCCATAAATTTCCTTGTAAATACACAGTGAGACTTCTCATATATAAGACTGCAATCTGATTTTCCTTTTCTTTTTCAGTATGTATATACTTTTCATGGTGTGTTATTTCTTTATAAATTAAAATATGTAAGGAATCTAGCTGCTTGGGCTGCTAAATATTACACAATGGAATTTTTAAAAAGACTTTGAAAAGTACAACATAGAATTAGAAGTGCTATGGGAACTTTAACTCAAATCTTGAATAAAGCATTGCTATAGATTATTGCATATAATATTCATCATTGTACAGCTGGATTTAACTCCTAAGTATCATAATTGTCTTGATTATATAAAACCACTCATTGATTTGATTCTCAGGATAGATTAATCTTTAATCTTTTATGTACTTAATGGAAAAACGTATTCAATCATCAAATGCTTAAATGTCTTCATTACTATTTAGAAGTATATCTTTAAATAGAAATAACTAGGTTGCCCTCATATTATTTCACAGAGTACTTCATTTCACACATTGAAAAAGGCATTCATAAAATTTATTTTAATCTCATTCTTTCTCTCAGGTATTGGAGATACAGTGAAGATATAAGAACTATGGACACAGGTTATCCCAAATCAATCACAATCTGGAAAGGCATCCCAGAATCACCTCAGGGAGCCTTTGTTCACAAAGAAAATGGTATGTAGCTTCTTATGAACACAAATGCTCCTTCCTTCCTTCCTTCCTTCCTTCCTTCCTCACACATCATTTATTCAAAGGGTTCTTGTTACTTAAATGTGAATCCCCATCACAGTGCAATAAATATATTTAAGACATTTAATAATTGGTTTAGGCCCAAACCCTTTTTTTAATGGCATTGTATTGATGTTCAGGTTAAATCACATCTTCAATGTCAAGCTACTAACTGCTGTGGATGGGGGAGGAGGGGAGCCAAATTGGGACCATGACTCTGTTTTGTTTCTTTTAATGCCATTTTCTGACAACTAGAGCTGAGTCAGGCTTCCAGGAGCTGGTATCTGCTTCCCATTTGCTTAAGAGTCAAAGCTTAGGATTTACTTCCTCTGAAGGGGAAAAATCCCTTCCAATTTCACCAAAGAAAAGATTCGCTGCTCTTTCACATATAGCAAAATGTTTTAGGTCATAACTTTTTTCACAAACCACCCAAATGGAAATATACTATTCTAAAAGTCTGTTCAAAGCAATCTATCCTAGACTTGGTTAGAATCACCTAATACAAAGTTAGAAGTTTATATTTTGCATAAATCTAATTAACAAATACAATATTGCATATTTCTATGAACATCAAATACTGAACTGAATTGAAGTACAGAAATATGTGCATAATATTCTTGATTATGAAGGCCTTCATTGTATGAGTATTCAATTGTTGCTTTGAGCTGTTGGCTATTTGATTTCAAAGTTTTAAATTTTCAAACACAATTACAACCAGTTGTTGGGCTGCTAGCAGTGCACATGCAATTGATTCAGAGATTTATTTACTTTTTTTCTCTTTATTCATGACAGGTCTCCAGTAATATTTTTGTTCCTCTATAAATGAGATGTGATATTTCTTTCCTTCTTAAGAATTGTTTCTTCCTTTAGCTCAAATCACCAATTGCTCTAACAAAAGCCTTCCCCCCAGAAATAATTACTCACTTGTTCTAAGTCTGCCTTCTCCATCAAGAGAAGATCTTTTCAGAATGAAGCCTTTTAACTATAGGGTTTTTGTTTTTTTTTGCTTTCTTTTTTCAAAAAGGAAAGTGATTTGGAAAACAAATCTCTCTCTCTTCCTCTCTCTCTCTCTTTAAAAATGAATCGTCCATGTTGCAGGTATAGCTACATGTCTGTTAGACTCATATCTACATGGTACATAACAGAAACAGTTATTAGCTTTCCAGTCTTTCAGTCACACTAAGCTTCACAGTCTCTAAAACGTTGGCAAAGTAATATCCGGCAATAAAACTAAAAAGCAGGTTTCTTTTTTTTCTTTGGGTTGTTTTTTAAAGATAAATTTAAGAAATTATACAGATTCTTAGAGAATAAGAAAGAAACAAGTTATCTGCTGAAGCCTGCAAAAACTATGCTAGGGATTGCACCCTAAAGTCAGGATTGTATTGGCTATTGCATTAAGCTTAAGCAAATAAAACAGGCAAGGTTATATAGGAGAAACACCATACCTAGTTTCACAGAACTGTGATTAAACTTTGCCTATAGTCATTTCCTCCACCTCTTCAGAGATTTCACTTGAAACTGTATCACATTGCTTTAGGGGAAAGGGTTCAGAGCAGGGGTGGGATTCTACCAGTCTGCACCTATTCGCTAAAACTGGTTGTTAACATTCTAAGCAGTTCAGAGAACCAGTTGTTAGAAGAAATTACTGGCCTAATCCTGTAAGGAAGGCAGGAAGGAAACATTCTGGTGTTGCTTACAGAAACTGCCTCTCCATTAACCCTAATTACATTCTTGCCAGGACTAAATTTCCTGTCTCAGGAATGGAGTTTTTTTCCCCTCCTTTGCTGGTACTTTGCTTGTGTGGAGTGACCATTTAAAGTTATAATGGCACTGCAAAAAGTGACTTATGACCATTTTTCACACTTACGACTGTTGCAGCATTCCCACAGTCATGAGAGGCCAAGCAAGGAAATGTGTGCCTTGATGTGAGTGATATTGAATTGGCTATGCCCAGCCAATAACATGACCACCAAGCCATGTCTACCCAGTCACATGACCACCAAGCCATGCCCACCACCTAAGCCACACCCACAGAACTGGTTGTTAAAAAATTTGAATCCCACCCCTGGTTCAGAGGAACTGCTTTTAGTTTAGCAACTTACATTAATCCTTTTGGCTCTCATCATTGGGATGAGGGGGTGGATGGAAGGGGCTGGAAGGAAACAGGAAAACATGCCAGCTGAGAAGTAGAAAACTATGTTCAGATTTAAGCTATTTAATTCATAGATCTTATTCTACCTTAAAAGCTTTTTGCATTAAGTTATCTTTGTAGTAAAAGATCTTAATTAACACTAATAGGGTACACTTTTATGGAAACACTGTAAAATGTGAGAACATAATTCTCTTTTTTAATTTTTTTTTTCTTGAATAAAAACTATTAAAAAAACTTCTTGCTAATATATATAAAAAAGAGTCAATTTATTCCCTTTAAACAATTTTTATGTGGGCATTTTTTGTGTACAATATCTAAAAACAAAAAACAATTTCAAGAAATCTAGATTTCTCCTAGGTTTCAGCAGAATGTAGGACAATAGTATGAGGTTAAACTATGTAAGAAAGCAGAGTTGCTATCCAAATGTTGCATGCACACTTCTATTTCCAGTTCTCCATGTCTCCCATGTATTGTACCACATCCTTTGCTAAATATCATGTGCAGTGTCATCATTCCCATCTGTTTTCCTAATCTCTGGGAGTATTCAGTACAAATTCTCTATTTAGTGTCCTAATAATCAAACAGCACATTACTTCATTAAAAATCCAAACTTTGCTGCACTTTGCAATCACCAGGGAAGCTTTAACTTTTCCACCCCGATGATTTTGGCTATACTGAAAGTACAGTAAAAGGAAAATAACAGCTGCATTGAGCTCACTGGGGATAAAAGCTTAAGCCTCCTTGAAGCAGAAAGTTCAGTGCAATTGAAGGTAGTTTTCTCTCAGCATTGGGAGATACAATACAGATGGTTCTCCAGATAGAATGGGATCTGGTATGGCTAACCAGGATCCAGCTTCAGATTTGAGAAAGAATAGTAAACTGCCAAAACCAGATTTTGAATGTAATAACAGGAATGAAGAGAGAGTATGTATTGCTTTCTCTAGCAAACAGCTGAAACTGACTCATAGACACCTACGCTGTGTTGGGAGTTGAACAAGGGAGAGTAAAAAGAAGCAACTAGGAGGTCACGGAAGATGAGGTGTTTGGGGAATCAATGAAAAGGAATGTTGCCTGACAGCTTAAGAAAATTATGTTCCTCCAAAATAATCATTTTCTCCTCACCAGTAGGATCTTAGCTTTTGTAGAACAAAAGTGACAGACTGTGAGGGAGTTATCATGATGTTATTGCTTTGCTGCATTAGATCTTCTTCATAGATATAACAAACTTATATGCTGTCAAGTGTGTATCTAATACCACAGCATGTAGTATTAATTTTTCAAAAGTATGAGGTAATGATGTGATGATTATTCAATGTAGAACAATCCAAGCAAATAATCCAAACAAGATGTATTATGTCAAAATAATGCATAGTAAGCTAATTATTTTTCCCCAAAATTTTGCTTTATTCTACTTTACTAATTTTTTTAATTCTTTTTGTTAGTTTTTATTGTTTTTTATTTTTTATTTTTTAAATACGGTTTTTCATTATGTAAGCCACCTCGAGTCGCCATGGGCAAGTAGGTGGCAATATTAAATGGATAGATAGATAGATAGATAGATAGATAGATAGATAGATAGATAGATAGATAGATAGTAGGTCAATAAATGAACTTGCATTGTAGTCATAATAAAGGATTCATGGAAGGATCATGGAAACTATCCATGGAAACTCCTACTAGCAGTTCATAGTTTTCCACAGTGGTATCCCAGAAAAACAAAACCGTTGTGAGCTTTCACATTAAAATGGATATTCCATTACTCCAATCACCCAGAGTATTTTTGCATTCAAAATGAAATATTGGAAATATTCTTTGAAGGAAGCCTCTTCAATTTCAGTGGAACTTATTCTTAAACAATTTGGAAGACTGCAAAAACTTGAAACTTGCAGAATATGTCAAGGGACATATTTTGTTTCTCCTACCTCTCATCTTTAAAGCCTCATCATTCAAGCCAAGCTAGTAGGCACATTTAACAATGGGGGAAAGATTGTGTTTACTGGTGCCAAAATAAAATTATTCCAAAGCAGCTTCACATACATTCAATTTTTAGAAAGATAATGAAAATTAATAAATAGCCAAGCCAAGTTGTTTTCACATTCCTGTCATAAAAATCTGAACCAGAAACGAAAAGAAGTGGTGCTTAATTTGAATAGGGGAAAGAAGTGATTAAAAAAATAATGATTTGTCCTTTTTATCATTCAAAGACAAAGCCCAATGTTTGTTATATTATTGCAATCAATTGTTGCCATTTACCAAATTAATTCTACTTATTTTATTTTACTACCTCTCACACATTGTGAGAGGCAAGTTATAACACTGGATAAAACTCTCAATTGTTTGTATGTAGTTGATAAATAACAGGAGGTTGTATACCCATTGTGAAAGTTTTTATTGAATTGGTACCATTTTTCAGCTGAGACAGTAAAAGCTTTAAAGTTTATTGGCAGGGAAGCTGATTTCTGCAATTAGGCACCCTGTAATTGTCCTGGTTTGCTTTTGAATGATCAAATTCTAGCTCCCTACTGAAGCTATGAAATGTATACACCTGTTTTATGTTTCAGAGTTCATTTTAAAGCTGATGATGCAACAGGGAAGAGATTCAGGACGGTGGGAGCAATTTAACTAACTAACTGCTGTAATTTGCAACAACTGACCAATATTCCTTTGCTCCTTGAGCAACTCAGGCTCAAGTTATTTTCAAGTGTCAACTTAAAGCTGTATTTATCTTAATTTTTCCATCACATTAAACAAGCTCGACTTCAGGGCATGATTCAATCAGAATTGTTGATCGGTGCGCAAACAATTTAATTTTATGGAAGCAGGAGAAATGCTTTATGAAAAAAATGTTTCATAAAATTGTGTAGCAATCTATACTAAAGATAGTGTATGGAATCAGGATGCTCTTTTGATTAAATAGGGAGTTCTTGTATTCATTTCCAAATTGCAGTTGCATCCTTACTTGCAATAAGTTATTTAACTGAGAGATCTCCAAATGTCAATCCATTTAAATAATTCAATATTTGTTTCTAAATAGGCTTCACATATTTCTACAAAGGCAAAGAATACTGGAAATTCAACAATCAAATGCTCCGAGTGGAACCGGGGTATCCCAGATCTATCCTCAAGGATTTTATGGGCTGTGATGGACCAGCAGACCGGGACAAAGACCGACACAGCCCTCAAGATGATGTAGACATTGTCATCAAACTGGACAACACAGCCAGCACTGTGAAAGCTATAGCCATTGTCATCCCTTGCATACTGGCCCTGTGCCTCCTTGTCTTGGTGTACACTGTGTTCCAATTCAAGAGGAAAGGAACACCCCGCCACATACTTTACTGCAAACGCTCTATGCAAGAGTGGGTGTGATGTAGGGATATTTTTTTTCTTCTTTTCTCCCAGGAGTAGTGGTAACATGAAATCCAACAAAAGAGCTGGTTACGGAGTTTCCTAACAAGGAGCAGGCCTGTGTCTGTCTCAGCCAGGGATGATCTTTAAAATCCAGGGGGCTGCTTGTCCTGCGCAAGAGTGAGAATATTCTCCAGTAGGAAGCTTCAATCGTACACAGTACCTGCCGTTTCTCCAGTCCTTCGTCTGTCTTTGTCATTCAGTTCCAACCTTTCCTCTGCACACTCAATATACCCAATGCAAAACAATCAGGATATTCATAAAAAAGAACAACATGAAAAAAGAAGAATCTCTGGCATCCCAGCTGGGTCTTTCTTTCTTTCTTTCTTTCTTTCTTTCTTTCTTTCTTTCTTTCTTTCTTTCTTTCTCTTTCTCTTTCTCTTTCTCTTTCTCTTTCTCTTTCTTTCTTTTTCTCTTTGAAATAGTTTTGTGTGAGGTTAAAAAAAAGAAAGAAAAGAAAACATAAGCATTTTTAAAGAGAAAAGATAGAGTAACTAAAACACAACAATCACAACGGGACTTTCAGGAAGTGTGAAGATCCAAAACAGCTTTGTCTCCAAAGAGGATTGCTTTCTGTCAGCTATAGTCCTATACTCCTACACCTAATTTTTATCAAGTGGGAGATCAGGATGACATACAGGAATTCTGACTGATTGGACAGCCATTTTCCAACAAACAAGGGGCCAAAATATCTGCAATATAGTAACAGCCTTAATATATTCATTTTGTGTTTTATACAATTGTTCAGAGCTATGTCTTCAATGTTTTCACACATTTATATTCATTACTATATAGAGAGTATCCTTTTTACTGATTGGTTTAGCATTTATTGGTTTCTCACCTGTCCACTTCCTCTTTTCTCCAGAAGTATATCAGGCAAGCTTGTCCCAGGCTTCCCATAAGCTTCTCAGAAACCTTATTTTGAAACCAGACTAGAAAGCAGCAAATTCCAGAAGTAAGAATGCAATCAGATAACATTAAAAGTTACTGAGAAACATAAGATTAGTATTAAGTTTATATAATCAGTGTCTCTTTGAGAACTATCAGATCAGTTTTCAGAATGGAAAGTAATATTGATTGAAATGGTATTAGTGCACAGATTCTGCTTTTACTTAAAGGTAACATTCTAGAACTCCTAAACCAGATCTACAGAACCCTCAATGCCATAATTCTTTTCTCCCATCACTGTTGCTTCTAATTTGGTTCCAGGACACATTAGATAGTCCAGGCTGGCCCATTTTATTATTTTACTTCATAGTAGCATAATGAAGACGAAGCCTGAATGGGTTTGGCATGGTCAAGTGGATTGGCAGATAAATGGAAGGCAGTTGTTAACCCTGGGTTTGAATCAGCCCATCACAATACTAGACAGAACACCGAAATTACAATGTGGCTATTTCTAATAAATAGCCCCATTGGGGATAATACAATAAAAGGTTACCATAGATTTTCCAGTTGATTTCTGGGTTTATTTATTTTTAATTGCCATACCGAATGTGTAGTGACAGTTCTTCAACTTTGCCTCCTTGTCTTCAGTTGGTGCTATGCCAAGCCATTTTATCAGTCTCCCACGTCTGTGCTGCTCTTTTTCTCCCAACACTATTGATCTCATTATTGGTAGACCCCATGGGTCCTATTAACAAATAATGAGCTTCCCTTACACTCTTGAAAAGTGGGTGTGTGAACTGTTGTTGTTTTTTTAAATTCTGCCAACAAACATGGCAGAGCATTTGATGAGTGGCATTACGTACTTATCATGCAAGTGACCTTTTTTTGGTACTATGCTTGGAGGGCCGTGCATCGTACCTTTGTGAACCTTAGTGGGTAGAATTCAATACCTGACTGCAGTTTGGCTGGAGACAGATACATATAATTTGCAGCAATTCAAATACCATATGCTAGCAGGAGGCAATACTTCCTATGGATTACATAGTCTCTGCTCACTAGTTTTGTGGGGCTTTTCTGTGCTCTGTTGATTAGAAATGACAGCAGTATAAAGGGGATGAATAGAAGAGAAAGAGATACTGCTGGAAACAGTCCCTCTATCACACTACCTTCAGCTTTCATGAAAGCATTGGTCCTTCTCCAGCCTAAGAACAATAGGAAAATGGGGTTGTGGGACTAGATAGAACTCTTCTATCTAACAATTGGCTTCATTTTTATTTTTAAAAAAGCTCATCTTTTAAAGTTTTTTTTAAATACTATTCTGCATGAGTACAGAACTTGCTTTTAAATATGGACACTTATAGGCATAGTTAACCCTATCAAGGAGAAGAGAAAGCAACATCTGATGCTGCCTGGCTGTTGTTCATCTTCCCTCCTCTTCACACAATGTAGTCTTTCATCTTAGTTCTCAAAGGTTTGGCAAGACCTCTGGCATTTAGCTGTGCACTAAGTCATGGAAAGAACCCATGGGACTACCTGGCATTCTGTAATTTTATGCTAACAGCAGTATTGTCATTTTCATGTGACCTGCAGAGCAGGTTACATATTAATTTTTTTTCCTAGAGAAAAGTCAGCAACTGACAGACCTCTTTTATTGATTTTAGGAGCTGCTTCTCGCAGTGATAAGCTTTTTACAGTCACTGGGCTAGGAATTTATGAAAAGTGTTTAGAAAGGATGCACCCCACTAAATAGACACCTGACTTTTTATGAAAGCTAGGATTCCGGGGAGGTAGCTTTTGATACATTGAACAGCTTGCCTTGAACTTCATTGATCTGTTGATTGTCATTACTGAGTTAAACATTGTCTTCTGTGAAAAAGAGAAAAAACTTTGCTGTCTGAATTTTCTTACTCTGTACTAGTTGATGTCTTTGCTCTTTGACCTTTAACTTGCAAACTGGCACAAGCTAAATGGGAAATAAGATGTTTCCAAACATTTTGGATTGGGACTACATTTTTACAAGGAAAAAAAAAAGCCTAATACATGTTGTCTGAATTCATCTGTTCTGTTACAGAAGGGTGAAAAATGCTTCTTCTAGCTGGAATACATGCAGACAATCTGCTCTTATTCCTGCTTAGTTCCAACTGACTCCACGGGGAGAGAATTTCTCAATGGAATGTGCCCAGCATTAGTAACTGGTACAAGGAGAATGGGAAAATTGCTATGTATACATGCACACTCTAATAATGAGCTACAGTGTACAAATTTCTATTTAATTTTGATAAAATGTTTCGTGTGAAACCAGTCCTTTCTACATATGACTTGTTTTAAATGCATTCTAAAATGCATAACAAATACTAAAATACTTGAAAACAGTCACCATTGACATGTATGGGTTCTTATGTGTGTGTGTGTGTATACACAAACACACACGCATATACTAGGCTGACAACAGTTTCTTACTAATTTCCTAATCCACATTACCAAATCATTTTATAGAGAGTGTAAGTATATATACGTATTATTTTTTGCTAATGACTAGTTGGACTGCCTTGAATTTATATTTCTATTGAGTACAGCATGAAGATTAGTATGATTGAAATGAATATGATTGGGGGTTTTGGTTTTTATTCTGAATCGAGGGTTTATTTTGTAAAGAAAAGAGGCATGTAACACAGGATTGCACAGACAACATCCGCATCAGCATAAACAGATTGATGAATGGATGACAGAATGAAAGAGAAAATAATTCCTTAGTTTATAGCACATATGCATTGCAAATAGAGGTTTGGACTCTCTTAAAGGTATGATATACATATTCTAATGATTGTACCACTGTGAGACCATTATATTATCCAGTTATATCTAACCCAGCTGATAGTGCGCTACATGACTTATGTATGGTGAACACATCCCAGAGTTCTCCATTTCCTTACCCTTTCCTTTCAAAGCATATCAGTTAACTGGAAAAAGCATTATAATTTTCTATCAGCAATCAGTTCTGCTACTAAGTGTTTTTTTTTTCTTTTGTCTCAATTTCTCTTGTGCTTAACTGCAACTAAAACAATTAAATTACATTGGTTCTATTTAACTGTAGCCAATTAGTTAGCTTTGGAGTTCATCATATGAATGAATCTATTTTGAGTTTGGATCTAATCCATAAAATTTATATATTATTGCAAGAAACTAAAAGTGAATGTTGATACTGATATATTAAAACAGGTGATTGCAGACAGATTTGATGAATAACCAAAACTTTGGACACATTAATTGAAGCTTCCCAAAGGGATTGTCAGCATTGGCTGATCTGTATCTGGAAAATGGAAACATAGATATATTATGAACATTCACAAACTGACAGATGGATAACAGCCAATAAACTTTGCATCTTTGCTGTTATATATATATCCATTACTTAAATATACGACAACAGACAATATTTTTTCCCCTATTCATTTAAATATTTTATTTCCTTTTCAGATTTCCTTAAAAACAATAAAGGAGATTGCACACAGCCATTTTTTAAAAAAATAAGGGAAAACAAAAATTTGTATTTGATGGAGATACATAATAGTTTTTAAAAAGGTGAATAATAGTAACGTATAGTGCTATATCTAATATGAATGCATAAATATGAAAAGTTTGGCCATACTTTTGTCATAGAAGGTGAACTTATGTCACCGTTTTTTTATTTAAAAAGGAATCAACTAATATTTTTTTCCAGCCTCTGTTCTTGTAATCCCTTGTATTCAAATTAATTTTTATCTTCTCTTCCACAGACATGTGGATGTATATAAGTTCAGTATAAGGGTGTAAATTTATTGAGAAATGGAAACCTTATGAGATAAAAAGCAAAACATTACATTCCAGAAAAAAATGGTTGTTTTTTTTTTGTTTTTTTTTTTAAAAAAGACTGGTAAACTTTTGGTAAGAAATTCAAGAAAATTTCAATTTTAGAAATACAAGGTAGCATTGACTTTTGAATAAATCCTTTATTTTGAATAAAAATACAAATGTTCCTTTATAGATGAGACTAATTTCATCATAGATACAATATGAACAATGGGTAAACCAATGTAACTTCATAATACATAATATATAGAAACCTATTTTTAATAAACACACCTATGCTCATATTGCTCAATCAACAAAGTTAGGTCAGCCCATCTGCACAGTTAGGGTATGCTATAATTGTAAAGGGATAAGTAGCATTTCTCATAAACTCCTTTAGAGAAAAACAAATATTTGATATTTGATTATCTGATATGGAAACAATAAGATATTACTACAAATAAGAGCTCCTGAAATTTCTGACTAAAATTTAAAATCTTTTTTTCTCTCTCTTTTCTCTCTCTGCCTCTCTGTCTCTCGTTTATTTATTTATTTTTTTCTGAGACAAATATGGCTTAAAGAAGCAGACCAATGTAGTCAAAATTTTGTGAAAACTTATCAACTAGTTAAATGTTGTATTGAAACTTTCCATATCTAACTTGATTATGGAAATAATTAATAGAGTCTTCATGCCAATTTTGCCTACTAAAACATATGCAATAAGTGAACCTAATAAGTACAGTTTTGCTACTTATATATTTGTACTATATAACCCAATTCTATCCATCTTTGTTTGCCATCTTGAATTCATTAGAGTTTTTACTTACGTATAAACTGTAATGTGCAGAGGATTACATTAATTATAACAGTTATATTCTTCAAATCATACATACTAATGGCTGTTTGGATTTCATTATTTGAGGACTGAGAGGTTTCTATTCAATTATCTGCATAATTTTATTTTACTAGAGCACCATTCTGATGATTGAAATGATTGCTGCACATCATATAAAACAAGAGATTCTCTTCTCATTTGTTGATATGAATGTATTGTGCTAATTGACAATCTTGAATGAAGTTTGACTATTCATCATCTTGTGACAAGACTTGTGAATGTCACCCATTGAAATTAATCTAAAATTCTATCTGTAATATCTGGTGTGCACATTCAAAATAGATCCTTATATCTTTAGATTATATAATTTGCCAAATAGCCTCTTTAATATTTTGATAGCCTTGGGCATCCAGATTAACCAAGCACATTAAGTGGTAACTCCTATAACAAGAAAAGCAAGACCTATTTTTCCTGTCATTCCTAACTAATTTAGTAAAAATTAAGCAAAAAAGTATAAGAAATTCTTAATCCCATATACATTGGAACAAGTTTATTAAATCATAGATCTATTTCTTTTTTCATTAACTGTCTTAAGTTCACAAATTGCAGGAATCTGCCAGACATTGCTGCATGATAGGTTGCCCATGCTTTATGTTACAAAGATATGTTAAAAAAGAGTTCTTAGAGGAATTATGTCTAGTGATAACTGAATTAATGGTGATATCTGGGCTACATGCAAACTATGCTGTTCTCCCTTTTATCCTACTAATTATGCACAAGTATTTAAATTCTGGGTTTAAATATTTTACTATTATAAAAGGTAAAGTAAAGTTTATTTCTCAAATTAAGTAGATTTATTAAACACAAACCTTTAATTTAATAGTGCTCTGAATTTCCCAAATTGCTGGTTTCTCAGAAAAATAATCAAATGTAAAATTTCCATGCCACAATATTGATGTGGCTGTTTAATGCAGGGATATAGATGTAACATTCAAGTGAATTATTAGTTAATTATGTAAAACTATATTGTTCCACTTGTGCAAAATGTTCCATATTAGGGCTATGATATTCTGTAGTCATATAGAAGGTGTGCTACAGATTCGCAAACCAATTAAAATTGAATAAATAAGGACAGAATGAAGTAAAGTGCGAAAAAAGTCCTCAGCAAGTTCATTGACATGCATTTTTCTTTTCTTGTAAATTTTCTGGCCATCTTACAAAGGGTAAAAGTCATTTCCCAATAAATTATACCAGGTTCTTACAATGTTGAGCTTCTGCTAACAGTATTTTTGCATTTTCCATTGAATTTCCTTTGACTGAATTAGTGCAAGCAGCCACAAATGGTGACAAATGTCTTTGGGTTTCAGATTTCAGTCTGCCATTGACTTACATGTTATGTTGATAAGACTAAGGTAAACACACACACACACATACACACACAGAGTCTGAATTACAGAGTTAAATATTGTAGCTGGGTGATTTTTCCCTATACCCTTGCCTGCATGAGTATGGTGTCCAAGGTGGTACTTGCCTGGTATCATTCCAGAAGATAGTCTGGGTCTAAATAATAATAATAGCATACATTTTATGGGTGCCTTACAGTTTCATTATTACATATATTAAGTGTTGGTCTTTTCCTTCACCTGCCAAACTGTTTACCATTTTGTAGAATTCCATTTAGATTCTCTGAATATGCACTCACCAGCTTTATGATTCAAGAAGCTCTGGTCGGACAATTCTGTGAACACTGACACAATTCTACCTAAGCCTGGGATTGCCATTTATTTTCACTTTATGACTAAGAGTCTTAGGGTGATGTGTCTGCACTGTTGAGGTTTGTTTTAGCTTTTCTATCTAATCTGTATGCTGCCAGACTACTCAACTACATGATGTTGCCATGACCTTTAATGCAACTTTCTCCAGCCTGATCCCCTCTTTACCATCACCTCTTTCCAGCTCTAAACACTTTGTGCTCTTTAGGAAAAGCTGGAAATTTTAAAACCTCAGCAGTTTATTTTAAGGAATATGGGAGGTAGGATATATAGGGCCAATGTGGAGGTGACCTATTTACTTATTGCCATATCTAGTGTGATTGATTTGTTTGTCATTTCTAAGAAAACAACAAATTCAGAAGTGTTTTTTTTTTTTAAAGAAACACATTTTTTTTAGGGTTCTTCATCTTCAAAACTCAGGAGCTTTGAACCTGATACAAGCCCAAAACTTTCCTGCTATTTATTAAAGTAGTTTCTGTTCAGGCTTTTGTAGAAACCTAAAAAATGGTACTGCTTGCTTTAGGAATCACATTAATTTTAATGAGTGGGTTTCTTTTGCCAATGCCACTTTTTCAGACTTGCAGGGAGAGGCGGTAAAATTGTAAAATTCAGAGCCATTGTGAATCATTTTCTATGTGTGCACAATCCTAGTGTTTACCTATATACATTAAAAGGTAGATTATAAATATTTCTTCAAAATTACATGCTGATCTAGTCCAAGTCTACAACTAAAATATGATTGTTTCCTCATACCTGATGATTTATTGCTGGTTAGAAATCAGCAATTTCTGGAGGGAGTTTATTTCAGAAAGGGAAATTATTTCCTTTCTTACTGTCTTGCTTTTAGGTTTTTCCTATACACAATAGCTGTTGAAAAATATAAACACTATCTGTATTAGAGCTGCCATATGAAACCTGAAAAAAATCTGGTCAAGAAACACAGCTAATTTTTACCAATTGCTGTCACTTAATAACTATGTGAATTTCTGTAGCTTTTTCCTGTTTTCTTTTTTGTTAAGTGATTTACATCAGTGGTTTCCTTTACTTAAGGATGTTTATCATACTTTGCAAGAAAAAGTAACTTTTTCCAGAAAACCTCTACATTGTAAGGCACATGATACAAGCAAAAAACTTGGTCAATCAATTAACACAATATAGTAGAATATTAGTGGAATATTCTAGGGCACTTAACTATTTAACAGGATTATTCTGATGTGATTCCTTTATGCTTCTAGGGATGAAGAGCAAGATTTTGACCTAGAAGTAATAAATAATCTAATTATGAAAAATCAACCTTTCTCCTTTTTAATTCTACTTTCACACTTACAATATGACACCTGGAATTGTATTTGATATTATCCCTACAGACAAAACAAAAAAGAAAATAGCAACTTTAGTGTCACTTTATGTTTTTAAATGCACCCTGCCCACAAGTAATATTCTTCAGTAAGTGGCAGGTCCTTATATAGTAAGTGCAATTGCTTTTCTTAAAAAAAGCTAACAAGCAAGACAGACATATATATTTATGCATAGAAATATAAACACAATATTTTTTTTGCATCTTTTAGAGCAAAGTTGGTCCAGAATTCTGCAGGTAAAGAAACAACAATCTTTGTGTGTTCCACAAATTCTATGAATTTATCATGACAGTTGAGCAAAATTAAACAAATTACTGTCTTCTTCCCAAAACATTTATCCATTAATCATTTAACAAATGGCATGTTATTCTTTCAAGTACTTTCTATGGACAAACACAATATTTGTGTGCAAAAGCAAGGTTGACTTAAACGGTGCTAAAGTGTATAATATTAAAGACCATCCGATATAATCAGGCAAATATGTGGTGCTTCGAGAGATTTTTTTCTTGAGTTTAACAGTGTTTTATTACATACATTATTTTTATTAGTAAATCAAGATCTCATAATGCACTGTTAAATAAAATGGGTTAATTAATCTATGTACCAGTTCATCAAATTATTATTGTTTAATTCTTTATAATATTGCATAATTAAAGGTCAAGGGTCATGATATTAATCATATTGCTGTAAATCATTTACATAACTCAGCATTTCTTTTCAACAAAATACTTATGTTTACAATAACCCTGCTGCATCAACCTTTAATAACAAAATAAAAATGTCATATGCTAGAATTGTCTTTTCTTGGTTCTTGTCCGGCAATCAAAGAGTTAAGGGCTGTGCAGTGATTTGTTTCCTATTTATTAATTTCTATTTATTCTGTGGGTTTTTTTTGTTTTTATCTGAGGAGGGATTTGGGGTGGGGCAGTTCTCTTCTGCTGTAAGTGTCTTAACTAAGGGAAGGGTTCAAATGGCTTTTTATACTATCTTATGTACTTATCATCATTTCATTGTGTTGTATTAAAAAAAACTGTCAATAAATAAGAAAGCATAAAAATGTTTCAAAACATGATTTTATTTGGCCTGTGTTATTCATCACAATTTGACCCTTAACCCCATTTTTTTCCTGCAGAGTGGTATTTATATTTTTCTGAACAACATTTTTTCATGCTGAAGATAGTGATACCTTAGCTATATTATTCATGCTCTTTCATTGTTGGAAGTGAAATTAAAAGTTCTTTCCAAAGTGCTAAATATTCTAAGACAAATTTAGAGGAAACATAGATAAGAAGGAAGAGGCAAGCAAGAATATGAATATTTTGAACTATATATGTCAGAGTCTCCTGCACAAGTTAAATTTATCTTTGGAAACTCATAGATGTTCTTTTGAGGGGGAAATTCCAACTTGTCAATTCTAGGGTTGATTTACAATTGATTTTCAAGAGAATATCTATGAAAAGCAAGCATGTAAATAAACTGAATGAAAGAACATGATGTAATGAAAGCAAAACATGATGTAATGAAAGCAAAAAATGAAACCTATTTAAATTTGTATGAGCTTGTAAATCAATTGTAAATCAAATTGGGAAGACACACACACACACACATTTATCATAAGAGTAAATAATGTTGATTAAGAAACAGGTATGTTTAAAGAAACAATAGGTTTTCTCTAAAAAGGAAAATTTATAATGAATGGACATGGATATTTTTTTTTTTGTAAAAGTTTTATTGATTTTAACAACAGACAAAAAACATATAAGACATAAAACATGACATAAAAAAAATAAAAAATAAAAATAAAAAATTTAAACATTCTTCATAAATTTACAGTGTATCGGTTGGTTTACCACTCCCTTTTGTGCATCCATTTCATAGTCCTCAGAATAATTATATTACATAATAACTCACATTATCAATCATCAATAAAATATCCCAATATCATTATTGAACAATCATTTGACTATAATTTTACTAATTCATACTTAAGCGAGATAACTATAATTAGGTTAAATTATTTTATGACAAATCATGAAATCATATCAAATCTATCATAATAAAATATTCTTAAGAATTATCAAAACCAAGAAAAATTATATATTCATTATTTCCTAAATTTCTAAATATTCTATTATCTTATTGTATTATCTAACCATTGATAAAAAAGATCTCAAACTTCATAAAATTGTTTATCTTCTTGTTCTCTAATTTCAAATGTCAATCTACTCATTTCAGCACATTCCAATATTTTCTTAATAATTTCTTCCTCTATTGGTATTTTCTCACTCTTCCAATGTTTAGCAAAATCCTAGCTGCTGTTAATACATTTACACAATCCTAGCTGCTGTTAATACATTTACAATCAAATATTTTAAATTTTTATTATATATATCAGGTACAATTCCCAATAAAAAAATCTCTGGTTTCAAATCTATGTGTTTCTTTATCATTTTTTCCAGCCATATGCGAATTCAAGTCCAATATTTCCTGGCCTCCTCACAAGTCCACCACATATGGTAATATGAGCCAGGTATCTAATGACATTTCCAGCATTTTTCAGATTTATTCTTGAACATTCTTGCTATTCTTGTCGGAAAGTGCTACCTGTAAAACATCTTATACAAATTTTCTTTATATGCTGTTGACATTGTCATTTTATAATTTTGTGACCACAATTTTTGCCATTTCTCTAAATCAATCCCATATCCAAAATTCTTCCCCCAAGCAATCATTGTTTCTTTAACTTGTTCTTCCTCTAATTTAATTTCCAACAAATAACTATATAATTTTTTAATCACTTTTTCATTAGTACTTGTCAAAATCCTATCTAAGTCAGTCAATTTATCATAAAATCCTTCTATTTTAGAATCTTTAAGATACCTTGCATGTATTTGCGCATATGAAAACCAATTCATCTTTATGCCTTGTTCTTCTAAATTTTGCATCGTTTTAAGTTCACCCTTTTCATCCAATATTTCCTCATATCGAATTGTTTGTTCCTTCTTATAAGTTATATACGGGAATCGTTATGGTTGAATTGGGACAATGTTATTTGAAAATTCCAGTTTGGTTATCAACTATTGAAGCTTTTTCATATCCTATAACTTATAAGATGGACATGGATATTTTTAATGATGAAAAAGAGCATGAATCACTACAACTGGGCCTGAAGAAACAGTAAACTGGCAATATTTGACAGATGCCTCAGCAATTATTTCATGGAAACAACTAATAAGTAAGTAAGTAAGTAAGTAAGGAAGGAAGGAAGGAAGGAAGGAAGGAAGGAAGGAAGGAAGGAAGGAAAGAAAGAAAGAAAGAAAAAAAGAAAGAAAAACAATATACCCACATATGTATCAATGAATATTGTATGTATGCATTTAATAAATGAATTACTGGTTTGAATTTTACTCTGGCACCAAAGAAAAGTTAGATGATTCTGGTCAGAAATAAAATAGAAGCAATAAATAGGCAGACATGCATGCAAATATTTCTGCCAATTTTAAAAATTGTATCTTATTTAGATGGAATTCATGAAGAAATTCTTTGCATATTCAATTGAAAATATGTATATCCTGCATTAAAGCTTAATTATGTTGGCTGAATATGGCTGACAGTCATAATGCTTCACTACACCCATTACAAAATGGATATCATTCACCATTTTTAAAAATTATGCCTTTTGACCAAAAATAGCTCTTTTTATAATGACATATTCCAATTTGGGGGGGGGGGGGGATAGGCCACTGGATTATCTGCAGGCTATGTGAAGAATATTCTAGCTATTTGGCAGTTAATGCTGCTCAGGTCTATTCCAGGCTGAACCCACATTTGGTCTTGTGGTATGATCTGAAGCTGGATACCTTGGAAGAACTGAGTTCTGTGCATTGTTCCTTTGACAACCTGCTTCCAGCATTTGGATTCATTTTTTTCCTCTCTAAAAGAACAAATTTTAAAAAAATGATTTTACATCTTTGGGAACCCAGGAAAAGCCTACATAAGGTTAAAAAATTGACAGCAATATTATCAGGATAAAAAAGCCAAGCAACAAAGCTGCATGTGAAAATCCTGAGGCATGAAGAGAACACCATTGCAATTTGAAGAGTCTGTATGAAGATGGGCACAGAATGAAGTGGAAATGACAACTATACTTAAAAATATCATTACAATTTTAGTTCTAATAGCTGAGAGGAATGACAAATGCAGAAAGTTTGAAGATTAGATCTGCACAGTGGTTTTGGTGTCAAGCAGAAAAGCTGATTCGGATTTCTATTAGGTATCCTTCCTTTTGGCATCTCCTTAGAAAGGTCTTTTTGCGGGGTTGTATTGAATTTTTTTGTTTTGTTTTTTGCTTTGTTTCTTTGTTCAGAAAATGTGATAAGGCAGAGATGGGCAATAGGCATAGAGCCAATAGTCCTTAGTCTATTAGAGGCTAAATAGAGGAATTAAGGGCCACAAATTACCTACCACTATTCGAAACACCTGTGATTCGTCCACCCTTCTCCACCCTTCTCCTTTGTTTGCCCAATATCCATGAATTCAGCTGAGAGGTATAAAGGGAAGTATAATTGCATCCATCTTATATTATTTATTCAGTTTTTCCAGGATCCTACCTTATATGGTCCTGCACTCATTACTCAACATAATAAGACTGGAGAATACAGGTGGCAAGTAAACTAGTATTAGGATGCACAAAATGCAAGTAGCTGTCTGATTCTATCTTATAATATCAATCTCTAAAAGATTCAGGCAAACACGTGAATTTGGTGATAATTTCTGAATTAGAGCATGCCTTTTTATACATCCTTGACAGAAAAAATAAGACTTTTGGTGAGATCCAACAGAAATCTATGAATGCACTTGTCCTTTTTCAATTTTGCCAGTTGATACATGCCTACTCTGTTACTACACTGACCATTATCTGAATAACAGATCTTAATTATGCAGAAGAAAATATATTTATCTACTACTACTATCAGAAGTGACAACTGAAGCTGGCAAGGTATGAAGCAAATTGCTTTAGGCCAGGAGTGTCAAATTCGCAGCCTGCGGGCTGGATACATTGCTTGCTGGCCCCACCCCTGCGTGATTTAGCAAAGGGGGGAAAGGTCCCAATACATCATGTGATGACACAAGTTTTACACTCTTGCCCTAGGCCAAACAATACCATTTTATAAACATGCTACAGGTGTCTTTCATATTTCAGTCCAAAAAAAAATTCCATTTTCAAAAAACGATAAGAAAAAGAGACTAATGATTTAAAATTTGGACTCTTGTCTCTCTCTTTCTTTCTCTCACACAAACACAGACACATACATACAGAGAGATGTTAAGTATCAGTAAAATTGGCCAGATCCATATTAAATTTCTCCAACCTAATACCTTCCTAACTGAGATACAGTTTTCAAAATTTCCAACCAGCATAGCCATTAACTGATATATAGGATTGAAATGAAAGAAGGAAGGAAAGCTCTTTCTTTTGAATAATTTTCTTCCTCATTAAATTCAATCTGCTGTGAAATCAAACATTTCTGAGACATACACTTAAAAGAAAATATTTTCTCTTAGATTAACTAGACGCTACTGTTATAGTGGACATCTCCATAACATTTTCTAGATTACTAACATTGCACTGTAAATTACAGAACAAGGATTTCCTATTTCTCTCTCCTACATTTACGTTCTTCTTTCAACACTCGTACAGTCACCACATTTACCAGTCTTTTTTTTAATTCACTCTGTCTTCTTTCCTATGAAAGTTGGTAGCAAGAGGACTTAAGGAATACATTGTCAGTAAGGACAGCCTACTTTAGATTACAGAATGTGAACTGAAGAGGCATTCATGCATGTGAATGCACTACTATTTAAGGAGTGATTTCTTCCTGTCTTGCATTCCAGCTTGTGATTCATTAAGTAACATTTCTGTTAATTCAATAAAGTACATGAAAAGCTGTCCTTCTCCCATTTACCAGAACGCTAAAATATCTTCCTGTTCTATAGCTTCACAGCCTTTGACTTTACTGTTCTGGTTAGAGTCAAAGGATAACTCAGATTTGGTCTTTTGAGACAAACTACTCTAAACGTGGTGAATCTATGTAGTCTTCATATCTAATAGCTATTGAAACAACCCTCACTATCCTTGCTCAGTTTTTATTCCATGAAAACTAATATAAATCTCATAATTCACTTTATAACATCGATAGCTTCAATAAAGTAGAAAGAGAATGTGAGAAAGAGGGCCTTATCAATAACAAAGTTTCAAGACTCCAAAAAAATTCTCACATTACAGGATGTTAAATAATTTCAAACCCACATCCACTGTCAGAAGTCATCAAATGCAGTGTCTTCAGACATATAACTCTTAGCTGAGTAGTTTCCACAATAATGCATAAGCCTTTTTTCCTGCTGCAAATCACACTGCTTGTTCACGTTCTTTTCTTATAGTTTTTATTTCATTTCCAAAATTAGAATGCAAACTTCATCAGAAAAAAAGAAAACAACAAAACTAAATTAAACAATATAAAAATGTGCATAAAAAAACAAAGAAACCATACACGTATATTTGTCCTCCTAGTTGAATACTAATAAATATATTTTAGCAATAATAGTTTCCCCCTTGCAAAATGGGGAATTATATAATTTATACAGTTCTACAGCTCTATTTGCCCGACCAATTTGACTTACCATCTATTTAGCATAAGAAAAATCAGTTAACAGGTAAAGCCAATAACAAAACAAAACTTCAAAGTACTCTGTTAACAATCTATTATTGTATATACTTTAACAGATCTCCTTTATATACTCATAAAGTACTGTATATAAAGTGTTGTATATACTTTAACAGATACAACAGATTTTACATACTTTAAAAACAGTGGCTGATCAGCAATAATATAGTTTTCCAAAAGTTATAGAATAGTTCTAATCATCTCTTATAATTGTCTATGATAATTGAGGCTGAAGAAAGTAAAACCAGCATCTAGGGGCCTATAGATTTCCCAGTCCAGCTTTATGAACAATTATTACTTTAAGTCCCAATTCTGATTATAATACAAAAGATAAAGTTTGAAAATTGTTCAATAAACGCAGAGCAAATTGATCCCAATTTATGCCAGTTGTATATTTCTCAAGGGAGTTGTACCATTTGCTGCTCTGAGAACATAATACATCACTCAATTTCCACAGCAAAGGTATTTATTGGAAAGTTGTGACAACTGCTATATAAAACAGCCAGGTATAATTTCATTAAGTGAAATAGTGAAGCTGATATCTGAACATCTGGGTCACTTAGAACTTCCCGCTTCATTCTTCTGGCAGTTAAGAAAGGAGATGGATGGGGAAAATATGGAAAGACCAAAAGTTCAGAAATGTCAACTAAGTTAAATGTTTAAATTAAAATATGACTATCATCTTTTCCTCCTCCTCCTTCTCATCTGAGCCTCCTTTTCAGATAGTAGTTCCCAGAGAAAATAAAACAATAAACTCAAAAACAAATTAAGAAAATAACAATAGATATAACTGTAATCTCTCCAAAAAGCATCTTACAAGTATTGTTTTATCCTTTCCTATCATGAAAAAAGGCAATCTACTGTAAGATAAATCTAAATCTAAACATGGAACAATGAAACAATGTGTGTGTGTGTGTGTGTGTGTGTGTGTTTAAAATGCTCTAAAATAGTGGTTATCAGTCGGCCAGCTCATCAGACCAACAGCTCTGAGCACAGATTTGTGAAGGATTGTATGGAAAAAGATACTTTAAAAATGAATAAATTACATTTGCATAGGTAAGAAAAGCCCAAATCTAGACCTTGAGGCTAACACCTATCTTGCAGTCATTCTGATCTACATTCTTTTAGTATTATAAGAATTATAAGTATTATAAGATGAACTCCTTTTACACTACCCCTTTGTTTGATGTGTTTAGCCATCTTGTAATCTGGCTTTTGCTTCCTTCCTTAGAATCACATTAAAATTAAATTACAATACCAAAGCAGTGGTGATATTCTACTGGTTTGGCCCGGTTCATGTGAACCGGTAGTAAAAAATATTACATTCGGCCGAACCAGTAGTAGAAAAACAGCTACTGGTTCAACCAAACTGGTATTTCTTTTTTTCCCTCCTGACAATCAGCTGTTCTGAGATCAGCTGTATGGGGGGATCCCCTTCGCTGTCTTACTGCTTTTCCCAAAAGGTTTCCCTGAGGCCCAGGAGGCAAAAAACCCCACAAAGCACGGGAGAGGTGCAAAAAAGCCATGCCCACCTAGTCACATGGCCATGCCCACATAGCCACACCCACATAGCCATGCCCACCCCTGTACAGAAGGGTACCTGAGGTTATTGTAGTTTCTTTGATTTTTGTATCATTACATTTCTATTGCAAGCATAACATGATTTTAAACAGAGAAATCAATGATTAACTAAGAAAACTAGCTCAACCCAACTTTTACAGATCTATTTTAAACAAACCTTATCATCCAGAAGTGAACTATATATCTAAGATTAAAAAAAGATGTTCATAATGTTTAATGGTGTAGTTATAATGCAATTGTAATAGCAATAGCACTTATATACTGCTTCACAGTGCTCTACATCCCTCTTTAAGTGGTTTACAAAGTCAGCATATTGCCCCCAATAACCTGGGTCCTCATTTTACCATCTTCAGAAGGATGGAAGGCTGAATCAACATTGAGCTTGTCAGGATTGAAGTGTTGGCAGTCAGCAGAAAGCCTGCAATACTGTATTCTAACCACTGTGCCACCATGGCTCCTATAATGCATAAATAATTGTCTATTTTGATGTAATCTTGCTGAAAAGGTTTAATTCCTTTTTGTTAAGTTCATTTTTAATTTTATGGATGGTTCTCAGAAACTCAGAACTTACACCGTTTCCCTTCACTTCAATAGTAAGAGAGAAATAGAGTTGAATGTCAGCCAAACAATGATCACACCTTATTCCAAAATATGAAGTCTTTATCCAGAGTTTATTGTACATTTTAAAGAGCATAAGATATAAATCTCTGGGTATCCTACAGCTAAAAAAAAGCATGGAGTTATGTAAATAAAGAAACAAATAAAAATCCTACTGTGAAATCTTCTGTATTTGATTGAGAAGCACACACTCACCGAACCGGTTGTTGCAGTGGTTGAATCACACTCCTGCATGTGAGTAATCACACTCCTACATGTGAGAAAAAATGACCTTATTATGTTAGTAAACAGAAGAGATAATGGTCTCTCATCCTGACTGCTGTTGAATGGGCCCATGATGTGATATGTTATGGCAGATTGTAATGATGACACACTCTTGAAACGTTCATTCAGTTTGCAGCACAAGGAAACTCCTGACCATTTACAATACGTTTCATATCTGATTTATCCAAACATCACAAAATGATGTCCATTTGACTTTTTTTTATTTTCATTGGTTAAACATTAATTGCTTTTGTTCTACAAAGCAAATATAGGTAGATTAAAATAAATGGTTTCCACTGTAATCAGTTTACATGTGAGCTTCCATCAAGTCATTGACCCATTTCAACAGATGCAGGAGTTAACCTTCCTCTATGCATAGAAATCAATTTGTCCTAACCTTCTCCAATACTGTGTTGCAAAACCTTCATTCCCAGAGAATTCTCATATGTATTCAAAGCCCGTCTCTCTAAATGTCTCCTCAAAGTGATTTGTTTATCTGTTGCACTGGTAGCAGCTGGTGAAATTTAGAAGCTAGTGTAATTAATATACAAGGCAAAAAAAAGGGGTAAACTTTAAGGGGAAAATAATCTTTATCCTCTCTTCTTCTGTGTATTATGAACACATTATTTATGTATTTATTTATGATATTTATCTACCTTGTCACAGCCCCCTGGCTGAACGTATTTTCTGTCAAATAGAAAGTCAACCCTGTCATATGCCAGATTTTGTTCGTATAGGAATCAGCCAATTTCTAATTTTTTGATTAAGACCAGAAATTGTTTTGTTGTTGAAAAAATATATATCAGGAATGAGGGATCTGAAGCTTAGGAAATAAAACTGATTTGACAGGCATTCTAATCGGTCTCCTATGTCTCACATGAAGCTACTTCACTTCTATGACTCTCCCGCCTCTCAGAATATCACCACACTGGAGAAGATATCTGAAGAGCTGGGAGCACCCTGAAATTATTGATATAGGAATAATTCTTCTCTTGTTTTTCTTCATCCCTGAGACTAATAAGGGGGAAAACAAAGCAAAGTGCTGGTCTGTCTATCATCTATCTATCATCTTTCTCAACAGTATATCCTGCCATCCTCTAGGAATGTGTAATACTCTCTCCTCCAGTTTTTCTATACAACAAGAATCCTGAGAAGTAGGTTGGGCTAAGAAAGTGTGTAACCAGCACACTGTCACTCACTGAACTTCCTTGTCTGAGAATGGACTTAAACTTAGATCTGTCCAATAGCAATAGCAATAGCACGTGCACTTATATACTGCTTTACAGTGTTTTACAGCACCTCTCTCAGTGTACAGAGTCAGCATATTGCCCCCAACAATCTAGGTCCTCATTTTACAGACCTCAGAAGGATGGAAGGCCGAGTTAACCTTGAGCCTGGTGAGATTTGAACTGCCAAATTGCAGGCAGTTGGTAGTCAGAAGAAGTAGCCTGTAGAACTGCATTCTAACCACTGCACCACCAGAGCAATCCTACCTTAACATTACCCACTGCCCTACACTGACTCTTGTATGTCTTTGGCTTTGCCCATATCCAACCTTTCCTGGCTAAAAGGAAGAGAGATTAAAAAATATCTGTTTCTGTGTGAGCTTTTTCTCAAGCTTTTCTTTTTTGATGTTTTAAAATGATGGTTCCAAACATGATTCATGATGGCATTATATCAACTATTAGTCCTCTCTGACACTCTGACTGATCATGTACTGATTATTTTGCTACCTGCATCTTCTTTACATCTATGTAATATCCTGAATGAAAAAGAATAGCAGTTTTGTCATGCAGATCAGCTTTTCTCCTTAAGTGAAATAATATTACCTATTAGCAAATCTTAATGCTAAATTGGACTGTGCCACCACAGACCATCAAATATAGATACCACTGAGTGAACATTTAATTAGCAAAGAATTAGCAAAATGAACAACAATGCTATGGTATCTGGCCAATCCGGTACAGCCGCTTAACAGCCAATCAGAAGTGCAGGGCCAGAACCCTGCACCTACTCCAAGCTCACACTTTATTACTTATATACATACACAACACCCCTTCCCCCTGGTTCCTTAGTCCAAGTCATAGTCCCTTAAATAGGACGGTTGTTTTTTCAGTCTTTTGGATTTCCTTTGTATTGGCTGGTTGCAATCCAGCTGAGGTAGATCGCCGCTTGGTGGTGGGGCTGCCTCTGGTTCAGAGTTCACCTCCAAGTCATTGCCCACATTTTCCGCAATTCCCTGAGGCACCAACGTTTCTCCCTCCAGCTCCGCTTCTTGAGTTACATTTAAATTGTCGTTTCCTTCGAACGGGTTCTCTAGGATTTCCACATCTTCCGTACCTCCCCCCCCCCAGTTTGGTCGTAGGGGAGTTGCGGACTGGCTGCTGCAAGTTGTGACCATAATTGGTTGATATGCCGTTTCCAAAGTTTATTGTCAAGGCATTTCACAAGGTAGGATCTGGGGCCGGTTACACGTACTACTGTCGCTTCCACCCACAACGGGTCGCCCGATAAGTTCTTTGCATACACGAGGTCTCCTACCTGGAAGGTGCGACAGCGGCCGCTGGATCCTAGTGGTTTCTCCAGTTCATAAGCAGGGTGCAGCCAGTCAAGGTGGGAGTGAAGCCTTCGCCCCATAAGCAGTTCGGCGGGAGTTCTGCCAGTGACGCTATGTGGGGTGATGTGTTGCAAGAAGAGGATTTGATTGACCTTGTCGTCAATGTTGTCGTAGTCTACTTTTTGCAAGGTTCTCTTCACAAATTGGACCATGCATTCTGCTCAGCCATTGGTCGCAGGATGTGCAGGCGAGGTGAGGGCATGGCGGATGCCGCGATCAGCAAGATACTGCTCGAACACTAGTGCAGTAAACTGTGGCCCGTTATCGGACACCAGGACGTCTGGTAGTCCGTGGGTTGCAAAGAGTCTGTTGAGAACCTTGATGACTGCCTCGGAGGTCGTAGTCGTCATACGATGAATTTCGAGCCAATTTGAGTAGGCATCGAATGTAAGCAGGAAGGTGTGGCCCTTGGTTGGTCCGCGAAATCCAGGTGAATTCGGGACCAGGGTCCACGAGGTGTCTCCCATTCAATAGACATGACTTTTGGTGGGGCGTTGCTGACTTCTTGCAACCGGGGGCAAGCTTTAACCCACTGTTCGATTTGCTTGTCAATGCCCGGCCACCATGCGTAGCTTTGTGCAAGGCTTTCATTCGCATGATGCCGGGGTGGCCCTCGTGCAATGTTCTCAGCAACGTTTTACGGAGCCGCTCTGGAATAACGACTCTATCGCCCCAGATGATACAGCCTTTCTGGGAGAAGAGTTCAGTCTGCCTAGACTTGAACGGTGTGAAGTCATCTGATACTTGGTCCAATGACCATCCGCGTTCTACCCAACCCAGGATTTGTGCTAGGGTGTGGTCGCGTTTGGTTTCTCTCGCGATGTCTCGTGCAGTCAGTGGCAGCGAGTTGAGTGCCTCGATTTGCAACGTGGTTATCGTTGGTGCTGGATCGTCGAGAGTCTCTGGAAGTGGTGCTCAGCTCAATGCGTCGGCGTGGGTAATGGCTTTCCCCAGCCGATATTGCAACCGATAATTATAAGCAGCTAAGAATTCTGACCATCGGGTCATCCTAGGGGATAATATGTAGGGAGTCGGCTTTTCCCCGGCTATTATCCCGAGCAACGGTTTGTGGTCAGTCACAATGGTAAAAACCCTCCCATACACATATTCGTGAAATCTTTTCACAGCTGAGACGATTGCGAGGGCTTCTTTATCAATTTGTCCATAGTTCCGCTCTGTTTTCGAAAGAGTCTTTGAAAAATATGCAACAAGGGCTTCATTCCCATTAGGCAGTACGTGGCTCAAAATGGCACCCACCCCAAAAGGCGATGCATCGCAGGTTATAACTAATAGCAAAGTCTCGTTATACTGCAGAGTCAGATGTGAACAGTTTTTTAACATTACGGAATGCCTGTTCTTCTCGGTGACCCCATAACCACATTGCTTTTTTATCTAACAATCGGTGTAATGGTTCAGTGACGGTTGCTTTGTGCGGTAAAAATACATTATAGAAATTGATGAGGCCTAGGAACGCCTGGAGATCGGCCTTGCTTCATGGCCTGGGAGTGTTTTTGATCGCCTTTAACTTACTCTCGGTAGGGTGAATGCCTTGGCTATCAATCAGGTACCCCAGAAACTCAACACTGTCAGTACATAATTTACATTTGTTTTTTTTAACCCTAAAACCGGCTTCTTGGAATTTTTTTAGGACTGATTTTAAACGGTCTTGTAAAATTTTTTTTTGTAGGGGCTGCTATTAAAACATCATCAAAATAAGGGACCACGTCCTTAATTCCTTGCAATAACCTTTCCATAAGGCTTTGGAAGATCCCCGGGGCTACACTAACTCCGAATTGCAGCCGGGTACATTTAAAGGCACTGCAGTGCGTCACAATAGTTTGGGCCTGTGCCGTTTTTTCATCCACTGGTAATTGTTGATATGCTTAAGCTAAATCCAATTTAGCAAAAACTTTCCCACCCCCCAGGGAATGGAGGAGGTGCTGCACCACCGGAACTGGATATGCGTTCTGCTGCAGGGCGTGGTTCAAGGTGGCCCGGTAGTCCCCACAAATTCGGATTGACCTGTCTGGCTTGATGGGTGTTACAATAGGGGTTTCCCAAGGGGAGTGATCGATGGGCTTCAACACCCCCTGAGCTATCAGTTTGTCGAGTTGTTCGTCGATTTTCGGTTTTAAAGCGAACGGAACTCGACAGGGTTTCAAACAAATGGGAGCTATTTTTGGATCTAAGCTGAATGAGATTGGGGTCCCTTTGTACTCGCCTAAGCTGTCCGCAAAGACGTCCCCAAACTCAGATATAAGGTCTTCCTCCCAGTCACAGCCACCGACTCGGTTTACGCCGGCCACTTCAATGCCGAGTGGCGCGAACCATTGGAGGCCCAGTAGGCTAGGCCTATCTCTATCGATGACCGTTAAAGGTAAGTGCGCTGTGTGCTTCTTGAAGGAGACTCGGACTCGGCAGGACCTGACGACGGGGATTCGATTCCCCTGGTAGTCCTTGAGGATGAGGCATTGGAACCGTAGGTCTTGGCGTTGAATTGTGGGGATGAGTTGCTTGAGTGTCTTCCACGACACCATCGATAGGGACGATCCCGAGTCGACCTCCATGTGGCAAGGCTGGTTCTCGATGGCTACCGTGACTCGGATTTTCTTAGTGTCCAAGGTTGAGGCATAACCAATAGTGATAGTATGGTGAGCCTCTTCTCTCTGCAAAGCTCGCTTTCTGCAGGAGTGGTTTACTGGCTCTCGCCGTACAGGATGGTTTCCTGTCGATTGGCGATAGTTAGCCCCTTTTGAGGCCTGGCTGGGTCCTGGCAAGCTGCGGCAGACCCGTCCTATGTGAACTCGTTTCCCGCACTCATGGCAGAGTGCGTCGCGGAATTTGCATTCGGATCTGGCATGGTTGGCTCCACAACCAGTACAAGGGCGTAAGGGCTTCGGGTGAGGGTCCCGGTCGGACTGCAGTCGATGGACCCCCTCTTCGTCGCTGTCTGACGACGAAGAGAGGTCTTCGTGGTGCGTTGTCGCCAGCTGTCCTTCTGACTTGGATAAAATGTCGCTTGTCGGTGGGGGTACCGTAACACGGTTTTGGCATAGTTGTGCAGCCGACTTCTTGGTCGCCTCTGCTGCTGTGGCTTCGGCGATGGCGTCGGAAAGGCTGATGTCTCCTTTTGCCATCAGCTTGCTTTGCACGCCTGGTGCATCTAATCCCAGGACTAAGCGATCTCGTAGTGCCTCTTCTAAATCGGCAAATTCGCAGAGGCCTCCCAAATTTCGGAGGTCTGCTATGAAGTCGGCCACGCTTTCTCTCTTTCGCTGGTTCCTCTGGAAATACTCATGCTGTCTCACCAGCGTAGGCACAGTTGGGCATAGTGACCTCGCAGGAGAGGTTCGAGGTCATTCCAATCCATCGCCTTTGCTTCTCGGGGTTTGGCTAGTGCTTTAGCCATCTTAAATATAGTTGGACCGCAATGCGTTAGGGATACCACCTGTTTCTTTCCTGGTGTGGCATCCTTCAAATTGTTCATCTCTAGGAACATTTCGAAGTGATCCATGTCGGACTCCCAATCCTCTTGGGTTGGATCAAATGGAGCGGGTGATACGATGCCGCCGGACATGGTTCCGTTGTTGGCGTCGTCTGTCACGCGCTCAGTGTTCTTCGAAGTTTCGTTGGTTCAGATGTTCCCAAATCCCATCCTCATCGCCAGTGTTAAGTTTTGAGTATGGGCAACAAAGAATGGAGACAAGTTTCTGAACGGTGAACTTCAGCTCTTTATTTACATCGTGACTTGCTCAATAAAACAACAGTAACCCTCGCCTTATATAGGCAACCCTTGTAACGTTTTAACCAACAACAGGCTAGGAACGCTAGCTTTTATGACCAATAGGAACTCTCTGTTAAGGGCCAATCGGATTCCCCAGAACAGGCCAATCCGGTACGGCCGCTTAACAGCCAATCAGAAGTGCAGGGCCAGAACTCTGCACCTACTCCAAGCTCACACTTTATTACTTATATACATACACAACAGTATCCTAAAGTATAGAAATCCAAATTTCCTCTCTGCTTATCAAGAAAATAAGATGCTAGATGTTACTTAAATTCAAAGTACATAAATTCTATGTGCTATCAGGCATCTGAACTTGCAGTTCTTGTGGACTAATGACAAACTTGCAAAGCTTGTCATAATGACTCTACTTTTCTTCCTAAGATTTAGACTAAACACTAGTATGCATAGAATTGAAGTCACTACTTGTGATTTGTCTTAGATAAAATTGACTTTGTTTCTTTGTTTCTTGCCTTACAGTAGGTGTGTTGTCAGTGGTCTCCTTTCTTTTTCCTATTCAACTTGAGCAATCCAGAATTGCTAGCATATACCTTCTGAAAGTCATAAAATCCAGAATTGCTAGCATATACTTTCTGAAAGTCATAAACTCAGCTTTTTACTTGTCTTTAAGAAGCTTAAACATACTTTTGTTATTCAAAAACAAATAAACAAAAGAGATGGTTAGCAAACTTGGGAAAAAATAAATTCCTTTTCCTTTATAGGATATGAGATGCTGTCTTGAAATACTGTCTTGAAGTAGTGTAAGAAGAATAATGATGTCTTAATGATTGTTCTACTAGCAATTAATATGTTATCTACAGCCAATAGCTGTATTTACATTTAGTTGTAAGTCTTGCAGAATATAGTAAGCTAATTCTAAATATCATAATGTTCTATAATTATATATTATTACACTCCTTCCTGAGTGCTTTTATTTCACTTTGTGAAAAATTAAGTACTTTTATTTCACTTTGAAATATGCCTATTTGATGTTCAGGATTATGATAAACTGAGTACTTTAAATATAAATTAATGTATGATTCAAAGCCCCAGGAACAGTACTTGTAATCCAAAGTCTTGTTTTAGTTGATGCTGAATCATTGGCAGGAGTTACTGTTGACTTAGCAGTTTCAGTTCCTCCATTTGTTTCTACACACACATACACATACCCCAAATCTTTGAGAAAATGGGATGCATATATTATTACACCATTTTTCCAACTTGCTGAGAATTACATTTCCTAGGGCATGTCTATGTATGTTTTGCTCATCTCTTAGTAAAATATTTGCTTTGGCTCTCCTTAAGAGAAACTGTCACCCATCTGGCTATACACAGTTTGTGTCAATAATTACTTCAGCCATCACTCTCTGAATTACATTTGGAAACTAAATTTAGTAGATCAGATCACCAAGCCTTCATTTGTTTCTTAATTGTTTGATTGACATAATTATTAAGTGCTTTTGGTAGTAGACCACTTCCTAGGGAAAGGAGAGGAACAATTTACCTTGGAATCAGAAGTGCAGGTCCTTGGGGAGGACTCAATAGGTAGATAAAAATGCCAAATGGTGCCTGAACATCTGGCTGACTGTGCAATGAATCATAATAGTAATAGCATCTCATATTAGATTGATCATTACCTGGCTCAACAAAGACTGTGTTAGGTATTGGAGTTGCTGGACATCTGTTGACAATTGGTCTACAGAACTCAGGATTGTTAACTGGACAATTAGGGCCAGCAACTGCAGGACTATTGAAAGAAAAGCTGTTTACCCATCAGAAATAAATGCACTGAAGCTAGTACACCATGTAGGCTTACTGAGTATTTGAGAGTGAATTGTCCTACAAGAAAAACTGAATGAAGAATTAGAAAAGAGACATGGCAAATACACACACACACACACACACACACACTAATAATAATAATAATAACAGGCAAAACAGATAACAACAAAATGTGGCAATGGCTAGGAGCAGAAAAGTTGAAGAAAGAGACAAAGAGTTTAATTCTGTGGCTGGACAAGATCGAGCCTTAAGAACAAATGCATACAAAGACAGAAATAAGAAGATAGCAACAGACAGCTAATAACCACCTATGCAAAGAAGTTGAAGAAGCACTGGACCACCTAGTAAGTTGCTGCAAGAGGATTGCACAAAATGACTGTAAAGAATAGCATGTAAAATAGCAACAATGGTGCATTAAAATATCTGCAAGAAATACTATTTGGTAGCAATAGAAAATGAAGAAGTGCTCTGGGACTTTAGAATTCAAACAGACAAGCACCTGCCACACAACACTCCATACTTGATCATTGTAAACAAGAAAAACAAAAATGTCCAGATAGCAGATATGGTAGTGCCTGAAGACAGCAGAATATAAGAAAAAGAACTGGGAAAAAATGCACAAAATACTGTATAAAGACCCGCAAATAGAAGTAGAATGACTGTGACAAAAGAATGTAAAGATAGTGTGAATAGTGATAGGCACCTTGGGTGTAATCCAAAAATATTTAGAACACCGCTTTGAACACCATTGGCACTGACAAAATCACCATCAGTGAATTGCAAAAGGCAGGTTTATTTGCAACAGCTTACATTTGATTATACTTTTAACACCATCAAATAACATCTGCCTATCTCATCAAGCCTTGAGAAGAACTTGATGGTGCATAAAACTGCCACATCCAGTTTAGATATCTGGGTGATTGTGGAAGCCACCCTGATAAAGTATTAAATTTATAGCCTCCAAATCTATTAATTTGATTGGGAGATAAAAGCAAACCTTAGACAAAGTAGGAGTTAGCTTTAGTAGACTCCAGTTTATATATCTTATAATAAAACAAATAGATGGGACATAAATGCCTTTAATAAATAACTATTGCATGGGATTTTTCAGTTCAAATGTGTAATAGAAATTGGTGTTCTGCAGGCAGAATCTTTTTCCTGAATATACTGAAAACTTGCGTTTATGGCTGTCACCATTTTTACCTCATCACATTACAATGCTAGTGCATGTTTACATCTTTTTTTTTTTAAAAAAAACTATTTTGGTTTTTTTTAAACTCTTTTTTATTTTTTTAATCATTGAAATCAATGTCTCAGTAAATGTGTATGAGAAGGAAAGCAAACAAAAAACACAGCTCTTGGAATTCAATTCTGATTAGTTTATTGACCTCAGTGAAAGACAGATGGATAGCCAGACAGACAGTTTCATTGAGGAAAATATACTATTTTTTTTTAAAAAAAAGAATATTGTATGGCAGTTGGCGTTCTTTTTTCTAGTACTCACTGCACAATGTATTCACTCAGATTTCCTCTCACTAGGATTTTTAGCAGAATTCCTTAACATTTTTAGAACATGAACAAGCTAAAAGAATATTTGTCCTTTAAATGTTAGGTCTCTCACTTTAGCAAGTATAGATTTTCAAAGCAATCGATATAAATGTTTGAACATTATACATAATTAATCTAGTACAATATGTTAGCCTATCTATATAAATATTTTGTCATAGTTTTGGCCAATGTTAATGCTCTTTTTTAAAAATAAAAAGCTTAAGAATGAAAGTGAAGCCAGTAATAGAGATTGCTTTAAGACTTCACAATATAAATCCAGTTTTGACTATATTAAAATAACAGACAAATATAGGATAACCTTACTATGTAGGCAAAAATGCTTAAAATTGATGAACAAATGCTGCAAATATTAAAATTAAAGTAATTATAAGATTCAATTATCAAGATAGTCTGGAAATTATTATTTAATTATTATTCTACATTTGGAAATTGAGCAATAAATCCATGAAATTTGTAAGATAATGTAAAAGGAACAGACAGGCATGTATTAACAATGGCAATGGGTCCTTTCAAATATCTGTATATACAGTTCCAATACCATTATTATTATTAGCGCCTCGGTGGCGCAGTGGTTAGAGTGCACTACTGCAAATTACTCTTACTGCAATTTGGCAGATTGAATCCCACCAGGCTCAAGCTTGACTCAACCTTCCATCCTTCCGAGGTGGGTAAAATGAGGACCCACATTGTTGGGGAAAATATGTTGACTCTGTAAACCACTTCAAGAGGGCTGTAAAGCACTATAAAGTGGTATATAAGTCTAAGTGCTATTGCTATTATCATTAGCTATGTTAGAGATAGTTAATTCTGGCATTATTCTGGACAGCTACTGTGAAATCAGGCATATAGCTTCATTCTTTATTACTATTGATAGTGGTAGTCAGCTGAAATTTTTATAGTCTAACAAATTCACCTATAATTATTATATCCCTATCATAATAGGAACAAAAGAAACTACCATATGTCAAATTCCCTCAATGGTATATTCAGCATTCCAAATTGATGCTTTCCAGATTGTATCCTGTTTGGAGTCCTAAGAGCTATAGTTATTAGAATTGGTGGCTGGATAACTGATGGCAAGTTTCCAGGAGTCTGAAACAGGGATGTTTCTTAACACTACGATATATGTGGATACAAATAGATTCCTGTAGAAATCTCTATTTTTTTTCTTTTCTTCTAATGTGTCAAGGTCCAGGACTCAGATTTTGACTCCAAAGAAGCTGCTTCAGCTGAACCAGTAGAAGGTCAACCTTAGGAGATATCAAGCCAGGAGCCACCTTAGGCTCATTAAACATAGGCAGAACAGAACAGTTGGAACAGTCAGATAATGAGGTAGAGCCCCCAAGTCCTCAAACTTGGAAACTGGAGAGCAGAGCAGAGCAAAGACGCTCAGTGTGACTCCTTGCCAACAGAAGATAGCTGGCTGCAATCTGATTTAAGAGGCAATTCTGACACGTGTTTCAATGTTGGGAACAACAGTATGATTAATTGCTCTAGTGTGCTATTCCTATGAATTTCAACTCTGACCTTTCATTCTCTGAATGTTGGACTGCGTTTTGTCTTTTCTTTTGCAGGTTCCTTTTCAAAAATACCCAGACATGTTTCTTGCTTAAAATACTATGTTTTAATTTGCATTCCTTTCCTTGACTGCTATTTAAAGTATCTATTAAACCTTGAGTAAATTGCTAATCTCACCTGGTAAATGTACGTGTGTGAGTTTGAAACCTGGAACAAGACATTATGGGTAATTTGGGAGATGAAGATGAACCCCTTCTATGTCAGGTGTTTGGGAAAATGAACTGCCATATCATTGAAATTTTAAAAATTCACAGAGGAAGAAAAAGAACAATTAAAATATCTTGGGCTCTGGAACAACAGTATTCTATGTGCAAATCAAATGTATAGCCATTGTACTATTATAGTACTTAATGCTAACTTTGAAAAGTATTTTGGACAATTCTAGGCACTGAACCATCTCTTTCCCTATCTCTGTGAAAAGCCAATGAATTGTAGAGGTTAGTCTGAAACAATAAAGTACCCTCTACCAGAAGGACTCAAGGCAATATAGCATGGAAAAATATACTCCTGAAATGGAGCAGAAAAAGCATGTTCTGGGGTTACTTTGGCAATGAGTGGAGGATTAATAGAAGGCAACATTGTCTACTTCTGCCATCCAGAAATCATTGCCTCATCATTGTAGCAACCGAGCAGTATAGTTAAGCCTTAAATATCTTAGGCTTGTGATTAATATCAATACATCCAAGTCCTTATTTGGAACATTTGAACATTGATCTCTTCAAAAACAGTCTAAATCAATCAACTCTAGCTTTTAAATCTATCCTTCGAAGAACATAGATTTGAGGATACAGGAAATTACAAGCTGTATATCAAAAGCTGGTATTTGATGCATCTCTCTTCCCAAGCAATATGATGAAGAGGCCAAATGGAAACGGAAATGGAAATAGGTTTTTTTTTAATTCTAACAATGGAAACTTCTAATCATGGAACAATCAATGTTTTATTTTTGAGAAAGATGTCAAAGGAATCTTCCAGAGTCTGCTCTAGTTTTCTTTTCAATGCAGTCTATGGGCAATACAATTGTGGGCACAAAGACTTACAGTATCAATGTGCCTAAATTTGAATTGCACTTTCTCAGGGGTTTTATTATCCTGTGAAAATAGTTTCACTTTTTCTCTTATTCAAAAAGTGATACTGCTGTTGCTGTTATTTTCTTATGTCTATATTTATTCTAAAACTTGCCTATGTCTGCCACTTTCTAATCTGATGATGTCCTCCATAACCAGTGGTAGGGTTCAGCCTGTTCGCACCACTTTTGGAGAACCAGTTGTTAACTTTCTGAGCAGTTTGGTGAACTGGTTGTTGGAAGAAATCTTTAGGGCAGAGAAACGGTTATTAAATTATTTGAATCCCATCACTGCCCATAACTCCTCCCATAGGAGTTATTTCATGATTTCTTCCTAGAACTGTAGAAAGCTAGAAAAGTTTTAGTGCAAATAAATTTCTCTCATGGCCAGCCTAAACCTACTTCCATGCCATTTCCTTTTACCAGTTGCAGTTCTGCCTTCTAGACTAATAGAAAATAATCATGATCCAACTTTTACTGGCAGCCTTCTAAATATTCAAACACTGATATCATAGCTCTATTGAATTTTCTTTTCAGCAGTAAAGGCACACTTAGATGGGCTAAACTTTTTTCAGGACTTGAATGTAAGTATCTTGACTATTCCTTGTATTTCTCTGAAACTTTTCCAGTTTAATAAAGTTTTTTTAAAAAAATGTGATGCCCAGAATTAGAGATAGAAATCAGGATTCTATTTTGCGTGATTAAGTTATGGAGGGTTTTAAACTGGCCCACACCTTTCTTTCCCCAGCTTCTATACATTCAGCAAGTCAGCATCTGAAGAAGAGTTATAACTTTCCTGTGTTTGGACAAATGCAAATATAATTTGGTTGAATAAATGGAAAATGCATGGAAAAACTGAAAGGCAGAGAAAGTTGGAACCATGGCTTATTCTTTATCCAATCTGAAATCTTTGAAATCAACTACATTCCTAAATGGGTGAATGAAGGTCAACACAACTGTTATTATTAATTTTTCTTGCAGTCGGATCCCACCATCTTCCCTTTTTATGCAGCTGCTAAGAAGAAGGGATCAGCCAATGCAAGGTACAACTTCTGTAGAAAGCTAATTAACGTGATGTTTCCAAAGGTAGAAACAGTCTTAAAACATCAGAAGCATTGGTGTTCATCTCACAGTATTTCTGAAGTTCTTCTGAAATTCTTTTTAGCCTTTAGAAATATTGCATGGGCTGGCACTTGTTTTGCATTGTTCTGAAGCTCTTCCTATCTTCTGAATTATTGTTAAAGACACATGCATTGCTTCCATTAAAAGTTCCCCATCTTATAAATGCCAGACTTCTATATTTTAATCTCTGTTGAATTGCATCCACAATTTTAGCCCAAGGCTCACATTATCAGATTTCTCCTGCGAGTCCCTTGGACTGCAAGGTGATCAAATCAGTCAGTCCTAGGGGAAATCAACCCTGACTTCTCTTTAGAAGGCCAGATCCTGAAGATAAAACTCAAATACTTCAGCCACCTAATGAGAAGGAAGGACTGGAGAAGAGCTTAATGCTGGGAATGGTTAAGGGCAAAAGAAGAAAGGGACGACAGAGAATGAGATGGCTGGATGGAGTCACTGAAGCAGTAGGCATGAGCCTAAATGGGCTCCGGATGATGGTAGAGGACAGAAAGGCATGGAGGGACATTGTCCTTGGGGTCGTGATGGTCAGATATGACTTTGCAACTAACAACAACAATATGTCTTCACCTTTTAATATAACTGAAAAATATTGTTACCTTCTTTTAATAGCTTGTCCTAAAAGTGATGCTAATTTTGCCAGTCTGAGGTGCCAACATATTCTTTAATCAGATGCTCTGTATATTTGAAATTATTGCAAATATAAGTATGTGTTTTTCATAACAGCTAGTCCTGAGTTTGAAAAATTGTCCCCAATTGAAGTCCTTATTATTCTATCTAACACTTCAAACAAGCTTGCTACCAATTCATCTTAACTTAACTTAGAGTAGGGGTTTCTAAGACTCTAAGGCAGGGGTGTCAAACTTGTGTCATTACAGCGGCATCACGTGACATATTGGGACTTTTTTCCCCTTCGCTAAATTGGGTGGGGGTGGGGCCAGCATGTGACGCATCCAGCCTGCGGCCTGTGAGTTTGACACCTCTGCTCTAAAGGGTGTTTCTTCCTGCCTCTAATTCATGAATACTCTTTCCCTCACTTTAAAGCTTGCCTCTTTTCCCCTTTATTCGAGTAAACTTTTTCTCTTATTAATTTTCTAATTATTTTTTTATTTCCTATCAGTGCATTAAAGTCAGCAAGTTCTGGAAATAAGTCATCTAAGTCCTTCTCTATTTCAATTTGTGCCTAACATAATCAAAGCAAAACTGTTTTGAGGTTCTTCTCAAACTGTTACATTCCCAGGTAGAAGAGTTCTCCTCTTCCTTCTCTAAATCAAGTTGACATTCTATCATATCTATCATATCCCTTCAAGGTTACCTCTGTATGCTAATCAATTAGGTTTTTCTCCTAATTATTGTTTTTAGAGTTGGTCTCTCCAGATCAAGCCTGTCTGCATCAAGTGAAGTCTCTGGGTCTCCTCCAGCCTCTGGGTTTGTTTTACTCAGACTTCATATCTTGTATTCATTTGTCCCAAATTCTTATTTTGTTTATTCCTCTTATCTCCTTGGAGATAAGCCTTCTCATTTCCAGTTTTGGTTTCCTGGTAGACTCCATACTGCCTGGTAAGTGTGTATAACACCATTTAAGATGGATGGCTATTTAAATTCTATTAAGAAATAAAAATGAATAAAGAACTCCATTAGTTCAACATGTGATCGCTTACTCTTATTTTACCTTTACATTGGAAGCATCTTCATTGCTTCCTGATAATTACAGCTCCTAAGCATCACAATTCTAGTACCCAAGTCATTTCCTTGTTTCTTGTGGCCAATTACTACTAATTTTATTCATTATCCTAACTTTATTGCAACTCGTTAGATTACATTCATGAAAGATTATTAAATAAAATCCAAGAAACTGCAGATTTTAAGAATCAGCATTAGTCATTCCATTCAGTGTTTTATGCCATAGAGGTGTTATGACTGAAAAGCTACTTCAGTGAAATCTGTGGTCAAAAGGAGCTATTATTTAATCCAATTGTTTTAGATTGCTCAGGGAGAAAATGACTCCCCCCACCCCCCAAAAAATTGAATCTACTGCTGCCAGATTTTGCCAACACAATAGTAATTCTCTTCTCACCACTCTTATTGCTCCATCTTATCAATTACAGTGAAGATATTTGCTGTTTTTAATAGAAAATCTAATTTGTAATGCTTATTGATTAAAGGAAACAATTTTTTGCAGACACTCTTTCAGTGGAAACAGTTCCTCTCTTTCACTTCTCTGTTGGTCACATGAAAAAGTCAGCACTGGGTTATTCTGTACAGTCATGAATAAAAGGCAGTCAAAAACTCTTATAGGAATGTAAATTGCTCATGACATATATTCTTTATAGTTGTAATTGCAATCAAATAAAATTATTTTTATAATGATGATAATTATACTCTATAGAAGAAAACAAAAAATCAAGATTCAGAAATTTGGCTAGCTCCAAATTTAAAACTGAAACAACTGTAAAAGTCTGACTCACAGAGGAACATAATACAGAAGACTGATGATGGCAGATGAGATTCTCCCGAAATGCTGCTACAACTTTAAAAGCATAACTATGACGTGGGAAAATACCTGAACAAAGCTTAATACCATACATATATGCATATATGCATATATACATATATACATGTTGTGACTCAGAGGTTTGAACCTGCTCTGTCAGAAGACATAGGCTCGAGTGATGAGGAAGATCTGGCATTAAGGTTTGAGCCTGCCTTGTTGAGTGACATCAATGGGAGTCAGGAGGAAGAGGAGGACTTGGCATTGGGGTTTGAACCTGCTTTGCTGGAAGTTTCGGAATCCTCATCCTCTCCAGGACCTTCCTCATTAGTTATGCCTCAGGTATCGGCAGATAAGCAGGAGAACGTGCCGGAGTCCTTGGATGAAGATCAAACTGAAGAATGTTGGTTTGATGCAAGGAACAGACGTAAGCAGAAACGTCAAGTACAAACTGGAAGGAGACGTTGAATCAGGGACTGAGGAGACTGACACGCCCCTCAGTGAATATAAGGAGTTGTGTTAGCTTTGAATCCCCGTTCGGATCAAACTTGTTAATTTGCGTCTGCAGTTTGGACAAAGTAATTCTGTTTGCCATTTGTCTCTGATTTATAGTTCTGCTCATTATCAGAATTTGCAGACAGCTTCTGGGAAAACTGCCAACAATGAATTCAGCCAAAGGAAAGTTAACTCTGTTGTTCCTGATATTGTCTGTTCGTGTTTTTTCCTTTGGACATTTGGACTCTCACCTCGTGGCCACAGGTGAAACAGAACATTTCAGGCTGTCCAGAGAATTTATCCAGCACAGCTACTGGGCATTTCCTATGGGGAGGGGCAGGAGAAGCAGCCGGAGCTTGCATCAGCATAAGATGGTTAACCAGCTGGGTGACTTGGTGCTGCAAACCTGGTTATCTTGTAGCAGTTGATTTATCTGCTGCTGCTCTAGCTGTTTTTGTTCCATCTTAGTCAGAAGATGGTGCTAGGGGTTCGGGTCAAAAATGTTCAGATGAACACTATACAGAAGCCTGATGATGGCAGATGAGATTTTGCCAAAACGTTGCTACAACTTTAAAAGCACAACTACAATGATGTGGGAAAATATTCGAACAAAGCTGAAAGCTATATGCATACATACATACATACATACATACATACATACATACATACATACATATACACTGCTCAAAAATATAAAGGGAACAATTAAACAACACAATGTAACTCCAAGTCAATCACACTTCTGTGAAATCAAACTGTCCACTTAGGTAGCAACACTGATTGACAATCAATTCCACATGCTGTTGTAAAAATGGAATAGACAACAGGTGGAAAGCATAGGCAGTTAGCAAGACATCCCCAATAAAGGAGTGGTTCTGCAGGTGGTGACCACAGACCACTTCTCAGTTCCTATGCTTTCTGGCTGATGGTTTGGTCACTTTTGAATGCTGTCAGTGCTTTCACTCTAGCGGTAGCATGAGACAGAGTCTACAATCCACACAAGTGGCTCAGGTCGTACAGCTCATCCAGTATGGCACATCAAGACAAAAAGGTTTGCTGTGTCTGTCAGCGTAGTGTCCAGAGCATGGAGGCACTACCAGGAGACAGGCCAGTACATCAGGAGATGTGGAAGAGGCCGTAGGAGGGCAACAACCCAGCATCAGGACCATTACCTCCACCTTGTGCAAGGTGGACAGGAGGGACAGGAAGAGCACTGCCAGAGACCTTCAAAATGACCTCCAGCGGGCCACAAATGTGCATGTGGCTTTTCAAACGGGCAGGAACAGACTCCATGAGGGTGGTATGAGGGCCCAATGTCCACAGGAGGGGGTTGTGCTTACAGCCCAACACCATGCAGGACGTTTGTCATTTGCCAGAGAACACCAAGATTGGCAAATTCACCACTGATGCCCTGTGCTCTTCACAGATGAAAGCAGGTTCACACTGAGCACATGTGACAGACGTGACAAAGTCTGGAGATGCTGTGGAGAACATTCTGCTGCTTGCAACATCCTCCAGCATGACCGGTTTGGCAATGGGTCAGTAATGGTATGGTATGGTATTTCTTTAGGGGGTCGCACAGCCCTTCATGTGCTTGCCAGAGGTAGCCTGACTGCCATTAGGTACCGAGATGAGATCGTCAGACCCTTGTGAGACCATATGCTGGTATGGTTGGGTTCTTCCTAATGCACGACAATGCTAGACCTCATGTGGTTGGAGTGTGTCAGCAGTTCCTGCAAGATGAAGGCATTGATGCTATGGACTGGCCTGCCATTCCCCAGACCTGAATCCAATTGAGCACATCTGGGACAGCATGTCTCGCTCCATCCAACCAACACCACATTGCACCACAGACTGTCCAGGAGTTGGGGTATGCTTTAGTCCAGATGTGGGAGGAGATCCCTCAGGACACCATCCGCCATCTCATCAGGAGCATGTCCAGGCATTGTAGGGAGGTCATACAGGTTCGTGGAGGCTACACACACTACTGAGCCTCGTTTTGACTTGTTTTAAGGACATTACATCAAAGTTGGATCAGCCTGTAGTGTTTTTTTCCACTTTAATTTTGACTGTAACTCCAAATCCAGACCTCCATGGGTTGCTAAATTTGATTTCTATTGATAATTTTTGTGTGATTTTGTTGTCAGCACATTCAACTATGTAATGAACATAGTATTTAATGAGACTATTTCATTCATTCAGATCTAGGATGTCTTATTTTTGTGTTCCTGTTTGGGTCTTTTCCGGTATAAGATTAAGAATATCTTGGTGATTTTTCAGCGAGGTCCCACTTGCCATCTTCAGGCTGGTGCTTGAGCTCACTCCTCAGGCAGCACTGCAAAGCATGGCCTCCTGTTTCCCAACCCAGTATTTTAATGTTTACATCAAATTAGTTCTCTCAATGTAATCATTATTGTTATTATTAAAATGTTATTTTTAAAATAGTTTTCAAGTTACACTTGTTTTTATTCACTTTAGTTATTAGGTTAAATTACAAAGTGATTTTAAATAAATAATGAACTGATGTAGTATTTTTTTAAATTGACTTTTAACTGTAGACCTGAATTAAGTTTATGACCTGAAATTTGAGAGCAAAACAATTTTACTTAGATCACCTGAAGATTTGATTTGTAATATTTGTCCATATGCTCTAATGGAAAAATATCAGAATGTCCTGAAGTTGCTTCAATTTTGGTAAGAAGGAAACAAAAATAGCAGGAATGGGAGACTTAAAAGCATTGCAGCTGAATATCTTCAAATGTTCAGCACTATTTTTGAAATATCGCTTTCATATTTCTTTAAGCCAAAGATAAGGAAAGGATAGCACAGGGGTTCCAAATAGTTCAGTAAACTGTCTAGATTTACTGAACTAATCCAGTAAGTGTCTCATCCCAGATTAAAAGTAAGAACTTCTCCAAAATTGTTTACTTTTAAAATTTTGAGATTCTGTACTTGGCATGACACTGAAGAATAATTGTTTCCTTGCGTTTGTGGAATAGTGTACTTTGCTGCATCTGAGCATTGGATTTGGTGGTTGCAAAAAGGTTAGGATAGGTCCATCTGGGGAGAGACTCCTAATCACTAGCTTTTTGGGTGGTGGAGAGAGGGGGCTTCACTGTTTTCAGCCAGGCCTCTATAGAATATCTAATGATAATATTCTGTTGGACTTATAAAAAGGCCAGAAATTTCTGCGTTCAAATATACATAATGATGCAAAGGATTTTAAAAATCAGCATTTGATTGAAACCAGAAATTTTCTTGCTGAGATTAATGAATAGTCAATTAGAAAAGAGACATGGGAGAATATTTCTATATAGGATTATATGACAAATTATTATGTACACAAAAATGGAAAGACTCTGAAACATTCAAAATGAAGGAATGGTTGGTAAAGATGACCAAGCTATTAGAAATGGCAAAATTAACTTGTTCGATTAAAGAAAGATCAACAATTATATTGATCAATGACTGGAAACCTTACAGACATTTTGTTAGGAAAAAGTGAGAAAAATGACATTGTGGTCTATGATTCCGTAGATTACAAAGTGTAGTTTTTTTGGGGGGGAATATGTTGTAACCCTTGAGAGAGATAAAATTAAAAGGCAGTTATAATTGCCCTCAAAAAGATTGGAAGTTGCTTCTCTCTCTCTCTCTCTCTCTCATTATTTTCTGTTTCTTTTCCAATATTTGTATTGTTATCATTAAAATTTATTCAATAAAATTATATTTTAAAAAAATGAAAATCTATTAATTTGTTTGTATTGGCTCTTGTAGCTTGGCTAATGGTGAACATTAGATTTTTAAGGGGTATCAGGATGTTCAATACAGCTTGAGTCATCCTGAGGAGAACACAACTGTAGCCAAATATGAGAAAGTGTGGCTTGGTAGCAATATTCTATTAATTATTAATTAGCAAAACAGCAGAAGCAGGCTTTCACAGTGAGATATAATACATAGAAGAGAGGCAGGGAATAGAGAAAGAAAAAGGAATCAAACAAATGAGTTCACAGCCTTCTTTACCTTAAAAACAGAAGAGGTGTGAGCAAATGCTGTGCGTGTGTTTGTTTGGCACTAATTCATCGACTAATTAGAGAGTTAAATGTATCTCATCCTTGCAGGATTTAAAATAATTTCTATATTGGTCAGTCCTGAGTCGACATCAGAATCTTGAGAGTTGAATGGACTTGGCAGGATCAACCCCCAATGTTCATTATTCCATAACTATAAAAGAGAATCAAGTTAAGGCTTACCCATTAAAGAAAAAAAAATCACTCTTACATCTCCAAAGCATTCTAACAGACAGAGAGTTTAATAGGCTGTATACTCATGGAGAACCCATCATATCATTCAACACTCTCCATAATTTCCCAGTATAGAAGTGAGATTTCAATACCATCTATTCATTGTCAGAGACAGCAGAAAAGCAATGTGTTTAGCAAGATATGAAGTACTTTGAAGTACCTTGATTCTGTTCATTGCTTCAGAACTGAACTCTATTTTGATTAGTGAATTTTCTTTGATGGGGTTGATTTGACTGAAGCATTCTCAAACTGCACCATCCCTTTGAAGATTTGCATAGTTTATATAATCTTGTTTGAGTTTGCACATGGATGAAACTGTATGTATAATTCTTTCTTGTAAATTTAAATTTCTCAGTTTGTTTTCTTTTGATAACCATTCCTCTTTTGTTGAACTTATCAATGTTGTACATCATCCTGTGCTTATAAGCAAAATTACACTTTGCGATTCATTAGGTAGCATCTTAGTACCATTTCAGTGAATTTAGGGCCAAAACATGCTTCATAAAGCAAAATCTGCAATTGGCCCAAATTTACTCTATAATCAATTTTCAAATTACATTTTGCCTCACAGCTTTTTCTCTCTACCTAATTGAAGTTAGACTTTTTCATGATTATGGGAACCTTTCCCCTTGAAAATGAATCTTGTTGGCATTATAAAGACCTGGTCTTTAGCCCTTTTCTTCAGCTTACTGGTTGCATAAGATTTCCAGAACTTATTCCTCTCGGAGGTTTCTCATGAGTATTAAGCACTTGACTTGAGGGCTTCTCTAGCTTGTTGGCTTTCCCTCTCTTGCTTTATTCCATTTCCATTTCAAATAGAATAAATTGATGATTAGTTCACTTGTTAAAACAGCAGCAAGAATTAACAGCAGCAAAATCAAGATCAATTCCGGCGAGAAGATCAACTTCCGGCAAAGCAACAAAGCCATGCGGATGAGCGGCAGCTCCGTGAAGTCCCGCTGATTTCTTCAAGCCCTGAGGCTCTTAGGAGCTGAAAGTCACCCTGGATGAGTGGTAAAGGCAGAGGGATGCTTTGGTGGTCGTGAGGAGAGAAGAGTCTCCTCGACTGACCCGAAGAAAACCCCTCCATCCGCACTAAAAAGAGAACCACCAGCATGGCTGAATCAAAGCCAGGAAGGAAGCTGAGATGGAAGTGAAAAAGAAAGGAAAGATCTTGTAACAGAATGCTTAGTCTCGGTAAGAATCATTCCAATTTCTGCAGTGGAATTTTCCTTGGAAAGTGAGACTCAGAGGAGGAAATTAGCTGCAATTAATGATCGGGAGTGACTGTCAGATTTAGTAAAGAAAAAAAAAAAGATATTGCAGCTAGAAGTAACTTTAAAAGTAAAGGACAGATTGGATTGGTTAACCCAAATTTCTGGACTGTATTTTTACTACGACTCAACTTGAAGAACTTTGAAAAACTATTGGAAAACAATCCTTTTCAGAGACATATTGATTGTAGTTAAAGTGTTTTAATTCAGAGAGTTTGGTTCTCCTTCAATAATCCAGCGTGCTTTTGAACATCCTGTTACAGCTTATTGTTTACAGTGTAATAGCAGCAGCCATCAGAGCAATAATTACCTCCCACCCAGTAAATAACAGCTACTAGTAAAACAATTAACCCTTTCCTTGCAGACTCTCAATACTATCATTACTATAATCAAACACTGATTAATTCATTACCTCAAAACTTACAACTTTTCTACCTCATTACCCATATCAATGATTAGATAATCAATTTCTATAAAATAATTTATTAATGGTTTAATTGATTTATTGTTTTAATTGATTAGTTTAGAGTGTTTAGTGCAAATGGTGTGATTACTGATTAGTTTAAAAGATCAAGATTCATGTAATTTAATTGATTAGTAAAATTAGTAATTTAGTGAATTTAATTGAACAGTGTGATTAATGGTTAGTGTAATTAATTGATTAGCAATTAGTGTAATTAATTGATTAGCAATTAGTGTAATTAATTGATTAGGCTGATTGTTGCTTAGCAAAATTATTTGACTAGAGAGATTATTGCAATTGATTGATTGGTGTGATATTGGCTATATTGATTACCCAAAACTGTTTCATTAAATAATTTAATCAACATACCATCTTAACAAACCTACCATGCCAAGAAAAAAATCCAATGCCAAACTACAACCTAAAGAGAAAGTAATCCTCACCAATGAACCACAAGACTCCTGCACATGCTTTAAATGCTATAAAACTCTAAAGGATAATGAAAATTCCATCAATTGTTCACTATGTAACAAATATGCTCATCATGACTGCTTGGGATTACCCGAGCAAATGATTCAATACCTAGAATCATCCAATGAGTTTCCATATCTCTGAAAATCATGCAGACCCAAACTGGATCTGTTTTGAAAGAGTTGATACCATAGAAACATGAATAACATCCCTTGACACCATAGTAGCATCCCTGGATGCTTTAAAAGAAAAAATATCCAACTTTGAAAAAAAAGACACAACACAAAAACCTGAACATGCAATAGCTACAACCCACATTTCTACCCAACAACCACAACTCAATCCACAACCCAATTCACAAAAAAACATAAATCAGACAAATAATGATATCCCAATCTTATTTGGTCTAGAGGACATCAATGACAATGATGACATCACAACTGTCCGAAACATCATCAGTGATTATCAAGCATCAACCATCTCCCCTGATGAAATACTTGACATTTCCCACATTGGCCAAGAGCTCAAAAACAGAGATGGCTCTGTGGCCCCATGCTTCTGCACGGTCCTTTGCAAAAATGAATTAAGCAAACATAAATTCATTTATACTATAAATTCACTTGCCAAAAGCAACACCAACCATAAGAACCTCCATTCTCGACCTGACCTAACGATATTACAACATGCCTGCTCCCATGTACTCCGCACAAAAAATGTCTAGACAATGGAGAGAAGGACCTGTACATTGACTACTGTGCTGACTGTATCAAAAGTAAGTCACACAACCTGCAACTCAGCTTTAACCTTCAACCACAACCCTACCTCAACCAATCCACCATCACCCAAGACTAGGCATGCACGCCCCTAACTACCTCAATTCCAACTACTGCTGGCCTTAAATGCAAGCTACTCAACGCAAGAAGCCTTGTGAATAAAATACCTGAATTTCTCCTCTTACTAAATATGGCTAAATTTGACATCATATTTGTCTGTGAAACATGGCTCAATGCATCTCTCCCTGACTCCATTACCACAGTAAGAGACTATCATGTTTATCGATCAGATCATGAAATTCGTAGAGGAGGTGGTGTTGCTATCTTTTATAAAAAAACCCTTACATCTAAAAAACATCCAAGTTACCCAGGAGCTTGCTTTTCCTGAGACCATCATCTGTGAACTATCCTTAAGTATCACATTTTGTTTCTTACTATGTTACAGAGCACCTGATTATGACATCGAACATGTAAACAAGCTAAATTCACTACTAACATGGGCAATATCCTGCCCACATGCTTTTATCTTTCTTGGTGACTTCAATCTACCTCATATTAACTGGACCCTAAACAAATGTACAACTGAACCCATACATGCAACCTTCTACAATGGTGTAATAAATCTGGGACTGGAACAACTAGTAACCAACAATACTAGACTTAACAACTGCCTCGATCTCATCTTCTGCAATAGTTTGAAATCAATTTACAGAATACAAACTAAAGAACCCTTTTCCAACAGTGACCACAATATGATTGACTTTTGTCTCAACATACGCCTACACAAAAATCATCACAATGATGTAATCCCCAATTATAACTTCAAGAAAGGCAACTATGATCTTATAGACAATGATCTCTCATCCCTTGATTGGCAATCTCTATTCACTGGATGCAATACTGTTTTTTTTTTTTTTTAAAAAAAAACAATTTTATTAGTTTTTAAAAACAAATAAACAAACAAAACATAAAAACATCCAGCTTTTTTTCATAAATATACAAACAGTGTGTCGGTTGGGGTTTACCAGTTTTTGTGCATTCATTTCGTAGTCTCAATTATAGTTACATTACATATTAACTTATATTATCAATCAAAAATTATATACCCTAGTATCACTATCAAACAATCATTTGACTATGATTTTGTTCATTCATACTTTATGAGATAACTATAATTTACTTAATTTATTTTATAACAAATCATATACTCATACCAAATCTATCCTAAAGGCATTTTAAAAATGTGATATTAAATAAGAAAGAGAGAAAAAATATCTCTTTATATATTCATTATTATCTAAAATTCTAAATATTCTATTATTGTATTTTATCATCCAACCATTGATAGAAAAGGTTTTTTCTAAATTTTATAAAATTGTTTATCCTCTTGTTCTCTAATTTCAAATGTCAATCTACTCATTTCAGCACATTCCAATATTTTCTTAATAATTTCTTCCTGCAATGGTATTTTCTCATTTTTCCAGTTTTTAGCAAATACAATCCTAGCCACTGTTAATACATTTACAATCAGGTATTTCAAATCTTTGTTATATGTATCAGGTAAGATTCCCAATAAAAAGATCTCCAGTTTCAAATCTATACATTTCTTTGTCATTTTTTCCAACCACGTGCGAATTTTACTCCAGTATTTTCTAGCATCTTTGCAAGTCCACCACATAAGGTAATATGAGCCAGGTATCTGATGACATTTCCAGCATTTTTCAGATTTATTCTTGAACATTCTTGCTATTCTTGTCGGGGGAAAGTGCCACCTGTAAAACATCTTATACAAATTTTCTTTATATGCTGTTGACATAGTCATTTTATAATTTTGAGACCACAATTTCTCTAAATCAATTACATATCCAAAATTCTTCCCCCAAGCAATCATAGTTTCTTTGACTTGTTCTTCTTCTAATTTAATTTCCAGTAAATAACCATATAATTTTTTAATCACCTTTTCATCAGTACCTGTCAAGATCTTATCTAAACCAGTCAATTTATCATAAAATCCCTCTGTTTTAAAATCTTCATCATACCTTGAATGTATTTGCGCATATGAAAACCAATTCATCTTTATACTTGCTCCTCTAAATTTTGTATCGATTTAAGTTCATCCTTTTCATCCAATAGTTCCCCGTATCTAACTGTTTGTTCCTTCTTATAAATTATAGGATAGGAAAATGCTTCAATGGTCGATAACCAAACTGGAATTTTCAAATAACATTGTCTTTTGATCTTCTCCCAATTTAACCACAAAGACTCCCGTATATAATGTCTTCTAAAGTAACCCTGCATTTTAGTTCCCTTATACCATAGAAAGGCATGCCAGCCCAACAACAAATCATGGCCTTCTAATGTCAACAATCTAGTCTTTCTTAGTGTTATCCATTCCTTGGCCCACATCAAATTTGCAGCTTGATAGTACAACTCCCAATCAGGCAAACCAAAACCTACTCTAATTCTGGCATCTTGTACAAGTTTTAACTTAATTCTTGCTTTCTTACCTTGCCATATGTACTTCAACACAATTTTATTTAACTCTTCAAAATAGTCTTTTCCAAGCCTGATTGGTATTGTTTGAAACAAGTATAAGATTCTGGGTAGGATATTCATCTTGATTGTTGAGATTTTCCCTATTAGTGATAGTTGTAGATTTTTCCATTTCTTCAAGTCTAACGCTATCTGTTGTTTAAGTTTAATATAATTGTTCTCTTTTAATGTACTGCATCTTGGTGTCAAGTATATCCTCAAATACTTGACCTTGTTGGTGACTTGAATTTTCCATAAGTCTGCCAGTTCTTCTCTTTGTCTTAGTAACATATTCTTTGTCAAAATCTTTGTTTTTATCTTTATTTATTTTCAAACCAGCCATCCCACCATATGTCTCTATCTTTTCCAATAATTTTGGAGCTGTTTCTAAAGGGTCTTCCAAGACAAAGGCCAGGTCATCTGCAAAGGCTTGCAATTTAAATTCTTCCTTTTTAATTTTCATCCATTTATGCTTTTATCATCTCTAATATTTCTTTTTTTTTAAAAAAAGTTTTTATTAATTTTCTACAAACAAACAAGACAAACAAAACATAAAAACATCAACCTTATATGTACATCCAGTGTGTCAGTTGGTTCATCATTTTTGTGCATTCATTCTGTAGTCTCAATTACAATTATGTTACATAACAACTCATATTGTCACTCCAAACTTATATATCCTAATATCACTAAAAAAAGAAGTTTTTGACTATATTTTTAATCATTCATGCTTAATGAGCTAACAATACTTTAAACCAGTTTACTCTATAACAAATCATCTAGTCATATCAAATCAATCCTAAAAAATCCTTTATAAATATAATAGCAAATAGCAAAATAATAGCAAAATAAAGATATTCCTTACTATCTAGCATTCTAAATATTCTATTATCGTATTTTATCATCTAGCCATTTATAAAAAAGATCCCAAATTTCATAAAATTGTTTATCCTCTTGCTCTCTAATTTCAAATGTCAATCTGCTCATCTCAGCACATTCCAATATTTTCTTAATAATTTCTTCCTGTAATGGTATTTTCTCGTTCTTCCAATTTTTAGCAAATACAATCCTGGCCGCTGTTAATACATTTACAATCAGGTATTTCAAATCTTTACTATATATATCAGGTAAAATTCCCAATAAGAAGATCTCTGGTTTCAAATCTATATGTTTCTTTGTCATTTTTTCCAACCACATGCGAATTATAGTCCAATATTTTCTAGCATCCTCACAAGTCCACCACATATGGTAATACGAGCCGGGTATCTGATGACATTTCCAGCATTTTTCAGATTTGTTCTTAAACATTCTTGCTATTCTTGTCGGAGGAAAGTGCCACCTGTAAAACATCTTATACAAGTTTTCTTTATATGCTGTTGACATTGTCATTTTATAATTTTGAGACCACAATTTCTGCCATTTCTCTAAATCAATCCCATATCCAAAATTCTTCCCCCAAACAATCATAGTTTCTTTGACTAGTTCTTCCTCTAATTTCATTCCCAGTAAATAACCATATAGTTTTTTAATCACCTTCTCATCAGTACCCATCAAAATCTTATCTAAATCAGTCTGTTTATCATAAAATCCCTCCGTTTTAGAATCTTCATCATACCTTGAGTGTATTTGTGCATATGAAAACCAATTCATCCTTATACCTTGTTCCTCTAAGTTTTGGATCGATTTAAGTTCACCCTTTTCATCCAAAAGTTCCCCATATCTAACTGTTTGTTCCTTCTTGTAGATTATAGGATAGGAAAATGCTTCAATGGTCGATAACCAAACTGGAATTTTCAAATAACATTGTCTTTTGATCTTCTCCCAATTTAACCACAAAGACTCCCGTACATAATGTCTTCTAAAATAACCCTGTGTTTTAGTTCCCTTATACCATAAAAAAGCATGCCAACCCAACAGCAAGTCATGCCCTTCTAATGTCAACAACCTATGTTTCCTTAATGTTATCCATTCTTTGACCCACATCAAACTTGCAGCTTGATAATACAATTCCCAATTAGGCAGACCAAAACCTCCTCTAATTCTAGCATCTTGCAAAAGCTTTAGCTTTATTCTCGCTTTTTTACCTTGCCATATAAACTTCAACATAATTTTATTTAAATCTTCAAAATAGTCTTTTCCAAGCCTAATTGGTATTGTTTGAAACAAAAATAAAATTCTAGGTAAGATATTCATCTTAATTGTTGAAATTCTTCCTATTAATGACAATTGCAAGTTTTCCCACTTCTTCAAATCTGTAGTTATCTGTTGTTTAAGTTTAATATAATTATTCTCCTTTAATGTGCTACATCTTGTTGTCAAATATATCCCCAGATACTTAACCTTATTTGTAACTTGAATTTTCAAAAGATCTGCCAATTCTTCTCTCTGTCTCAATAGCATATTCTTTGTCAAAATCTTTGTTTTGTCTTTATTTATTTTCAAACCAGCCACCTCTCCATATGCCTCTATCCTTTCCAGTAACTTTGGAGCTGTTTCTAGCGGATCTTCCAAAATAAAAGCTAAGTCATCAGCAAAAGCTTGTAGCTTAAATTCTTCCTTCTTAATTTTCATTCCTTTTATGCTTTTATCATCCCTAATATTTCTATTCAACACTTCCAAGGTCAACACAAATAGCAAAGGAGATAGGGGGCATCCTTGTCTTGTGCCTTTCCTTATATTAATAAAATCTGTAAGTTCCCCCTCCATCATTACCCTTGCTGTCTGTTTATTATATATAGCTTCTATTGCTTGAATAAATTTTTTAGCGAAACCCATCTGCTCCAATAATAATAACATAAATCTCCAGTTCACGTTGTCAAATGCTTTTTGAGCATCTAGGAATATCAAAGCCATTTGCTTTTCAGGATGAGCCTCATAGTATTCCAAAGTGTCCAAGATTACTCTCATATTGTCTCTAATTTGTCTCTTTGGCAGAAATCCATTTTGATCTGAGTGAATAAAATTATTTAAATATTTTTTAAGTCTTTCTGCTAAGATTGAAGCAAAGATTTTATTCAATAAAGAAATAGGTCTATAATTCTTAATTTGCAATGGGTCAGTCTCTTCCTTTGGTATGAGTGTAATATAAGCCTCTGACCATGTTTTAGGTATCATCTTTTTTAATATAACTTCATTCATAACTTCTAACAATGGGATGCTCAATAATTCTTGAAATGTTTTATAAAATTCTACTGGAAGCCCATCTGGACCCGGAGCTTTCCCATTATTTTGTCTCTTAAATGCTTCATTTAGTTCCATCATTGTTATATTGCTTTCTAGCATTTCTTCAGTATCTTTAGGTATCTTTGGTAACTTAGCTTCCTGTAAATACTGTTTGACTTTTTCTTCATCAATATTCTCCTGTTTATATAATTGCCCATAAAAATCTCGAATAATTTCTTTTTTCTCCTTATTCCCATAACAAACTTGACCTTGTTCATCTATTAACTTCAATATTTTTCTTGATTCCTTCTCTTTTCTCAATTTATATGCTAGCCATCTACCTGGTTTATTTGCATCTTCAAAATAATTCTGTTTAGAATTTCTAATTTTCTGTGCCAGTTCTTCTTTCTCTATTAATTCCATTTTATGTTTGATTACATCCAGCTTCAATTTAATATCCTTTTTCTGTGGCATTTTCTGTAATTCTTTTTCAAGAATTTTATACTCATCTTCCAAGGCCTTAGAAGCTTGCCTTTTCCTAATATTCTTTTTTCTTGTATAATCTATTATCAAACCTCTAGCGTATGCCTTCATTGTGTCCCACACATTTTGCGTTGAAGTATCTTCTTTTTTATTTTCTCTGAAGAAAAAAGCCAATTCCTTCTCCATCCATTGTGTAAAATCTTTCTCCTTTAAAATAGTATTATTTAATGTCCATCTCGATCTTTTTTTTTGTCCCTTCCATTTAATTGTCATTGGGCTATGGTCTGCTCAAGTACTTGTTTCAATGTTGTTTCTTGAACATTGGATATTAGTTCTGTTGAGATCCATATCATATCTAATCTGGACCATGATAAATATACTTGAGTAAAAAGTATATTGCTTGGTTTTAGCATTTCTTTCTCTCCATATATCTTTTAAGTTTAATTCATCTGTCATTTTAAAAAAGGATTTAGGGAGGGTCTTTCTATTTTGCTTTGTTATTGTTGCTGTATAGTCCAGTTTATTGTCCAGAATTACATAAAAATCTCCCATCATAACTATATTGAAATAGTCCAATCCAGTTATTTTCATGTGCAATGTAAAATTCTTCTTGTTTATCGTTCAGAGTATAAATTGCAATCAGGATTGTTTTCATATTATTATCCATTATTTCCACCATTAATACTCTTCCATCTTCATCAGTATAGATCAATTTTGCTGGGATAGCCTCTTTAATGTATGAGACCACTCCTCTTATCTTACATTCGGTCAAAGAAGTAAATATTTTCCCTAATTTTGGCTGTACCAACAATTGTTTATATTGTTTTTTGATATGTACTTCTTGTAAGCAAATTATATCAAATTTTAGTTTCTCTAATTTGTGAAAAATTTTCCTTCTTTTAACAGCTGAATTAAGTCCATTTATATTCATTGTAATCAGTTTTTTCTCTTCCATGGTTTTTTCTTGTAGTTAGTTTGGCAGCTCTCGTAGATCTTGGTTCACGTTGTTCTTTGATATCCACTTGTCCACCTACTGCACCTTCCTCTTTTTCAGTCCCCATTTGGTCCTCTTGGAATTCAATTAGTGAGACCTATTTTTCTACTTCTTCCCCTCTCCTTCCAAAAAATTCTGCGTAGAAAAGTTCTGCTTTCTCAATTGAATCAATTCTATGTCTCTGTTCTTGCCATGTAAACATTAGTCCTTCTGGAATCAACCATCTGTAATTCACCTCCTTTTTCAGGAACATTTTAATCAGGAATTGATATTCTCTTCTCTCTCTCACTCTTCTGGGTATTTGTTTTAAAACCACAATCTCCTTGCCTTTATATTTCAACGTCTTCTCTCTTGCCACTTGTAATATTTGTGTTTTAATGGATTTTTTGGTAAATCTGATGTGAACTTCTCTTGGTAAGTTGTTTCTCATTGCATATCTTGTAAAGAGTCGATATACCTCATCTACTCCATCCATCATCATTTCCTCTGTTATTTCCAAGGCTTCAGCCAGAATATTGATCATTATTGCAGCTAGGTTTTGACCTTTTTCTTCCTCTATATTTTGAAATCTGAGATAGAATTCTGACCTGTCCATCTCCCACTTCAGCATCCAACTTTTATCTTGTTCAACCACTGTTAGTCTGCTGTCAGTATTTCCAATCTTCTCCTCTGTTTATCTTCTTCTTCAATTTTTTGGAATCTCTCATCATATTTCACCATCATTTGTTGAATATTTTCAATTCTTTCATCAGTCTTACCTGTTCTTTGTTCAATATTCTCTATTCTCTTTTCAATGGTATCTGATTTTGTTTTAATATCTTTAATGGACAAATTAATGTCTTGGATTCCTTGCATAATCATCTGTAAAGTCACTTTTTCTTGTTCTTTATCTTGCTTTAACATTGTCTGAATTAAGCGTTGACCTCCAGATGGTGGGGAGGCAGAAGTGGAAGTTGAGGCGCCAGAAGGTATGAGTTTCCTACTTATTTTGAACATTGAAATCTTTAAATTCAAGTAGCCAATTATGATCCAAAATGGGGGGTAGAGGTGGTAAAAGATAAAAAGCCCAATAAAAGGAAAGAAAAATTCTTCAGGTTCTTCAAGACCTTAATCCAATTATCAAATAGTCAGTTATAATCCAAGGTAAAAAATTGAAATTAAAAAAAAGAAAAAAGCCCAATAATAATTAAAAAAAAGAATGAGAGAGAAAATTTCTTCAGGTTCTTCACACCTTAATCCAATTGAGAGGTCTCACAGGTGAAAAATAAAAAACAAAGAAAAACCATAAAGATGAACAAAAAATATGAATGGCAAAAAAGAAAATCCCAATAGAAAAGAAAAAGGAGAGATTCTGAGGCTTTCCCTTTAAAGCAAAAGGCAAAAATAAAAATATTACAAAAATAAAGATTTTGTTTTCCTTTCAGGAGAAAAAAGAAAAGAAAAGAAAAGAGTACAATAAGACTGGGGGGGGGGGCGGCACAGCTAAAAAAAAAAAAAAAAAGAACACACTGCACTTTATTTAATTATCCAAGGCTCTTATTAAAAGTCTCTTCTCCACAAGTTTCAAAGCCAAACTTCAATTGTTGATAGGAGCCCATAAGAACACCTGTAATAACACTCTCATGTTCTTCCCTCTATCTTATCAAGTTGCAATGTCCTTGAAAGAGAAATCTTTCACAGTTCTCTCAACTTCAAGTAGAATATTTTCAAGCCTCTAGTTGGCAGTGTTACAAAGTTTCTTTGTTCTCACTCCCCCCCCCTTTCCAAGATAGAACGTAATAGAAGTTAAAAAAGGAAATATATGTACATGTATGGCATTCAGCTTTGTTCAGGTATTTTCCCACGTCATAGTAGTTGTGCTTTTAAAGTTGTAGCTACGTTTCAGCAGAATCTCATCTACCATCATCAGGCTTCTGTATAGTGTTCATCTGTGAGTCAGACTTTTACAGTGGTTTCAGATTTGAATTTGGGGCAGCCTATTGCTGTGCCAGAATGGTTTTTTCTTCATCCTGATTGGTTGAGAGTCTTGGTCTGTGTTTATTGGTCTTGGAGTTTGCTGTGTTCTGCTTGATTGGTGTTTCTGATATCTTCTGTCTGTTTTTTGGCTCTTTTTGTATCTTGATTGGCTGGCAACATTGTGTTACTTTATGGGAGGCCTTGAGTGAAGCTTGGCTCCGGGTAAATGGACAGCTATCATTAGTTAGGAAGCTAGGTTTCATCTGGGTGCCTGGTTGGGGTGTGTTTGAGCTGGAGGTATCAGGGGGGATCTGTTTGTGCCCAGGTGTTTGCCTGGCTTGTGGTGTGGAGATTTTTTTGTTTGTGAGTGCAGGCTTCCAAATGATTGACAATCTGGTGGAATCATCTCTTCTATTCATGCTGTCTGGTCTTTTTTCAATCTCTATGGCTTCTCTGATGATTCTGTGGCTGGGGTTTTCTATAGTGGCTAATGTTTTGGTGCCATTAAAGTTGATGCTATGACCTGTGGCTTCCATGTGTTGGACTAGTGAGGAAGTGTGTTCCAACTTTTTGACTGCATTTTTGTGTTCATCCAGGCAAGTACTTATTCTTCTATTGGTCTGTCCAATGTATGTGGCCAGGCATGATGCACAGGGGACTTCATATATGCCTTGGTTTTCCAGGTCAATTTTATCTTTGGGGTTTCTAAGGATGGCTGCTATTTTTCTGTCTGTTTTGAAGGCAGTCTTGATGTGATGTCTGTGTAGTATCTTACTAATTTTGTCTGTAGTACCTCTTATGTAGGGCAGGACAGCTGTTCCATAAGTCTGTTCATCTTCTTGGTCTCTATTATGTCTTAGTGTGTTTTGGTGGATCAAGCCAGTGATTTTGCTTTTGTTCTAGGACCAACTCTCTTCATACTTGACATAAATGACCTCTGTGATCATATTAAGAGCAACTGTGTTCTCAAAAAATATAAAAATATAAAAAAGAAGATACTTTGGGCGCTTTGTTTCAATTCTTAGAAATGGCGTTATGTTCTGTTGAAAAGTTGATTACGCAGCAGAAGGACTGGGACAAGGAAGAAGAGGAAGAAGAAGCCATCTTTGATGAACAATGGGTCCCTTCCGAAGAGGAGGAGAAAAAGGATAAGAAAAAGGGGATTTTAAGAATTATAAAAACAACCAAAAGAGAGAAAAATGAGTGAAAAGATGGAGGCAAGGTTAGAAAGCAAAGGAAAAGGAGTAAGAAAAGCGAAAGGAAAAAGCAAAGGGGTAGAAAGGGCAAGGAGAAGAATAAGCAAGAGAGAAAGGGGGGGAGGAGAAGCCTTAATGGGGGGAAGCAAGACCTAAAGAAAAAAAGTTTATTTAGAGACAATGGGTGAATTTAATTTAGATTAAAAGAGGGATTCTGGAGCGTATATAAGAGTGTGTTTTTATATGTATATTTAGAATATAGAATTTATTATGTAATTTTAGAATCTTTTAAACAGAATCCCAAGAAAGATTGCTATATGTAGTATTTCTAAGTTAGGGTAATGAGTTATAGATGTTACTCCAATTGGTGTACAGGAGAAGTATAGTAAAAGAAAAAAAAGATGAATGGATAATTGGAAATAGAACAGACAAAGAATGTTGTTGAAAATGGTAATAAGATATGGAAGGATATATATGCTTTTTTTTTTTTTTGGATTTTGTATATTGATAAAAGGCAATAAAATTTTAATTAATAAATAATTTGGATGGAAAGGAGAAGTAGGGACAAGATATGAAGTTAATATTATATGAAATATTGATATTATAATCTGGAAATGTTATGCCTTATTGGTCTTTTATTATTATTTTTTCTTAGAAAAGAATTTATAAGCTGCTATGCCTTGATTCTTTGTGCATTGTTTTTATAAAACTGATAAAAATGGTTTTTATATATATTTATAAAAAAGAAAATGATAATAAGATATGGAAGGAGATATGGGTTGAATATGATGTTTGAATTTGTGTCTGTGTGAAGAGTTTTAACCCGGGAACAGACAACCTTCAGAAAAGATCTTTTAGTTTTGTTTATGTTTTGTGTTTGTATGTTTGTGTATTGTGTTTATGGTAAAACTAACAAAATTTGTTTTTTATAAAAAAAAAGGAAAAAAGAATCAATAAAACCTTGGAGGAATGTTAGATGAGAATAATTTAAACAAGCCAGAAAGAAAAGAATATGATGACTATAAAATGGATAAATATGGAAGAGAAATGAAATTGAATAGGAGTAAAGAGAAATAATGAGAAATTTGCTGAAAGATATTTGTGTGTCCATATGGAGATGGGATAAATTGGAATTATGCTGTATAAAAATAATGTTTTGTTTGACTTGTAAGGATTTACAATGTTAAGAGGTTTTATGTGTTTATGTATTTAATGGTTAATGATGTGTTGTTTTATCTTTAAAATTAATAAAAATTTGTTTCAAAAAAAAAAAAAAGATATTGACTATGCATCAAAATGGTCAAACAAATGGCAACTTCAAATCTCAACAAATAAATGCTCTGCCTTACATATTGGCAAAAAAACAACAACCAGAAAATAAAATACAGGCTGAATAGTCAAGACCTTGTTGATGATCCAAACTCTGTAAAGGACCTTGGAGTACTCATCTCTAATGATCTAAGTGCTAGAGTCTACTGTAACTACATCGTGAAAAAGGCATTAAGAGTTGTTAACCTAATCCTACCAGCTTTTTTTTTGGTAATATCACACTACTAACTAGAGCATACAAAACATTTGCCCAATACTCAAATACAGCTCATCAGTCTGGAACCCACATTACGTATCTGATATTAACACAGTTGAGAAAGTCTAGAAATATTTCACAAGAAGAGTTCTCCACTCCTCTACTCGTTGTAGAATACCTTATGCCACCAGACTTGAAATTCTAGACCTAAAAATTTTGAATTACAGTGTCTTCGGTCTGATCTAAGTATGGTATATAAGTATGGTATCATACATTGCAATGACTTACCTGTCAATTAATTCTTCAACCATAACAACACAAGACCACACAATAGATACAAACTCAAAGTTAACCACACCAAACTTGATTGCAGGAAATATGGCTTCAGCAACAGAATGGTCAATGTCTGGAATACTCTACCTGACATTGTGGTTTCTTCCCCAAACCCCAAAATCTTTAACCTTAGATTGTCTACTATTGACCTCACCCCTTTCTTAAGAGGTCTGTAGGGGGCACCAATGTGCCTACCATACCTGTCCTATTGTTTCTTCTATTTTTCTTATATGTACTCATTTCATGTATTCATAGCTATGTATATACTTATACCTATTATCTTGTAAGCAATTGACAAATCAAAATAAATAAATAAATAAGATATGTTTGGCTAAGCTAAATATAAGGGTAAATTTGCTTATTTTTCTCCAGAATTCTTCAGTATACATGCCATAAGCACAAACAATTTCTAGCAATTTCCTAAGAATTAGGAATAAATTCCCCAGGTTTGTTCACCAACCATTTTAGAACTATGTTACTTATCACCAATTCCACACTTCACTAGAAATTATATCCTACTTTAAGCTCTTCCTCTCCCTCCCTCCTTCCCTCTCTGGTGTGTGGGTATGGGTGCATGCTTTTGAGACATGTTGACTTCTGGAGATTACCTGGAAAAGTCCCTGAAGTTTTCTTGGCAAGATTTCAGAACTAGTTTGCCATTGCCTGCTTCGAAGGGCTAAGAGAGAGTAAAAAGCTCAAGGTCACCCAGTTCTCTTTGCGCCTAAGGTAGGAATAAAACTTCTGGTCTTCTAGTCTCTTATCTGATACCTTAACCATTACATTATACTGGTTGATGTCTATTGTTTATTTTATATATATAAAGTCTGACTCACAGACAAACACCATTCAGAAGCCTGATGATGGCAGATGAGATTCTGCTGAAATGTTGCTACAACTTTAAAAGCATCACGTGGGAAAATACCCGAACTATTCAGCTTTGTTCAGGTATTTTCCCACGTCATTATAGTTGTGCTTTTAAAGTTGTAGCAACGTTTCAGCAGAATCTTGCCATTGCTACAACTTTAAAGTTGCTACAACTTTAAAAGCACAACTATAATGATGTGGGAAAATACCCAAACAAAGCTGAATAACATACATGTAAGTACCTGCGAAAACTTAAGAAAACAAATATATATATATATATATATATATTCTTAAGTTTTCGCAGGTACTTACATGTATGGCATTCAGCTTTGTTCAGGTATTTTTCCATGTCATTGTAGTTGTGCTTTTAAAGTTGTAGCAACGTTTCAGCAGAATCTCATCTGCCATCATCAGGCTTCTGTATATCTATCTATCTATCTATCTATCTATCTATCTATCTATCTATCTATCTATCTATAGAGAGAGAGGGGGGACAGGGGGAGAGGGAGAGAGGGAGAGAGGGAGAGAGAGAGAATACATTTAGTCTTAGACATGTACACTAATAGATGACTAATCTCACCTTCTCTTTACCTTCTGCTTTACCCATTACACAACACGAGCTCTCTTTACAAGATTGTATAATTGAGGAATTAGGTATTATACCTTGTGTGAATCACCTAAAAAGTAGAAGTCTTAAATTGAGGATCTGTGTTTGCTACCTGAACTAGTACAAAGATGAAAAGAACCATAGTTCAGCAATGGAGAAAACTCATCATGCAGAAGAGATCTGTACTTCAATATATTTGGTTGAACAAGGCAGATGGTATGGCCATTTTTGCAAGGAATCATTGAATTTTTAAACTAAGAATTAGAAATCTGCAAGGACTGCCAAACTTCTATATTCCTAGTTTCAAAAGTAGTATGATATATAATATTTTGTTCTGCCCTACAGTCAAATAATCCTAATTTATCTAAATTCAGTAGCCTGTACTGTGGGCGGGGGGAGAGAATAGAAATTTTACCCTCCTAATGTTTAGCATGGGAAAACAAGCAAATGTTTTGTATAAAATTGGCATGACATTTATAACATTATATTATTTTAAGGAGAAGTGTATCATATTTCATAGAAATTGCCAAAGGAACTTTTTTATGAGATGGATCGTAATGAAATTGGAACTAAATCGATCCTATATGGGGGAATATCTGTGGCAAATTTCCATCAAATGAGCTATGACATTTCATATAAAATGAAGACAAGGAATAATGATATAGAATAGACTGGAACTAAATGTTGAGAAGAGATAGCAGAAAGGCATAGACAATATTAACTCATCCATCTTTTTCCATAAAGAAAATGCAGTCCTTAAGCCAATCAGATAACCAAAGAAAAAGCTTCTTACAATGTCAGAGAATAGAAGATGAAAAATAATGAGCTGAGGAAAATCCAAGATAGCCTAAGATCCTGATGATTTGACCCCCCCAAAATTTAATAATAACGATCAGTTTCATTTGAAGGCACACCTGATGATCATGAATCGAAAGACATTCCATTGTCACCAAGGAATTTTAGAATACTAGGAAGCATCAAAATATATTATCAAAAGGCACAGGGGAAAATCACCTTTTTGGGAGAGGAGAACAGGTGGTGCTTGTCCTTCCATCCAAAACTGTAAACTTCATACTGAAAGTTGTTCCTCACAGAACATAGATTTAAAAAGAAAACAAATAGAAATTAGTGTTGCTGCTTGAATTAGGTAAAAACACTCCAAGTTATATGGTTCTCATTTGGATTTAGGATTAATACCAAAGTATTGAAGAATTTTCAGACTTCTTGTACATATTTAACTGTGTACTTAGGATTTTTATGTTTTGGGTTTTTAATATTGTAAACCACCCATAATCCCCTATGTGTGTGTTTCGGTGGCCATTAAAATTTGTTAAACAAATAAATAAATACTATACAAGAGTTAAACAATTATTTTAGACCAGTAGGCAGATTCCAAAAGTTAAGACAACACTATGAATATGATCATAGTATTGTGATTATTGCCTGGTCATATAATGTTTTCTATGGTGAATGTATTATGGCTAAGCCACAAATTAGCCATTCTTAGTTTGCAAGTAACTTACTGCTTTTTGTTTCCAGAGATAGAGGCATACTTCCAAAAATACTGGAGTGTAGCCATCTCCATTTTATTTTCCAAGAATATTTATGTGGCTGGGAAATCAGAAGAATCTTTGCTTTATAACAATTTAGTTCCCAATATTTTAAAAATTAAAAATAGTCTAAGAAATCGGATAAACAAAGCACTAGAGGATTGTTCCTGGGCAAATAAGCTATGTCTAGTTTATGACAGGGAATAAATATGGGCTCTAAATTGTTTTTTTTAAGTATAGCATTGTAAAATGGGTGTTCACTTTTTCTATGACATTTTTAGAATACCTTTCATTTTAACAGTGGGATTTATTTCCTTTCCAATGTGAAAGAGATAATTTCTTATCCACATTTCAGAATAGAGAGATTGTAGTAGATTAGTCAATTCCTACTCTTGATATGGTAGAAAAGTGTCATGACAGGCTTTTGATTGCACACCTTTGGAAAAAGAGATATTCTTGAATTGATTTTATAAGTGATGTGAAATTTTACCCATGACCCACCTTTTATAGCAGTTTGAATTCTTTGTTGTCTTTTTCCCAATGGAAAGAAAATGTTTTTATTCCTTATTACACATCTTTAATCCAAGTTCATTTAGAATAATTGACAAATCATAGTCAAGCATAAGTATTTCTAGTGATATGTCATGTAGAAATCCTTTATAAATATTAGCTAATAATAACACTAGTGTGAAAAATCAGGTCCATATTGTTTGATTGCTAAAACCTGCACACAGAAATCTTGTCAGATTCAGTTGCACCTAAGCCAAATTATATAAGGATCAACAGTATTCAAAGGAGGTTGAACCTCATTCTTTTGTGGCCATGAAACAATTCTAAACTGATGTCTCCTTTAACTACTCCAGCTCTGCTAGTTTTCTCCTACAAGCACCCACCATTGGATAAAGCAGATTTTGATTATCAAAGGCAATATCACAATAAAACAACAACTAATAATCTTTAAGGAGTCTACTTTTAAAACATTTATCAATGATATACTAGTCTTTGCCTGTAGGTTTGATCCAATAGAAGTTCTTCCTTAACACTTGCATTGTCCTCTACCCATGGAAAGGGTAGAGGAAGACATAATCCATTTCTGGGCTTTTCCAGAGACCCAGAGTTGGTTATATGCCATCAAGTCATTTTTGACTCCTGACAAGTACATATATTTTCTTCATGTTATTAATATAAAATAGCAGCATGAAATTTTTCTTTGACCTCAAAGTTTTTATATGGGGTGGTCTTAGGCAAATAAAGGTGGTTTTTCATGATCACCCAAGCAATTGCACGTATATGTTGTCTTTCCACCAAAGGTTTCCAGGAGTTCATCTACTTTATTTTTCCTTCAGTTCTAAAAGATAATTTGGGCAATATTTATCTCAATTTTTCTTTATTACTACTTCTGTACATTGTTCTGTCAATGTGAAGTTCATATAAAGCTTGTAGTAGTTGCTTTAGGGCTAGACATCTTTTTACATAAAATCTTATACTAACACTCAGTAGGTTTCTAATATCAGTGTATGAGACATATCAACAGATCGTAGGCTGCCCTGTCAGGCTAAAGTCTCCTCAGGTACCCTCGGATTTTGGATTGGATGAGATAAAAAGTGAGCAATTTAATTGTTTCTTCATTTATTATTATTGTTTGGTTCCCCATTACACAACATCAGAGAAAGAAGTGGTTGTGAAATTTTCTGTCTCAAGTGCCAAAACAACACTAGCCTTTGCCATGTTATACTTTGTCTTATATAAGAAGGAATATAATTTCAGAAGAAAAATGTCTTGGATCAGACCTCCATTTCTGTGTAATACAAAAGGCTTTTGAAAACCTGAATAGCTGACTATTCATTGTGTATCCAAAATTTGCTTCAGGTTCTCAATAGGAGCCATATTTCCAGTAATCGAAAATCCAGCAAACAGCTGCTTTGGCTTCCTCTCAAATCTCAGTAATAGCTCTGGAAAACAGAAAGCACACAAGGAAACTGTCATTATGATTTCCAAAGTAGTCATTAATCTTGATGTTCTATATAAAAAGTGCTACTTACAAAAGAGTTTGACAGAATGAAAAAACCAACAACAACTGAAGACTATCGTAAGCAAATAGGAAAGCAGAAAATTTCACAGCACATCACTAAAATAATCCAATGTTTGCTACAATTTTTAATTTGGTAAGGTTCTTAGTGACAGCCAGTTTGATGTAGGGGTTATGGTATCAGACTTAAAACTGGAAGAATTGGAGTTCTAGTCCCATCTTAGGTCAAAAACAGTTGGGCGACTTTGGGCTCTCTGTCTGTCCTAGGAAGAAGGCAATAGCAAACAATTTCTGAAATCTTGCCAAAGAAACTTCAGGCATGTACACACATCTAAAAAAATATTGCCATAAAACTGGATTCAGATTGAATTGGTTTGTGCCTCTATATTTTAATGAATAAACTAAGAACCATATGGCACTGTTCCCAACCCAATTCTATCATTCAATCCCTCCTGATATTTGGAAGCTATCCAAGTGTTAGCTTTATGCAGCTAACATGGAGTGCTGAGAGAAGGCAGAAATTACTGTATACCAACTGGTGCCTTCTCCAGATACCCAGCTGAACATAAGCTGTCATTCACTCAATGCCCCACTGTGTAACCAGCTAGAATTCTTCTCTTAACAGCAAACTTTCTATCCCACATAAAAAAGAAAAATAAATTATAACTGCCTCACCCTTCCCCACAAGCCACATGTTGGCAGTACACATTACAAGTATTCTAATCCATTTCTTCAACATCTGAGTTGTTGCTGTGAAAGAAAAGCAGTTAAGACACAATTTACTCTGCATTTAAAATCCCATATATAGATGTGAATGGATGTCATTACTGTATAGTTTTTGGACTTAAGAACATACCTTAATACTTGTAATCATAGTTGTAGGCCAGACATGTTGTCCAGACCTCCAAACACTTAGCCATTGTGCTTTTGAAAGCAGGATGAAAACTTTGGCAAACAAATTGTTGGATGGGGAACCAACAAACATCTGGGCTTCCATGGTTGCATCATCCACAGGCTGGTAAGCCTGGGCTAGGTCCAATTTTGCAAAAAAATTTCCGTGGCACAGTGAATGCAAAAGGTGCTGCACTACCGGCACCAGATATGTGCTTTGTTGTGGTGCGAGATTCAATGTGCTCTTATAATCAGTACAGATCCTGACTGACCCATTGGACTTGACTGGTCACTATGGAGGTCTCCACCTTGCATGGTCAACTGGCTCGAGGACCCCTTGAGCAACTAGCTTGTCTAGCTGCTCTTCAACCTTTTGCCATAGAGCAAAAGGGACTCTCCAGGACTTCAGTTGGACTGGGGCTATGTTGGGATCTAGGTTAAAGGATATTGGGGTCCCCTTGTACTTACCCAATTTGCTGCTGAAGACATCTTGGAAGTCTTTTTCCAGGGCATCCAGGTCATTCCCGCTGGTCAGCAGGGTTGTTGCAGTTGTGTGGATGCCAGTGAGGCTGATTTGTAGGGGGTGGGGGTGAACCATTCTCTCCCTAACAAGCTGTGGAGGTTCCAGTCCACAATAGTCAGAGGCAGTTGTCCCTTGAAATCCATGTATTCTATGATGCAGAACTTTCTTCCTAGCACCAGTATCCTGCAGCCTTGGTAGTCCCTTAGGATGATCTGTTGTGGCTGCAGTTGGTTCCAATTGATGTGGGGGTTGATCCTTTGTAGGGCTGCCCAGGAGATCATGGAGATGTAGGCCCCTGAATCCACCTCCATCTGGCATAGGGTCCCATCGATTCTTACCTGGGTTAGGATCTTATTAGTAGGCATCAGTGTGCCTCACTTATGTTTGGGTATAAACCACAATGGTGTAGTGGGTTTCTTCTTCCTGGGCACCTTCTTGTTTTTTGAATTTTGCACCCAGGTGCTCCTTGCTGCTCTTGTATTGGCTGTGGTCCTGGTGAGTGAATAGGCCCTTCTACCTTGCCTGTCTGTCATCTGGCTGGCTCTACAGACTTCTGTGATGTGATCTTTTCTCTCACATCACCAGCAAATGATTTCCTTAAAGCGGCAGGTAGACCAGGGATGATTTCCTCTGCAGCCTCCACAAATCTTGGCTCCTTTGTGTGTCCCTAGTTTGCTGGGTTTCACATGGTGCACATCTTCCTCATCCTCTCTGCTGCTCTCCAAGCTGGATGGGTCTTGAGTTGATCTCCTCTCAGCAAAAGTGGCATGCACCTTGCGGTTTCCCTTGATATGGGCCATGCAGCTGTCAGAGATTTCCATGGCTCTGGCTTCCTCTAATGCCTCCTTGAAAGAGACCTCCTCCCTTTTGAGCAGTCACTTCTGTAAGGTCAAATCCCTTAGCCCTAGGACTAGCCGGTCCCTGATCATGCCTTCAGTATTGCCAAACTTACAGTTTTGATAGTCTTCTGAGGGCAGCCACAAACTCATTGATGCTCTCCCCCACTCATTAGTTCTGGATACAGAAGTTGTGCAGGTTTGCCAGGTATGATGGGGTAGGATCAAAGTGTCCTTTCAGTGCCCACTGTAGCTCATCCCAGGAGATGTTCTTGAGTTCATCTGTGACAAGGGCTTCTGCAAGCTCATAGAGTTCCAAGTCACAATAGGTTAAGAAGAAAGCCTTCTTCTTTGCATCAGATGCTGTCTGCAGTCCATTTACTTCCAGGTTCATTTTGAACCTTCCCATATATGAAGACAATTTCTCTTTTGTTGGATAGTGGTTGATGGGCCATCGTGATTGCTGGTAAGGCTGGAAACGGTTGAGCCCAATGGTCAGCAGAAGATGGCCACGGTGCCACAAAGTCCTTTGTCTTCCTCAGGATCCCATCTTCATCGCCAGTGTTAAGTGGGCGCACAGAAGGAAGAGGTGGGACTGTAGGAGTTGAAGAAAACTGCTTATTTTAAAGCATAGGGGAAAAAAGCGACACGCCGCAGCAGGTACCGGCTTTTATAGCCAGTGCTGTCCAACATTTCAGCCATTGACAGAGCTTCATTATTCTCGCCAGTACCTGGACCAATGAGTGGAGTCTGACATAGACTCCACTCTACAGATTATGCACATCAATATTAATGAGGCATCAATGAATACTTAACAACATTATCCTAAGTTTCTAACACATATATATTTGCCTTCATTTGTGAATTTCTTTGTGCAGGCTGATGGGGACAAACCACATATTTCTCTGCAGGTTTTTCTTTGTTGTCTCATATATATGTCATCTTCCTCAACTTTCTTCTCCAATCCCCCTCACTGTTCCTTCATTAGAGCAGCTTTTATGTTAAATAGACACTCATATTCTGCCACTGAGATTGGTAACTTATGAAGAGGTTGGTACTTTCCCTTCACTATACTCAGTAAATGGAAAACAAACACCCCAATTGCAATATTGAAAATAAAACAAAAGAGTACAAAGCTCAAAATAGACTTATATTGTTCTTGTAACCCACCAACAACATATAAATATGCAAATTAGCACTGGCACTAAAGTGATGCAGAGATACAGTGAAGAAGTACTAAAACCACAGAATCTGATCTAAAGAAAAAAGGATGATGTGCTGATGTCATAAGTCTGTGGAAAAGATGAGATATCATGTGAACTTCCCATAATTTAATCTACTGTAGTTATTTAAAATGTTCATATTCTGTCTACTTTACTCCCAGGGTGATCCATGCTCCTATATCTTTCACATTTTAAAATTTCATTCCATTGAAAGTTGATGCAATAATTATGTGATTGGTGATTAAAGTTAGCTAATCTTCCTTGCACAGTAAATAGTAACATGGATGGTGCTATGTCTAAATTCTATCTTGACCTTAGCTTCTGCTAGATACAGTAAGCAGTGAAACTGAAGAGTGGAGAAGAGTATAAGTATGACATTCAGGAAAAAAAAATGAAATTTGCCTGTTGTCTATTGCTATGATGGCAATTCACAGAGACTGAGCTTTATTCCAGACAAACTTGCATAAAGACAGAATGTCATGACCTAGCATTGGTTTGACAGAGTTTCTGTGGAAGAAAAAGGCAGTAGAGTTCAGTTTGTCGAAGCATAAATGTGTAGATAAGAACTAAAATTTTAAAAAAATTGGATTACATAATAATAAAATGTCTGGGAAATCCCACACATGATATTACTGCCTCTGGCTGCACTTGCTTTGATGAAATCTAGCATGACTCAGATAATGGTGTTTATAGAAGTTATAACAATTCACATTAGACAATGTTATATTTTTTCCCAATCTTGTGTGCTTGTATAAATCTTGGTCAGAAAACAGCACTGTGGGAGCTGTGGGAGTGTATTCTGCCTGCCAAATTCTATTTTCTTTAAAAGGTTTTTATTTTTCTGGAGTCCTCCCTGTGATGAACATTTCTAGATGCTAAGTGGCAGAGTTAAAAGTGGAGGCCTATATCACCTATTCTCCTCAGCTCAATTCATGGCGAAAGAAGTAGCTTATTGTTGAATAATTGCTGCTTGATGGTCAATTCTAATCATTTTGCAGATATATAGATTAACTTTTACATCTATGCAAAGTGGAACTTTAGATTTAGTGAGCACAGCTTTTTTCTAGATGGTCTTTTAAATTAAGGAACTTCTGACTGTACATGAATGAAGAATAAATACTGTAAATTTAGAGGAGAGGGAAAATGAGGAGATCATAGATAGAATGGATGAAACTCTAAAAAAAGGGGAAAAGTTTACAGAATGAAAGACAAAGTATGAAGCAGCATACATATGTATTAGAGAGAACAGTGGTGCGTAAGAATGGAAAAGTGTAGAGAACCATAGTGACTGGAGTTGATGCAAATCAATTTAGGTATGTAATCTCTTACTTGTTTAAAAATTTACATCTTGAATTACTTTGTCATACTATTTCTTGCTTCTTTTCTGTGCTCTGCATAAAGTTGTTTTCCCTGAAAAAGAATGTCATGATAAGTTGCAGGCATCCTGAAATTTAGAATGGAAATACATACACTGTTATGTATACATAGAAATACGCAGAATGTTATGCTACATTCTGTACCCATATATGACTTTCATTTAACAATAATGAAGTTATGAATATGCCACATACAAAAATATTATTGCTATTGTAAAGACAGCCATACTTGATGATAATAATATGAGATTTTGCTGTTCAAAAGGTAGGAAAAATGTAAACTATTCTACTGAAGATTTACATTCCTCCATTCCTTCTTCCTCTGACAAATTAGGAACAAAAATGACAGAAGCTGACAGTTTCACAAATTACCCCTGAACTGCCACTGTGGTCCAGATTCCTCTCATATTTAAATCTACATTTGGTTTGACATTTGATTCTCTGCATCTTGAAATTCTACTGCTTGAGGTCTCCCTTCTGTTCATTTTCTTCCAGTATTTTTCTGTGCTAAGAAGAATGAGCTGAGAAGAAGATGAGTGGATGCTGCAATTTAAGTGGGTCACATTGGAGAGAGAGAGAGAGAGAGATCAAGGAATAAACAACTGTTAAAAAAAACTGCAGTTAAGATGCCACTTTCTCTTTCTGGCTGAATTCACTTGGGGGCAGCATTGAATACAGAACATTTTCCAACATCTGGACTAGCCTGTCAATAAATCAGCATGCATGTTATTGTTTTCCAAAATCTGAACACTTGGCAAAGCTGGTCATGTAACATGCCAAATTTGTATTAAATGTTCAGTGCTGAAAAAGAGGAATTTGTTTTTAATAATCCATAAAAAGTGCACTCATTTGGAGAACAATCACAGTAAAATCTTTTTTATTGCTAAACTGCAAAATTAATATCATTCAATGACGATGTAATTTTCTATACACATAGATGATGGTGAACCTATGGCATGCATGCCGGAAGTGGCATGCACAGCCAACCTCTGTCAGCACATGAGAGGTCACCCAGAGGTCACCCAGAAGAATCCCACTGGGCTGCCTGCCCAACAGCTGATTGTCAGGTATCCGGCATGCGTGCGCAGGGGGAAGGGGGCATGGGAGACCTGCGTTCATGCGCAGAGACATGCAGGACCTGCAGAGGGTTCTCGTGCACATGTGCACAAATGCATGACATGCAGGGGGTCTCATGTGCATGCACAGAAATGCATGGCATGCAGGGGGCATCACATGCGCATGTGCACAGGGGCCCCCACATGCATTGCCTTCTGGGTGCTGGCACACACACACAAGTGTGCACACAATTTTCAGCACACAAGCCCAAAAAGGTTAGTCACCACTGCACTATACAATTGGAAAAAAACAGAGAAGTAGCATTCCATTAAGCATTAAGTTCATATTTTCTAAATTCATAGGTAATAACTCTAATTAATTTTCTATAAATGAGAACTTAAAAATGACTTGGAAGTGGGCATAATTAAAGATGACAAAAAGGCTCAGTCAGGATTTAAATCTTTAATTTTTTATTAATTTATTAATAGACCAACAATCAATGTCCATGCAGGAGTCTTGCTATGATAGAACTCTGGGAAGGAGGGAAGGAGGGAGGGAGGAAGGAATTTCAAAAGGTGACAATAAATATATTTTTCAGCCTTACCAGATAAAAAAGGAGGTGCTAGCCCTTGTTAAGCAATCTGGAAGATGTTCAAAGAGTTCACCAAGATCACAGGTTAATGAATTGAGCAGTTTTGTTTATTCAGTTTTCAAGCTTTTGTATTCTAGCCTCATTTCCACTGTCACTAAAGCTAAATTGATGGACCTTGATGTGAATCTTATTCCATCGGCCATGCATTGCGATAAGAAGTTTAAGAAGTTGAATAAGAAGTTTGATCATTCTGAAGAACTTCCAAAGTAGAAATACAGTACTTCAGATATAGAAGACGAGTGGGATTTTACCTGTTTTTTTTCAATCCATTCCATTAATAAGGAGGAAAAATACAATCTCATTCCCTGTTTCTATAGGATATGTTGAATAAAGTTGGTTTTGAAAAATCTTAATATATTTTGAAAGATGAGAGAGAATGTGTTTGTTATAGTCTGAGCAGTTTTTCGGAGCTTATGTCAAGACCTGATGCAGGCAACAAAGCAATGTACAATTCCAGTAGCACCAACATTAGACCTTCAATTGAAATAGATTTGTTGCAACTTTATAATCACTTTGAAAAGAGAGCACTGAAATATGGGACATCCAAAAATATTTTCTATGGAACACTTTTCCTATAGAGAATATGCTACTTTACTTTCAGAAAGTGAGTCGAAGATAACTCCCACACTGTTGTCATCATCACCACCACAATCATTATCTTCTTCATCAAGTGGGAGCCTGGAATTGTAGAGTACATATGTTTCAGAATGACGAGCAGAATTGCGATAACTCCTATAAGAATTTGCACAAGTATCACTGGACAAATTAATTATCTTCTCTGGAATTAAAAGTATATATGAGGTTGCCATACAGAAGAGACAGATGGAAAAAATTGTACTGTAATTCAGAGAAGAAAATTGGTTTTATGCCCACTTTTAATCCTTCATTTATCCTGTTGCTGGTGGCCAGGTTCTTAATTTGTTTAAAATCTGCATTCTACCCTTCAAATTTGGAACCCTGTATGGTTCATACAAAAATATCTGCAATTCACACATAGTAATAATAAGCAGTTGCATATGATTTGAGGAAAGATATATGCTCTTCAGTCTAATGAAAATTAGGATGCAGAAAGGTCCAAAAAGCATTCACTGGAGAGTACTTTTAATATTTGGTTGGTGGGAAATGCAGATTTTCTGCTCTGGCCTTACTTCTGAAATATTTCTATTAATTCTTCTTTCTTAGACTAGCAGAACCTGTGTATCAGCTAAATGCTTGCAGGATCTATGAATATATGCCAGATGTTCTACCAAGTATGTGGAATATAAATTCTGCAGAAAAAAAATCTGCTGACTACCCTGTTTCTCCAACAATACGGCCTCCCCCAATAGGAAATCCCAGCATGTTTTAAAGGCATGAAATGAAATTAAGCCCCTCCCTCCAAATTAAGGCCTACATTAAAAACATGTGAAATGGGGGGAATGGTGGGGGGGTTGCCATTAGGAAGTACTTTTGTTGCACATCCGGATATGGTGCTGCTTGCGTTGACCCCGATAGGAAGTACCCCACCAATACTGAGGTCAACATCCAAGCCATCACTGCCCGCTCGAAGATGCAAGGGGGGGGGAATTAAGCCACCCCAAAAAAGATGGCCTAGCCATTTTTTCGGGGCTCAAAATAAAATAAGACCCGGCCTTATTATATGAGAAGCATGGTAGTTAATTCAAATATTTATTCAAGAGACAGAAGCAATCAAAGTTGCATTTATGGAGATATCACCTATTTCTTAAGTAAGTTTAAAGAGAGACTTTACTGTACAGTAGGTGTTGATCTACCCAAATTTAAGAGCCTAACCCACATTTGCTAAAGTTCTGATAATCTTCCAGCTTTTGCTATTTTGGAAACAACAAAATGTGCGAAATAAAGGAGTGCTTGTTACATGACAAGTAGCTGCATTAAGTAAACTGTATTAATAATCCCCAGGTAGAAATCTTTCTCAAAAATGCACACCTGGTGAGCCATACAAAGGCAATCCTCACCATATGATTTGATTAGGTTTTGGCACAATTTATTATAGCCTCAAAGAAAATTTGCAATGAACTAGGGTATATAATTAGATTTTGTTGTAAATGTTTGCACCAAATTAGCTTATCATATACAGTAACTGCAATTAAGCAATTCTGGTTGAATCCTGCTGCAAATGGATACGTTGGTGATGAAAATGATTTGCTTAAGACAAAGACAGGTCTGGGACAACAGTAAATATGAATAAAGCAAAATGAAGTAACAAATTTCACTCTTTTTTTACTTTTATGGACTCAAAACTTTTAATAGGTTTGCCATAGCATAACTGAAATATAACAAGTTAGAAAACTTGGCTTTGAATTTAGAACTTGTGCAGTGCTACCTATCAGTTCCTATGAATATCCAGGGGGTAAGGAGGAAATATTAAGTGACAGCCCTATCAGAACCAGGGCTGCCATTCTGGGGTGTGTGTGTGGACGGTCGTTTGGGTCCTTGCAGCACTTGTGATGAAGACCAGTGAAGGGGGGATGCCCTGTGTTCGCACAGTAGCCACCTGAGCAGCGTTAATGGACAATGGAGACTGGGGAAGGTGCTGCACATGCATGAACAACAGCTGAGAGGCATGGGCTTCAAATCATCTGGGAAGCGGCGTTTTCCTTGTATGGAGAATGAAGATTATAGGGTGTGGTGGAGGCAGGGGCGTTGTGTGGCTATATCAGTGGTGGGGATCACTTAGTAGGCAGCTCTGACAAAAAGCAGTTTGTTGCTCGTCAGTTCATGCCATGTTTTCACCGCAGAGATAAAACAACATTGGCAGAAGGTTTGTTTTTCTCTTTTATTTACCGACGGGAATAGTGGAACCTGACAGGAAGGTGGTTTATCATGAAAAGTTTAAGTATTTTATTTATTAGTCTAATGACCTTTGAAATTAATGCTTAGGAATAGCAATCTTTCACAAAATTAGATGAACAGAATTCACTGGGATAGAATGCCCTTGAAAATAGATGTATGAAAGGACAAGGGGATGTCTTCTATTTTCCCTATCCCCAAGGATATTCAATTCTCCAACAACTATTTCTTCAGGCATTTGGTGTAAATTAAAAACACTAGGGATGACCTGATAGCAGTGTTCCAATGTCTAAGGGCCTGCCCCAAAGAACAGGGGGGTCAACCTATTTTCTAAAGCATCTGAAGACTGAACAAGAAGCAACACATGGAAACTAATCAAGGAGAGAACCAACTGAGAACTAACAAGAAATTTTCTGACAGCTAAAACAATTAATCAGTTGAACAACTTGCCTCCAGAAGTTGTGAATGCTCCAACAATGGAAGTTTTAAAGAAGAGATTGGACAACGATTTGTCTGAAATGTATAGGATTTCCTACCTGAGTAGGAGGTTGGACTAGAAGACCTCCAAGGTCCCTTCCAACTCTGTTATTCTGTTAAATAGCTGCATAAGATGTGGCTTCCCCAAGACCTGTATAAACAGATGTTTCAGAACATAAAGAGTGATGCACACAGTTATCAACCATTAATATTTCGGTGCCTAATGCATTGATACTATAAGAAACTTTGTGACTGAAAGAGTCATATGGCCATTGCAGTTACCCAGAGATTACATAGAATGGAAATAATATCTACCAGGGGAGCTTAAAAAGGAAGATAATATGAACATCAGTGTGTGTGTGTGTGTGTGTGTGTGCGCGCGCGCGCGCGTGCCGTAAATCTGTGTACTTTTAAACTTTTCACTAAAATAATGACTGAGGACTATCCAAATAGCAGTTATCATTAAAACAGAATAACAGAGTTGGAAGGTAATTGGACACTGTCAAGTCCAACCCTATACAATTTCAAACAAATGGTTGTCCAATCTTAGATTAATTGGTATTCTAAAAAAATCTCAGAAAATACTTAGATTAATTCCTAGCCAAATATTCCTGGAATACATAGATTATTCCCCCACTTAATCTAATCTTGTCTAATCTCTTTGCTCAGCCACCAAAGTCAGCCTCTTTCAATACATCCCATAAGCCATCTACTTAGCTGGCTCATTAGTGCAAATGTGATGGTAATGGAAATAGCAGATCTCCAGCTTCTCTTGCTCTCAACATAGTTTCTCAAGGCCTGCTGGAGATAGCCATAGCCCTTGGGAAAACAACATTTTTGTAATTGCTTTTGTCTGTGAAACATGTGTTGGAAAGAAGAGAAATCTCCTACAATTGCAGCTAGTTTATAATATAAAATAGTGAAAAGCAGAAAAAGTGGAGAAGATCATGACATAAAGTAAACTGGGAATGTTAAATGCACAAAAGAAGGATATATTTCCAGTTCTTTCCTGGCTGGAAATCAAATGAGGTTGACAAGAAAATCAATGAAGATCTCATATGAAGGATACTAATGCAAGCATAACAAGCTTGATAGCTAGATAGCTAGATAATGGCTAGATAGATAAATATCCTATAAGTCATACATGATAATATACATTTACAGCATTTGGCTTAAAATGAGGTTTTGTGTATACAATCTTATAATTAATAGCTAACTATAATTGCATGAATACAAACCATCCATGACTATTGGATGGTTTCAACTGAGAGATATTGCATTTGCGAGTATTCAGGGCTTTTTAAAAACTTTTTTTTGAGAACAAGTCCCATCCTTTGCAGACTATTGGGACAGGTGGGGAAGGCCAGTCATTACATAAAGTGTTATCATAGGACTTAAAATGGCTTTTGCAGGATGTTAAATTTTGTGAAGCTTTAATGCTTTAAGCTGACCAAGGGAGATTCCAAAAATCATTTCCTTCTGTGACTAAAGGGATTTCTCTCTGAGAAAGTTTAATACTGTGCAAAAGCTCTAATGGGGCTGGATAACTTTTCCAGCATTTAACTCTGTCCTGTACTATTAAATTTACATTTATTTTGAGCTGGAGGAACAAAGGTCCTACGCCAGAAAAAATAAACAGTGAACATGCTAATGCTATATCTGACTGGAAAATCTCTTTATCCTTGGCAAAAAGTCACCATCTTTTATTATAAGGCGTATGGAAAGGTAATTAGGCTGGAGTTTTCAATAATAATAAAATATTTGAAATTGGAGAATATGAAGCTACCTTCTAGTTGTTATAATACAAGAATGATTTGAAAATTGGGGTACTTCTCTAAATAAGAGATGTAATAGAAATAGTCAGAGGAACGAGATTTGAAGTAAAATAATATGAATAGAATGATCTCTAGCTGTTAGATAAATTAACTAGTCTTTGTGATAATTTAATAACATCACCATTTTAAATTCATCTTAGGAGTCATCTATTGCCTCCAACTATAAGGTACAGAGATCTGGAACTTGTCAATAATATTAGCCAGCAAAGTGCATTTTTGATAATCATACAAAAGATAACAGTAATTAATTTATGAATCATTATATAGTAATCAATAGATCAATAGTAATAAAATAACAGTGAACCACCTAGCTAGCTCCTGCAAGAAGATTACATAGACCTATGATGGCAAACCTATGGCACGCATGCTGGAAGTGGCACGCAGAGTCATCTCTGCCGGCACGCAAACCGTTGCCCCGGATCAAGTCCACTGCACATGCACATGTGCCTTCCACTAGCCAGCTGATTGTCAGGTATCTGCTAGGCATGCATGGGGGAATGGGGCGTGTGTGGGAGATGCATGTGCATGCACAGAGGCGAGCGGTGCACAGGGGGGTCATGTGTGCATGTGCAGAGGGGTGGAGTTACATGCGCATTGCATTATGGGTGCAGGCATGCAACAATGAAAAGGCTAGTCATCACTGACATAGACTGATTATAAATGACAATATGACAAAGTAGCAACAATGGTGCATTGAGGAATCTGCAGGAAATACCATTTGCCTGCCAGCAAGGACCTGTGTGACCATAAAATAGAAAAAGTAATAGAAAATGAAGAAACTAAATTGTTCTGTGACTTTAGAGTTCAAACAGAATCCTGCCACATAACACCTCAGCCTTAACTGTCAGTAATAAACACAGAGATCGCAGAAGACAAAAGAAAGAACTGGAGAAAATAATAAATTATAAAGACCTACAAATAGAACATTGTGGCAAAATAAGCAAAGCTAGTACCAATAGTAATAGGCATGTTGAGTGCAATCTCAAAAGAACTGGAGCACCACTAAAATACCATCAGCATTGACAAAATCCCCATCAGTCATTTTCAAAAGGCAGCTTCATTTGGAACATCTTACATCCTGAAAAAACACCTTCTACACTATCAAACAAGATCATCTGCCTATCACAGGTCCTTGAGAAGGATTCAGTAGATATCCAGTCTAAACCTCTGGCTGACCATGTGATCAATAACAATAACAACAACAGCTTAAATGTTATTCCAATTCCAAAGACTCCAAGTGGCTTACAAACAAAATGTATTTTATCACAAAAGCTCAATAACATAAACCTATCTTTCTCCATTTGAGTAGCATTTTCAAGAGTTTCTAAGTGCCTTTCTAAAGAGCCATGTTTTTATAGTTCTTTGAAATATAATAGAGAAGGATGTGGGTAGCTCGAATATGTGGGACTGAACTAATGCCCATTTTTATTTCTAAAATTTCTACTTTTATATGTAGTTCAGATATGAAGAGCTCCAACCAACCTGACAATCATGTTATTTGTAGCCCAATAAACTTTGAACAGTTGAGGCTTCTGTTGCTTTTGGCAAAAAAATCCAAAAAACATTGCATAATCTTGCCACCAACTTTGCTACATTAATGCATGTGTAATATATCACAACTCATGTAGGCTGGAGTTTGCATGATAGTGCTATTTAATTTTCCCATGTTCCCTCCCATTGACACTACTGTACTATTTTCAGTATCAAAGTACTCCTATCCTAGATTAGAACAACATTGCATAGCATCAAAATCCTCAAACAAAGGCTTCCAATAATCAATATTTTCCTCCTATTGCTCTGCAGCAAAGATGCTATAATGAATGGATTTGTGGATTGCAATGGCTTGAAGCTGATCCCAGGGCAATCTATCTGTAAGTTCCTACAAAACTTGCAATTATACCTTGCTTGTGTATTAGCCAAACTGAATTTTTTGTTTGAAGATACAACGCAAAGCTCTTTTTGGCCTTTATTAATGCTTCTTTATCCCCTAAAACACACAGGATCTTTATTCCAGATATAGGATTGCACATTCTACCACTTGTAATCCCAATTCATACTCAAAAGCTCCAACCTGTTTTAATAGGAATGTTATAATGGACCTATGAACTATTGGGCTTTCAAGTTGATTATGCCTGAACGTTATCCTTGCAATAGAGACAAAGCACACTTGGAAATTATCTTATATATGGACCTTTACCTATTGATAAGTGATAGTTCCTCCCAAACACAAATTTCTCTCATCTTTCTCTGCCATTTCTTGATGTCTACATTAGGCTATTTCTTCTTAGGCTAAGTCTCATGTGCAGTGGCAGATTAAGGCTCACTGGTGCCCTAAGCACCAACAAATCTTGGTGGCCCCTTCCCTTGTGCATACTGTACAAACAAAGCCAAGCTTAGGCTACATAAAAGTTTTTGTGGTGCCCACGTTGGGCCTGGTGCTCTAAACATGTACTTAGTCTGCTTAATGGTTAATGCACCACTAGTCATGTGTGCATTAAACATGCCACTCTTTTCTACCAAGGCTCTTTTCATGTCCAGAATTTTTTGAGAATTTCTCAGGTTTGTTTATAAATTTGAGGGACTTCCCATGATGTTAGCTTTGTTACTTAAGCCTCAATTTGCCTCTGGATCTCTGTTTTAGCCTGTTTGCCATTCATCGTGCGTTATCCTGGGAGTCTTGCTTCCATTTCTATTTTCTTTCCCAGCACATATCTCCAATACTTCCATCTTTCTAGAAGGAGTCCCACACTCATGTATGCCACTTGCCACAGGCTTGCTTCCAAGCCTGTTCTCTTGGATTCTTATTTCTCAGACATCTAAGAGAAATCCTCCTTTCTGGTAAAGTAATTTTTACCAGCTCAGGGATCAAGGTGGTACTTGTATCCTCTTTCAAAGCTATAACATATATGTTAACTCCATAACTTTCTCCTAATGCTCCTGCTGAGCATTCTAGGCTGCAGTTTTCCATGGTTTCCTATATGGATGCATGTGTTTATGTTTATGTTTATATGTAAGGCAAGGGTACATTACATTACCATATGCAACAACCTTTTTGAAAAGGACAGCCACTATTTTTGAGTTAAACTACCCAGAGACAATCTGATGTAATGGCTAATGCATTTGGTTTGACAAAATAAAGGCTGTCATACAAAACTGAAATAGTCCTCTGAATAGTCTTCCCCTATTTTGGTACCCTCCAAGTTGCCACTCAATTCTCTGTTTAAGCCCTGATTAATGAAGGTTGTAATGTAATATACAACTCACAACCTTCATTAATCAGGGCTTAAGCAGAGAATTGAGAGAATTGAGTAGCAACTTGGAGGGTACCAAAATAGGGGAAGACTATTCATTCTTCAGTATACAGTATGGACACTTACTTTTTTCACATAAGGAATGCCTTTAAATATGTACAGAAGAAGACTATAGATGGATGAATTTTCTTCAGACAACCTCTCTGTTCAATAAAAGCTTCTGAAACCTGAAAAGATTGAAATCACTATGATATTTCTCCAGTTATTTAATCCAGGGAAAAAAAGGCAGGACTGATTTCCCTCATTTAACAAATGGTTCTTTCATGCCCTTCTGGCTGCTGCTGTTGCTAGCCTCCATTCATGCTCAGTCAGCAGACTTGCAAGCTGTGCATCCTCTTAGCTCCTCCGTGAAAGTCCTGCTTGTTGTCCTACTGCAGACCACATTCGCTTTGGAAGGAGGACAGATCTGTCACATTGTTGGCAGTTCAGGCAACTTAGATTAAAGCCTTCTTTGGACTGGATCAGTGAAAGCAAGCGGCTCATTTAGGTTTAAATATATGTGTGTGGCTTTCATGCTCTTGTGGTTGCTATTTCCTTGTCTTCACTCAGATGGTTTGTTTTATATATATAATATGATTGATCCAATAGGAATAAATAAACACAGCCAAATTCATGCAATTCAAGTAGCAGACAGAGGGCTTCGTTTAGGCAGCCAAACTCTTCAGAAATATTTCCAGGGAGTAGCCATGTGTATTGGCTGAAGAAAAACAGGCTAAAGGTGAACAAAATCCATTTTTTGTAGATCCCAATTAATTTCAGCAGTTGTATAAAGTCTACTCTGAGACCATGCATATGTGTTTGTACATGCACACATGCACCCCACACACACATACCAAAGACTATATATCAAAGAAATCAAATGAAACTAGTAAAATTAGTACAGTACTGCAATATATGCTACTAAAATAATGCTTAGGATCATCCAATGCAGATAGGAACCCCATACAGGGAGTGGGGGGGAATGCTAGAAACCTAACATTTCCAAGTCATGTAGTATTTTGTAATTTCCTAATCTGCAATATTCTTAAAATGCCAAACTGGGATGGATTGTGTCAAGATAACAATTTACTAGCAATATTCTAATTCAGTTAGGAGAGGAAGCAGAAGAAAAATGGCACAATAAGGTATAACGCTACAAGCACAGACAAGGTAGTATGGGTGGCTTTAGCAGCCTATCATCGAAAGCTATAAAAGTACCAGCCATTGCCTGGCGCTCATTCATTTATTGTCAAGAGGCTGCTTATCCTGCCCAATGTATGCAGAATTTAATAGTAAAGGCTGCCTTGAGTCCATATTTAGAATGCTGAACTAGTATCTTGGCAGGAAATGAAATATTCCACTAACACAAGAGAACAGTTAGAGCCTATGAGTGGCAGAATTGAATGACTGAGAACTGAGAAAGTAAATGAAGCCCAAAGAGGTATTCAGGTTGATACCCCAAAAGATAGGCTCTTAAAGAGATTAATGAAGTGATAAATCTTGCTGGCCGACTGTGATATCAGTGTCAGGAAGCCCATCACACCCTTCAGCTCCCCCCACCACCACCAACATTGTCCATTTATGGAACTGAAGTTTCAGGAACAACTTCCAGAAATGCCATCGAAAATCAGAAGTACTTCAGATACATGCAAAGTGGTTTGGAAATTTGTTGCTACAAAGCAGATGCATTCCTGAAGCTGCTTAGATGGAACAATTTAATTGTTATTGAAACAAATAACACAATAAGAGCTTTCTAAAGCTTAAGAAATAGACCCAGAGGCATCAAGGAAGAAGCAAAATGAAAGCACAACTTCTTTACCAACCTGGAAGAAAGTTTTATTTGCCAGTCTAATCAGCTTTGGTAGATTAAATAAGGATAGGTCATTTTGTCAGCTTTAGTCCTTGGGAAGAGAAAGGGACTGGTTCAGTGTAGAAAGGAATCCCTTGTCCTTTCCCTTTTGCTTTTAAATAACTAACCACTTAAATTGATAAAAACAGGAATTTGTAGCCCAGCTGACAATGTGGAGAAGAATGTATGTATGCAAATGACTGCTTACAGGGAAACGTTAGTGGTTCATGAGGTTATCACGGACTCTCATAGTAAGCAAAGCAGAACAGGAAGATAAATAAACCTGGGTCCAGGGTTTCTCAACCTTACCAATTTTAAGATGTATAGACTTCATTGAAGTCCCAGAATCTTAAAGTTGTCAGGGTTGAGAAATACTGCCTAGGTCCCTTAGAAGGCAGATATGGGTGGGAATTATACTACCACACTAATTATAAATAGCCCAAGTCTAGGATTTATCATCCTATCTCCTGTATCTATTATAATAAATCCAACTACAATAGGGAACAAACTATTTTAAGTTGGCAATATATATTACCCTGCTTTTAATTTTTTTAAAATGGGATAGATTTTATCATTCCTCCTTCAATGTAGTTCCTCTTCCTCTTCTTCTGAAGTCAGAAGAGCCAGTAATCCAGATGGTCGGGAAGTTGTGGCAATCTTATATTATTTCAGCTTTAGCATATCTGTCTGAGAAAGGACAAGCAGAACTATTCATGGCATTCTCAGTGTAGCTGCCCCACATAAAGGTAGTCCTCAATTTACGATAATTTGTTTAATAACCATTCAAAATTATGATGGTGCTGAAAAAAAGTGATTTATAACCAATCTTCACAATGATGACCATTTCAGTGTCTCTACAATCATATGACCAAAATACAGGTGCTTGGCAAGTGGCAAATATTTAAGATAATTATGGCATCTTGGGTTGATGTGATCACAATTTTAGATCTTCCCAGAGGGTTACTGACAAGCAAAGTCATTCGGAAAGGCTGGATTAATACTGGAATAAAAAAGGTTGTAAAATTGGGCATGGCTCAATTAACAACCACATTGCTTAGTAATGGAAATTTTGGGCCAAATTGTGGTTGGAAGTCAAGGATTACTTGTAACAATGAAGGAATACCTGAGCTAGAATAACAGGAGAACTATTACAACACAAATAAATGTAAATTTTGCATGGGGATGGTCCTAAGTTCAATTATCAACATTTACATATCTATATTTGCCTTGCCCAAATAGGGCTAGGAAAACTCTACTTTGAAATTAGTAATATTAGACAAATGGTGCAGCTCAATACAAGGCACACCTCTGTCATCCTTTTTTTGGGGGGGGGAGGACAGACTTTATTAGTTTTTTTTTTAAATACAATACACAAACAAACAGAACATAGGATGTAATGACCTAAAATATCTTTTCTAAAAGAAACAAATAAACTATCTTATTTAAAAAGAAGATAATTCCAAATTATCACATTTCTATAATTTAATATATATATTTATCTTATCTAATCCACTTCATATCTTTTCCAATCTTCTCTTTATTACTCCCTTTCCTTCTATTTAATTATATTTCTTTTGCTTAAAGTATATATACTCATTGAATATAATTTCATTAGTTCTCTATCACATCCTATCAACCTTAAACAAACATTACACAAAACATAAATACATAAAACTTCTTTTTGGAAAGCGGCTTAATACAAGGCACACCTCTGTCATCCTTTGATGGCCTATGAAATTTATAATGCAAATAGAAAAGTTGGATTTGTTGCTAACATTTTTCACTATGAACAAGTGCTGCAATTAAGAGTTGAAATGAGTCAGAAATTCTGTCAAAACCACAATGAAAAGACTACAATAGAACAGATTCTATATTGTTATATAAACAGTTTCTTTTTACAAATGTTCAATTCCAAAGTTTCTGAGATAAACTCTGTCTCTTTAAAATTGTTTTTGTCTCTGAGGGATGATTTGTAGAATTTCAATCCAATAATATTATATGGAATTAGGAGAATTCAAGTTTAGAGAATGAAAAATTTTACCCAGAAGGGAAAGAATAGAATAGAATAGAATAGAATAGAATAGAATAGAATAGAATTCTTTATTGGCCAAGTGTGATTGGACACACAAGGAATTTGTCTTGGTACAAATGCTCTCAGTATACATAAAAGAAAAGATACATTCATCAAAAGTCAAGAATCATAAGGTACAGCACTTAATGATAGTCATAGGGTACAATAAGCAATCAAACCATACTAGGAAACAGTCAAATAGGATATTGGAAAATAGAATAGAATAGAATAGAATGGAATGGAATGGAATAGAATAGAATAGAATAGAATAGAATAGAATAGAATAGAATAGAATAGAATAGAATAGAATAGAATAGAATAGAATAGAATTCTTTATTGGCCAAGTGTGATTGGACACACAAGGAATTTGTCTTGGTACAAATGCTCTCAGTATACATAAAAGAAAAGATACATTCATCAAAAGTCAAGAATCATAAGGTACAGCACTTAATGATAGTCATAGGGTACAATAAGCAATCAAATCATACTAGGAAACAGTCAATATAAATCATAAGGATACAAGTGACAAAGTTATAGTCATACAGTCACAACGGGGAGGGGATGGATGATAAGGATGAGAAGATTAACAGTAATAGTAGTGCAGACTTTGTAAATAGTTGAACAGTGTTGAGGGAATTATTTGTTTAGCAGAGTGATGGCTTTTGGGGAAAAAATGTTTTTGTATCTAGTTGTTGTGATGTGCAGTGCTCTATAGTGTTGTTTTGAGGGAAGGAGTTGAAACAGTTTATGTCCAGGATATGTAAATATTTTCACAGCCCTCTTTTTGACTCATGCAGTATACAGGTCCTCGATTGAAGGCAGGTTGGTAGTAATTGTTTTTTCTGCAGTCCTAATTGTCATCTGAAGTCTGTGTCTGTTCTGTTGGGTTGCAGAACCAAACCAGACAGTTATAGAGGTGCAGATGATAGACTCAATAATTCCTTTTTTAAGGCTTAAGTTTCTTAATTAACTCTCAAAAGAGAACAATATTTTTACCCATTTCACTGCATTGTTGAGAACTTCAGTCTCAGAGTAAGAAAACTAATGGTTAAATGGAGCAGAAGAAGGAAAGTTGCATTAATTCTTTTCAGCAAACACAAAATTGCACAGTGTTTGCTCCCCAAACATTATTGCTAATTAGACTTCTCAAAGATAAACACAAGTATCAGGTTTAAGTTATATTCCTGGCTTGGTTACATGTGATTAAATTATGACAAAATCAGTAGTCCTAAATTAAACACAATAGGCTAATGAAAATTTCTGGGAAATGCTGCAAACAAGGAGAAAAGGGGAATTTGACAGAGACAAAATTCAAAGTTATGCTATTGGTTCCATCTCAAGAATTCTGAAACATTTCTTTCTGCTGTTACTTGTTAATCTAATAACAAAGGCATTAATCCTTTCATAGAATGGTTGCAAGGATAGTAAAAACAGAGATCAGGATTACTTAAACTCAAAACTAACCAAAGGTGTAACCTATTGTCCAAAATCTGTTTATCTCAGGTATCCATTAATCCAGGAAAAACTCTATCCTGGTTGTACTATTAGCACACAATTACAATAGTTGGATAATAACCCTCCTTTATATGAATGTGGATATCAAAATCCACATTCTTCAGTATTTGCCTACATGCCTTTATTTCAGAAGACTACTGGCAATGCTTCAGGTATTATTTTTCAACTGTTTGTCTTAGAGATTAGAATGATAAATAAGTAAATAGTTTGTATTAGAACTCATAACACAACTGCCTGGATGGGGTTGCTTTAACTGTGTGCATGACCCCTTACTGTTATTTACACCACATGTTAATTCCTTTATTGGGCCCTTTAAGCATGTTTTGAAAACAGACCAACTTATTTTGATACTGAGAAAGAAATCCCATAAACTGGAATTATATTCACTTGAAGGTACAATAACGAGATGTACCTTTGTACATCTGGTCAAAAACAATGACTTTATATCAAACTCTTTTTGAAATTTTCATGTTCATCAGAAGCTGATCATTTTATTGTAAAGGGGAGCTGTGATATTTTTTCTTCTTTTTCCAGAGCTTCTAATGAAATGAGTCTTTTTTTTTAAAGGATATTTTTACTTCTCTGTTTAATAATGACTAATTACTTATATTTACATTTGGAGACTTTAGGGAAAATTCATCTGTTTCATTGATTCATTAAGTTAATTAACTTATTAAACTAGAAGGATCATATTAAACACTTTGTGGTGTGGGGTCAAAAATAAAAACATTTCAAAGTCTTTCTGCTTTTATGATTCATTATTACATCTGCTTGAAAATTTTCTCTTTTCGTTTTCATGATTATGTTTTAACCCCTGCGTAGCATTAAATATATATCTTTCGGGAACCTAGATATTCACATCTTTGATTGCTAACTGTGTGGAATTTAACACGGATGGGAAGCACTGTAACAGGAGATTGGACCAAGGCCTCCCTTAATTTTGATCAAGCAAGGGCATATCATGACCAGATAGAGACATGCGCTCACAGCTCCTGATTTCTACATATTTGAGGTATATGTGAATTTACTGTATCTGTGGGTTTATACCTCATTTGTTTTGATTCAAACACTTCCAACGGAATAGTGGCTAGACGTGGAATAGAAATGCCATTCATCATATAAGTAGCTGGCTCTGTCAGCATGGGTAGGAACACAGTCTTCCCAGATGCTTACCCTAGAAAACCTAACGGAAAAGAGAGAAAATGCAACTATAGACAAGAGCCGCAGGAAAGAATAGAGCCTATGCCTGTGGTTTATTGTATTTCATTTCTCTCTGATTACATCTTCTCTTCTTTACTTATTTTCCTATCTCCTGCTGCTTTCATTTTCTCCAAGTTAGAAACAAAGATTATATTCTTGTACCCATAGATCTGAACCCATTTTCAAATCCTGATTTTCTCTTTAAAAGAAATATAAATAAAACTTATTTGACAGATAGGAACAACTAGATTTTAAATTGTGAGCAAAACTAAACTAAACCAAACCAAACCAAACAAACAAAAACAAAGATTCCCAAAAGTCAGTTTTGTTACTGTTTTTTCAGCAAAAATAACTCTTTGTGGCCACTAAAAATCAATACCTTTATTGTGTACAGCCTCTTATGGACTTGGGCAAGTTATTCTAACGTGGCAGTTTCACTGGAATAGAAGTTTCATCATTCTCTGTTCACATAGGGGATTATTTTACTAGTTGTGGATCAGTGGAGTTAAAGCTATAGTACAACCATGTTTGAGGACAACTGATTGGAACTTTGGTATAGGAGGGATCAATTGTAGTTACCCACAGAAGTGGTATTCAGCAGGTTCTGACCAATTCTGGAGAACTGGAAGCAGAAATTTTGAGTAGTTCGGAGAACCGGCAAATACTATTTCTGGCTGGCCCCACCCCCATCTATTCTCCACCTCCTGAGTCCCAGCTGATCGACTGGGTCTTCTTTTGTTGCCCTGCACAGGAGAACGGAGCTGGAAAGCAAGTTAGTGGGGTGGGGAGGGAATGGGATTTTGCAGCAACCTTTTCCCTGGAGTGGGGTGGGAATGGAGATTTTACAGTATCCTTCCCCTGCCATGTCCACCAAGCCTGCCCACCAAGCCACACCACAACCACCAAGCCACATCCACAGAACTGGTAGTATTTTTTTTTAATCCCACCACTGGTTACCCCTAAATCTACTGTGAGATTCACACTTTTTGTTTGTTCCTTGTATATTTAGCTCTGCATGGATATTGTTAGATGGGTGTTTTCTCCATTTTGTGACCAGAGAACTTCCTGTTGCAAATGTTCCCACACTATTTTATGCTTTTGGTAAGGTATTTTGAATCTCATGATATCCTCCTGATTTTTTTGCCTCACAATTAAGCTTGGGTAAGCTTTTTATTTTTCTCTTTGGTCCTGAAGTTCGTACCTCTGGAAGTTTCTTCAGAAGTTCTACAAACCTTTCAGATATATTTAGTATTTAATGAGACTACTCTAGATCAGTGCTCCAGAGATTGAGATACAATGTAAGTGGAGCTGGACTGGCACAAGTCATTTCACTTGTTATTTATATAGAAATACTTTGCATGGTTTCTGTTATGTTCTGTGCATGGGCGCAAAGGAGGAGACGAGCCGGTGAACAGTGAACTTCAAACTCTTTATTTATATGTGAAAACAGCTCAGCTCTATGGCCGCAACGGCCCCCTTTATATAGGCAAGCTCTTGAGTATTTAACCAATGAAAACACAGGGAGCGCTAGCTCCATTAACCAATGAGAGAGGCTCGTTAATAGCCAATCAGATTCTCCTGAACGGACCAATCTGATGTTGCTATTATCGGCCAATCAGAAGTGCAGGGCCAGAACCCTGCACTTTACTTCAAGTTCTTAATAATCTTTATTCAAGTACTTTTATTAATTCACAACAGTTTCTATTGTCTATATATCCAGAAACAGCAGGGCAGAATGAGATTAAGAATCTGAGGATCTCTTTTTTTCTTATAGTGTTTTCCTTTTTTAAAAAGAGAATTGTACTGATTTTCTTTGTGGAGGTATACAGGAATAAAAAAATTATGAAGCTGGAGCCAGCTCAAGTGTGGAGTACATAAAAGGAATAGAACTGATTTTGATGATCCAGAGTGCAATTTCTAGAATATAATTTGCAATGTGCATATTAGTGTTATCATCATTTGTGGATAATTTGGTTGGGAAATTGATGGTTTTTCTGAAATTTGTGTTTGGGCAATTGCAAAGTATTTTATCATAGGAAATGAACATTATCAAGATACAAAGCCATGACATTTCCTTTCCTTTTTTCATTATTTCTGTGATCTGCTTTTTATTTACTCTCTTTAATGAATATAAGGACTCATACATTTCATTATAGTCACCTCCCTCTCCCAATATTTAAATTTAAATTAAGGGATGTTCTTCTACCAGAATGTTTGGATCAGGTCATCATGAGGGGAAAAAAGCAGAAATGGAGAAAAACAGTGGGTTAAATAACCAGAGCAATATGTACATTTCAAAAATACAAGTAGTCAATGCCTAGATTTTTTCCAATTCAGATCTAACCTTAACTTAGTTCTTGCTTTATTCTTTATTTCCCACATTCTGTTTTAGTGAACGTACTTATAGAAACATAGGTTTTACATGAACATTTAGATGCTGTTCAACATTTAGAACCTGCTCATATTTGGCAGGTTTAAAGAAAGCAAAGGAAGATAAATACAATGAATTTGGTAAATGAGCAGTATGAAAGATATGATGACTAGAATGCCATTGGAAGACCTGACGGCAGAGATGATGAGCATGTGTCCATTCAGTCATCAGAAGTTAAGCCCAACCAGATGGTAACAGATTAATTAAGTTGGTATTACGGAATTAATTCCTTTCCTTATCCATGCAGAAAAAACCTCCATGGATGAAGAGAGGGTTAATTAATATATCCTCCCCAACTGCCATTTGTATGTTTCATTAAACCCAATTATCCTGCTAGTACTTTCTGTTGAAGAGCCTATCTTACTCTAATCTTTCATATGTGCAGGGAATAGAATAACTATCCAGTGATGTGTCTGTGGATTCACTGCTGCATACTTTGGGAATCATGAATTATGGTGTTCTTCAAATGAGTTCATTATTTTATACCTTAATCAGGGATACTTATCTACCTCAGAACAGAAGTAATAGTAAAAGAAACACACACACACACACACACACACAAAAACTCAAGACCTATGCCATTGGAAAAAACAAAGCTTTAATCTTGGAAATGACTCTTGTAGGTTATCTTGGAAATGACTCTTGTATTATGCACTAGTGTGATCCAAAGGAATAGTGTCTCTCAGTCTGTTTAAGATAATGTTCCTTGAAAGGTTAATTAGATATCAAATAAGTTAATAGTGAATACAAACCTTTTTAGCAAAAGGTGCGATTTATCGTTTAGAAGATTTATTTAGTGAAGAGGGGTTTTATAACCACTTTGATTTTTATATGCAAGATAAATGTTGCTATAATATAAAATGCAGCTACTGATTTAATGAATAAAGAAAAAAGATTTGCCACTGATGCCATGTATTTGTAGGTAACTGTAATGGAATAAATACAATCCAATAATCTAGAGAGATGGTGATTTGCATGCACCGTTGCATGAAGAAATGAGTGAAAATATTTGAGATATTTGAAGATTGAGAAAATCCAAATAGTGCTTTTCAGTGGTAACATGAAATAATAAATAAATAATAACAACTTTTAGTAAACTAGACTAGGTCATTAGTTTGAATTGCACTCATGCTACATGGAGCTTTCCTTGCTAATGGTAAAAACAGAATGGATAGGTTTGGGCACATCTTCCCTAGTTGGCAACCAAAGTTCAGTTTTACCCCAAGCATACTTATCCTATTCTGTGAAAGTCAGAATCTCTAAACTAAGGATTACCTTGCAATCCAACATACTGTGTTATTATCTGTATGTCACTTACTAAGAGCCACATGCAATGTTCTGATGTGATGGACATAAAGATGGTTGGCAAGAATAAAAAGATAGAGAGGTATAATGAATACTGCTTAGGCAAACTATGTTTGGCTACAGTTTGTTTCCCCTTTTGTTGTTTCATGACTTAATTTCTTTCCTTTCCTATTTCTTTCCCTTTTTCTGCACTTTTTCTGCATCATTGCTTCATCTGAAAGAAGAAAAGCATGACTGAAATGTCAATGGTGTGTGTGTGTGTGTGTGTGTGTGTGTGTGTAGTTGTAGTGTATGTTTGTGCATATATACATGTTTCGGTGTATCTATATAAAATGATGAAATAATAATTGAAATTTAACATAATAAAAATTGCCTGCTAGTTGAAACCAAAAGATCTACTGTACAGTATATAACATAACATTTTTTTCAACACTGATTAGATAGCCATGGCTCTGTAAAGGTGATTGTGCAAGCAAGATATGAAGCTGACACCTTCCTTTACCTGACCAGCATTGCCATTGTCCCAAAGGTACTTTTTTCAAAAAACATCTGGACTTTTGAAAAAGCCCCTTGAAGCTCCAGTTCTTAAGAAACTTCTTGGATGAGAAGTGAAACATCTTCAAGAAAAAACAAAGTCCAATTTCCTTTTGAAAAAGCACCTTTAGGACAACTATGACCTGAATGACTGAGAACCTCCATAGACATTCCTGCATTGCCACTGTTTGGTCCTCAGAAGATATTTGCCTGAAGGACAGAATTGATCTGCTTTTTCATGCTTTTTAATCTGAGAATAAATGGGAAAGTTGTATGAACAAATCAGGAATCCAATATTGGTAATGGCATAAAAAAATATGACACAGGAAGATCCAAAAAGAAATTGAATCTACAGTTCTTTTACAGTTTTCCCTCTTCTAGTCACCCTATCTCCTTTTGAATATCAAGCTGTCTACAATGGATAATACTTGAAAAATTGCCTTAAGGTTTTCAAGAAGTTGTCTTCTCCCATGAAAGAAGTATCTGTTTTATTCCTTTACTCTCAGGGCATTTGAGAATTTCTTTCAAATATCCTTTGTGGTGCAGTTGAAGTTATTTTATTACTGGAGTGGCCGAGAGAGTGACAGATGTTTTTGCAGGGTTTTGCTTTGTTATATAATTCTTTATCAGCAAAATGTTCAATAAAGGGCATTTATGAAGCATTTCTCCAGGTTTTCTGCTTGCTTACATTTACCATTTTGAAAAAATACCAATGGGAAAAGTTTCTCCTTAATATCTTCATCTAAAACTACTTGAAGTAGAGGAAAGCAGAGAAATAGCAGTCTCCTGGAGAAGATTATTATGCAAAGCAGAAACTCTGCATTCCCTCCTGAACTATTCTCCACTCTGAAAATGCTCATCAACTTTCTCTTCTCCTTTATAAATAAAATTGAAAAAGAAATCCAGTTGTATGAAATTGAATAAAATCTATTAAAATAAGAGATTTTTTTTCTAAATAGTATTGTACTAGAATCTCCCCATGTCTTAAATGATTTGCCCAATTAGCAGTTAGCATTGGATCTACATTAATATACATACCATATATACTCGAGTAGAAGCCGAGTTTTTCAGCACATTTTTTGTGCTGAAAAAAACCCCCTCGGCTTATACTCGAGTCAGATTCCCCTCTGAAAAAAAAATGGTGTGGAGCTCCGAAGCTGGGCAGCCACTTCCCTGCTTCCGTGTTTCCTTTGCAACTTTTAAGCATGGGAGGGGGAGGCTTTTCTGAGCTTAGGCTCAGAAAGCAACGCGAGCCGAGGTTGCTCCACTCAGTTTCATTTCCTCAGCTCCAGCTGCTTTCAGTCCACTCGGGAGGAGGGGGAGGAGGGGGAGAGAGAGAGAGAGAGATATCATAAGAACGGCTCTTGCTTTTTTCTTGCAAGGGAGAGATGACTCCTGCCTACCACTGTCATCATCATCATCTTTTGGGTTAGTGAATCAATCAAACCTTTCATGATAGTGAGATCGTTTCCCAAATTTCCCTTAAATCAGAGAAGAAATCAGAAACAAACCTTTGGGCTGAGAATAAGCTTGTTCCTATGATGCCATTTTTGTTCACTTCAGTGTGAAAAGTGTGAAAAAACACACTTCTTTTTCTTCATCTTCTTGTTCCCTATTTACTGGTCTCTTTCAAAGAGGAAATTGTGAACATCAAACCTATTCTCAACTGTCCTAGTGAAAGTTTTTATTGGCATCTATTTTTATTTTTGAAATTTACCAGTAGCTGCTGCATTTCCCACCCTCGACTTATACTCGAGTCAATAAGTTTTCCCAGTTTTTTGTGGTTAAATTAGGTGCCTCGGCTTATATTCGGGTCGACTTATACTCGAGTATATACGGTATGTACACATGCATCCACAGATGTATACAAATCAGAGGTGGCATTCAGCAGGTTCTGACCAGTTCTAGAGAACTGGTAGTGGAAATTTTGAGTAGTTCAGAGAACCGGTAGCAGAAATTTTGTGTAGTTCAGATAACCAGTTAATACCATCTCTGACTGGGCCTTCCCCCACCTATTCTCTGCCTCCCAAGTCCCAGCTGATTGGCTGAGTCTTCTTTTGTTGCCCTGCAAAGGAGAACGGAGCTGAAAAGTAGGTTAGTGGGGTGGGGAGGAGATAGGATTTTGCAGTAATCTTCCCCTGCCACGCCCACCAAGCAATGCCATACCCACAGAACCATTAGTAAAAAATTTTGAATCCCACCACTGATACAAATATGTTTTTGCATATTAAGTAGGAAGTATCAAATCCACAAAATCACAGTATAAATAAAAATATTGTCAGAGCTTTGGAAAAACATAAATTTAACAAGAGGCATTGGTAGCCAGTATAATTTTAAGTTGTACTGATAAGAGTATCACTACATACTAAAATAAGAGTCTATTCTTTATTTGTTTTATCACAAGTTCTTAATTCATAAAAATATGTTCAAGGAAAGATGTGAAAATGGCAAGTTTAAAGAATATGAAGGATGTAGTAGAATCATAATTAAAAAGTGTCAGGGTTAGAAGAGTCTTGCTGAAGTTAATAGGATGAGTAAGACCACAATCCTATATAGACATTACTCTGCAAAGAAGGCTCATTAAGTTCAGTGCATCTTATTCTGTAGTAATCTTGCCACATTTCCCTATATTTAATTTGCATTGACTACAACTGTGTAGCTTTCATGGGTTAGAATTTGGGTGTGGATATTAGGTACTTTTTAAGGGCATTTATGAAGCATTTCTCCAGTGCTCACCTACTCAGCATGCCCTTTTAAAATAGCTTTTTAAAAATAACATATAAATCTCCCAGGGTCACTTTTGCAACTTGAGAGGCCATAGAAAGCAAAATGTTCAATAAATCAAAATAATAAATAAAAAACATTATGAATACATTCTATTGAGCTTCAAAGAGGCTGCAGAATTTCTTTTTCTATGGTTTTCCTGATAGGATTTTTACAGAGATTCTGGACTCTTGATTGTAGCTTCTTGTGTAATTTACTTTGTTTTGACATATCTTGTTCTTTGTGTTTTGAATATGTTCTTATATGTCTTCTCAGTCCTCAGTTCATAGTGAGAGATGTTCCTATTAGTTCAAAATATATTTCAACATATATATGTCTGCTTGTGTTTGAGGTCCTAAACTTGTTCACTAGTAGATTACATCTTTTCCTGTTCAAATTATCTGCATTTAAAGAAAGACTATACTTTAATAGAGTTTTGTAAATGATGCATTATTGAATTTATCCTTTATCTTACTCTTCAATTAATCAAAATAAAAGCTGTTGGAATTGATCTTCCAGTGGTTTCATTACAACAGGTGAACTGTCCTTTGCCACAGTTTGACAGAGAAGCCTTTACTTCTTTGCAAAGTCTCTTGTGTGTCTACTTTCAAGCACAGCATTTGAGAAACTGAATTATTCTCCCTAAGGCAATGTTTCTCAAAGTTGGCAGCCTGAAGAAATGTGAACTTCAACATCCACAATTCTCCAGCCAACCTTCCTTTCTGGGGAAATCTGGAAGTTGAAATGTGCACTTTCAAATTACTAAGGTTGAGAAAGACTGCTTTAAGGACTAGATATATTTGCTGAAGCAAACATATATGCCTCTTTTACTGTTCACTCCATGTTGGCATGAATATGTTTCATATGTTTGCTGGAGGGGAGGCAGGATTATTATTAGAAGAAAAAAACAACTATCTCTTGAGTAAAATATTCCTTCTCTGATCCACATATGAGGGTAGAGATGATTCTGGATTCTAGAGCTTCTAAAGTCATACTAAGAGTCAGACTTAGACTCTTGTACATCTCATATAAGATGTTTCTTTTCTTTTTTTGTCCACTGATTGTCATGGTAGGGTTGACATAAACCTAAGAACTAGTTCTGAATCCTCTTGTAGGAACATATAGAATTGGATCTAGTCCACTTTCACTTGCTCATGCCTTGCCCACAACCTGCAAAACAATAGACATCCAGCAATATATTTGCATGGAGAAAGTTTTCTGCAAAGTCTAATCTGTGATTGTAGGGTAGAGAGCAGGGGTGGGATGCTACTGGTTCTGCCTGGTTCTAAAGAGCTGGTAGCTCTGAAGAGCAGCAGACATCAAACCTGTTCTGTGTTTGCTGCTGTTTGGCCCACCCACCCGGGCTCTTACCTGTCCTTTATTTCCTGCTTTTTTAACCTCAGCTGCTTTGTGCAGCACAGCTCAGGTTGGAAAAGCAGGGAAAAAGAGGCTTTTCAAATCCTGCGCACCTGTGTGCAGCACTTTTCAGCTGTCCGGGTGGCACAGTCTAAGGTTGTTTTACACATGCGCGCAATGCAAAACATAGTCACTGAACTGGCAGTAACACCGATTGATTCACACCCCTGGTAGAAATGGTTATAGGACAAGTCATTTCAACCACCTCATCCTGACCAACTCACTGTGAGACAACTTGCCCTGGGACAACTCACATGGGACAATTCTTTTTATTAGTTATATTAATCTAATGGAATGGAATGGAAGAATGCCAGAGGCAAATGGAATCTCCTTCTCCTCCTCTATAGCTCAGACTGAGGAAAAAATCAGGGAGAACAAAGTGAAGAGGAGAAGAGCGACTTTCCTCCAACCAGAAAAAAGATCACTTAGGAAAAAGTCTCTGCCACAGAGATGTATTGATGTGTGTGTGGTGGTGGGTAAACTGGGTGAAGGAAGGAGGGAGGGAGAAAGGGGGGAGAGAGGAGGAGGAAGAGCAGGTTCCCTTTGCCTCCAGCATTCTTCCATGGTGAATTTACCATGGTGCGTTGCCTGAGGAAAGAGGTCCCATGGTGATCCAGTGGGGACAAGCTGGCCAGGGTAAGCTGACCAGGAAAAGCCAATGGTGGTGACTCAGGCAAGCTAGAGGTAATCTTCTGATATGAAAATACTTAATATTTATATATTTAAATATTAAGATAATATTTATATAGTTAAGATGCTTCAGTTCACCCTTGGCCATTAAACCTTATTTTAAAGGTGTATTCTGGAATTCTCTCTCAGCAAAACCTATTTCATAGAATCATTTTGCCTTCATTTGTTAGGATCATTTCTGTGGAGAAAAATTGGCATGCCATGTATGCCAATTGGCATGCCATGTATGTAACTTTGAACTCCTGAATTGAAGATATCATTTTTTTCCAGAGATATATCAAAACATTCCAGTTTTGGAAAAAAAATTATATAGAAAGTGTATTTTAAGCATAGTTTAAATGTTTTTTTAAATTAAAATTTAATGTTGTAAATATTACAATATGCATAGAAATAGCATCAACTGACTTCATCAAATATCATTTATTATCTATACACATATAAAACACTGTATATATATTATGGTATTTTAAGCATAGACCTTGAAACTTAAAACTTATAAACATTATGTATATATATATGTATGTATGTATGTATGTATGTATGTGTATATACATATGTGTGTGTGTATATATATATATATGTATATGGATATGGATATGGATATGGATATGGATATGGATATGGATATGGATATGGATATGGATATGGATATGTTTATGTGTGTGTTGTGTGTGTGTGTGTATATGTATGTATATATATATATATATATATATATATATATATATATATATATATATATATATATATATATATATATATATATGTATGTATGTTATGGCTCCCCCTTCAAAGTTCCAACAAAACCAAACCAAAGGCAGACGCCCCAAAACTCAAATCCAACAGAAAGGAGTCTTACAAGATTATATTCCACACGCCCTGTTTATCACAACAGTTCAGGCACAAATTCTCAAAGCTCCGAGCCTCTGCCAAAAACCTCTGCATGTAATCAAACACTTTGTTCCTGACAAACTTCCTTTTATAATCCCTGAGGCAACGTGCTAATTGGCTCGCCCTCCCTTCTAACTCAGTTTGTCTCTGTGAACCACCTAGATGGGCGTGTCAAATCCTCATTTGGCCTGATGCCTCCAAACAGCTTGACGTTTCAGCCTCCTTCTTGTTCTGGCATCTAGCCACGATCTGTCAGCTTCCTCGCTCGACTCCTCTGACTCATCTTGTGGCTCAACTGCAGGCATGAATGAGGTTGAGGGTTCAGGCAAAGAATGTCTGTGTGATAACCTCTCATCCCCCTGGCTCACATCTGTGTCCTCTAACAATTCAGACTCCAAATTCTCAGCAGGTTCCAGCCTTTCATCCTCAGAGTCATCAGAATCAAAACTCACAGCAGGATCGATCCTTTCAGTCACAACACTATCTCTCACCGCAGGGCTCTTCCCCCAAGTCTGATGATCAGGATGTGGTTTTGATGGAAATTGTGCGTGATATATGTGAATAAGATCTGGGGCATGCACCTTGGATACATCCTGCCAAGAGCGAATCTCTGTTTCATTGTCCAGTTTTCCCACAAAGTACTAGAATCGTCCCTTTAGCCATCGTGAAGCATAAATTCCGACCACTGTAGTATTAGTAATAGGTTCAGTTTGGAGCCTGCATGGAGAACTGGTATCTTCTGGAGAATGGAGAGTACACGATGGAGTGTCAGGTACTAACAAGGAGCGATGAAAAACAGGGTGGATGCACATGGAGCGCGGTAAAGTAAGTCAATAAGCCACCGGATTAATAACTGCCTCGATAGGGAAGGGACCAATAAAGCGATGATCCAACTTCCTAATTGGACGATTGACCCGAAGATGTTTCGTTGACAACCACACCTTGTCTCCCACAGCCAATGGAGGCATCTCCCAGCGCGAACGATCGGCGAAACGCTTATAATCTGCTTTCACTCATTGCAATTGTCTGGAAATTAATTGATGCACCGCATATAACTCTGACAAAAATTCTCTTGCCTCCGGAACTGGAGAATCTGCGATTGACAGGGGAAAAAACCTCGGATGATAACCCACATTGGCATAAAAAGGCGTCATGTGGGTGGAGGTGTGCCGAGAATTATTAAAGGCAAACTCTGCCAATGGAAGATAGGTCACCCAGTCGTTTTGTCATTGATTTACAAAACATCTGAGGTATTGGGAAAAAATGCCAATTACCTTCTCAGTCCCGCCATCGGTTTCCAGATGGTGTGCCGACGCTAAACATACTTGTACTCGTAGAGCGTTCATTAGACTTTTCCAGAATTGAGCGGTGAACTGAACACGATCTGAAACAACTCTTTCCGGTAAGCCATGTAAACGGAACACGTGTTGTATGAAAAGCCGGGCAGTAACACGAGCCGAGGGTAATCTCCTACACGGGATGAAATGGGCCATCAGTGAGCATGTCAACCACCATGAGCACCGTCGTGTAACCTGATGAAAGGGGCAAATGCATTAGAAAGTCCATGGAGATTGCTCCTCATGGTCTGCTTGGAATCAGTAGTGGTTGAAGAAGTCCAGGAGATGCACCCGATGCCGCTTTCACTTGTTGACATTGTACGCAAGAAGCAACATAGGAAGACACATCGTGTCGAACCTGAGGCCACCAAAAAGTTTGGGTGACCAAGTGCAGGGTTTTGTGAAAACCAAAATGACCAGCAGCTGGATTGTCATGACATTGTGTCATGATGAAGGCTCTAAGTGTCCTGTTGGGTACATACAATAAGTCTCGATGTCATAACAAGCCCTCTTCAAAGGTCCATGGGGAATCAGGTCCAACCTCCGCCCTTCTCTGCTGCGTCCACGGGTCTAATCGTTGCGCCTCTCATATACGAGCCCGCAAATCTACAGGATCTTGTAATACGGCTAAGGATTCTCTTGGTAACACAGTTCGTAGAGGAATAGGATCCTCAGGACCGATATACTCGGGCTTCTGAGATAACGCTTCGGCTCTCTGATTCTGTCCACTTGGAACATAAGTAACGGAGAAATTGACAAAAAACAACAACCACCGAATCTGGAGTTGGTTCAATTTCTTAGCTGTGGTCAAATGTTCCAAGTTTTGATGATCTGTATGAACCTCTACCTTGTGCCGAGCCCCCTCTAAATGATGTCTCCAAGTCTCAAAAGCAGCCTTAATGGCCAACAACCCCTTTTCCCAGATGGTGTAGTTGAGCTCTGAAGCTGTGAGCTTCCTAGAATAGTATGCGCATGGAAAAAAGGGCATGCCATCTTTCGAAGCTTGTAACAGTACCGCTCCGATAGCGACATTAGAGGCATTGGTCTCGACCACAAATGGATGATTCGGATCCGGATGCCTCAATATCGGCTCAGCTACAAACGCTTTCTTTAAAATATCAAAAGCTTGTTGTTGAGGGGGCCCCCACACAAACGGGACCTTCTTATGGAGGAGCTGAGTTATGGGGTCCATTACTTTATCAAAGTCCGGGATAAAAGTCCAATAGTAGTTGGCGAATCCCAACAGACGTTGTACGTCCTTGACTCGATGAGGGGCTTCCCAACTACACAATGCTTCAACCTTTTTAGAGTCCATAGCAATGCCCTCCGGAGAAATGATGTGCCCTAAAAACTCTATCGAGGACTGAAAAAAGAAACACTTTTCCAGTTTCGCGTAAAGTTTATGCTCCCTAAGACGCTGAAGCACTTGACGAACCTGCTGAAGGTGGTGATCTCTGGACCGAGAGTAAATTAAAATGTCGTCCAAATACACCACGACAAATCTATCCAGCATGTCCCGAAAAATATCGTTCATTAGGTGCTGGAATACAGCAGGAGTGTTGGTCAGACCAAATGGCATGACGGTATACTCGAAATGACCATAACGAGTGCCAAACACCATCTTCCACTCGCCCCCTTTGCATATCTGAACCAGGTTGTAGGCCCCACGCAGATCTAATTTAGTGAAGATAGTAGCCTCCCACAACCGCTCCATCAATTCTGGAATGAGCAGCAAGGGATAGCTATTCCTCACGGTGATAGAGTTCAGGTGTCTATAATCACAATATAGACGAAGTTCTTCCGACTTCTTAACGAAAAGAACAGGCACTGAAAGAGGGGATGAGGAGGGGCGAATAAATCCCCGAGCTAAGTTTTTGTCTAAAACCTCTCAGAGTGCAACCAACTGGGGCTCCGACATAGAATATAACCTCCCCTTGGGCAATGGGGCACCCAGTATCAGGTCCACAGGACAATCATAGGTACGATGTGGCGGTAATCAGTCTGCCTCCTGTTCACTGAAAACATTGGAAAAATCCGACAACTCCGAAGGAATGGAGACAGCAGGAGTGACGATATCTTGTCCGGCGCAGACATGCCTCAGATGGTCCACACATTGTAGGCTTGGAAACGAAATGGCGTTCTGCGCCCAAGCCACCAATGGATGGTGCAAACGTAGCCAGGATACCCCAAGCACCAAAGGGAGATGAAGGTTCAAGGTGATATAAAAACTGATCGCCTCCTCATGATCCCCAATGACCATACACACTGGCTGAGTTGCTAAGAGAATGGGTCCCGACTTGAGTTGTCGCCCATCTACAGTTTCCACCTTAATGGGGGGATTTACAGGAATTAAAGGAATTCCAAAATGTTCAACAAAAGCAGAGTCCATAAAGCTGGTTGTAGCCCCTGAATCCACCAGCGCAATGGCAGGAATTCCCTCCTTCTGGGACTGCAGAAATATTCGAGTGTCCAAAAGTAAATGCCGAGAAGGACCAGGATTTACTTCGGCAATTTGGGGTGGGGGTGTAGAACATGCCCGACCTAGGGTTTCTCTGAGGTCGGGCCTACCCTGTTTTCCTGACAGGCCAGGAGTGGTTTTGGGCACAGGTCTGCGAGTCCCTCTCTGAGTGCAGGAATTTGCAAAATGTCCCGGACCTCCGCAGTAAAGGCACAAGCCTTCCTGGAACCTTCTTAAACATTCTCGTGCCATTAAGCGAGGGCAGAGTGTGCCTATCTCCATCGGCTCCTCAACCTGAACTGTGGGTTGGAAAACTCTTGGTGGCGGAATGCGTGCACGAGCAAACACAAATGGTTCCACAACGGGCCGTTTGCTCCCACATTGCTGTAAACGAGCTTCAATACGTAAGCATTGAACTATCAATGCATCCAAAGTTGAAGCCCGTTCTGCATGGACTAGCTCATCCTTGATGGCATCAGACAAGCCTTCCTGGAATGCAGCCATATGAGCCAGTTCGTTCCAGTTAGAGTCCATGCACAACAAACGGAATTCTGCCATGTATTCCTGTAGTAAACGTTTTCCCTGCTTAATATCCATTAGCCGTCTTTCCACAGTTTGTCCTTTAATGGGATCCTCAAACATTACCCTCATCTGCTGGAGGAAACCCTGGAAATTGTTCAATAACGGGCTATCTTGAAATAACAAGGAAGTAGCCCAATTGGCAGCCTGCCCAGTTAATAAACTAAATAAAGCCTACTTTAGCCCGGTCGGTTGGAAAGTCTTCAGGTCTCAGAGAAATAAACATTTGGCATCGACCCATAAATGCCGGGAACCTGTCCATTTGCCCAGAAAATTTCTCTGGCATGCATACCGGGCTTTTCCTCACAGGAGGGGCAGGGGAAGCAGCAGCAGTGCTTAGTAAGCTGGAAACATAATTCAGCAATTGTGTTACCTGATTTTGCAGTGTCACGTTACTTTGCAAAAGCTGAGTTATTTGTTCTTGTTGTTGCTCTACCAGATGCTGCAGTTGATTAGAATCCATCTTGCTTCTAAGATGGTTTGTTGTGTGGTCAGGAACAAAAATGTTATGGCTCCCCTTCAAAGTTCCAACAAAACAAAACCAAAGGCATCCGCCCCAAAACTCAAATCCAACAGAAAGGCGTCTTACAAGATTATATTCCACACGCCCTGTTTATCACAACAGTTCAGGCACAAATTCTCAAAGCTCCGAGCCTCTGCCGAAAACCTCTGCATATAATCAAACACTTTGTTCCTGACAAACTTCCCACACACAGCTGTGTCCTTTTATAATCCCTGAGGCAACGTGCTAATTGGCTCGCCTCCCTTCTAAATCAGTTTGTCTCTGTGAACCACCTAGATGGGCGTGTCAAATCTTCATTTGGCCTGATGCCTCCACACAGTTTGACGTTTCTGCCTCCTTCTTGTTCTGGCATCTAGCCACGATCTGTCAACTTCCTCGCTCGACTCCTCTGACTCATCTTGTGGCTCAACTGCAGGCATGAATGAGGTTGAGGGTTCAGGCGAAGAATGTCTGTGTGATAACCTCTCATCCCCCTGGCTCACATCTGTGTCCTCTAACAATTTAGACTCCAAATTCTCAGCAAGTTCCAGCCTTTCATCCTCAGAGTCATCAGAATCAAAACTCACAGCAGGATCGATCCTTTCAGTCACCACACACACACACACACACACACATATATATAGTTTTTATAAGTATATATAAGTATATATATATATTTATATATATATATGTATATATATATATATATATATATATATATATATATATATATATATATATATATGTATATATATATATGTATATATATATAGTTTTTATAAGTATATATATATATATTTATAAGTATATATATATATATTTATAAGTATATATATATATATATATATATGGATCTTTGGTTATTCGGGTTTTCTCCCGCGTAAGATTGGAATTATCTAGGCAACGTTTCGATGAAATCTCATTCATCATCTTCAGGCTTGGTCTTCAGCTCTGTGCTTCTCTGAGAAGCACAGAGCTGAAGACCAAGCCTGAAGATGATGAATGAGATTTCATCGAAACGTTGCCTAGATAATTCCAATCTTACGCGGGAGAAAACCCGAATAACCAAAGATCCACATACAAATACCCGCGAGAACCTCAGAAAACATATATATATATATATATATATATATATATACATACATATATATGGAAGTATATACAACGGGAAATATATGTGCGTGTGTGTGTGTGTGTGTATATATATATATATATATATATATATATATATATATATATATATATATATATATATATATATATATATATATAGATCTTTGGTTATTCGGGTTTTCTCCCGCGTAAGATTGGAAGTATCTAGGCAATCTTTCGATGAAGTCTCATTCATCATCTTCAGGCTTGGTCTTCAGCTCTTTGCTTCTCATAGTGAAGACCAATCACTCTGAGAAGCACAGAGCTGAAGAACAAGCCTGAAGATGATGAATGAGACTTCATCGAAACATTGCCTAGATACTTCCAATCTTATGCGGGAAAAAACCCGAATAACCAAAGATCCACATACAAATACCCGTGAGAACCTCAGAAAACACACACACACACACACGTGTGTGTGTGTGTGTGTGTATGGCATTCAGCTTTGTTCGGATATTTTCCCACGTCATAGTAGTGGTGCTTTTAAAGTTGTAGCAACATTTCAGCAGAATCTCATCTGCCATCATCAGGCTTCTGTATAGTGTTCGTCTATACAGAAGCCTGATGATGGCAGATGAGATTCTGCTGAAACGTTGCTACAACTTTAAAAGCACCACTACTATGACGTGGGAAAATACCCGAATAAGTACCCACGAAACTTAAGAATATATATATATATAATGTTTATAAGTTTTAAGTTTCAAAGTCTATGCTAAAAATACCATTATATATATATGGCGTTTTATATATTTAAAATATATATTATTTAAAATACCAGTTTCTTAAACAATCAATTTATTATCTTATAAGCTTTCATGGGCTAAATGCATGAAGTTTAATACTAAATAAGAATTTAGCCATGTTTGACACATGAAATTGAAAACACAGAACTCAAGCAGAATGAAATGTGTAAACAGCAGCTATTACATAGAAATATTGGATTTGTACAGCTTGGATAGGAAATAGCTAAAGGTGATTCAAAAGTTATCTTCAAATATTTAAGCATTTGTCACAACCATGACTGCTTTACACTTCCTCCAGATCACAGGATTAGAATTATAATTAATCAGTCCTGCATTCAAGGTGCAAGAAAACTGTTACTTCTGGAAGAAATTATTGGAAAAGATTATGATCTTTAAGAAAGGGCATACAGAGAACTAGATGAATTATAGTTTATAGCTTCTAGTCATGGTACTCTGTTTGGATGGCAACATTTTAATTGGATGAAGCAGTGGAAGAAGTCTACATTTTTTCTAAGCTAATGAGGAAGGTAACAGGAGAAGAATAAAGGCACATTATCAAAGAAACTGAGATATTATCTGTAGAAGGAATAAATTATCTTCACCGAAACCAAGATGTCAAATTATATTTCGGAGAAAGTGTTGCCCCCAATTAAGTCCCACCACCCAATAATCTTCCCAAGAATAGTGGGAAGTATTATGCTAAACATAATTGTATAGAAAAGGACAGAGTTTTATATAAGTAAATGGCAATGAGCTGGACAAGCAATCATTTTACAATCTTAAACTAATGTAGAGGAAACATTGGACATACTGTTTTTTAGAACAGTTATGACATAGATTCACATTACATAATTTCTTCTTAGTGGTTTAAAATATATTCATAGACATCATTCAAGAATCAGGTTTATTTAGAAGCTATTCAGTACATTTATTTTGCAGAGCAATCTAAGAAAATTTGATTGGACTTCTGTGCATAAAGAAAATGCCTGCTCAATTCTTAAATTTCATGAGAGCTAATACTTGTATAGATACTATAGACTAATTCTGATTAAATATTATTTGCCAAAATACCAAATCCGTTAAAAAAGGAAAGAAAAGAAAAGATGTTAACAAGAGCTGGTCATGGGCATCTTGGAAAAGAGAAAATTAAGTATTTTCTTTTTTTAATTGTTTGTTCTATCTTATTCATGGAAGAAGAACTTGATTCAAAAGATTCTGGATGTAAAGGCTGGAATTCACCATACCATTCATTAATTTAACCCACATATCCATCTATTCCCACTTATTTAACAATAAAATGCCTCAGAAGATTATGAATTCTACTTCATGACTACTTCTAAGGATACTATATAGAATTGTGGGAGACAGTTAAATTTTCCCACACTGTTTCCTATTAACTTTTATTTAATTTAATGGAAGAAGTGTATTTGTTTTTTTCCTTAGAAATTATTTCAAAGAGAAAAGGATTTTAATAGATGTAGCTTTGAGCAATGCATCTTCTCCAAAGTTGCTATGGAAAAAAAAATTCAAAGCAAGGTTTCAAAACAAAATACAGAAATAACAGTGATGTTTCACTACAATCAACAAAATGGCTTTAAATTAGAATTACAGGGTGAATAGCCTGTCCACTGAACTGTGGTATCTTTGTACTGTTAAAAGGAATTACCCAGAACTATATAGGAAGACTTTGCATATACTGTATATGTAGCTGTATTTGTATCACGCACCTGCTTTTTATGATTCAAATGTATGCATTTTACCATTAGGAAATATGCCTTCTTTTCCCTTAAATCCTTTGTTACATGTGCTACATTCTGGAACTATAAATAAACAAGCCTTGATCTTCTTCTTTGTGATACCCTTCAAATACTGAGAAAGTGGCACCATATTTTCCACCTGTTATCTTTTCTTAAGTTTAGACTTAAGTTTAGTTCCCTCAAGATAATTAATTTTCAGATCAGCCTTGTTGTATGAACACATACTACACTGGCACTAGGCCTATTTTCATTCCATTGTTTTGATCTCTTCATTTCAAAGTTATCAAAATTTAAGAAGATATTTAAATGTATGAATATCTGGAAGCACAATTATCTGTAAAATTTACATAATAAAAATGTGGCAGCCATTTTGCTCTCAAGTGTTTGTAGATGTTGCAGCTTCATATAACCAATTTAGATTAAAGGGATCTGTAAAAGCATTCTTCAGAAAAAGTCTCTTTTTTATTATCTGTTAAGCCTGGGTTCCCCAACCAGGGTTAAGGAGACAAGCTAAACAGAATGTGCAGCGTTAGTCAGATAGGCATACAGATAAATGTGTGAGATAAGTTTGTATGTTAGTTAACATACAGTAAAAATAACAGATACGCTTGTGTTATCAAAAATATAGTTTATTCCACTTAGAGTTTTATAGCATAGTCAAAATAACAGTCCATTAGTCATGTATCGTTTTAGTCAGTCCATTCAAGGATATTCAATTAGCAAAGTCCGTGTAGAATATCCAATGTCAGTTCACTTATAATAAATCAGTCCTCTGACCGTTGATAAATCAACAGTCCTTTCTCTCTCCCGTTCCAGTAGGGGAAAAATGCAGTCTTCAGTCCATGCAGTAATTAGGGATCATCAAGCCAGAGAAAGCAAGCTGCCGTGCTTTGCTTCTTTTATGGTGCTTTTACAACCACTCCCTTAATTACATTCTTGCAGTTAAAGTTACAGACACTTTAACTAACAAACCATGATAACATATTTATTATTTTACCTAAACCAGTTAGGGTAAACAATGTTATCCCTAACATTATCCAGTTGTCACTTGAGTTTCTATTTTTTATTTCAGATTGAAATAATAGATGCTCAAGTACACATTGCTGAAAATATACATAACAAAACATAATAGCACCACAGTAGCATTCTGTGCCTCCTTTAACAATAACATATGCTCAAAACCTCTTTTGACCAAAATTAAAAAGAAATTCTCAAGCACCTTTAAAATAAAGTAGAAAAACAAGATTTTTTTCACATTAAAAGAAAACTTGTAAGCAACTGCAAAGCAATGTTTCACCATTAATCTGAAAGTTGATATTCCATTGGCATCTTTCCAGCATATTTATATGTTCCATCCCCCAGAGATTTTAAAGTTTAGTGGGAGGGTAATAATGCTAAATTATTTGGGGGAGGGTTGATAGTAGATGTGTGACAACCCTCCATTAAACAATCTTATGATTTGGGCAGGGTATTAATACAATAGTGAAAATAGAGGAATATATAAATAAATATGCCATTTGATTTCTAAGGACATCTGCTTGCACTCAGATTTGCTCAGTTTGAAATGGTCACAATGGCTGTTTTGATTAGGATGGATTTTAGCTGTTTTGTTTTGTTTTGTAACATCTTTTGTATTGGTACAAGTTTTTTTAGCTGGAATTTGGTTCAAACAGAAAAGTGATTCGTATATATTTTAAGAAATTGATTTGGTCCACAACCTAATGTCAGGCCAAAGAGTTTTATTTGCTCATTTTATTCTTCCAAGGCTTGGGTAATAAAAATGTATCATGGCTGCTTCTTCTTACCATCCTTTAATTCCACAGATGATTGAAACTTCTAGTTAAACCAATGATACATTTAATGTAGAACAGCAATGGCAGGATAGTGTTAGACCTGTCCATAATGGGGGGTCACTATGGTTTTCCTCTCCGAAGGATTTAAATCTCGACAACCATCATTCTGCATTAAAATAGCCATCAGTTTTTTTAGGGGTGGGATTCAAATTTTTTAACAAGTTCTGTGTGTGTGGCTTAGTTGGTGGGCATGGCTTGATGGTCATGTGATTGGGTGGACATGGCTTGGTGGTCATGTTATTGGCTGGGCATGGCCAACTCAATATCACCCACATTGAGGCATGCATCTCCTTGCCTGGCCTTTCACGACTGTAGGGATGCTGCAACAGTCGTAAGTGTGGGAAATGGTCATAAGTCACTTTTTTCAGTGCCATTGTAACTTTGAATGGTCACTCCACACAAGCAAAGTACCAGTATAGGAGGGGAAAAAAACTCCAGAGAAGTTCCTGAGACAGGAAGTCTAGTCCTGCCAAGAATGTAATAAGGCTTAATGGAGAGGCAGTTTCTGTAAGCAACCCCAGAATGTTTCCTTCCTGCCTTCCTTACAGGATTAGGCCAGTAATTTCCTCTAACAACCGGTTCTCCGAAATGCTTAGAATGTTAACAACCGGTTCTAGTGAATAGGTGCGAACTGGTAGAATCCCACTCCTGAGTTTTTGCTCATTAGTGACACAACCTGCCAGATGAGGCAGATTGCTTTCCCTGCTCTTTTTCTAAATCATTGAAGAAAGTAAGACTCCATAATGCACTAGATCTGCATAAAGCATTTGAAAGAGGAAATAATAAAAGCTATCTTGTAAGACAAATGCTAATTGCTGTGGACCTCAGAACATTGTCATATTGATTGGAAAGTGAGAGAAGTTCATAAATGAAATGTAATAAAGAAGTGCAAAGCATTTAGCCAGGAGGAAATGACCAATTGGATGCTGATTGAATCAGTCTTAGGTCATATAATATGTTGTGTCCTCATTAACGCTCTAGGAGAAAAAGCAAATAAATAGCATTTTAAATTATGTACATAAAGATGAGTTACAGGAAACTAGTTTAGGAAAAAGATAAAGAATGGCAGTAATTTGATCTGCAGAGAACAGTGAATTTCAGTTTAAGAACAAAGCAAGCCTATATGAAAGCAGAGGAGGAACTGCAAAAAAAAATCTATGGGATATGCGGTATCTGCCATCCCGCATCTGATGGGCGGCTCATGAAAGGGAGTGAAGGGAAGAGAAACGACAGGAAGCGAAGTTTCCTCTTGATGAGCGCACCCCAAATGTCTTGGCACACGCTCTTTTATTGTGCTTTTTTACAAGAAAATGATTTAATCAAAGCTCAAGTCAAACATGGTAATCTCATCAGGATGTTCATGTTTACAAAGCTGCATACCGGACAGATTATTTACAATGTGGATAAGCTTATTAACAATCGTCTAGCTCCTTGTCCCTTGTACGTGCCTTACAAAGGTCACTGAAGAGACAGAAGTTAATGATTACACGTGAATGATACAATGTTGCAAACGCATGAATGATACATAGTTGCAATGATACATAGTTGCAAACACATGAATGATACATAGTTACAACAGGGATAAAAGTAACCCCCTCAAAAAATCAAAATATTTAATTTGCATCAGATGTCTGGAAGAATGGTTTCATCTAGAATCCAAAGGAAAGGAAATTATAAGTTTTAAGATGTAGTACTGTATAGCCAATTACTACTCCTTATATAGCAACATATAACAATGTTACAGCCAATGGGTACAATTGCAACTATACATTTTAACTGATTGATTTTTCAATCATCAGTGCTTTGTGAAGCAAGGATTAAAGACAGTTGCATTATTTTAGTTTTGAAGATGTGTTGTATAGGTGTTAGCAGTACTGTTCTCACTAGATATTCATTGAACAGTAGCACAACCCCAAGATAAGGATAAGGATAAGCATTTCACTTGCACGGTGCCATACACTTCCATCGGCTGTCCTGTACAGCAAATATGAAAAGATACCATTGACTGAAAGACTCTGTTCCTGTGGCTCAGGAGAGGTGGAGACCATACTCTTTCAATGTTCCTTTTACAGAGATATTTTTAAAAAACCATATCATTCCAATAATTGCTAAGCATCCTGGTTAATCCGACACTGTTTATTCCCAGGGGCTGCTTAAGGATGAACAGTCTGTAACTACAGCACAGGTGGCTAGATTCTGTGCAGAAGCACTGGGATTTGTCAGAAATACGTGTCTAATCCACCAAAGCTATTTTATACAACAAATGTGGCAAATCTTTTGCACTGCTTGTTCCTTTGCATTTTAGTATTAAACTGACTATGGGCCTCACAGTTTATGGATTGTTATTTTAGTATAATTAGACCATCTGTAATTGACACACTGGATTTTATCAAAGATTTTATATGTTATTTATTATTTTATTATAGATTTTAATTGGATATTCACTGAGTGTTTTTATTTGTTCTGGTTTCTGGTTTATGACTGTAATAAACTGGAAAAAATTAGTTTTGAAGAATAATCATGAACAGAAAATTTTATATGGAACTCTAATCATCTATCCTGATTTTACAATTAAAATTTGCCAGTAAGTGGCATAACTGGCTTAATGGTAGAGATATTAGTAGCAGGGTATAAGCAACGGTCATGTTCAAGGGATGGTCTAAAAGAAGAGACCTTGAGTGGGTTTGTCATTGCTAGCACACAATCTGAGATATATGAGGATACTCAGAAGATCAGGCTTGCAGTTGCAGGTAACACCAAAGAAAGTCAGAAATCAGATTTATCTCTCATGAGCGTAGCATTTCCAAGATTCTGCCTAAAGAATCTGAATAGTGGAGGAGAGCAGATCGCGAACATCTCTAGTGATAAAGAACAATAATAATAATTCGGTAAAAATTGTATGCTGCCTTCATCTCTATCCATGGCTCTGGGTGTTCAACAACACTCAAAGAATTTGAGTGTAAAATCAGTACAAAATTTAAAAAAGAAGAAGAAGATTTGACAATGAAAGCAGTACAAGAAGCAATGGATGAAACAACTTAGAAGTAAGGAGAAATTTCCCGACAGTTAGAACAATTAATCAGTGGAATGACTTACCCCCAGAAACTGTAGGTTTTTAAGAAGAGACTGGACAACCATTTGTCTGAAATAGTATTGGGTTTTCTGCTGGAAGTTGGACTAGAACAGGGGTAGGGTCTTTTCCAACTCTGGTATTCTTCTATTATTCCATTTTATTCCTCCTTGCTGAAGGCCTGGATGAAGAGTCAAATCTGCATAGCTCTTGCAAACAACAACAAAGTAGGAGCCGCCTGAGGGGAACTTCATTCCAGAGAGCAGGTGCTGTTAAGTGTTTGACTGTAACCTAGAGTGTACCAATCCTGCAGGATCAAATATGCCAGGCAGATGTTATAGTCCTTCAAGCAACCAGACCCTATGCCATGAACAGCTTTAACAGAAGCACAACAGAGAGACTCTTCATGTTTAAGCCATGGGCAACTTCTTTGTAATTAGCATTTTCTTTACCATTATTTGATTATGTAATTTAGTTTATGGCATTTTGATATGGTCGTGTAGATTAGTTTTCCCTGACAGCAAACAGGTAAAGTGGAATACTACTCTTTCATATCTATATACTATTGCCCTGGTCTATTATAATTGGAGAAAGCTGCTGTAACAAGCTATAGAGTTTCTTCCATTTTGTTGTATGTTTGGAAGAGACAGAGTTAGAAAATTAAATAGCAGGACAAACAGGAATAATAGAAAACAAAATGAAAGGTTAGGGAAAGCAGTGCAATGTAAACTGAAAAGAAAATCTAGACAGAAATCACTAGTTGTAGCCTAAGAGTTAAACAATTAAAAGGGTAAGTGAAGTTTTTCTGTTTTTTGGAGTTTTAAAGTATCAGCCCATATAATGGATATTATTTTCCTAATTGCTTGCCTTAGAATTTATAGTTTAGCTTCAGTTACTATAATTTTAATCAGCTGTTAGTGAAACATCTACTGATTTAGAGAATCCAAAATATTAAATATAGTTGGTCTTCATATTTCATCATATGGTAGCTTTATAAGGTTCATTGTGTTAAAGATTCTGCAATGTATTTGCATCAGTCTGCTTAAAGTGGAAGAATGGTAGAAGGAACTGCTAAGATATAAGTATTATTTGGCTGCTTTTAAGATATTGACATAAAGGATTTTAAGGATTTTGACATAAAGGACTGATTTATGCTAGAGTCTCAAATAATGATTGAGGAGATCAAATATATATAGTAAGGTGCACATACAAAAAAAGGAGAGGGCTGATCATGGCATATCCAGCTCTGACTTTGAAATCAAAGAGAGTTAATATATACAGTCTATATTCTACATCCAATCCCATATACAAGAGATGTCAAACTCACAGCCTGCAGGACAGATGCATCATGCACTGGCCACGCACACACCCAGTTTAGCAAGGGGGGGAAGTCACAATACATCACATGATGACACCATGACAACATGAGTTTGACATCCCTACCATATACACTTCCAACATTCAATTCAGATTTGAACTGGATATCATACATGCAAGCAGTCATCTATACATCACAGTGCTTTGCTTTTCAGACATGCTAGCTTGTGATAAAAATACCATTTTGGAAGTTATCAATTATAACTTGTTCTTGCTATTTTGCTTTCCTGCAAATCAAAGCAAACTTTCCTATGGTTTATTTCACCCATGTTCTTCATCACACCTCCATTTTAAAGCACAAGCTGTTTAGTCAAGAATTTTCTGGATTTTCTTCAGCCTGAAAATTCCAGGTATCACTCATTGAACAATATAACAACTCTCCTCAAAACACATACCTCATTCTCTCCCACAGACTTGGGCTTAAGGGGCAGAAAGTTTCTAAGTCTCAATAATATCCAAGAGATGGCATATAAGACATTTTATAAGACATTTTCTAATTGGCCATCAAGATGATGGAAGGCAGAAATGAGAGGTGAAAGTATGAGTCCCTCAAGGATATTTTTAATATCTTTAAACAATTTTTCTGTGCTCAACATTTTATATATATGCTTGAATATTTGCCAGGGTAATCCCTAGTTAAATCTCATTCTGTCTCATCCTGAGCTTCACACCCTGAGATACATGCTCTTTTTCTCTTCCTTCCTTCCTTCCAATCAATTATTGCTTGCAGATCTCACTTTTTTAACATCTGAATATACATAGAAACTGACAAAATGAAAACTAAAAAAAAAAGTATTGACAACATTAGCAGCCTATTTGTTTATTGTAAACACAATCACCTTGCCTAGCTGGATGAACAAATGAATGTCTGGGCTTTGCTCTGTGCAGGGCAGGCATGATTTGGTGAAGTGAAGGCACATGAAACCTGGAGGTTTGTTCTCTAAAATACATGGTAAAGGCAGTGCAATGTCAAAGAAATCGGAAAAATACATCAAGACGTTCCAATGATTATTTAGTAGAGTTTTGATAAGAAAGTACACCTTTTCTGGTGGAACTGGGGCATGAAAGTAAAATTGACACATAGATGTGTTGGAATGATCCCCTAAATCAACATCATGAGAATGAAGGTATAGACAATAGCAGCATTAAGAGTCACATGGACTCAAGTCCATGGAATTCAAGTCACATGGAAAAACTCTATGGGTGCATCGAGCAAATCATTTTCCACCCACTCCACTGTAGCTCTCTACAGTTTCAAGTATGAACCTTTTCCATTAAGAGCTATTTGATCATTTTAAACAGGAAATGCTCATAGCCAAAGTCTAATCCAGGATGTTCTCTGCCACATAGCTGTGGTCTCAGTAGTAGGAAAGTGAAACAGGAAGACAGTTGGCAGGAATCCATTCCCACAGCCTCTTTGTGACTTCAGATGTATTGAATGAGGATTGTCATGTAGAATAACAACAAGCTGCATATGGAACATACCTAGAAGTCTGCTTGTATAAGCAGGTAACAAAGATTCTGCTCTCTCTGTTGACTGTATACGTACCTACCCTGGCAAAAGCATTACCATAAATTTTAAATGGATCTTTTTTTTTTATCAATATCCCCAAATAATAAATGATAATTTGATAGGCCTTACTAAGCCTTACTAAGTCACAGTGTTAAATAAACTGAATTTGTTTTGATCTGTAATTAGACCATTTCCCACTAGTTGGTTACAGGAACTTACAGTATTCTGCAGCGATTATTAATGCAATCCAAACACATTACCATTATATTTGTCTAAGGATGGTTGGATGACACTAGAAGAAACTTCAAGTCACTAATGTGGAAATTTATTTTATTTATTAATCAAAGTTATAAACCCATCTCTTTAGATGATTCTAGGTGATACACAATAGATAAAACAGAAAATATAAGAACAGAAATGACAAAATAGTAAATAAATAGCCTAAAAACCCAACATACAAGCTCTAAAAGAAGAGAAAATAAAATATAATCCCATCAACAATGAAGCCATCTAGACAAATCTCCAATTTCATGGAAGCCCCAGGCCTTGTCATATAACCAAGTCTTGAGGGCTTTCCAGAATATCAAAAAGGATGGGGCCAATTTGACTTTAGAGGGGAGGACATAAGAGTGGTGTCACAGCAAGAAAGGCACAGCTCCTGGGACATTGAATGTAGATGACGTGTGGGGTGGGTTTCAAAAATTTTAGCAAGGGGTTCTCTGCCCTGTTGCTGGGTGGGTGTGACCATGGTGGGCATGGCCTCCTGCACCATGGGCGTGGGGGTGTTTTTGTCTTCCTTGGGCTCCAGAGGCTTTTCTCAAGCCTCCAGGAGGGAAAAAATGGCCTCCCCATGCTCTAGGAGCTGGAAGCTGGAAACAGGCTCTGGAAGCTGGAAACAGGCTCTGGAAGCTGGAAACAGGCTTATCCTGCACTTACCTGCATCTAAAATAGGCCATGTGGGGACTCCTGGAGGGGCAGGGCCAGCCAGGAATGGGATTTGAGGGTTCTCCAAACTGTGCAAAATCTTGCAGAATCTGCAAACCCCCAGCAGCCCACCCCTGATGATATGCCTTCTTTGCATGATTTGATGGAGGAAGCTAATGTAAACAGGGAGAAGTAAATCCCTCAGATAGCTTGTTACCATACCAAGAAGCATTTTAAAGGTTAAAACCAGCACCTTAAATGACACCCAGAAGCAAAGTGCCAACCAATGCAGCTCACAGATCCGATGTGCCACACAGATTTCCTAGGAGCACACATAACTGCCTTCACTATTACATCCTATAACCAGAAATTTGTGAATCCTCTTTAAGAACAGCTCCATTTATGGTGCATTGCAGTGGATCAATTTGGAGGTGAGTACACCATGAATAACTGCAAGCCATATTAAGAACTGAAACAGTCTTCACAGCTGTATTAAATTACTATACTTTTGGAATCACTTCTTTGTGAAATATTTATTTGTTGCCACTTTTCTTCCAGGAGTTAAAGATGGCACGTATAGCCTTTGCCCTCCAATTTAATTCTCACCACAACTTTATAGAATGCATTTGGTTGAGAGACAGAGATTTATCGAAAGTCGTTCAGATGAACTTCATGGGTGAATGGGAATTTGAACTTGAGTACCCTCAGTCCCAATTCAAAATTTTCACCACAGTATACTGGCTCTCAATTCCATAAATGTCACTGGCACTAATAGAAAATTCCATTGATTTTGAAAATTAAAATCTTGTTCAAATCACTCACTAAGCTTATAGGCAAGTAGAGTTTATTTATTTATTTATTTACTTATTTCCAGGGGTGGGATTCTACCAGTTTGCACCTATTCCCTAGAACTGGTTGTTAACATTCTAAGCAGTTCGGAGAACTGGTTGTTAGAAGAAATTATTGGCCTAATCCTGTAAGGAAGGCAGGAAGGAAACATTCTGGGGTTGCTTACAGAAACTGCCTCTCCATTAATCCTTATTACATTCTTGGCAGGACTAGACTTCCTTTCTCAGGAACATCTCTGGAGTTTTTTTCCCCTCCTTTTCTGGTACTTTGCTTGTGTGGGGTGACCATTTAAAATTACAATGGCACTGAAAAAAGTGACATGACCATTTTTCACACTTACAACTGTTGCAGCATTCCCACAGTCATGAAAGGCCAAGCAAGGAAATGCGTGCCTCGATGTGAGTGATATCGAATTGGCCACATCCAGCCAATAACATGACCACCAAGCCATGTCTACCCAGTCACATGACCACCAAACCACGCCCACCACTTAAGCCACACCCACAAAACTTAATATTAAGTTAATATTAAGATTAATATTTTGAATCCCACCCCTGCTTATTTCCTTACATAGTTGCCACTCCAATTAACTGATATTGAAAGGTGTACCACTACCAAATCCATCATTTCAATCAAACATTGTCAGTAAAAAAGCTAAAACTTCCTTCTTTTCAGTTGAGTTACAGTTGTTATTTTGCTTTGTTCGTTTGTTTTTTTTAACTGCTGGCTGCTTTTAGTGTGCTATGGATAAAAAGAGTTGAAGTAATAAGTAATAAGAGAATGATACATAATTTTTTTCCAAAACCTGAAATTGTTTACAAGTTTATAAAAACTTAAATTCAAACATGATACATAGGATCTGTTACGAGAGAGGGGGGGAGGGAGAGGGAGATGTTAAGTCTGGAGTGTGGGCGCAAGGAACGGAGACGAGACATCGAATAGTGACTCCAACTCTTTATTAGTGACTTCAGAACAGAGCAGAGATACTGGGCAGCAGCAGCTCCTTTTATAGAGCTGGCTGCTTTCACAATAACCAATGGTTTGAGTTTGCCGTGCTGGTAGCAGCCAATCAGCGGCGACCCGCTGTCAGCCAATCAGATTAGCCAGAAATGGCCAATCACAATCCACTGTTTGTGAGCCAATCACAAGTGCAGGATGATGAGCCTGCTGCGGAAACAAAACTATTAGGATTTTTAATGAAAGCGTTTGCTTAGTTCGTAACACTCCTCCTCCCTAGGTTCCTTCTGAGGGATGGGGTGATGTATTCTCACAGGTAGGCAGGTCGTTTCATCTGTCTACCTGATCTGCGTTGCTCCACTAGTCCTTGCCCTGACTCTGGTCTCGGTGGGCTGCTTGCTGCGCTTGTTGGCAAAGATGTTCCACCCTCTCCATTGGGTGACTCGGGGTTGTCATCTCTGCTTCCATTAAGGTTGTCCTCCGGATCCCTTGGATTTGCTGCTGCTCTGTGGTGAAGCGATCGTCTGGCCTGGCTCTCCTTCAGAAGGTGAATATCTCCGGGTTGGTTGTGCTGATTGCTGTTTTTCACGTAATGGGTCATATGCTAGTTGTTCTCCGGTCCCCTCAATTTCCCTCCCCCCCCCAGGTTTGAGGTTTGGGATTTGTGACATGGGAAGGTGCCAGCCTGGAGTGCAGTTGATCGATACATTCCACATTTTTCCATCAGTAGTTTGTAAACGGTAGGAACATGGACCCGTAAGTTGAGTTATGGTAGTGGGGATCCACAATGGGTCACCGGAAAAGTTTTTTGCAAAGACTGAGTCACCTACCTTGAAGGTGCGATACCTGCTGCTGGACCTCACAGGCTTTTCTGGTGTGTGGGTAGGGTGCAAGCGGTCAAGATGTGAGCGAAGTCTCCGGCCCATCAGAAGTTCGACCGGGGTTCTGTTTGTGGTGCTGTTTGGGGTAATATGTTGGAGAAGAAGCATCCGGGTCACCTTGTCATCAATGTCCCCTTGCTCCATCTTTTGTAAAGTTTTCTTTACGAATTGGACCATTCGCTCAGCCCTGCCATTGGCCCCAGGGTGAGCTGGCGATGTCAATGCATGGCGTATCCCCCGCTCTGCCAGGTACTGTTCAAATGCCAGAGCAGTGAATTGGGGGCCATTATCCAAAACTAGGACATCTGGCAACCCATGCGTAGCAAATAGTTTATTTAGTTTTTTAGTGACGGCTTCTGTGGTGGTGCTCTTCATTTTGAGGACCTCCAGCCAGTTGGAATAGGAATCCACTGCTATAAGAAATGTATGCCCCTTGGTAGGTCCTGCAAAATTGATGTGGATATGGGACCAGGGACCTCGGGGTGCTTCCCATTCAGTTGGTGGTGCTTTAGGTGGAGATGAACGAGTGTCCTCACACTTGCTGCAAGTGGCCACCCAGGTTTCTATCCGCTTATCTATACCTAGCCACCAAGTATAGCTTCTTGCTAGTGCCTTCATTCGCATAATGCCCGGATGGCCATTGTGCAATAGTTTTAGGACTTTATGCTGTAATCTCTCTGGAATGACAACTCTGTCTCCCCACAAGACACATCCCTTTTGGGAGAAAAGTTCTGTCTTTGAATGGCTTGAAGGTGTCGTTTGGTTTGTTGTCAGGCCAACCTCTTTCTACCCAGCTGAGGACCCGTGCCAAACAAGGATCCTTCCTTGTTTCTGAGGCGATGTCTTGTGCAGTCAGCGGTGGTGAAGGAAGAGTTTCGATTTGTAGCGTAGCGAGGGTTGGAGCTGGGTCGTCTATGACTTGTGGTAATGGAGAACAGCTCAAGGTGTCAGCGTGGGGAATGGCTTTCCCCAGGCGGTGTAGCAGTTGGTAATCGTATGAGGCTAGAAACTCTGACCAATGTGTCATTCTCGGTGATAAGATGTGGGGAGTTGGTTTGTCTCCCGCTAAAATGCCAAGTAATGGTTTGTGGTCAGTAATTATGGAGAAAGATCTTCCATATACATACTCATGGAATCATTTAATTACAGACACAATAGTGAGAGCCTCTTTATCAAGTTGGCTATAGTTTCTCTCAGTTTTAGATAAACTTCTTGAAAAGAACGCAATAGGTGCCTCAGTACCGTTTGATAGGATGTGGCTCAGGATGGCTCCTACTCCAAACGGTGAGGCATCACAGGTGACAGTTAAGGGCAAAGTCTCATTATATTGAATCAATACAGCATCTGAAGTTAACAGGTCCTTTACTTGCTGAAAGGCTTGCTCTTCGCGATGTCCCTAAACCCAGGAAGCCTTCTTATCGAGGAGCCTATGCAGGGGTTCAGCAACAGTTGCCTTCTGGGGCAAGAAGAATTTATAAAAGTTAATGAGTCCCAGGAAGGCTTGGAGGTCTGTTTTATTCCTAGGTCTTGGGGCATTTTTTATTGCAGTGAGTTTTTTCTCCGTAGGGTGATTTCCCTGTTTGTCAAGAAGGCACCAAAGGAATTCAACCCTCTCAATACAAAGTTGGCATTTGTCTTTTTTGACCTTCAGGCCAGCGTCTTTAAATTTCTGGAGGACCAGTCTGAGTCATTTTTCTAGCAGGCTTCTGTTGGGGGCAGCTATTAAGACATCATCGAAGTATGGCACGACCCCTTTTATGCCTTGAAGCAATCTTTCCATCAGACTTTGGAAGATGCCAGGTGCTACATTCACTCCGAATTGGAGTCTATTACACTTGAATGCACCTCTATGCGTGACTATAGTTTGGGCTTCGGCAGTCTCTGCATCTACGGGCAACTGCTGGTATGCCTGAGCAAGGTCCAATTTTGCAAATATTTTCCCACTTCACAGGGAATGAAGGAGATGTTGGACCACAGGTACAGGGTAAGCGCTCTGCTGGAGCGTGTGATTTAGGGTGGCCCGGTAATCCCCACAAATTCTTAAGGATCTGTCAGGTTTTATGGGAGTTACAATTGGGGTCTCCCACCGGGTGTGATCGATCGATTCCAACACTCCCTGCGCTATTAATTTGTCCAATTGTTCATCAATCTTTGGCTTGAGTGCAAAGGGCACTCGACGAGGCTTAAGGTGAATGGTCGCAACATCAGGGCTGAGATTAAATGATATGGGGGATTCTTTGTACTTGCCTAGCTTCTTGGTGAAAACCTCCTGGAATTCCTGGATGAGGGCCGCTTCCCAGTCATCACTTCCAGTTTGGTTGATGCCCTCTAGTTCAATTCCTAGTGGTGTGAACCATTGCAAACCCAGCAAACTGGGCCGATCTTGATCAACGATGGTAAGAGGTAGGGTTGCGGTGTGGTCTTTGAAGGATACTCGGACGTGGCTGGAACCGGCAACTGGAATTCTGTTTCCTTGGTAGTCTTTTAATATGATTTTTTGAGTGCTGATGTCCTGTCGACGAATGTCAGGGATCAGCTGTTTTCAGGTTTTCCAGAAGACCATTGACAGGGACGACCCAGAGTCGACTTCCATAACACATGGTTGATTCTCAATGGTGACCTTCACTCGGATTTTCCTCGCATCAAGGGAGGACACATGGCCAATAGTGATGGTTTGATGGGCCTCTTCTCATCTGGTTGAACTGGCGGATGTTCAATTTCTGTAGTATTGGCTCCATTGGTTGTTTAGGCAGTCCCGATTTATTGGTGGAGTGCCTGTTGTATGCCGGGAGTTGTTTTCTCTCCGGATTGGGCTGGACCCTCACCTGTTTCTGCAGACCTTTGTGATGTGGCCCCACTTTCCACAGGAATGGCAGAGTGCATCTAGGAATTTGCAGTCTGATCATGGGTGGTTTCCCCTGCATCCATCACATTGACTCGAAGGCTTACGATTCTGCTGGTCTCGCTGGTTGCGTTCGGATCTGAGTCTGTTGACCTCCTCTTCCTTGCTTTCTGATGAGGATTCGAGGTCTTCATGGTGGGTGGTCGTTGTGTGCCTCTCAGAGAAAGACGTAGTGTCACTGGCGAGTTGGCAGTGCGGTGTGTTCGCTCAGCGTATTCGAGCGGCTGACTTCCTGGTTGCTTCTGCTGCAGTAGCATCGGTGATGACATCTGCGAGGCCGATGTCTCTCTTCACCATAATCTTGCTCTGGGTCGTGGGGTCTTTTAGGCCCAGAACAATTCGATCTCTCATGGCTTTCTCGAGGTTTGCAAAGCCACAGAGTCCCCCTAGGTTTCTAAGGTCAGCGATGAAGTCTACAACATTTTCGCCTTCCTGTTGGTCCCTTTGGTAAATCTTGTGTCTCCTGATGAGTGTTGGCACCGCAGGTGCATAATGAGCCCATAGGATTGGAGCGAGGTTGTCCCAGTCCATTGTCTTGACTTCTGTTGGTTTCGCAAGTGCTTTTGCCATTTTAAAAACGGCAGGCCCGTAATGGGTCAGAAATACAGCTCGTTTCTTGCCAGGCATAGCATCTTTCAAATTGTTGGTCTCCAGGAACATCTGGAACCTGTCCATATACGAGTCCCAGTCTTCATTAGCCAGGTCAAATGGAGCGGGTGGTATAGCACTGCTGGTCATTCTGCCGCTTTTGGTGCGCTCTTAGCCATGTGCTCTGTTAGCGTTCGGTGAGTGTTCAATCAACTCTATTGTCTCTGCATCCCACCCTCGTCACCAGTGTTAAGTCTGGAGCATGGGTGCAAGGAACAGAGATGAGACATCGAATAGTGACTCCAACTCTTTATTAGTGACTTCAGAACAGAGCAGGGATAGTGGGCAGCAGCAGCTCCTTTTATAGAGCTGGCTGCTGTCACAATAACCAATGGTTTCAGTTTGCCGCGCTGGTAGCAGCCAATCAGCGGTGACCTGCTGTCAGCCCATTGGATTAGCCAGAAATGGCCAATCATAATCCGCTGTTCGTGAGCCAATCAGAAGTGCAGGATTATGAGCTTGCTGTGGAAATAAAACTATTAGGATTTTTAACTAAAGCGTTTGCTTAGTTCGTAACAGGAGAGATTCACACAATATGTGCTCTGTCAGACAGATAATAAAACTTTTTTTTAATATTCAGTGACGAAAAACCACAGGCTTTGTCCAGACATCTTAGCCACCATTCGTTATAATGATAATGAGCTATAATGGGGCCACAAGGTAAGCAAGGCAGATATAGAACAATCAGATGGAAGGAAATCTATAAGGGTATTACAATGCAAATTGAAGACAATAGTTTTGAACTTCCGTACTCTGTGGCACATCCTGTATTCCTCAGATGAAAGTCATTGTTTTCCATTAAGCTAGCTTCTGCTGGGATTCCAATTCCAACTCAAGTTAAGCTTTGTTGCTGGCAAACTAACAAGCAATCTAATCCTCAAAGAGTAACTGTTGCAAAAGATAAAATGCCTATATCTGCTGGCAAGCTGCCTCAGCAAACTGCAAAAAGAACCACCTTGCTTTTTATCATCTAGAAAAGTGTCATGATATACATCAATTCTTTCAGATGGATGTGAAGTCACTCCCAACTTCAGTTTCTTGTTTTCTGTCCATGGAAAAATGCAAGTTATAGCTGCGTGTGACAACATAGCAATCTTCAAGTGCTTCTGTCCCTGAATAAACCAGGAAATAAAGCTGGTTGAAAACTCCCTTACCAGTTTTCACTTTCATTTGCTTTCACCATAGTGATGACTTTATGTCCTGTCTGGACCTACCACTGGTTAGTGAATTCCCCTTCTTCTTTACTTCTTTTGGACAGGAAGGAAGAAAATAGGACACCACAGCTTTATCAATTTTCTTGTGGCTATGAACCCTATATCAAATTTGGAACTGTAGCCAATATGCAATCTTATCACCTAAGATTGTAGAAAGATGTTTGTTTAATATATATTGATAAATTTTAGGAGGAAATTAAAAACAACAACCTTAGATTGATCCTTTAAAAAATTTGAGAAGGGAATATATTTAAGAAAAAACAGGATTGTTCCAAAAGATAGATTATCTACAGCTTGCCTGGGTTTCCTTGTTTTGTTTTATTATTCGCAATCAGGAAGGTAATGTAGTATAGATGAAAGCTGGGGAATAGAGAGCAATTATTGATCATGCTAGCAAATAATGCTTTTATTTACTTTTAGTCCAGATTTCCTTTTTTATTTATAAGCAGTTGAAGATGTCTGCACCACTGCGTAATTGGTTCTGGCCTCCTGCCATCTGACAGAGTTAATTATTGATGGTCTACGCATTGCTCCTCTGAGAGAATCCAGTGTCTGTACAAATTAGTTGGAGTCAACTCTCTCATGCAATAATGAAAATAAATACCTTATACTTTTCTACTGAGAAAGATTTGAAAGAATTCATCTTTGCCCAAACACTATACCTGTTGATTTGGATAGAAGAATATGATTGGGGTAATGGGTGGGTAGGGTAAGATAGAGACACGATTCAATAGTTCTAAAATTATGCCATCATATCAAAAGAAAGGTGTTAAGCCTGGGTTCCCCAACCAGGGTTAGGGAGACAAGCTAAACAGAATGTGCAGCGCTAGTCAGATAGGCACACAGATAAATGAGTGAGCTAAGCTTGTATGTTTATTAACATACAGTAAAAATAACAGATACGCTTGTGCTATCAAAAATATAGTTTATTCCAGGAAAACTTCCGGTTTGCGTGGCTTCGGGGCAGCAGGAATTCGCGACAGCTCGCGATTCCTGCTGGCTAGCTGTCGAGGTACCCCCGATCCAGATGGGTCAGGGGGTTAAGGCTGCCCTGTAGGGACAGCTGAAGATAGAGGGGAGCCGGTTAGGGAGGTGGGGGCATCGCAGACCCCCCCCTTCTCCGGAAAAACCCCTTTTTCCCAAGGCGGTGGAGCGGCGGTCAGCAATGGCCGCCACGAAGAAATCAGCAACCGGGTAAGAACTGTGCTGGAGGAAGTGTGAAAAGTGAAAGTTCTGTCTGAGCCGGGTCAAGTAATAACTTTTAAATCTCCTGGAATTGAGCTGCTTGTTGCTGGAGGATACATTGTATCCCTAAGAAGATCGAAAGCGGCGGAGAAGCTGTCAAAGGGAACTTTTTTTTTTTTTTATTTTTTTTTACTCTCCCATCCCACGGAAAAAGCAGAAATATTTGGATGTATTAGACACTGAAAATGGATTGCTTTGAAAATTAAGCTAAGAGACAAAGGGATTTTTGGACATTGAAAAATTTAAGAAATTGGAAAATCTCTGCTGGAGGTATGGATTTTTGATTATTTAAAATTGTTATTGCAAGTGGGAAGGGAGAAAGAAAAATTGGAGCAGAAACTGAAAAAGGAGGAGACTGTCTAGAACGTCTTGGTGGATCCCAAAAGAAGATATATGGTAATTGGACCTCTTTGATTAAAAATTAATTTAGAAAGAGAAAGAGAAGAAGGAAGAAAAGTATTAACTTTTGGAACTTTTTTCTTTTTTTCTTTTTTTAATTGCTTTTGATTGTCTTGGATTAAAAATACTTGTGGTTGTTTTGGAAAAAGTTTCCCTTTTCATAATGGAATTGTCTGTGGATGAACTAGAGATTGAATATCAAAAATATAAAAAAGAAGATACTTTGGGCGCTTTGTTCCAATTCTTAGAAATGGCGTTATGTTCCTTTGAAAAGTTGATTACGCAGCAGAAGGACTGGGACAAGGAAGAAGAGGAAGAAGAAGCCATCTTTGATGAACAATGGGTTCCTTCCGGAGAGGAGGAGAAAAAGGATAAGAAAAAGGGGTTTTTAAGAATTATAAAAACAACCAAAAGAGAGAAAAATGAGCGAAGAGATGGAGGCAAGGTTAGAAAGCAAAGGAAAAGGAGCAAGAAAAGCGAAGAGAAAAAGCAAAGGGGTAGAAAGGGCAAGGAGAAGAATAAGCAAGAGAGAAAAGGGGGGAGGAGAAGCCTTAATGGGGGGAAGCAAGATTTAAAGAAAAAAAGTTTATTTAGAGACAATGGGTGAATTTAATTTAGATTAAAAGAGGGATTCTGGAGGGTATTCAAGAGTGTGTTTTTATATGTATGTATATTTAGAATAAAAAATTTATTATGTAATTTTAGAATTTTTTAAACAGAATCCCAAGAAAGATTTATATGTAGTATTTTTAAGTTAGGTAATGAGTTATAGATGCAACTCCAACTGGTGTACAGGAGAAGTATAGTAAAAGAAAAAAGATGAATGGATGTTTGGAAATAGAACAGACAAAGAATGTTGTTGAAAATGGTAATAATGGAAGGATATATATGCTTTTTTTTTTATTTTGTATATTGATAAAAGGCAAAAAAATTTTAATTAATAAATAATTTGGATGGAAAAGAGAAGTAGGGATAAGATATGAAGTTAATATTATATGAAATATTGATATTATAATCTGGAAATGTTATGTTTTATTGGTCTATCATTATTATTTTTTTTTTAGAAAAGAATTTATAAGCTGTTATGCCTTGATTTTGTGTGTATTGTTTTTAGAAAATTGATAAAAATGGTTTTTATATATATAAAAAAGAAAATGATAATAAGATATAGAAGGAGACTTAGGTTGAATATGATGTTTGAATTTGTGTCTGTGTAAAGAGTTTTAACCCGGGAACAGACAACCTTCAGAAAAGATCTTGTAGTTTTGTCTATGTTTTGTGTGTGTATGTTTGTGTATTATGCTTATGATAAAACTAACAAAATTTGTTTTTTATTAAAAAAAAGGAAAAAAAGAATCAATAAAACCTTGGAGGAATGTTAGATGAGAGTAATTTAAACAAGCCAGAAAGAAAAGAGTATGATGACTATAAAATGGATAAATATGGAAGAGAAATGAAATTGAATTGGAGTTAAGAGAAATAATGAGAAATTTGATGAAAGATATTTGCGTATCCATATGGGGATGGGATAAATTGGAATTATGTTGTATAAAAATATTGTTTTGTTTGACTTGTAAGGATTTACAATATTAAGAGGTTTTATGTGTTTATGTATTTAATGGTTAATGATGTGTTGTTTTATCTTTAAAATCAATAAAAATTTGTTTCAAAAAAAAAAAAAAAATATATAGTTTATTCCATTATGAGTTCATAGCATAGTCAAAATAACAGTCCAATAGTCATGTATCATTTAGTCAGTCCATTCAGGGATATTCAGTTAGCAAAGTCCGTTTAGAATATCCTATGTCAGTTCACTTACAAATCAGTCCTTTGTTTTCTCTCCCGTTCGAGCAATGCAGTCTTCAGTCCTTGCAGTAATCAGGGATCATCAAAACCAGAGAGAGAGCAAGCTGCAGCCTTGCTTCTTTTAAAGTGCTTTCACAACCACTCCCTTAATTACTATCCCACAGTTAAAGTTGCAGACACTTTAACATACAAACTATGATTACTTAGTTATTATTTTACCTAAACCAGTTAGGGTAAAAAATGTTATCCCTAACAAAAGGCTTTCAAATGGGTTGGGAAAATCATGATAGATGACTAGAGCTACTTTTATTATAAAAAATATTACTGCTATCCCCCAAAATTGATGCAGCTGTAATATTATTTGCTAGAGTTTAGAACTCTAAACCAAGAAAGTTCCCTTCCAAATTCGTATTTCTGTCTTTTGTTGAAATTAAATAATCTGACCTTGTTTACAATCTTTTATTGGTAGAAAAAATATTTCTAGCATGCACTTTGTAAGACATTGTGTGGTTCCTTAATTTTATTGCACTCTTCTAATGACATAATGATATGAAGGGAAAATCAACAGCATATACTTGATTACTAATTGCTTTAATTATTATCAAATGTTCTGCATATTTATGGAAACCGTACACAGTGAGAGGCTTCAGGCAAGGAGCTACTCATTTCAAGGGAACAATTTATAAAATCAGCACTTGAAGACTGCTATGTTGAAAAAAAAACCCCGGAGCGGGCTTTATCAATTAGGATAGAGATCACTAGATTCACAACAAGTTCACTTTAAATTCTAGATTCCTTCATATGTTCTTTCTTTTTGCTTATGATAAGAATTGTCGGCTTCAATCAGGAAACTACAGACATTATTAATTGCTTAAATGCACATAGTTGAGAAAAATACTTTAGTTTTGATACGGAGAAAGGACAGACCCATCTGTTTGAATTGGACTGAGATGGTTACACAACAAAGAGGATCTAATGACTATTTTCAAAGAGTGCTTCAAAGATGCAGCTGTGACCAGTTGGACTTCTCCAAACTATCTCTTCAACTTTAACTTGCGACCACATTCCATACATTTCTCAACTCAGAGATTAAAAAGACTATGAGCAAACCATACAGGGATATTGATGTATTACTTCTCCATATACATCAAGAACACTGCAAAACGATCTCACAAACCTGGCAATGGTTTTCAATTATCTTCTTCATTCCTTGCTTACCACTAGGCATTTTAAACATATGTTATGAGTCCACCTCATAATCTCACAAACATACTCATTACATTTTGCAGCTGTGGGTTTTATTTTGTTCATGCCACTGCCAAGGTATGTTTATTCCACAGAGATTCTCAAGCAGCTGGGATGAGACAAAGGAAGTGGCACCTCAGTTTGTCTCATGAACCAATACTAGTACCTACTCAGATATGGTAGATATTATTATGGTCACAGATCCAGACTACATTATGTATTCTGGTAAATGAGAAGTATTCAAAAACTCATGAATTGGAATATTGTACAAAAGGATGCTCTGTTGTTCCACCATGTTTTGTAATCTCCATCTACAACTCCAGACCATCAAGTGTTCCATTTCAAAAATTCCAATTTTTCTGATTTGTTTCCCTGAAAATAAGACCTAGTCTTATATTTTTTGCCATCAAAAAAAGGCACCAGGTCTTATTTTGGGGGGATGTCTTCCATTGACTCATCGTGTGATGGTGGCACCAATAGCTCTGCCCAGCGGGGCCCCACTTCTGGCCCACTTGTGAGCATTGCCCCCAGCCTCTGTTTTGCCAGAAAGGCTTCTGACAGCAAAATGGAAACCAGAGGGCACTGTGCATGTCAATCCAGAGCTTGTTTCTTGGCTGCAGAGGCCTTTCCTGAAGGCCTCTGATGGTGACATGTGCAAGTGGTAGCAACCATCCACAGAAGAAGCGGGCCATCAAAGGGAGACAGGTATCAGGGAATGTGAGGCCTGGCTGCAACCAGCTGAAAATACAAGGGGAAAGCTTAATGGTCTCTGTTATAGGTTTTTTAACTGTTATAGCATTTTTAACTGTTAGAAATGATGATAGAGGATAAAGCCAGGTAATGGTGCACCCTGTTATTATGGTAGATCTTATAAACTGAATCTGTGGTTTCTTTCTACTAGAAAGTAGAGCTTTGGTAGTCAGCATTCTCTGGAATTGTTGTGTACGTGTCTCATGTGGTGAAATACTAAACTGTAGATAGCAGCTTCTCTGTAAACTTTGTATATATGTAGATTTGTGACATCGTATTGATGATACACTTAGACTGCCCCCTTGGGTTGTCCATGACAGGAAGCAATGTATAAAATAATTTCTTGATACAGTTAAACATTTTTTGAGCAACATATTTCTTGTACCTTTAATTTCCTGAACTTTGGATGTACAGTATATCAGGCATATATAAGATTTCCCTGGCTTACTCTAATGCTATGAAAGACTAATCAAGCTAAGTCAAAGACTAATCAAGTAAGTCATACTGAATTCCATAGGCCTTATTTCCATTTATATCTGTTCAGAATGCAACATTATTCCATTAAAATTTATGTAATTCATTAGCTAGGAGTGCTTTCGTCTATTTATCTAATCAAAAGAGTGATTGCTTTTAATGACTTTTACTCTCAGGGAAGCATGGATTGTACTGTGTGTATGTGACAGCCCTAATAAATCTAATATACAATCCAGGCAAGCCACAGTTAAGGACATTTATATTCTGTTGACTATGTTTGGTAGAATCCGCTGTGATATTAATTGCATGACGATATCACACAAATCATATAATTCCCAGCAATTGAGTGTTTATCACCTTTCCCTTGGTGCACATGGAAAAGGTTTAAATATGTCTCTAATCTCACCCACTGGAATCAATGGAACTTAAAGATGCTTACTGTTGACTCCTTGGTATTCTTTGTTTGGTTGGTTCATTTCTATAGTCGCCCACTCTGAGTGGCTTTCAATTCAAATGTATTATTTACAATTACTATTACAAATTTACAAAACATTTTAAAACAATAAAACAGTAAAAACATTTACAATATAGCCAGGATGATTTTGCTAATAATACAAGAATATCATTTTCAATTTTTTCATTTCTTTTATTTATGCAGCCCATTTGTCCAAGGATATACATTATACCAGTAAGTTCTAAAGCTAAATAAAAAACATTCATCCTCCTCCTCATTTTCCCCAAGGTTTGACTGACACAACTTTGGTAATATGAAATTATTTTAGTTTCCATGAGTGTGACAGCATGAGTGAGAGTCTTACTTTTAAACAAGGCATTCCTTTTTGCACTACTCACTAAAAAAAACTTGAAGTTTCTACTCCATATGTTGTTCCAAATTGACATAAACAACATTATTTTATGCTTATTAGAACTGGACCTTAGAGAATTTATCGCACACAAAGAATGATCTACAGTGAACTCAAAAGAGATTTATGGAAAATATACACCTATATTTCTTCTACCTCTTTAAGTATCACCCTTTTGATTGATAGTTTTGTTGTTGTTATTGTTTTTTACTCACTCACATTTCTTCTAGTAACAGATGCTAAGAATACCAATTCCTATAGGTTAATTTTTCCCTCTGCTGATTTCATAACCTTTATTATCTTCACCAGACAATAACTCAACAAATGTAGATTGGCGCAGAACTGCCCCAAAATACAGAGCCATAACAACAGATATTACACAAAAGAGCTAACTTTGTTCTATCTCTTTAATGCTAGAGAAAACAATTGTGAGTAATTTGCAGTTTACTTTGCATCCAGCACACTTCTGCACAATCTCTGTTTTCCTATTCCAGTCAAGTTCTCATGCTACTCAGTACAAAATATAGCTGGTAATTCATTTATTAAACATCAGCAAATATCAAACCAATTAACTGTCAAAAATCAGACAAAATGCAGGCAAAAGCAAGGAGAGAACAAAGGCAAGAATTTACATTAACCCATACTCCATTTATCAGAAGACGCAGAGCTTTCAAGAAGTATTGGAAACAATATTGTGGGAAAGTAGCATGAACAATCCCATAGGAAGTGGCCTTTGGTTGTTCCAGCTTAAACACCTCCCCCACTTTTTTTTTTACACTATCATAGCAGAATATAAATGAAAAGTAGGCTACCAGGCCTCTCTCTATTCCTCATCATGAAGGAAACAATTTGATAGATAGAAATGATGTATATAGCACCTAAATGTTAACCTGCAATATGTACAACACCCTGCTTTATTGAGGAGGAAGTGTAGTGTTTCCATGTTTTGTGATAGAACAGAACAGAAAAGAATAGAACAGAACAGAATTCTTTATGGGCCAAGTGTGATTGGACACACAAGTAATTTGTCTCTGGTGTGCAAGCTCTCAGTGTTCATACAAGCAACAAGTGGTAACTCATGACCATGATCATTAAATATAATCATCATAAATCATAAGGTACAACACTCATTGATAGTCATAGGATACTAAATAATCAATCAACATAAATCATAATAGGATACTAAATAAAATCAATCAGCATAAACCATGAGATATAAACAACAAAGTTATAGTCATAAGAAGCTAAGGAAATAGGTAATAGGAAAGATGAGAAGGGTAATAGTAATAGTAATACAGCCCAACTAGGTGGTTTTTGATATGCCAGGACATAAGACAGTGTTGTGGGAATTAGTTATTTGGTAGAGGGATAGCATGGGGGGAGGGGGACTGTGCTTGTGTCTGGTGATTTGGATATGCAATGCCCTATAACATTATCTTGAGGGGTGAAGTTGAAACAGTTTATGTCCAGGATGTGAGGAGTCTATAGATATTTTCACAGCCCTCTTTTTGGCTCATGCAGTATACAGGTCCCCAATGGAATGCAGGCTGGTTGCAATTATGTTTTCTGCAGTCCTAACTATCCATTGAAGCCTATATCTGTCTTGTTTGGTTGCTGTGCCAAACCAGACAGTTATAGAGGTGCAAATGACAGACTCAATAATTCCTTTGTAATTTAAAGGCGTTTGAAAAATGACATCATCTATTTTTATCTGTGGGAAAGACAATAAATAAATACCTTGTCAATGAACAGTGTGTGAAAGTATCAATCTAATGAATAGGTGCTGGAAAAAAAATCATAGTAGAGATTCTGAAGATTGGACAGCCATTGTCTGACATGGTGTAGTGTCTCCTATTCCAGTAGGGTGGTTGGATTGGAAGACCTCCAAGGTCCTTTCGCAACTCTACTTAAATAGTTCAAGCTCATAATTCCATTTAACTGATAACTAGATGTTTTATTTTTAAATACTTGTGAGTATATCCAAAATAGCGATGGTAGGAAAACACAGGGCCTATTTATGCTGACCCCTTCAGTCCTAGAGAAAATACAATTCTTAAAAGTAGAGTAGAGCAATCTTTCTGTGGCCAGAAACTGTATTCTTGAAAAAATTTTATTTTGCAGCAGCTGAGATTCCACTAAGGGAAGGGCAAGGATGAAATGAGTGGGTAAGTGGGTGGCCCAAAATCCCAAACATTTCTTGATTTTGTTGATTTTTAAGGAAAGAGATGTTTATTTTTTTTTCCCATCTAAATTTGACTGGAAAATATCACCAGCATTTGCAGGAAAGGTTTTTTGTTTTGTTTTTTTGCCAAATTTCAAAGCCATACCTTTTGAGGATATGAGAATTATAAGCAGTCCAGGAACCTTAGACTAATTATGCCTTTTTAAAACCAAAAATATCTTTTTTAGAAAAAAATAAGTATTTTCCAGTCATTTTTTCCTTCTCCTCCCTTGCCTCTTATAATATTCCCACTCCGTTAAATTCATACACAAACAAAACAGAGTTCTAGTGGGCTTGATAGACATTACCAGCTCTGTCCTTTAGAGAAATCATCTTCTTTGCCATTATCATTAGATCAAAGTCATTCTCTGACTTTTGTTCTTCTTGTTGTTGAAAGTTTCTCAGTAATCTTCTCTTTTATCCTTGTATGAAGTTCTCTTTCACCAATATCTTGCCTACACAGTCAGGACAGCCTAGAAGGATACAGGTATTCACCTGTATAATACTTGAGGTAGTATTCACTGATGCCATCAATTATTTTTCTCCAAACAGGTTTATAGTAACTAGGCTCAAAAAGTAAATATATTCCTGTTATAGATGAACAAAGATGGTACACAACTCTGAGAAGTAAAAATACTAGATTTATTAATATAGCAATTTTGGGGTTTTAGTTTATAAAAAGAACAGACAAGTAAGGATACTTGATAGTGGGACTGGTTGTTTTCTGATTTGCTATTTTCTGAAGTATCAGAGAAATAAATCTGATTGGCTTGGCTAAACTACTACTAAAGGTGTGTATGAAAAAGCAGCAGTATTGGAAAAGCTGTTATAACTTTGTTATAAGAAGAGGTTCAGTGTTGATGAGATTAGGTACCTATATTTCATTGACATGGGATATTTGCAGTTACATAGAGTTATAATATTGACTTTTTCCTGATTAAGTTAACCTCAGACAATTACACAGAACTAAATCCCCACTGCTTCTAGTCAGTTGTAAGCTGTCTATATGTTTTGGGTAAGCAGAGCTTCATTTCTTTCAGTTTATGGTGATATTAAAGGGAATTGGGAAGGAGAGAGGAAACAACTTTTAGGTTTTATTAGATTATGCAAATATTAAAATGAACTTGGTCCCATGTTCACAGGAGCATTAGAAAAATAAACCAGAAATAAATTCCTTGTTAGTTCAGCCATGACACTCCAGTTTGTATTAAGTGAGGAACAGAAGGGAACCTTAAGCCCAATATTTGGCAGTCTGAAAAGCCCTAATCCATCTGAGGCATGTTACCAAATCATCTCTCTTTCAAGACAAAATTGTTTAAAAATGAAATGCATGGCATGAAAAATGTATGTTTGAAATGTACTGAAGATTTAAAAGGAACAAAGAAGATGTGCATGTGAGTTAAGCTTAAAGCAATTGTTTATAATGAGGCAAAATAAAGAAAGGAACAATGGGTGTGTCCGTCCAAAATGGAGAATATGCCTCAGAGAATAAACAACTTTAAATAAAACCAATCATTTGTTTTGAGCGCAGACAAAACAAAACTTCAACCCTACTCCATCTAAACTAATGTGGATTAGATTATGCCCTAAAAGATTTACTTTACAAGTGAGACTGGGAGTTGTTCTAAATTCACTGCTTTTTTCCTCATAGTCTTATTTAGGAGAAGATTATCTTTTCCACAAACTCTTCTTTTTCTATTTAACTTCAAGAGGAGGAGGACTATATTTGCTGAGGATTTAGCTGACTGGTCAGCATAGGTTATTAATTAGTCTGCAGAGTATTCTGATGTAACAGGGACCCCCAGATTGCTAGATGTGCTTGTTACAGCATATTTATCTGTTCTGATTCCTTGTTTGCAACATAATTTCTTCACATAACTTGACATTAATCTGTGTGTCGCCCTAAAGTTTTATTGTCCTTCCAAGATTCTTGCATTATCAACCTTTTTTCACTTTCTACTCATTTAGCTTTTTCCACCAGATGCATTCAGTCATTAGGAATAGAATAGAATAGAATAGAATAGAATAGAATAGAATAGAATAGAATAGAATAGAATAAAATTCTTTATTGGCCAAGTGTGGTTGGACACACAAGGAATCTGCCTCGGTGAAAATGCTCTCAGTGTACATAAAAGAAAAGATATATTCATCAAGAGTCAAGTATCATAAGGTACAACACTTAATAATAGTCATAGGGTACAATAAGAAATCAACTCATACTAGGAAACAATTAAAATCAAAAGGATACACATGACAAAGTTACAGTCATACAATCACAAGTGGGAGGGGATGGGTGATAAGGAGTGATGAGAAGATTAACAGTAATAGTAGTGCAGACTTTGTAAATAGTTGAACAGTGTTGAGGGAATTATTTGTTTAGCAGAGTGATGGCATTTGGGGAAAAAAACCTGTCCTTGTGTCTAGTTGTTCTGGTGTGCAGTGCTCTATAGCATCGTTTTGACAAAAGGAGTTGAAACAGTTTATGTCTGGGATGTGAGGAGTCTGTAAATATTTTCAGAGCCCTCTTTTTGACTCGTGCATTATACAGGTCCTTGATTGAAGGCAGGTTGGCAGTAATTGTTTTTTCTGCAGTCCTAATTACTCTTTGGCATCTGTGTCTGTCTTGTTGGGTTGCAGAACCAAACCAGACAGTTATAGAGGTGCAGATGACAGACTCAATAATTCCTCTGTAGAACTGTATCAGCAGTTTTAGCTTTCTGAGTTGGCATAGAAAGAACATTCTTTGTTGTGCTTTTTTGATGACATTTTTGATGTTAGGTAGCCATTTTAGGTCTTATGATATGATAGAACCTAGAAATTTGAAGGTCTCTATACTGTTGATACTGTGTTGTCTAGTATTGTAAGAGGTGGTAGTATGGGAGGGTTTCTCCTAAAGTCTACCACCATTTCTATGGTTTTGAGTGTGTTCAGTTCCAGATTGTTCCAGTCACATCACGAGGCAAGTTGTATCACCTCCTGTCTGTATGATAATAACTGAATCCGATTGCTGTCTCTGTCCAGTCCTTTTCACAAATTCAAGTATGTCTTTGATTTAGTTTTTAATAATGATTTATCATTTTAAAAATAATTTAAAAACTAAACAGAATAAACAAAACATTTGACAATATAAACCTATAAAACGCTTAAATAAAGTTTTATCAAACCTTTAGAAAAAGCAGGGTTCTAATCCTGCACTTCTGATTGGCCGATAATAGCGATATTGGATTAGTCCATTCAGGAGAATCTGATTGGCTGTTAACGAGCCACTCTCATTGGTTCAAGGGGTTAACACTCCACGTTTCTCATTGGTTACTAGATCAGCAGCCTGCCCTATAAAAGGGCTGCTGCTGCCCTAGGTTTTTGCTCTGTTCAGAATGTTTAGTAGAGTTCAAGTTCACTGTTCACTGCCTCGTCTCTGTTCCTTGCACCCATGCACAGAACTTAACAAAGATGAAATGAATTACAATGATTTCTATTTGTACATAATTGTGAATATTGTATTAATTTCATTCTGGTAGTATACAATGGACTTTCTGTGTTTATTTTATTATTTATTTATTTGCATAGATTTTTAAAAAATATAATTGACTCTAAAATAAAATCCCTCTGCCACAAAGGGATTTATTATACTAATAATGTTTTGATTACTCTAAGATCCAAACTATTTATTTCCTATTAGTTACCAATCTGAGCAGAAAAGCATTTGATGTATACATTTGAGTTCTGCTGCTAACTTTGTAGTTGAAAGATCGATGACTTCCATTTAAACAAGAAAACCAAACATTAAATTCTGGATTATGGAGTATAGCAAGCTGCTGTCTCCTAAATTTCTAGTGTAGCATCTATTATGTACAATGCACCTTTTAGGTTAATATTAGTGCAAAACTGCCTATTTTATCATTGTTATTTTCCTTAATTATCCCCTTCTGGTATCCTTTCCAGTAAATGGGTGTATTGGACTTCCTATACCACGGTGAATCAAAATTTCCAGCTATCTCCTTTCCAACAGTGTGTAAACAGTTTGCTGAAAATCCATCAATTTATTTTCATTAGTAGAATTTGTTTTTTCTTCCATTTCATCATGTCTGATTCTTGGAGACTGCCTTGACAAATCCCTGTGGGGTTTTTGGCAAGGTTTTTCAGAAATAGTTTGTCATTGCCTACTCCTTAGGGCTGACAGAAAATGACTAGCCCAAGGTCACCCAGCTGGCATCCTGCCCCAAGCAGAACTAGAACACATATTCTCCTGATTTTTAGCCTGATGTCTTATCTACTACACTAAACTGGTTCTCATTAGTAGCAATTTGGGATTAATAATTACATCTTCAGACACTCTAAATATTTATGCTGCATGAAGCATAATCTTTAGCTTTTTTCCAACTGAACATTTTGTTATTTACTATTTTTATTTACTATGTTTATATTTCTTTCCCCCATAAAAACCCAGTGATTTTTTTTATATGGAATCTGAGAATTCTCAATATTGACAAGGAGCTAAAATGTTTCACAAAAGTGTTGAAAGCACAGATGGGCTTTTCCCCCCCACACCATGTGAAAAATTCTTTGTGGAGGTTAAACCTCCATATAACAAATGACAAAGGGATGCCCAGTGGATCGTGATGGAAGATGGAATAGAGAACAAAAGGTTGTGTGTGAAATTGAAAAGTTGCTAACATTTAAGTCAGTAATGTTAAATGCTTCTTGTTGTAATGCTGGTTGTGACAATTCACTTGGTATTTGTTAGGGTTTTCTATGCATTTTTATTTCTTAAAGTCCCAAATGATCATTTGTTGCTTGAGTACACAGCTGTTTACAAAAGGAAAAACCCCTTGAAAATTCAGGAATTATTCTTTTCACAGTTTGGCATAACACTATATAGAAGCCTTTCCTTTAAGTCTAATGAAATGAATGGGGGATCCAGCTGAACATGTTATTATCAAGACTGGATTCATTTCAGAATTCTAGTATAATGAAATAGCTCCATGACTATAGAAGTAGTTTGTGCCTGCCATAAATGATTTGACAATTCTTTCTTGATGTGCAAATTGCTTCCTTTTCTCTGAGTTAGGGCTGTAGCTAAGGGATAGTCTTTATATTTTTATATAGTCTATGTCTGTCTTGTTGGGTTGCAGAACCAAACCAGACAGTTATACAGGTGCATATGACAGACGCAATAATTCCTCTGTAGAACTGGATCAGCAGCTCCTTGGGCAGTTTGAGCTTTCTGAGTTGGCACAGAATGGAAAATCAGTGGGTAGTTTTAAAGTTCATGTCATGATGTCAAAGTTTTAATTCATATTTTTAAAACTTCAAAATCTAATTGAGCCCAAAATTTATGTTGCTGAAGGAGACATTTGTTAAGTGAATTTTGCTCCATTTTAAAACCTTTCTTGCCACAGTTATTAAGTGAATCACTGCGGTTGTTAAAGTTAGCTATGCGGTTGTTGAGTGAATATGGCTTCCCTCTTGACTTTGCTTGTGAGAAGGTAGCAAAGGGAATCACATGATCCTGGTACTCTGCAACTATCATAAATATGAGTCAGTTACCAAGCATCTGAATTTTTGATCATATGTCCATGGGGATAATGTAACAGTCATAAGTGTGAAAAATGGTCATTAGTCACTTTTTCAGTGTCATAATTTTGAACGATCACTAAACAAACTGTTATAAGTCTAGGACTACCTATATAAAAACAGATTAAAGCAAGCTGCTAGGTATGTGTATTTCAGGTGTGCTGATTTTTATACCCATTGCATGGAAGTGAAAGACATAAGCCTGAAATCCTCATATGTGGAAGGCAGGCTTACCCTAGCTCTTGCAATTAATTTAAAGTACAAAAGAAAAGAAAAGACGTTGCATGCAACAGCCTATTGTCAAATGTTTAGTTTAACTCTCAGGCTCTTGTAGCTGGAAAGACTATAAAAAAAGTTTGTATTATATTTAGAACTAGGGAGATCTGGAACAATCATTTTCTGGATATAAGGCTTCCTGGGAACTAGTCTGAGTCTGGAAGCAGAGTGATGTAAAAGCATAATTAGTAATAATCATCTCATTTGAGAATTTGCCAGTCATGGTGATTTCATTTACCCCAAGAATGAAAAAAAAGTTTAAAGATGTTTAGACTTCAAACTAAGTCTTTGTAAGATATATGATGCACCCCTCCATTGCTTTCATGGCTAAAAACTAAATAAGTTTGCAGCTGGCAACTCATTTATATTCCTCTAATTTTTTTCTATGCTTTCTTTCTAACTATATGTATTTATCATAGTTTGTACACTGCTAAAACAGAATAAAAGGCATAAAACAGGAATATAAAACTCTTCGAGGGAAGGACCAGCTCCTTACCAAAACTATGGTCACAAGCCACGGTCATCCCCATCTTCAAAAAGGGAGACCCCAGCCTAATTGAAAATTACAGACCAGTCACCTGTAAAGTTATGGAATCAATTGTTAACCAATCCATCATCCTCCATTTAGAAACAAACAACCTACTCTCTAATAAACAATTTGGTTTCAGGAAAAAAACTATCATGTAATCTGCAACTCTTACACTGCAAAAACATATGGACTACACAACTTGATCAGGGCAAAGCAATAGACGCAATCTACATAGACTTCTGTAAAGCCTTTGATTCAGTGGTACATGACAAACTATTCCTAAAACTAAAATCTTATGGTATCTCTGGACACCTGCATAACTGCATAGAAGCATTCCTGTCAAACAGACAACAAATGGTCAAAATTGGGAGCGTCCTATCAAATTCTGTACCTGTCAACAGTGGTGTCCCCCAAGGTAGTGTACTAGGACCAACTTTCTTCATACTCTAATAAATGACCTCTGTGATCATATTAAGAGCAACTGCATTCTCTTCGCTGATGATGTAAAGCTATTCAACACCACAGACTGCTACCCTTCAAAAAGACCTTGACTATGTATCAGAATTGTCAAGCAAATGGCAACTTCCAATCTCAACAAATAAATGCTCTGTCCTACTTATTGGCAAAAAAATTCAGAAAATAAAATACAGGCTAGTCAAGACCTTGTTGATGATCCAAACTCTGTAAAGGATCTTGGAGTACTCATCTCTAATGATCTAAGTGCTAGAGCCCGCTGTAACTGTAACTACATAGCCAAAAAGGCATTAAGAGTTGTTAACATAATCTTACAGAGTTTTTTCTCTGGTAATATTATATTAATAACTAGAGCATACAACACATTTGCTGGACCAATACTGGAATACAGCTCATCAGTCTGGAACCCACATTATGTATCTAGCATTAACATGGTTGAGAAAGTCCAGAAATATTTCACAAGAAGAGTTCTCCACTCCTCTACTCATTGCAGAATACCTTATGCCACCAGACTCAAAATTCTAGACCTAGAAAATCTAGAACTACACCGCCTTCAGTCCTATCTAAGTATAGTATATAAAATCATACATTGCAATGTCCTACCTGTCAATGAATACTTCAGCTTCAACCATAACAATACAAGAGCATAACAATACAATAGATACAAACTCAAGGTTAATCATACCAAACTTGATTGCAGGAAATATGACTTCAGCAACAGAATGGTCAATGTTTGGAATACTCTTCCTGACTCTGTGGTTTCTTCCCCAAACCCCAAAAACTTTAACCTTAGACTGTCTACCATTGACCTCACCCCTTTCCTAAGAGGTCTGTACAGGGCGTGCATAAGCGCACCAAAGTGCCTATCGTCCCTGTCCTAATGTATCTTTTTTTTCTTTTTTCTTTTTCTTATCTGTATCCATGTATTCATAACTATGTTTTTACTTATACCTATTATCTTGTAAGCAATTGACAAAAATAAATAAATAAAATAAAATAAAGTAAAGTAAAGTAAAGTAAAGTAAAGTAAAGTAAAGTAAAGTAAAGTAAAGTAAAGTAAAGTAAAGTAAAGTAAAGTAAAGTAAAGTAAAGTAAAGTAAAGTAAAGTAAAGTAAAGTAAAGTAAAGTAAAGTAAAGTAAAATAAAGATGCAAAAAACCTTCAATAGAAAAAAACAGCAGCGTGTATTGTATAAGAAATATTAAGAGTTATTATGACAGGTTTGGGAGAATATTTGTCTGGCACCTTGAATTAAAAAAGTAAGAACTAAGTGCACATGGTTGGTGAAAGTCATTAACAATTGTGGTTTTGCTACCAGCAAGTCACGTTGTACAGAGAAATTCTCCTGAATCTACCAGTATTTTTTAGTTTCATGAAAAACATTTTGTTTTATTTTTCTTTCATTGGAAAAATAATTTTTGAAACTGGTATGTGTTGATTTTGCCATATTTTTATTTATAAGGTGGCCAAAGGGCATGCATTTGAGTGTCATATCTTCCACTATACAATTACCTTCCCAAATTCCATTGTTCAGACTGAAATCCCAAAGGGAAGCAGTAAAAAAAAACCCTTTTATGGTGCTATTACTGTTATAAGAGTATTTAGAGTGCTTTTATATTGCAGCAGTAGTCCAAAGAAATAGCAATAGCATTTAAATATATATACCACTACATATTGCTTTGCAGCCCTCTCTAAGCAGTTTGCAGAGTCAATATATTGCCCCCAACAATCTGTGTCCTCAATTTACTGACCTTGGAAGGATGCAAGGCTAAGTCAGCCTTGAACCAGTCAGCATCAAACTCTTGGCAGTCAACAGAATTAGCCTGTAATACTGTGTTCTAACCACTGTATCACCATGGCTCAAGTTCCACTTTCACATATGTGAACCTCTTTCAGTATCCATTCACTTCTAGGCATGTGAAAGGCAGAAAGAGAAAGCTGAAAAAGTTGGAGATTTCAAGATGCAGTAGGTTTCCTACTAGAAAGCTATGCGCAGTGGTTGGGGCAGAAAGAAGATGGGCACCAAATCAGGAATTTCTGGAGTCTCATAGTATTTTATTAGCCAGGCTCTTCCCTCTCAATTCAGGATTTCTACACAATTTTAATTGTCAATCACAATTTTAATCAAATAAAAAACTTTGGTATGTATTGCAGAAGATATGTTCCAGGGGATCTGCTCCCAAAAAGGCCAATATATTATAGTCATACTGCAAAAGTAAACATTCAGTAGTTGAACAGATGCTAAATAGAAACTTCACAACAGTGCCTAGAGTCCCTAGCCTTGCAGTAAACTATAATGAGGATTGGTTTATTTTGCCATGAAAGCCAGCTGGGTGACTTTGGGCCAGAGATGTGCTCTCAGCCCAACCCACCTTAGGGGCTCTTGTTGTGGGGAAAGTAGGAGGAAGAAGCTGTATTGGATATGTTTGCTGCCATGTGTTATTTGTAAAAATAATAAAGGCTGGGAATAAATAAATACATAAGTAAGTAAGTAAGTAAATAAATAAATACTTCTAAATAAATGTGTATGAGCTTCAGCACTGTAATTTGTAAGTCCTATCTTATGGCTTAGCATAATCTGCAAGTTCAGATAATTACAATTATCAATAAACCGCTATGAAAGACATTGTGATTTAGTGTGTTGTGTAAATCATTGGCAGGATTTTCAGCATTTTCAGTAGGGAAGCTTTACCAGTTTGCCCTTTTGTGGTGTGTAGGCAACATTGGTGTTCCTTTAATTAGGGCCCCATTTTGGGGAACACTGATTTATGGTGTGGATCAAATGGATTTAACTTCTAAAGACCTTGCTGGCAAGTTCATTTCATCCATATGCAAGGTCCTTTCAGAAAGATGGAGAATGGTCTTGACAGCCATATCATGTTGCCTACAGCTGCTAGCTTTTGACAGCTTGGCACCTTAAAAACAGAAAAAGAGGCATGGGTAGAAATGGAAGTGGTCAGAATGGTCAGGCTCATATAGGAGCGGGCATTATAACAGTTTTAGTGGAATGAAAGAAGCATAGTGAATGAAATGAAACCAATAAAACATAACACAATTATTGTGAAGTGTTGGGTAGTCAACAATGAATTCTTCTAAGAAATGAAATGTTGTTTTCTTTGCAGCTGTTCTGTAATTTCTTCTGAAATTAGCTGGATAGCTGTAGCTCATGAGATCAGGCAAAGGAAATTCTCTTTCTTTTAAGGATTTATTTTTCAGTTTTATCGGTTTTAGAGTTCTACTAAGGGAATTGCTAACCTCCTCCTTTTATTAATTGAAAGCTCTCTAAATATCATTATTTCCGTGGGGAAGCACAAACATAATGTTCATCATTTCTTTCAGTCCAAGCAAATGGGCAAATATTTTTTTAACACTCATCTCTCTTCTTAACAACCACAAGTACAACTACAACAGGCAGTTAATGATACAGGAGTTCTCTTACCAAAACAAACCTTGCCAACATGGGGAAATCAAAATGGAGGGCAAAATGCAGTAACATAGAATCCTAAATGAACATTTTTATATTACTCTTTTCAGTCTCATTTATAGAAAGACCTGAATAAGGTTTTGCCCCCTTCCATTTGCTAAATTGAAGCTAAGCAAAATATTTACAAATGAAAGCCCCATACTAATCCCTAACTCCCGAAGTCTGGAGATAGATCCAGAACATTTCCAAGAATTGTTGTCAACATTTTAAGTGAAAGAAGGTGGAATATTAATGATTATATTAGAGGAAAATATACACACACATTTCAATTAAGCCCCATTTAGTTTTTCTACTGGTCCTTCCTGTTTTTTGTCTAAATCCTATGTGCTCTTTGGTCTGTGTCCTCTACATGTTGACGATCCAAAAGGCCCCTCAATATAGTTTAGAAAAGCTGTAAATTCTTGCCACACATGAAGCCCTCTCAAGTCTGGCTAAGGCAGAGGTATTTATTTTACTTTTTCTATTGGCACCAATAGGTTGAGCTGCATAAAGCAATGGAAGTGGCACAATGGGCTGCAAGAAGCAATACTGCTCCTGTATCTGTAATTACAAAGTGAGAAGATGAAGCCACATATTTCAATTAAGCGTATTGTTGAGTTCAGTGGTGGGATTCAAAATTTTTGACTACTGGTTCTGTGGGTGTGGCTTGGTGGGCATGGCATGGCTTGATGGGTGTGGCTTGATGGGCATGGCAGGGAAAGGATACTGTAAAATCTCCATTCCCTCCCCACTCCTGGGGGAAGGATATTGCAAAATCCTATTCCCTCCCCACTCCACTAACCCACTTTCCAGCTCCGTTCTCCTGTGTAGGGCAACCAAAGAAGCTGATCAGCTGGGACTCAATGGGAGGCAGAGAGTATATGGGAGCAGGGCTAGTCAGAAGTGATATTTGCCAGTTATCCGAACTACTCAAAATTTCCTCTACTGGTTCTCCAGAACTGGTCAGAACCTGCTGAATACCACCTCTAATTGAGTTTCACTGTAAGATTCAGTGATGCATATTTTCAGGCCTACTGTATTGAAATTAATACACCAACCCAGGACACCAAGGACATAACTGAAAGGCAATACTAAAAGGAAGTTATGTATTTGATATGTATGTCTACATTGTTTCAGTGAAAAAGCCATCCTGCTTGCCAGAACTGTGTCTAAGTATTTCTCTTCCTAAAAGTGACCACTACTGAAAGAGGTATAAATTAGAAAGTAACTAACTGACTTGGGGGGGGGGGGAATAGAAAGGTAGAAAATCCTAGAACAGAAAGGAAAAATTGCTCTTTGCTGAAAACTCCACTCTAAACCCTGAACACTTCTGATCTGTCAATGAACCCATAAGCAATATATCAAAAGACCAGAGTCTATATTGAGGCATAGGTTGACATTTTGTCACTAGAAGATAAGCAAATATCAATAAGTCAATCATAAGCAAACAAAATAAAAAAAAAATCAGAAAATAAAATACAAGCTGAATAGTCAAGACCTTGTTGAGATCCAAACTCTGTCAAGGACCTTGGAATACTCATCTCTAATGACCTAAGTGCTAGAGCCCATTGTAACTGCACAGCCAGAAAGGCGTTAAGAGTTGTTAACCTAATCTTACAGAGTTTTTTCTCTGGTAATATTACACTTATAACTAGAGCATACAACACATTTGCTAGACCAATACTGGAATACAGCTCATCAGTCTGGAATCCACATTACATATCTGATATTAACACAGTTGAGAAAGTCCAGAAATATTTCACAAGAAGAGTTCTCCACTCCTCTACTCGTTGCAGAATACCTTATGCCACCAGACTTGAAATTCTAGACCTAGAAAACTAGAAATACATTGCCTTCGGTCCGATCTAAGTATAGTATATAAAATCATACATTGCAATGTCCTACCTGTCAATGAATACTTCAGCTTCAACCATAACAACACAAGAGCTAACAATAGATACAAACTCAAGGTTAATCATACCAAACTTGATTGCAGGAAATACGACTTCAGCAATAGAATGGTCAATGTCTGGAATACTTTACCTGACTCTGTGGTTTCTTCCCCAAACCCCAAAACTTTAACCTTAGACTGTCTACTATTGACCTCACCCCTTTCCTAAGAGGTCTGTAGGGGGTGTGCATAAGCGCACCTATCCTATTGTTTCTTTTATTTTTCTTATCTGTATCCATGTATTCATAACTATATTTTTACTCATATCTATTATCTTGTAAGCAATTGACAAAAATAAAAAAATAAAAAATAAAATCCACTCAAGAGCGAGAAATTTTTTATCTATGCATTATGATTCTCCTGATCCCAGACACATCACTCCAAAACCAATACCTGGACACACAAAGGAGCCAAAATTATACCTCACAGGGTGAGAAAACTGCATTTCTTCTCTACTGGATCCTGCATGTGTACAGACACATTATACACACATACTCTGGGGCAAACATGCAGCCAGACATGTCCGCATGCTTTTCAGACAAAAAACAAACTTTCCTATAAATATTATTCTGCCCCTGTCTTTTAATTTGTGGCCACCTTTGACTGCTAAACTGCCTGTTGATTTCTGAGTAGTTGCTTTGTCTTCTTTGAACCCAGTCTGGATTGAACCAGAATTTTCTCCCAACGTATGTTTTTAAACAGGCACAGGTATAAGTCTCCAAATCTTTCTCTCTCTTCATTCAAAGTTCACAACATCAAAAAACACAGCCAGGTTAATATGATATTCCAATACCTGGAGACAAATCCTCGGGAGAGGAGTACAGTTGTTAAAATGTTAGTCTGTTCAATTCCTATAAAGATTCATAAAATCCCTTATGCCCACAGATTAAAAACAATCTGAACTTGGATGATTTGGTATTGATTGCTAGATTGTTTTTATATTCAAGATTCCAATTAACCCAATATTTTAAATATTTCCCTCCAAAACTCATTCTTTTCATTGTTTTTGTTTTCTTTCTATCTTGAAAAAGCTGTTCAAAATGAGAGAAAAAATATCTTATACGCTTAAGCACATCAAAATCGATCTGGAGGATTCAGCTTGAGAAATAATACTAATCAAGGTGGGTTTTACCTCTCCTTGGAAAAAGAGAGAGAAAGAAAATGATAACCCCCTTCACAACTAACATAATCCATTGAAACAATTGAATATCCAATAGCTCAAGCTAAAACACGTGGGGATTATCTGTAAAACCATTGAAAATACTTTTTTTTTAAAAAAAAAAATCAAGATATTAGGTAGACCAGAGTATTGTTTAATGTCTGAACCAACAGCAAGAATTGTTCTTTGTAAGTATTCAACAAAACTAATTAAAGGTGCTTCTGACGTGCACACAAGACATGTTTTAAAACTACTACAAACAAATGTGTCAAAAGTATAAAATAAGAATCCTCATATAAAACTACAGTACAAGTTATTATTTTTACTTGTCTAGTAATCATTTTATTTTTACCCACAAATCCTTTTCTTTTTTTCTTTTTGTGCTTTTGAATCAGTATTAATTGCTGACTTCTTGCACAAGTTCCTGCAGTTTTCTTTCAAAGTTTTTTTTTGAAGTGGTTTGCCATTTCCTTCTTTCTAGGGCTGAGATGGAGTGTCTGGTCCAAGGTAGTGGTGGGATTCAAAGAAATGTTACTCTCTGTCGTGTCCTCGAAAATGATGCCAGGAGTCGGTGACTTCAAATCATGCTCTTTTATTAAAGTAGGAACCGAACTGGCACTTTGCACAAGGTTCGCGGCTTTTATTCTTTTAGCCGCGGCGGCCGCGGCCAATGGCACTGCTTTGAATCTCCCGCGATTCAAATTGACCAATCGCGGGAGATTCTTAGCGAGCCAATCGGCGCGGCTCACCTGACCAATCAGAGTGCCCCGCGCTTTGGCCAATCAAAGCGTGGGGATCTCAAGAATGCTAATTAAGGGACAGAACACTATCAGTTCTGTGGGTGTGGCTTGATGGACGTGTCTTAGTTGCTGTAGCAGGGAAAGGATATTATAACACCTCTATTCCCACCCACTCCAGAGGAAGGATACTGCAAAATCTCCATTCCCTCCCCCTAACCTGCTTTCCAGCTTCATTCTTCTGTGCAGGGCAACAAAAGGAGACCCAGCCAATCAGCTGGGACTTGGGAGGCAGAGAATAGGTGGGGGCGGGGCCAGTCTCTGAACTAGACAAAATTTCTGCTACCGGTTCTCCAGAACTGGTCAGAACTTGCTGAATACCATCTCTGGTCCAAGGTTTCCCAGCTGGCTTTGTACCTAAAATAATACTAGATAATACTTTTAGCCTGATGCCTTAATTACTACATCAATTTGCTTCCCTATTGGTATTCCTTATTGGTAGTAGAAAAATCTATTACTAAAATATCTGTATCTGAATATTGGACTCTTTCAGAGCTTAATAATATGGTTCCCACTGGTACAGTGACAGTCTTCAACAGCCAAAATGTGTGATATCCATGAAATTTAAATAATTTTGAATGCACCAATGCTGAATGCTTACATATAATGCATACATCCACAAATGCTCTCATTAACTTAAGTGGAAAATTTCAAGAAATGTGGCATAAATTGATTGACTGGTCTTGGGAAGGGGAATCAGATTTTATTGTGCAAGTTGTAATGGCCCCCAGGCCTAGAAAAGAATACTGATGCTTGTAAATAAATAAAATATCTTGCTGATCAATAGGTGTTTATAAAAGTTCTTGCTAAATGGTAAACAATACAATTTTATTGTATATTGAAAAACCATACAGTCATACACCATTATTAATCCCCCTATTTTTAAATCTATGTACTCAAATATGTACATTAAACATATAATGAAAGAATCTCAGCTCACTCAGAAATACTGTGACATCCAACTACTTTTTTCAATGTTTTGTAAAATGTGCACATCAGTAGCACAGAGAGAAAAAAAGACAAAAAAATAAATGGGGACAGTGTGATATTTACATGATTTAGAGACAGCCTATCTCCAGTTAACTATGGGTAGTTTTCATTTTAGAAAAATCAAAATTGGGTATTATTTGTGCATAATGTCTCTTTCTTAAATATGGAAATTAAATGTTTATGAACCAACTAAATCTTTGCTATTATTATTTTTAATATTAACATTTCATTTAGTTGCTAGCAATATCATAACACCAAAAGCATTGAAATGATGACATATTCAAAATGATATCATCATATTAATGCTAGGATTGCACTATTTATTTATTTATTTGGTTTGTCAATTGCTTACAAGATAATAGGAATAAGTAAAAACATAGTTATGAATACATGGATACAGATAAGAAAAATAAAAGAAACAATAGGACGGGGACAGTAGGCAAATTGGTGTGCTTATGCACGTCCCCTACAGACCTTTTAGGAAAGGGGTGAGGTCAATACTAGAAAATCTAAGGTTAAAGTTTTTGGGGTTTGGGGAAGAAACCACAGAGTCAGGTAAAGTATTCCAGACATTGACCACTCTGTTGCTGAAGTCGTATTTCCTGCAATCAAGTTTGGTGCGATTAACCTTGAGATTGTATCTATTGTTTGTTCTTGTATTGTTATGGTTGAAGCTGAACTATTCATTGACAAGTAGGACATTGCAATGGATGATTTTATATACTATATTTAGATCGGACTGAAGGTGGCGTAGTTCTAGATTTTCTAGGTCTAGAATTTTGAGTCTGGTGGCATAAGGTATTCTGCAATGAGTAGAGGAGTGGAAAACTCTTCTTGTGAAATATTTCTGGACTTTCTCAACTGTGTTAATATCAGATATGTAATGTGGGTTCCAGACTGATGAGCTGTATTCCAGAATTGATCTAGCAAATATTTTGCATGCTCTAGTTATTAGTGTAATATTACCAGAGAAAAAGCTATGTAAAATTAGGTTAACAACTCTTAATGCCTTTTTGGCTATGTAGTTACAGTTACAGTGGGCTCTAGCACTTAGATCATTAGAGATGAGTACTCCAAGATCCTTAACAGAGTTTGGATCATCAACAAGGTCTTGACTATTCAGCCTGTATTTTATTTTCTGATTTTTTTCTGCCAATATGTAAGGCAGAGCATTTATTTGTTGAAATTTGAAGTTGGCATTTGTTTGACCATTCTGATATATATCGAGGGCTTTTTGAAGAATAGCAGTATTGTCTGTGGTGTTGAATAGCTTTATATCATTAGCAAAGAGAACGCAGTTGCTCTTGATATGATCACAGAGGTCATTTATATAGAATATGAAAAGAGTTGGTCCTAGAACACTGCCTTGGGGGACACCACTATTGACAGGTACAGAATTTGATAGGACGCTCCCAATTTTGGCCATTTGTTGTCAGTGTGACAGGAATGCTTCTATGCAGTTATGCAGGTGTCCAGAGATACCATAAGATTTTAGTTTTAGGAGTAGTTTGTCATGTACCACTGAATCAAAGGCTTTACAGAAGTCTATGTAGATTGTGTCTATTGCTTTGCCCTGGTCGAGTTGTATAGTCATATGTTTTTGCAGTGTAAGAGTTGCAGATTGCAGGATAGTATTTTCTGAAACCAAATTGTTTATGAGACTAGATTGTTGTCTCTAAGTGGAGGATAATGGATTGGTTAATAATTGGTTCCATGACTTTACAGGTGATGCAGCATAAAGAGATTGGTTTATAATTTTCAACTAGGCTGGGGTCTCCCTTTTTGAAGATGGGGATGACTGTGGCTTGTGACCACAGTTTTGGTAAGGAGCTGGTCCTGAAAGTTTTTTCAAAGATTATGCTTAGAGGTTCAGCTATGGCAGTGGATAGTTTTTTTTTTTTGAGAAGTAGGCACATATTCTGTCCGGTGCAATAGATAGAGACGGTTTTAGATTGCATAGTGTTTTTCAAGATTATCTTTTATAAAATTGATATGTATTAGTTCACTGTAGTTGTCTGTGGTTCGACAGACAAGGAAATACTGTGCATGATCCATTACTGTTTACAAATACTGAGCCAAATAATGTGTTAAATAGGTTCACATGGAAATGTTATGCTTGATGCTACATGCATCTATATTATGTCTGAGCGCTCTCTTTCTTTCCCCTCTGCCTCCTTTCCCCCTGTGTGTGTGCGTGAGAGAGAGAGAGAGAGAGAGAGAGAGAGAGAGAGAGACAGAGAGAGAGAGAGAGAGAGAGAGAGAGAGAGAGAGAGAGCAACTTATTGGGAATTTCCTTAACTGCCAATACTGTACTTATCTTAACAATTTATGATATCTCCCCTAAAATAATTTTACCATTTTCCAAGACAATTAAAGGGAGTAATGCTTCAAAGTATATTGCAATTCAAGGACTGTTTTGATTTGATATACTTAAGAAACATAATGTACATGCAAAAATGCATATAAGGCATTTGAATTGTTTTACCAGTAAAGGAAGTAAAATGATTTTCAGACACCGAAGGGAGATAGGGAAGTAGTGGATTGTGTTTCAAAATCTGAAAGAAAATACAGATGTTCAGATCAATAAAGAAAAAAAAATATTGATGCAATATTTGGAAGTTTTTGGCAAGTTATTTTTTAATCTTTTGTAAGATTGTCAAAATAAACAATCATTGGACCAGTTTAGGATTAGGGATCACCTCTGCTTCTTTGCTTTCTACAAGCTTCCTTTGTAGCAATATCATTTCCAGGAATCCTCAGGTAATCTACAACTTTGAACTACTGTATTCATGGGTAAAACTTGACATTTCTAAGATAGCTGAAGATCTCTCAGTCAATATTGTAATTAAAGAAAACAGTATTTGTGCCACTGCATATCTAATTGGAGTAGAAAATCTGATTTCATTGCCATCAAATTCCTCAATAAGTCCCTTTTCCATCTTACAGGAGAGGCCATGTCTTGCCATCTGTACACAAATGTAAGGAAAAGTACCTTCCAGTGTATCTGTTATAATATAAGCAGATTGTAAATTAATCCTCAGTCATTGTCATCTACCCAATTTATCAGATTTAACATTCTAAAGCCAAAATATCTTCCTGGGTTAAGAAGTAGAGTTCAATGCATTCCGATCATTTGGTATGTCATTTATTTTTCCACTTATATTGCCAAAATAAGCCCAAACCATACCCATTTATTTTTTGCATTCCAGCTAGAATATATACAGCCCATTCTTGTTCTGCTACAAAAACATGTCCTACTTTATGAACCATCATACCATCATTGACAGATGGCTTTGTTTGAGAAAGGCTTCATTTGCAGGCCTTTTCCTTTCAAAAAGCCCATACGGTACTTTCTACTCACAAGAGTATAAATGTGTTCACTTTTTTTTTTTCATTTTTAAACCACGACTAGTGATCTTTTTCTATGAAATGATTCTTCAATCCTACAATGACATTCAATTCTAAAAAAAAAAACCCTCATTTTTGAAAGATATAATAGCACTGGACTAATTCTAGTCTTTATCTGATGATCCCACATACGGATATTGTAGCAGGGGAAAGTCTACTCCTTTAATATAGTTCTGTAGATTCACCTATTAAAAAGAGGAGCACACTTGCCAGTCTTCTGATGAATGGAAGAAAAGATGCAGCTCCTTTCTTTCAATAAATATGAATGGGGTCAATCTCTGCAGAGATTCCTAGTTCTTCGATGTAGATATTTTTTTTTAAATAATGTGATTTTTTTTAAAAAAAATGGATGATCTCTCTAGAATGTTCAAGTATATTTTAATATATATATAGCTACAGGGAAGGGACATGTCTAATAAAGGTTAGTGATTAATGTGAATTCTGTCTTCCAACCAAATTTCTGTTTTGGAAATTCCTCTCAAAATGCAACTTAAGCACAGACTTTTTTTTAGAGAAGACATCAGCAGCTTCAGAACACGTATTAATGTAAAATGGACCAACAATCATACAGTATATTTATGAATGAAGGATTGGTGCCCTGTTCTTCTTTCTTTAACCTCTATTTTATTTGAAGTTGTGTGATGGAATGTGCAGTTGGAGAAGCAGTGTGGATGGGATTCTTGGCAGCACAGTACTTTTTTGGGAAGGAGATGTACTTTCCATCAGTGAGAAGTCTAAAGATACTGTGCATGATAGAAGTGAATGAAGAGGGAGTAAGATATTCAGATTAGCCGCACCCTGAATTTCTCAAGATGCATCTCTCAGAGTACAGAGTTATAGCTTTAGCTTGTCAAGATTCTGTCAATTAGGTGTAAACAAATAAAACATTGGACTAAATTGGATTTCTCTGTGACACCTTTGGGCTTTGGACTGTCAACAAATGCATGCATACATACTGGATATCTCCTACCTGTAAAGGAAAAGGATTTTAGTACTTCAAACATGTCTTAAAACATTATATAAATACCTTAGTAATAAATAGAATGAAATGCTATCAAAAACTCAAAAGAGAAGAGTGATGGAGAACCACATTAAAAAATGCAAATTTCTGACAGTGCACATCACTCTCTAAAGTTGCTTTGAAGAGCAAATGACCACTTGTCTTTTAGAATTAAGCAAAGTGACTATGGCTGCTTTCCTCTCTTTCATAGCCTTATCTAAAACTTGCAATAGTAGCCATAACTGCCCTGGATATTTTTCAAGCTTTTGCAACTGCTTTTTGTGCGACAATGTGCTCATTGATTGACTGGGTGGAGTGTTCAGTTCATGGAAAATATGAACATGACTGTTTCATATATGTGGTCAGGAGCAGGGAATGCTTTTTCTTTTTCTTTTGCAATATATGTCTGTAGAATTTGTACTTCTATGTTTTTTTAATTCATGTTAACAATCAAACTACCATTTTTATTATTTTGCCTTACAATGACACAGATCTATGCTGGGGCAATTTGAGGCAATTATGGTTGGGGAATGGTCTGGAGTTAAAGGGGTTTATTCATATAATAAATGAAACATATGAAACACAATTAATGAGTATTTAAGAATTTAGCAATACACCTTGACTATTTATTTGATATAAATATATTATTAGATCAGTCTTCCACAGTTAGGTGCCTTCTTGATGTGTTGGGCTTCAACCTTCAGAATTTCTATGCTAGCTGGAAATTCTGATAGCTAATTCAGAAAACATCTGAAAACCATCAGTTTGCAAAGCTGAAACAAATCATATCTTGTTTAAAGTGCAATTCATCTGAAAAAAGATTAAGTTTCATTAAAAAACAAAACAAAACCCTAAGCTTTCTTCTAAATAGATGTACCAACATCTGGGAGTACAGAGTGGGATATAACAGTTTAATGATTAACAGAGTTGGAAGGAACCTTGTAGGTCATCTAGTCCAACCCCCCACTGAAGCAGAATTTCTGACAGATGGCAATCCAGTCTCTTATTGAAAGCTTCCAGTGATGAAGCTCCCATGACTTTTGAATTAAAAATGTAACACTGCCATCCTACACATGGAGATAGTGAATTTTTTTCTTACTGGCTTCAATAAATCTCACTGATAACCCTGTAAACTCAAGTTAGTTTGCAATCCATGAGCTGTGTAGAACTCTCAGATCCTGCTTTCACAAATATTACCAGCATGCTGGCAGGAAAACAAGGAATAAGATATGTTAAACTTTAAATAGGTGTAGTCCATTAGAAACAACAATTTTTGATTCCAAAAAGAACACAGCTTCTCTTCTTATCTACATGAGATATTCTACCCATATGATCCTGGGGGACCAAAAATGAAATGGAACATGAATAACTCTAAGCAATGAAAAATTGCTTGGCCCTGATATATATATATTAGGTGGCATGTCTTAGATTCATGAGTCTTTTGATTTCTGTCTACCTACTTCTGGTAGGTAGATGTTGACATCAATGTGGATATATACTGTAGATATGTAGATGTAAAGGTAAAGATTCCCCTCGCACATATGTGCTAGTCATTTCCAGCTAAAGGGAGTAGTGCTAATCTCCATTACAAAGCCAAAGAGCCAATGCTGTCTGTTAAGCATGGATTCCCCAACCAGGGTTAAGGAGACAAGCTAAACAGAATGTGCAGCGTTAGTCAGATAGGCACACAGATAAACGAGTGAGATAAGTTTGTATGTTTGTTAACATACAGTAAAAATAACAGATACGCTTGTGCTATCAAAAATATAGTTTATTCCATTTAGAGTTTATAGCATAGTCAAAATAACAGTCCATTAGTCATGTATCATTTTAGTCAGTCCATTCAAGGATATTCATTTAGCAAATATCCAATGTAAAATATCCAATGTCAGTTCACTTACAATAAATCAGTCCTTTCTCTCTCCCTTTCCAATAGGAGAAAAACACAGTCTTCAAACTGTCCAGTAATTAGGGATCATTAAGCCAGAGAGAGCAAGCTGCCGTGCCTTGCTTCTTTTATGGTGCTATTACAACCACTCCCTTAATTACATTCCTACAGTTAAAGTTACAGACACTTTAACTAACAAACCATGATAACATATTTATTATTTTGCCTAAACCAGTTACGGTAAACAATGTTATCCCTAACACTGTCAATGATCATGTGGCCAGCATGACTAAATACCGAAGGCACATGGAATGCTGTTATTGTCCCACCAAAGTGGTCCCTATTTTTCTGCTTGCATTTTTTTTATGTGCTTTTGAACTGCTAGGTTGGCAGAAGCTGGGACAAGTAACGGGAGCTCACTCTGTTACACTGCACTAGGGATTCAAACCACTGAGCTGCTGACCTTTCTGACTGACAAGCTCAACGTCTTAGCCACTGAGCCACTGCTTCCCCTTATGTAGATATACAGATATAGAAAACATACACACAAAGGAAAAAAAGCATAACAGAGAGAATGGCTCAATTTGACAGCTTTACTTGTTTTCAATATGTATTAGTTTTATGGATATAAAATGTTCCATTGAATATTCTAAAGGTTCCTTCCTATTTATGCTATGTCTGGATATATTGAACCACAGTGGCAAATTATAGTAAATAAAATAAAAATAAAACCACTGGTACAATCAAAATTTTTGCCTCACAACATTTAACAAAACCCAACTACTTCCATTCTTTCAATATAATCTTTTCAAGATCAGCATTCAAGTTTTTTCATGAACTATAGTATTTTGTTGTTTTGAAGCTTATAGTTGCTATGAGTTCAGGTAATGCTGAGTGGTTTACACAGCAGACTTTGAAGACAATGCTATATTTATTCAGGATGTGAATTTCTACACAAGTATCAGTCTTAAAAATGTGTTGAAGTAAGCACGTTAAAGAAAATTGCTCAGTGTGACTACATATTTTGCATCCAGAATAAGATGAACATTTTAAAGTCCAAATAGATTCTTGCTGTGCCATTATGTTGCTTTTCCTTTCAAATTGCCAGAGCAGAAAGCAAGTGCTAAAAGAAAGTTTGGAGATTACCTAAACATGATGACTTTTATTTCCTTATCAAGCAAATTTTTTCATATATTTAGACATTTTTCGTGCTTCCTTAGCATTTGAAGTGATTAGTCTGAAATCTCTTGACAAGCATCAACAGAAGTTGGAAAAAAAGAATTTGGGGGATCATTGACAGGACAACTAAACCATACCAGGGTGAAGTTCAGTCACTAAGATATCATGCATTCCATTTAGAGAGCATTCAGTGGAGTTTTATAAATGAAAAATACTAGTTCATACCAGAAGCCTATTCATTCTCTCTTCTAAACATTTTAAAAATATGACACTGATTTCATAGACATGACACATCCATTATTTCATTTTACTGTCATTTACTCAACCCAGAAAGGGGATGGTAGGTGGTGTGCAGTAAACTGAATCCTAAAATAATCAGCTGGCTAGTTTGCAGTTTCATTTATTAAGTAAACTCACTGTTAAGCCTGGGTTCCCCAACCAGGGTTAAGGAGACAAGCTAAACAGAATGTGCAGCGTTAGTCAGATAGGCACACAGATAAATGAGTGAGATATGTTTGTATGTTTGTTAACATACAGTAAAAATAACAGATACGCTTGTGCTATCAAAAATATAGTTTATTCCATTTAGAGATTATAGCATAGTCAAAATAACAGTCCATTAGTCATGTATCATTTTAGTCAGTCCATTCAAGGATATTCATTTAGCAAAATCCGTGCAGAATATCCTATGTCAGTTCACTTACAAATCAGTCCTATCTCTCTCCCATTCCAGCAGCGGAAAAAACGCAGTCATCATCCAGTAATTAGGGATCATCAAGCCAGAGAGAGCATTCCTTGCTTCTTTTATGGTGCTCTTTACAACCACTCCCTTAATTACATTCCTACAGTTAAAGTTGCAGACATTTTAACTAATAAACCATGATAACATATTTATTATTTTACCTAAACCAGTTAGGGTAAACAATGTTATCCCTAACATTCTCCCCTTTTAGGTAATAATACTATAACTATTTACATCTTTAAATCATATTTGTTACAACTTTCTTTAAACTTAATTACTCCTTGAGCTTTTATAAATTGGTCTGCAATGTTTTCTTCTGTCATGCAGTATTCCAATTTAATTAGCCCATTCTTTACAGATTCTCTAACATTTAAGTATCTTAAATCAGTATGCTTTGATCTAGTTTTTACAGCAATATTAGTTGCTAACTTTATGGCTGCCTGGTTGTCCTTGTACACAATAATGGAATCTTTAACAGTTACACCCATGTCTAATAATAACTGTTTGTACAGAATTAAGTCAGTGCATAGTAATGACAGACATGAAAATTCCGCTTCCATCGTGGATAAACTGATATGCTGTTGTCTGATTGACCTCCACCCTATTAGTGTCTTACCAAATAATATAGCCATCCCAGATGTTGATTTTCTAGTGTTTATGTCAGTTGCAAAACTTGCATCTGCATAGGCACTAAGACTCAAATCACCCTTTGGTTCTATATACAATGCATGGTTCATTGTTCCTTTAAGATATCTTAAAATTCTTTTTAATGATCGCCAATGACATTGATGTGGATCTGAATTAAAATGTGCCAGCTGATTAACACTATAAGCTATATCTGGCCTTGACCAATTGCTTATATATGATAAGCTACCAATCAAAGATTGATATATAGACTTATCAAATTTGGGACTTTGATCTTTAGTTTGGCAAACTTCCTGACTCATTGGAGTCTTTGCCAGTTTACAAAGTTCCATTTTATACATTTTAATTAATTGGCAAATTTTATCTTCTTGAGATATCTTAAATTCATTTTTTGTTTTGTTAATTGTCAATCCTAGATACTTTTTAATTTCAACTAAATGCTTTAATTTTATCTTTTTAGCTAATAATGATATAATCTCATTAGCTTCATTATTAGTCTTAGTTATCAAAGCAATATCATCTGTAAATAATAACAATAATGACGCCGTTCCATTATTTTCTCTTTTAAACACACATGGATCTGCTAAACCAGATTTAAAACCTATATTGTTTAATTCTTTCACAATATATTGGTTCCACTCAAAACCAGATTGTTTCAACCCGTAAAGACTCTTTTTGAGTTTCCAACAATCATTACTATTTACTTTATTGCCTTTTATAATAACTGGCTTTTGTAAATATATAGTGTGCTGCAATGGTGCATGCAGATAAGCAGTTTCTACATCTAAATAGTTAATGACATAGTTTTTCTTAGCTGCCCACACTAAAGCTGCTCTCAAAGATGTTGCTTCAAGACTTGGTGCGAAAACTTCATCATAATCAAATGCAGTTTGATTAAATCCTTGAGCTACCAACCTAGCTTTATGGGAAACAGTCCCATCATTTCCAGTTTTTACTTTAAATATCCATTTGCACCCAATGGATTTTTCTCCTGGAGGTAATATAGCATCTTCATATACTTTCATTACCTTTAATGAATTCAGTTCTTTTTCCATTGCCTTTTGCCAATTCTCCTGATCCTTAGCAGGATACATCCTAAGTTCATCTACACTAGTTGGAACTTTAGTTACTTGGCATACTATACTTGCTTGATACCTATCAGGTGGTCTAGTTACACGTGTAGTACGTCTAGGTATTACAGGACTTACAGGTGGACTTTCATTTATTAATTATTCTTGATTATCTAACTCTTCCTGATCAACTGTTTCCTCTTGTTCTGGTCCTATTTGCTCTTTGTGGACTTCTTCTTTAATTGGACTCTTCTTATAACTAGTCTGATCTTTTTGCCTTTTGTAGGGTTCAATAATTACTTCATTATTTAAATCTTGCTCTAATCTATTCCATCCTGCATGTTCTAGGAATTTAGCACTAGCACTGTTGTAAACTCTAGATGTACCTGATTCCCAGAATCTATAAGATCTGTGATTAGATTCATATCCGACAAAAAAATAATCTTTTAGCTCTTTGCTGTCCTTTGTGTCAGAGTTGTGAAGGGATATGCACCCATGCTGGTGCTCCAAATGTGTGCATGTAACTTAAATCAGGTTTTGTACCATGCCATAGTATGAATGGTAATTCACCTGTTGTTGAATTAACAACATTATTTAATATATGATTACCACACATTGTTGCTTCTCCCCATAAATTGTCAGGTAATCCTGAATCAGACAACATAGTACGTGCCATTGATTGTAGTGTTTGGCCTCGTCTCTCTATAAAGGCATTATGTTGTGGCCTATATGGTGCAGACTTTTTATGTTGAATACCTAACATTCTAAGTCTATTCTGGAATTTATTATTTGTAAATTCCGCACCATTATCTGTTATAAGAGTTACTAATTTCTTTTTAGTTTTTCTTTCTGCAAATTTTATCCAATTAAATAGATTTTGATACGTTTCAGTTTTGCTCTTCATTAAATAGCAAAACCCATATCTAGAATAGTGGTCCATTATACTTAGTATGTAACAAGCTCCTCCTACACTTGGTTTTTTCGGACCTATTAAATCAGCAAATACTACTTCTAAAGGCTCTTTGGTAGTAAATCCATCAACTCTATTAGCCGGATTGACTCTGCTTTTGCTTTGATTACAAGCAAAACATTGCAAATACTTATTACAAGGTTTCAAACTTATTCCTTTAGATAATTGAACAGTTCTCTTAATCATTTTAAAATTTAAATGCCCTAGCCATCAGTGTAACAAGTGAATACATTCATCATGAGGTTTCTTATTATCATAAACCGTGTTAGCCACCTCTAAACCATTATCATTTAAAACATATAATTCACCTCTTAAAGATGCAGTAATTTTCTTATCTTCTTTTTCAATTATGCAGTTATCTCCTCTATAGGTAACTACATATCCTAGTTTAACCAAAATTCTAACTGAAATTAAATTAAACTTAAGTTGTGGTACATATAACATTTTTACATTCTCTTTTATGAAAGAACAATATGCAATACCTTGACCTTTAGCTTTCAGTTTCCAGCCATTGGCTAACGATATCTGCTGTGTACTCGGGGACATTTTAATAAAATTTTTGTTATCATTTGTTATACAGTGGGATGCTCCATTGTCAACCACCCATAAATTATTTTTTACAGCTCCGTTAATATACATGGCTAACTCTAAATTTTTATTTGTCTTTTGGTTACTTTTAGTGTTCTGGCTAGTGTTCTGGCGTTTTGCTTTTTTACAAAATCTTGCCAAATGTCCTCTTCCTCCACAATGAAAACACTTTTTAATTGCATATGCAGCAGTTGATTCATTATCTTCTTTTTGAGGTTGCTCCCTCCTTAACTCATCTCTTTCAAGTCTTCTTGCCTCTTCAATCAATCTGCCAGTTATATCAGTTAAAGTTAAACTTTCCTTAGGCAAAATTTCAAGGGAAGTGACGTAGTTGTCATAACTTTCTTCCAGTGAAGATAGAATTATATAGACTTGGTGTAGTTCAGAGAAAATAAGCTCTTTCTCATGCAGTTCTTGAAAAATGCTTTTCATAGTTTCCAAATGACTCAGCATATCACCATTCGTCTGAAGATGCGTCCTGAAAAGCTTCCGTGTTAGATTTATGTGAGCACCAACGTTATCTCTAACATAAATCCTCTTCAGCTTCTGCCAACACCCAACAGCCGTTTGCTCTCCACGGATATGAACAAGTTGCTGGTCAGACAGTGTTAGTCCTATTATGCAAATAGCTTGTTCATTCTTTTGCTTAAATTCTTCTATCTTTTGTCTATCTTCCTCAATCTCTGGATCCCATTCCTCTATGTTTAGTGGGTTTTCAATTATGTTCCACAGACCTTCTCTTCGTAGAAGTAAACTACCTTTTTTAGACCATGATACATAGTTTGTTCCATCCAGCTTAGATATAAGGGACAAACTTTGTAGATTGACTTGTGCCATGTTTTCTTATATGGATATAAAACTATAATTAATAAAACACAGCTGTCTGTTTACTGTAACGTATAACAACAGAAACTCTCACTTTTTACATAAATCTGTTTTATCCTAGTTAAACTGACTTTGCAACCTCTGGGCCCATAATCAGTGTTAAGCCTGGGTTCCCCAACCAGGGTTAAGGAGACAAGCTAAACAGAATGTTTGTCAGATAGGCACACAGATAAATGAGTGAGATATGTTTGTATGTTTGTTAACATACAGTAAAAATAACAGATACGCTTGTGCTATCAAAAATATAGTTTATTCCATTTAGAGTTTATAGCATAGTCAAAATAACAGTCCATTAGTCATGTATCATTTTAGTCAGTCCATTCAAGGATATTCAATTAGCAACGTCTGTGTAGAATATCCTATGTCAGTTCACTTACAAATCAGTCCTATCTCTCTCCCATTCCAGTAGGGGAAAAAACGCAGTCTTCATCCAGTAATTAGGGATCATCAAGCCAGAGAGAGCAAGCTGATGTTCCTTGTTTCTTTTATGGTGCTTTTTACAACCACTCCCTTAATTACATTCCTACAGTTAAAGTTGCAGACACTTTAACTAATAAACCATGATAACATGTTTAATATTTTACCTAAACCAGTTCGGGTAAACAATGTTATCCCTAACACTCACCATTAACAATAATAAAATATTTCTACTTGGAGTTGCCACCATATGATATGGATATATCTGCTAGCATGATACTGAACATAACATCTAACAATCAAATCCAAATTTTTTTGAACGGAGGGAAGGAATCATTTCTACAGCAATGAATACAATATGGGAAAAATACTTCCTTTATCTTAAATCATCTTGAGCCACGGTGGCACAGTGGTTAGAGTGTAGTACTGCAGACTACTTCTTTTTGACTGCCAGCTGCCTGCAGTTTGGCAGTTCAAATCTCAGCAGGCTTAAGGTTGACTCAACCTTCCATCCTTCCGAGATGAATAACATGAGGGTCCAAATTGTTGGGGGCAATATGTAGACTCTGTAAAACTGTTAAGTCCTGGGCATGGGCGCAAGGAACAGAGACGAGACATCGAATGGTGACTTCAACTCTTTATTGTAAAATAAGAACAGAGCAAATACTCGGGCAGCGGCAGCTCTTTTATAGAGCTGGCTGCCGTCAAAACAACCAATGATTTGAGTTTACCACTTTCACAAGTGTCCAATAAGAGAGGCCCGTTTAACAGCCAATCAGATTGGCCAAAAATGACCAATCATGATTCGCTATTTGCGGGCCAATGAGAAGTGCTGGATTACAAGCCTGCTGTAAAGTAAAGCTGCTTAGGGTTGTATCGCTGCATTTGCTTAGTCCATAACACCCCTGCCCCCTAGGTTCCGTCTGAGGGGTGGGGTGACATATTCTCATAAGTAGGCAGGTTGCTTCACCTGTCTGCTTGATCTGTGCTGTTCCACCGGTTTCTGTCATGGTTCTAGTTCCTGCGGGCTGCTAGCTGGGTTGGATGGCAAAAACCGTAGCCCTGGGCTGCTTTTCCTGCTTATGCCAGTGCTGTCTTCCGGGTTCTCTGGATCTGTTTCCATTGCAGTGCTGTCATGCAGCGAGGCCATTCCCTGGCTCGGTTCTCCTTCTGACGGTGAGTATCCCCTGGTTGGTTGTGTAGACTGTTGGTTTTCGATTGTTATTTCTTCTTCGTCCTCCTCAATGTTCCTTCCCCCCCCCCCCCAGCTGGTGATTCCGGGGCTGAGACAGGACTAGGTGCTAATCTGGAACAGAGTTGGTCTATGTGGCATTTCCACATCTTACCATCTGCAGTTTGTAGGCGTTGGATCCCGTAAGTTGCGTTATGGTAGCAGGGACCCTCAATGGGTCGCCCGAGAAGTTTTTCGCAAACACGAGGTCACCTTCCTGGAATGCCCGACACTTGCTGCTGGATCCTGGGGGTTGTTCCAGCGTGTAGTTTGGGTGGAGGCGATCAAGATGCGAGCGAAGTTTGCAACCCATCAGGAGTTCAGCTGGGGCTTTATTCGTGGTACTGTTTGGGGTTATGTGCTGGAGGAGAAGCATCCGGTTTATTTTGTCATCAATGTTGCCATGGTCCATTTTGTGCAAGGTTTTTTTTACAAATTGAACCATTCGCTCAGCCCTACCATTGGCCACAGGGTGAGCTGGCAATGTTAAGGCTTGGTGGATGCCCCGATCTGCCAGGTACTGTTCGAATGGCAGGGCAGTGAATTGGGGGCCATTATTGGAGACCAGGACATCCGAAAATCCGTGGGTATCGAATAGCTTATTCAGCTTTTTAGTGACTGCCTCTGTGGTGGTGCTTTTCATCTTGTGGACTTCGAGCCAGTTTGAATAGGCATCTACTGTTAGGAGGAAAGTGTGTCCTCTTGTGGGTCCCGCAAAATTGATGTGGATATGGGACCAAGGACCTCGAGGCATTTCCCACTGGGTTGGGGGAGTTTTTGGAGGAGTAGAGCAAGTCTCCTGGCATTTGCTGCACTTTTGTTACCCAGGTCTCTTTTTGTTTGTCTAACCCAGGCCACCATGCATAATTCCTGGCCAATGCCTTCATCCGCACGATGCCTGGATGTCCATCGTGCAACATTTTTAATACCCTATGTTGCAATTTCTCCGGGATTACGACTCTGTCTCCCCACACTATGCAGCCTTTTTGGGAGAATAGCTCTGTTTGACGATTCTTAAATGGCTTGAACGTATCATTGGTTTCGCTGACCGGCCAACCCTGTTCCACCCAGCTGAGGACTCGTGCCAAAACAGGGTCCTTTTTTGTTTCTAAGGCAATGTCTCGAGCAGTCAGTGGTGGCGATTTGAGGGTTTTGATTTGCAATACGTCTAAGATTGGAGCTGGGTCCTCTATGATGTCTGGTAGTGGGGAGCGGCTCAAAGCGTCAGCGTGGGGAATGGTTTTTCCTGGGCGGTGTTGCAATCAGTAATTGTAGGCAGCTAAAAATTCTGACCAATGTGTCATTCTTGTGATAAGACAGGGGATAAGATGGGGAGATAGATGGATAAGATGGGGAGTTGGTTTGTTTCCTACAAAATACCAAGTAGCAGCTTGTTGTCTGTAATTATGATAAAGGGTCTCCCATACACATATTCATGGAAACGTTTAATTGCGGATACAATAGTGAGAGCCTCTTTATCAAGTTGACTATAGTTCCTTTCGGTCTTAGACAAAGTTCTCGAAAAGAACGCAATAGGTGCCTCATTCCCATTTGGTAGGACATGGCTTAAAATGGCTCCCACTCCAAATGGTGAGGCGTCACAGGTAACCGTCAAAGGTAGAGTCTCGTTGTATTGCATTAATACAGCATCGGAGGTTAAGAGGTCTTTTACCTCTTGGAATGCCTCTCTTCACGCTGTCCCCAGAACCAGGAAGCCTTTTTGTCGAGAAGTCTATGTAGGGGCTCGGCTACGGTCACCTTCTGGGACAAGAAGATGTTATAAAAGTTAATGAGTCCCAGCAAGGCTTGGAGGTCTGCCTTATTCCTAGGTCTCGCTGCATTTTTGATTGCGGTTAGTTTTTTTTCAGTGGGGTGGATTCCCTGTCTGTCGAGAAGGTATCCCAGGAACTCCACTCTCTCTGTACAAAGTTGACCTTATCCCTTTTTACCTTCAGACCAGCGTCTTTAAATTTCTGAAGAACTTTTCTGAGTCGTTGTACTAATAACTCGTTAGTGGGGGCAGCTATTAGGATGTTGTCAAAATAAGGCACAATGCCTTTTATGCCTTGTAATAGTCTCTCTATTAAACTTTGGAAAATGCCAGGCACCACGCTTACTCTGAATTGGAGTCTATTGCACTTGAAAGTACCTCTATGTGTAACTATTGTCTGGGCTTCTGCAGTTGTTGCGTCTACAGGTAGTTGCTGGTATGCCTGAGCTAAGTCCAATTTCGCAAATAGTTTTCCGCCACCCAGGGAATGAAGAAGGTGTTGAACCACCGGTACTGGGTAAGCGCTCTGTTGAAGAGCATGATTTAGGGTGGCCCGGTAATCCCCACAAATTCTTAATGAACCATCTGGCTTCATGGGCATTACTATCGGAGTTTCCCAGCGGGCATGGTCAATCAGTTCCAATACGCCCTGGGCTATCAGTTTATCTAGCTGCTCGTCGATCTTCGGCTTTAAGGCAAAAGGTACCCGACGAGGCTTAAGCCGAATGGGAGCTACATCGGGGCTGAGATTAAATGATATAGGGGTCCCCTTGTACTTGCCTAATGTTCCTGTGAACACGTCCTGGAATTCCTGGATGAGAGCCTCTTCCCAGTCATCACTTCTGGTTTGGTGTATGCCGGCTAGTTCAATCCCAAGTGGGGCAAACCACTGTAACTCTAACAAGCTGGGTCGGTCACGATCGATGACAGTCAGGGGAAGCGTTGCTGTGCGTTCCTTGAAGGATACTTGGACGTGGCTGGAACCGACAACTGGAATTCTGTTTCCCTGGTAGTCTTTTAGGATGATTCGTTGAGTGCTGAGGTCCTGGCGGCAGATGGCAGGGATCAGTTGTTTGAGTGTTTTCCAGGATACCATCGATAGGGATGATCCTGAGTCGACTTCCATCACGCATGGTCGATTCTCAATAGTAACCCATACGTGAATCTTTTTTTTCATCAAACGATGAAGCATGGCCGATAGTAATGGTTTGGTGGGCTTCTTCTCATCTCGTTGAAAAGGCAGGTGCTTGATTTCTGTAGTAGTAGTGGTTTCTGTAGTGTAGTGTAGTTTCTGTAGGATTTCTGTAGTGGTTGTTCCATTGGTGGTTCAGACGGTCCCGGTTCTCAGGAGGTTTGCCTGTCTCCCGACGGAGGTTGCTCTCCCTTCAGCTGGGACTGGACTCTCGCTTGCTTCTGCAGAATTTCGCGATGTGGCCTCTTTTTCCGCAGGTACGGCAGAGTGCGTCAAGGAATTTGCAGTCCAATCGCGGGTGATTTGCCCCGCAACCAGCACATTGGCGTGGATGTCTCTGGTTCCTTTGCTCTCATTCCGAGCGGAGTCGGTTGACCTCCTCTTCCTCACTGTCTGAGGATGACTCGAGGTCTTCGTGGTGGGTGGTGGTAGCGTGTTTCTCAGTGGTGAGTGGGCTCTCGTTGCCGAGTTGGCAAAGCGGTGCATTCGCTCGGCGCATTCGAGTGGCTGACTTCCTGGTTGCTTCTGCGGCAGTAGCGGCAGCGATGACATCTGTAAGGCTGATGTCTCCTTTGCCATCAGTTTACTCTGTACATGTGGTACATTTAATCCAAGAACTATGCTGTCTCTTAGGGCTTCCTCAAGGTTTGCAAAACCTCAAAGGCCTCTTAGGTTCCGGAGATCAGCTACGAAGTTTCCAATGCTCTCGTCCTTCCATTGGTCCCTCTGGTAAAATTCGTGTCTTCATATCAGTGTAGATACTGCGGGTGCGTAATGGGCCTGGAGGATTGGGGCGAGGGTATCAGAATCCATGGTCTTCACTTCTGCCGGTTTTGCCAGTGCTTTAGCCATTTTGAAAACGGCGGGGCCGCAATGAGTCAGGAACACCGCTCATTTCTTGCCAGGCGTCGCATCTTTTAAATTGTTCGTCTCCAGGAACATCTGGAAGCGATCTATATACGAGTCCCGGTCTTCGGTTGCTGGGTCGAATGGAGCCAGTGGTATAGCGCCACTGGTCATCTTGCCATTTGTTGCATGCACTCTTTCACCACGTGCTCTGTCTTGTTCGATGCGTACTTAGTCAGCTCTATCATCTCCGCATCCCATCCTCGTTGCTAGTGTTAAGTCCTGGGCATGGGCGCAAGGAACGGAGACGAGACATCGAACAGTGACTTCAACTCTTTATTGTAAAATAAGAACAGAGCAAATCCTCGGGCAGCAGCAGCTCTTTTATAGAGCTGGCTGCTGTCAAAACAACCAATGATTTGCGTTTACCACTTTCACAAGCATCCAATAAGAAGGGCCCGTTTAACAGCCAATCAGACTGGCCGAAAACGACCAATCACGACTTGCTATTCGCGGGCCAATGAGAAGTGCAGGATTACAAGCCTGCTGTAAAGTAAAGCTGTTTAGGGTTTTATCGCTGTGTTTGCTTAGTCCATTACAAAAACCACTTAAAGAGTGCTGTAAAGCACCGTGAAGCGTATATAAGTCTCAGTGCTGTTGCTATTGCTATCTTGTTGGATGATCCTGAACTCTAATATCACAAGAGAGAACATTTTTCAAAATTCATATTTTCCTCACTATGCATTTCTTTTTCTCCTATGGCAGCAACTCATTAGTAGATTTGGAGGGCTGGGGGATAGAGGGAGAGATAGTTCCTGGAAGTGTCTGATGATGGCCTGACTACTCCATCAGCAAACTTTCCTTCCTCCTAATAGGTGTTTACAATGAAGTAGGTGATGTTCTTTTCTTTTCCTTCCACATTTTCTCCAGAAGTCTTTTATGGGGATTGTTAGTTTTACATCTCAGAACATGAGCTACAATCTCTGCAAAAAAAAAAAAAAAGTTAGGAAAAAAAATCCAATTTGTTTCTTTATCATTATTTGGTACATACCAGGGTGATGACCAAATGAGAATAGAACATATTAGTCTGTCCATCTTTCTATTTCCAAATTATTTTAAAAAATATTATTAGAGGCACTGAGCTATCATAATAAAACTATATTTGCTGCTCACATCTCAGCCATCATATTTACCCTAGACATAGCACTGATATTGACCCTACCATTTCTGCAAAGTCTAATTTGCATATATATTTGCATATATATTGCAAATATATTGTTCAAAGGAACAACTGTGGTTCATTCAACAAATCATCATTGAGCAGCTATGACTTAGTGTGATGTGTGAATCAGGTCATTTAATAGGCTTGAGTATTTTCTATAGTGTAGAAAAAACTTATTCTGGAATACTTTGGGATTGCAAATATATTTGTTCCTGCAAAAATAAATGTATGGTATATTTTTTGCTATAATAAAATATATTTGCTGCTGTTATAACATGGGAAAATTAATTCTGTAAGATTCAATTGCTTTTTAGAAAACATAAAACTATGTTGAGTAATTATTAATTTTTATCTACCTTTCTTGGAATAAAATATTATAGCAAATTCCCATTTAATAATCTTTTTGTTGTTATTTCAAAAGTGCCACATATTTAGACGCATATGTTTAATTTTGTATGATTTCACTTTCTTATGGACTTTCTGCATGGTATATATTCATTCTTTTCATCTATGAAGATAATTTAATGAAGTTTTTCAAACAGTGAACTTACTTAAGTGTCAAGAAAATGTCAAGCTGATTTAATATAGGACACAAAATTTAATTTAGAACACAGTTCTCTGTGTGTTTTTCGACAGGAATGTTTAAAAACCCAATATAACATGTTAATCACAAAGACATATAGTTCTATATTTAACACCATTGTCTCATATTTCAATGAATTATATAGTTGGTTGTTCCGTTCCATTAAATTCTATCCCATTCCATTGTTATAAGATAAAAACACAGCTGAGCTTAGCTACTATTGACTACGTATATGCAGTTCTCATGGTATGACAAAAATATTGAAGTAGTTTGCTTTTGTTTGTTTTTTTCAATATTTGTTTGTTTGTTTCCACTCTACAACTCTTCAGTGCCCTGGATGTATTCATAACCATGGTTGACCTATTTGGGTTCCAAGCTCAGAAAGATTCAGCGGAATGCTGCCATTTGCTGAACTATAAAACATATATTTAAAACAAATAAATCTAAAATATTTTGAATTTTGAGATGTGCCTACAAAAATCAAGATAAATAGTCTACTAAAGGAATTCTATGAGGCAGGTTAAAATATAAGGGGCAGAAAAGAAAAAGTAGGCTGAGTTATTTCAAGAAACAAGAGATCCATGAACAATATAGAAAGATGGAATTAATTGGAGAAAATTTGCAAGAAGAAAAGTGTATGGCACAAGCAGAGACTGGCAGGCCAAATGAAAATCAATAAGAGATTCTGAATTAGCTGGGAAATCAATAAAATGTTTAAGATTAGACATGCACTCAATAAACTTGCAGTCTAGCACCTGTTGTCTCTCAAAACTTTTGAATGCAATTCCAATAGGTCATGAAAAGTTTTCCACCTAAATTGTAACATGGAAAAGAGACCAATTAGGATTGAAATACATGTTAGAAACAGTATGAAAACATTTCCAAAGTCTAAACAATCACGTGAAGTTTCTTTGGAAAGAGTCTAAAATTTGCACCTGAAGTTTAAGCTTGTATGGCATGACCTATGTTTTGTGCATTGTGCATTGCAGAGAGTACGTGCATCCATGTTTATGATGTGAGTGTGATTTATAATGACCTCTCAAAGATGATTTGCAAGAACATTCTATAATTTTCTATCATAGTGGATCACATTATGAGATGTAGATTAAGAAATTTGTCTCCAAATTGCTTAGAATCCTAAAAGAAATATCATAGCATTAATCAATTGTCTGCCACAATTTACATTATTTTAAAAAAGAAGAAAAAATAAATTGAAGGAATGGATAAGGTGGATATAACTGTATTTTTAAAAGTTTGGAAAAATAGACATATTATCAGAGCAAAAGGAAACATGAATGAGCATTTAAATCATGGGAAGAATAGATTATAGGAAATTGAGCAATCAGATCTATAACAACTCATATTTTTCAGTTTATTTTAAAAAAGCAACACTGCAGTATTTTTTCTGCAGTGATAGGCAAAACAGCCAATACTTAAATAGATAAGTAAACCTATGATACAAACACAGTAATAGATTTATTATTTATTGGAACAATACTATTAAAAATAGCAGTTGAAGCTGGCAGCACTGAAGCTCCAAGATGACTTCAGCCAGGCCAATATAACCCAAATATGGATCTCAGTTGAAGCTACAAAATTATTTCAAATGGAAAATGAACCATAGTCAAAAGCCTGTTTTAAAATACTACAAAATCTCACATAGTTAAAAATAAACATTCTTTCTAAGAAGATTATAAAGTCATAATTGCCTTAAAATAAGCAAAACAGATGCTAATGAAAAATAAAAATGGGGGAAAGGGAAAATACAGAATCAACAGCTTTCTTTTGAGAACCTTTGACAAAGTTTTCTTGAGGAAATTGAAGATTGGTTTGACACATTTCCCAATATAAGGGCTAATGAATGGTTAATCAGATATCCTGGAGAAAAAAAGGAACAAGCCACAGAGGCACATTTGCACAAAAAGTATTGTGTTGAAAATCCAAGTTCAAGAAAAAATTCTTATTAAGAAATAGAATGAAATGTCTAGAACATATTTAAGAATTGTATTTAAGCATTGTAAGCCACCCAGAGTTACTTGATAGTTAGGTGGATGGCATATAAATTTAATAAATAAATAAACTGCTAGTGTTAAATAAAGGGAAATAAGCAACATTTCATGTATAAAGTGAAAACTACATCAAAATATTTCATTTTAGTTATTGTTGGGTAATCAAGCATGGTTGGTCCACAAGGATCAATTTCTTACATTACATTTCTCTTCCAAATGCAGATAAGAACATACTAGCATACATGAACTAGAAATAAAGCAATCTAATTAAGTGCAACTTCCTACATTCTACTTTTTCTTTCTTTGATTATTTGGGAAAAGAGGACATTCAAGATTAGCTGGAGCTCTTAAAGTCAGTTATTTTTTACATCCACTGCATGCCATTATAAGCATTCAGAAATCTTTGAACAGAAATGTGGACATCCAGGAGAAAATGGAGAAAAAAACCTGACAAAATTCATATCTTGCATTAAGCTATGATTTGTGTAACTTTACTTAATTTGAAGAGTTTGAAATTCACAGCCATCTTGCTGGAATTAAGGTGATGTCTCTTCCTCCTCATTTAGGCTTTACTAGCTTCTGGACACTGAGAGTGGACTTTGACTGCTTCTCCTCTTCAATCTAAGGTGGAAATTCCAGTGGCACCTGTCCCTGTTGATCTACTCCAGTGACTTTATATTAATATGGCCTCTGAGAAATGTAAACATTGTGTCCCATAATGAGGTGAGGTCAGAGGTTGGGCAAAGTTAAAAATTGCCATTTTACTTTGGGGCTGTAAGGCAGTGGTGGGATTCAATTTTTTTTTTTACTACCGGTTCTATGGGCATGGCTTGGTAGATGTGGCAGGGGAAGGGTACTGTAAAATCTCCAGTCAGAGCTGGTATTTGCCAGTTCTCTGAGCTACTCAAAATTTCCACTACTGGTTCTCCAGAACTGATCAGAACTTGCTGATTACCACCTCTGCTGTAAGGTAGGGTTTTAATAAGGAAGATGGGTGTGTTTTGCCTACAGAAACTCAATGCATTCCTTGCCTCCCATGCTTTTTTAAAAAAGCAAATGAAAACACTGTGTCACTGAACAGCTGCCATTTTGATATAGAACTTTAATCATATAATCTTTAAGTTTCAAAGGATAGAAAGTTGAAGCTGAGGGCAGCAATGGATTTATTGTCTAGCCCTGCAATATCTCATAGAGCTTGTTTCACAGAAATTTTAAAAATTGGCAGTACAATGTACCACTATCAGTTTTTAATGTTGGAGAAAATGGGATTCCATGGGCCAAGAAAAGAAGCAGGTGCACTCAATGAAGCTTTGGATACTCATCATGGTCATTCAGCAAAATGTTTGGCATAAGTGCATTTAAGTCCATATGTATTATGCATTGAGTTCCAAGAGAAAGAGAGAAAAAGGAATCATATCACCAAAAATAAAGATAAATGGTATGGATTTGCCTAAAATTTGCAGGCTATTTTTTAAAGGTAGATGAAAAATTTGAAATAACGTTTATAATTAAAATTAAATGCAATATACATCAGCATGTGGATAAAATTACAAATTTATTACTTGCTTACCTGATCACGTTCCTTGAAGCCATGTCTCCTGCTTCAGACCCTGGATTATTTGGTGCAAAATAGAATAGAGGATCAGCCTGCCTCCCAATCAATAATTACATCTATTTCCAGTCAAAAAATGTTTCTTGAACAAAGTTTTATCTTTGGAGTTACATGGAGTTTGATTATGCACCAAATAAATTCAAAATGGCTGAATGCTTAATGTCAAGAAAATAGTTTACCAATTTGGGGTTTTTTTTTTATATCCCTCAGCAACAATTAGAATGAAAACTGAAGTTTCACATCTGCAAACTGTTCCAATTTGGATGAGACAGTTTTGGTTTCAGGGAGCTCTACCTGTCCAAAACTATAGCACAGTAATCATCTGGGATGGTGCATTGATCCCAGCTGGCAGAATTTTCTATGGTGGGGTAGAAATCACAGCAACAGCAAAACAACTTCCCCATTGTGGGAACATGGCATGCTAGCCTCTCTCAGGGTTATTTTCTTAGTCACTCACTCTTACCTTGACTGTACTGATTTATTATATAAACTGAAAGAGAACCCCCCCTCCAGGTTGGCTCTCAATCCAGTCTTCTTCTTCTTCTTCTTCTTCTTCTTCTTCTTCTTCTTCTTCTTCTTCTTCTTCTTCTTCTTCTTCTTCTCCTTCTCCTTCTCCTTCTCCTTCTCCTTCTCCTTCTCCTTCTCCTTCTTCTTCTTCATATTATTATTATTATTATTATTATTATTATTATTATTATTATTATTATTATTATTATTATTATTATTATTATTATTATTATTATTATTATTATTATTATTATATAGGAGCATCACAAAGTGAGAGTAAAACTTACATACAGTATAATAGAACAGATTCAACACAATCCATTAGTTTAACATGAACAAATACAATGGCATATTAATTACATTTAGATGTGTAATTCAGATCCCAGAGAAAATAGAAGCCAGGATGTAAGAGACACAAAACTAGATTATTATTCCAGTCAGGGAATTATCTGATATGGAAGAAAGTGTTTCTTTTCAAAAGTTGCTTCTGTCACCAGCTACTTAACTTAATTTTATTATGAAAATCTGCACATTAGTTCAGTCGGAAGCTTTTCTGATGTCTTTATCATCCACTCTTCCTATTGCTCCATGCCAGACAGAAACTGAAGCAAAAGTGCTTTTTCTCATATTCTTTGGTTGGCAAGAGATTTATAAAATATGCAGAAACTTGTATATGAAACCAGTCTCTGTGATCTGTACATCCTATCATTTTATTCCTCAAATAATAATGCATGAAACTAAGATAAATTACCTCCAATCTTGATGAGCTTGAAGTCCATTCAACACAATCCAGTAATAGAGTAGTGAATATGGAAATATTTCTTCATTTATTTATTTTTTTCCAGCAGTACAATTTGCCATTTGAAATTAATAACTAGTTTTAATAAATCAATAAGCTTTTGGACTTTAGTGTTGGAGGTGACTTCTGGGAATAATATGGACAGAATACCAAGAAAACAAACAAATGGCTCATTGAATAAATCAACCCAGAGTTCTCGCTTGAGGCAGAAGTGAACAGACTCAAATTATCCTGTTTCAGAGACATTATGTAAAGGCTTAGCTCTCTAGAGAAGATTCTAATACTGGGAAATGTAGAAGAAAAGAGAAAAGGACAACTGGCAACAAAGTGGAACAACTCATTTATAGTGGTGATGGATGCACTATTGGTAGACAACAATCTATATAGCTTAAGAGCTGACAATGACTTGATAGCACACAATCGAATTAATAACTAATACAATTACTTTTCACTTTTTAATTCATTTTTTTTCATTCTGAAGTAAAACTGGGCCTGACAATGGCAGATGCAGCCTGAGTTGACTTAGTTGCTGAATTTAGCACAGAAAGGACTTAATGTGTGTGGAGGAAAGAGCATAATAAAACAATAGATGTGATGTGCCATGGATGAAACTTTAAATATACCATGTTCCTATTTATTATGCCATTTTGTTGGTATCCACAAAGTTTGGTTTCTTGTTATAAGTTTTAGAAGTTGGGGATAGATTTTTGGCATTGAACTGAACTGAGCTGATATACATATCTCACTTTGCCTTTTTTAGATGTTTGGCAAGAGGAAAATATATCCTTTGGCTAATTCACTGGCCCTTTGATGTAGCACATTCACCTGGCTGGCAGAAAGCCTAATTAGTCAAAGTTCCAAATACTCTCCTCTGTAATGGCTCATAGTGTTATTTATTGCTGTACATTGGTTGGTGCTTTGGGGGACTACAATGTGATGGCTGCTGTGCCTGAGATAACTAGAGCAGAAATGTACTAAGCTGAAAACAGAGCAGAGCAACTGAAACCTACCTGACACAGTGTCAGCTCTCTCTATCTGCAATTAACTCTGCTGGCTTTGAAGTAAAAAAAATCCCAGGAAGAAAAGTCCTTTAGGCTTTATCAACAGAGGATATCAATTGTAGACTGGTAGACTAGTGAACAGTATCTGATTGGAAGAGTCTGGATTCAGAGTCTCTTTGCTTTCTCTTTGCTTTCTGTTGTTATGTCACCTCAAGGAAGCATCAGCCTTTATTTTGGCCAAATTTCACAGCAACACATTACCACTACATAGAACATTGCTTTTTCCTTAGCATTAAGTTCCTCTCTTTTCTATTTCCTAGTGTGATTTGATTGCTTATTGTACCCTAAGACTATCATTAAGTGTTGCACCTTATGATTCTTGACTCTTGACGAATGTATTACACTGAGAGTATTTGCACCAAGACAAATTCCTTGTGTGTCCAATCACACTTGGCCAATAAAGAATTCTATTCTATTCAATTCTTTCTCCAACACACTCTCCAACAGATATACCACTTTCAATTCTTCACCTTATCATCTGTAAATTCACTAAACAATACAGTTGATGTTACTTCAAGGCATAAACAAAAAGAGAAGGTCAAAGAATGTGAGGCAGACCCAGAAGAAGATAGACGATCTAAAAGACAAAATACAACAACATCAATGGCATCATCCCCACACAGTACATGACACATGAAGCAAATTACAAAATGGGCTTATTGCGGTTGGTTGTGATAAAAGTATTGAATTGCATCTTTTGCACAATGACCTCATAGTGTTTGTTGTTATTTTGATACCATTTTGGCTTATTATGAATGCCACTATAGAGGAGTAGAAGTTCCATATTTGGCTTTTGGGTTGTTCATTAGTATTGTCCTCCAAAAAGGAAGAAGGATCAGGAGCAAGAAGTTGAGGGTAGCAGAATACATACTAAAAATAATGTAATTTATGTAATTAAAATGTAAAAAAACAACCTTCTTAAATAATAATGAAATTATTTTCTATCTTCAAATGTTATCAAATGATAACACCATTGCATTTTTTTAGGAGTTGGAAGAGACCTTCAGTGTTTCTTATTCCATGTTTTTTTAAAGAGTGGATATAAGAAAAGCCTTGGACCTCCAAAGGTCCACCTGTTCTATACAATATGTACAAAACTTTGAAGAAGATGGATTGTACATGGATACATCAATCAATTCTACTGGTGTATATACTGGAGTTTATTAATACATGAAATGGATATGAATAAAAGGAACATTAGGACAAGAATGGTAGGCACATTGGTGCGCTTATGCATGCCCCTTAAAGACCTCTTAGGAATAGGGTGAGGTTAACAGTAGACAGTCTAAGGTTAAAGTTTTTGGGGTATGGGGAAGAAACCACACTCATGTAGAGTATTCCAGGCATTGACCACTCTGTTGCTGAAGTCATATTTCCTGCAATCAAGTTTGGTGAAGCTTACCTTGAGTTTGTATCTATTGTTTTGTATTGTTGTGGTTGAAGTTGAAGTAGTGATTGACATGTAGGACATTTCAATAGATAATTTTATTTTATCACTTAGGTTGGACCGAAGGCAACGTAGTTCTAAGCTGTCTAAACCTAAAATTTCAAATCTGATGACATAAGGTATTCTGTTACGAGTAGAGGACTCTTCTCATGAAATAACTCTGGACTCTCTTGATTGTGATTAATAGAGAAAGAGAAAAATCAGGCTAATACAAATCTGATATTTTCCCCTCCCTAATGTTTTCTGTCCTATTTCATTGTGGTGGAGACTGTAAAAGGAATGATCAAAGGATGACAAGAGTATATAATCCCAACAGGGTCACTGAAGGGGTGAACATGATCCCAGCTGTCCCACTAAATCAACCAGGCACTTATATTGGGCAACAGTAATATAGGAACATGCTGGAGGCCGATTATTACTTTAGTGACAATGGCAAAGGCATTATTTCATACTGCATGGGGGAAAGTAATGGACAACCACTCCTGTATTTTACTAAGAAAACCTCATGGATAAATAGTGTAAAGTGATGACATAGTGCCAGATAATGGACCCCTCAGGTCAGATGTCATTCCATATACTACTAAGGAAAAGTTGAAGATCTTCCAGAGAGCTAATTGTGTTAGATAAAGTCTTCCAGAATTTAATTGTTCATGTTATCATTCAGGGAAAGTAAATTTAAAGCTGCATAGGGAGAATTACAATGGAAACATGAAATTTAAGAAGCAGGAACAAGTGCAAACTAATACAATGAAAGATGAAATGACTACACATTGACATCTTAAGCATCAGAGAATTGATATGGACTGGGATTGGACACTTTTAAGTCAGAAGATCATACAATTTACTGTTCAGGATCCCCCCCAAAATGGATTGGTATTGTTTTCATAGTCATGAAGGGCATAGCAAAGGCAGAGTTTGAATACAAGGTATTTAATCACTGAATAATATGATTAGAGTTCATGAACATCACTTTAATCCTCTTAGCCAAGCTTTGCTTCAACCACTGATGTAGAAGAAGAGGTTGATAAGTTTATTGATTGCTGAGTTTAAATCTCTTCTCTGCTTTGCAAAGCTGCTCTTCTACTTTTTGTATTTCCTTGCAGTGACTAATTAAGTTAAAGCTTCCATATCTGGACTGAAAAACTCTGGACACATATTTAACTGACATCTATGGATCTATATTATTTACAGGCCAGATATGTTTAAACCATTCCAACCTTATCCCTCAATTCTGCACCACTGTAGCACAGTTTTTGGGCTCTTTCTCAGAGCCTTTTTCAACTGTCAGATAGTAATGGTCCTTTTATACTATAATCAGGTATTTCCAGGGGATGGCATACAGCTAAATTGAAGATCTTATCTCCCAGTCCCCAAAATGGGAAAGAAATAGGCTGGAAGCTAAAATATTCTTTTCCTTTCATTCTGTCCCCTTGTATTTCACAGGAGAAGCTTAGCTTTCTCTCTTAACCTCCCCACTGACACTTGGCTTCTCCTGGAAATTCTTTTAAAAGGTGTGTTATACCTGAGAAAGACTATTGTTCTTTTCCCTGTGTACAACTCACAATGATGGTGCTCACCATTCTCCCCTTAGCTGAATAGACCCATTTATACTACTACTGAGTTCACAATACTTACAGTTTAAATCTGGTTTCGATCCCTTTGTTACAAAGTAGACTAATGACAAATTTCTTCTGATGCAAAATTAACACTGTGCATTTTAAGAAAAGCCAAGCTGTACACTATAGAATGTCGCCTTATCTTTTGCCTGATTGATCCAGTGAACTGATCTAGTGTACATAGCAGTACAAAGAATGAAAGGATCAGTGAAAACTGAAAATGCATTATCTTTGTGTGCAGTTGTTTAAGAAATCTATATATATAAATGCATATAGCTACATTAAATTTGTTGGATTATCACATCTAAATAATTCAGGAAAGTTAAATCTGCTACTATTTGCTAAGTGCTTCTTGGTTACTTAAAAGAATTCTCTAGACCATGATACTTCATTATGATTTCCTGGATTGCTTATCAGGACTCACACTTCTAATTTATAATAAATCAGCCTCTGAGAAAATGCCACATTTTTTAAACTAGCGGATTAGTCCTTTTTTATTCAGCTTTTGATAAGAAAACTAAACAATCTGGATCAAAATTTTACTTCCAAAATTTTAAAGAAACCATTGTAATTAATATTTCCATCAAGCTTATGTTGTGAAGACCTTTATTAACAGCTGTTATTGGGTCAGCAGACTAAACAGTGAAATAGACGTGAGACAGTCAGCCAGTTTTCCCTTTTCACTCAAGCAATTATTAAATGGCTCTGCTAAGCCAATTTTTCTGAATGCTAATCTTCCTAATGCCATGCTTACATTTTGCAAAGCAGCACATTGCTAGATCTGCTGGACATCAGTGCCAACTTCTCCCAAGACCGCATATAATTTTGAGACTGGCCTTTGATTTTATCCATGCAAATATGATATACGTATTTCATAGGTATGAACAATATGATTGCTAACTTTTATGTTGCAGGATTTATTTAAAGCATGTGTAAGATTATTTAATTAATTAAAACTTTAATCTGCCTTTATTACTGTACAAATAATTCAAGCTGATAAACATGTCAAATACTCTTTCCACCTCCTATTTTCCCTACAAGAACAAACTTCTGAGGGTGGCTTGGTCTGAGAGCGAGAGAGAGAGAGAGATTATTCCAAAATCACTCAGCTGGCATTGATATATAAGATGGAACTGGTTTCTAGGCAGGCATTTTAATCACTACACTAAACTGGCTCTCTTTATTATTAAATATTAATTAATATTTAATTAATGTCAAACTTAGCAAGCTTATAAATGTGTATCTCTGCATAAAGGTTCCATTACTTCTTTTGAAAGACACTGTATGTATTGTAAAGATAAGAAAGGAATAAATAATCAGACAATATCTCCTCTACTGATGGAAAGGCTTTGGAGACATTCTTGTTAATACACAAAGAATGGAAATTAAGTGGGCAGGACTAGAATATGTACCTTCAACTCCTCTACATATATACAATTTTCTTTTTCTATGAATAGTGTTAGCAGCTTCTTTTTAATGATGGGATATATTTGTTCTGCTCAGTTTATTATCTTCTGTTATGATTGTTGCTTGATTGTGCTTGATTTGCATTTTATTGAATTTTGTGGTATTCTAATCATAATCTTACACAGTGCCCTAATACCTGGAAGTCATGTCTATATTGTAACTAATAAATGAATAATAGATATTCAGAATGCTATTTTCAACACTTCATATACCATCAATCTCAATAACCAATGAGGAGAATGGCAAACTCCTGAAATTGTTAGTAATACTTTCAAAGCTATGTATTAACCAGATAATAATTCTTGTTCTTGGTGATTTGGTAATTCTTGTGGTAATTCTTGCCTCGGTCATTTTACTATAATTCTATAGACAAAAAGATCATTCTGTGGAGCTGCCATCTCTAATGAAATAATGAGACATTTCTCATGAGCCAGATGTATCTTTAGCACCTGTAAGGGACAAGCTGGAAATGATGTTTTTCTGTTTAAATCGATCACATTTTTTGCTACCATTTTCATTTGATATGTTATCAACTTTAATATACTGTGTAATTTCACATAAGAACTAGTACAAAAATTAGCCAAATGAGCAATCAGCAACATAAAGAATAAGACTGAGAATGTCCAAATTACAGCACCCTCTTGGAAAATACTAGATTCATGTCCACAGAAGAAAGATTAAATAAGAAACCAAAATTAAAACTGCTATTGCAAAGTACTTCAGATTTAACAACTAAAATTAAATATTTAAGCTGGATCAGTTTCACCCTCTGCTTTCTCTGAAACTCTCCATATACATTGGCGCAAAGAAGTCTGTTTGGCAGTCACTGTTCAGGGGAATCATTAGAAATAAAAGAGTAAGCAGCAATTTATATTGAGTCTGTACAATTTCTGAAAGATACAGAAATTTCTGCTATGCTCTCCAAGATGGCTGAACTGATGACATAAGGGTTGCTTCCTGATAATCATGTGTGCTTGGTTTCCAGATGTGTGTTGGTGACTATGGTAAATAAAACATTATGTCATAAGGACAAGTGTCGTTTGCTTTTTTCATACGAAACATATAGATTTTTGTCTATCTGCTTGTGTTCATCTGAGATATCAGATGATATACACTTTCTTTCTCACTGAGAATCTTAGCACCTTTTTGTCTACTGGTACCACAGCAACCACTGAAAAAAGAAACATAATCTGCCAATTGGCTTGGCTGCTCCAGTTTGCCTCAGTCTTCACTTCATATATGACAACAGGCTGACAAGTAGTCTCACTGGGGAAAAAGTTGATAAAATAGGCTATATCAAAAAAGGAACATACAGTCTAAGGTTTGGGTGATTGTAAAGGTTGAAAAAGGTTTTTTCTTATCCAGAATGTGTTTATTTTGAGAAAATATGGTAGAAGTAAAATTGAAATATTTCATTCTTCATACCACTATTTTATTTCCAAAAGTGATTTAAATGTTTCAGTTTATACCTTCTTTGTTGGAGCAATTATTCTTGGCCCAGTTCAATTATTGGAAAAGAGCCATACTGAGCATAACAGTTCCTGAAGTGATGCTATGTATCATAAAGCAGAGGAAAGCCATATCTCTCACACATGTATTCCTTGTTGAATACAAGCATATCCAAATTTATATATCTTATATGAATGAGGTAAGTAAGTACATAAAAATTACAACTGAGCACAAATGGCCTTTTAAAATTCTCTTCCAAATTCATTGGCCAGAAATTCAGTCACACAATACTTTTCCAAGGAAAGGAGAAATTCTCCATCCATTTGTTAATGATAGGACCTTTTTCTTGGTCATGACAATACTGGCACAACTATGCAAATATTAATGTGGAATACTTTCTTAAAATATTTTTGTACTTTTTTAAAAAGCATGGAAAGTCAAGGACAGCTGAGGAAAAAGAGCTGGAAAGATGATAATGAAAGATTGAACATTGGTTAAGTTGGTTAAGTTATAACTAAATCAATGTACAGACTTCACAAAATTTTAGAACAATCCCTCTTTCTTTGCTTGCATGAGAAAGTGACAGAAACTTTGTCTAATATCAAAAGTATGCAAGTTTACTCCATTCTCAGGGTTTTTAAAATATAATTCTGTCTGGATAAAAAGAAGAAATGCAATGGTTATCATTATTGTTTTGTTAACATTTAAAACTTAAATATAAGTTTTATATTTTATAACAGACTCTGCAAGCCTGTATTTTTAGGAGCAATCCCAGAAAACTCAATGTATTTATGGATAACCAAACAATAGATCTCCAAGTATACTTTTTTCATTATTTGCTTTAGATTTTCATATAGAGATTCAGATAGTGTTGCATGGAATTCTGTTCAGAGTAGAGCAAAATAATAATTATAATGAATTCCTATCCTGCTTGCAGCCCATTTTGACAAAATTAAGTAAGTGTCTGAAACACCATGAGAGGCAGTTTAATGCAATATAGGGGAGAATCAAGGAAGATCACTCTCTCACCTTCTTTCCTAACATAGAACTTGTATCCTGATACTTTTCATGAATAAAATGAGCTGCTCTGTTTATACAATGACTGGCTTGGATCCAACGCAATGAAATCCTTAGTAGATATAAAACTATTTAAATACAATCTATGCAGTGAATTTTCAGGCATAATTCAAGAAAAAAGGGTAACATCAAAAGTATATTTATCAGCTAATCAGAAACTGGGATTGTCCTCTATGAATTTATGTAACAAAAAATCTAATATTGGATAATTGACCTTGTGTAGGGTAACTTTAATATAAATTTATGACTGCAAATGGTAATGAAGGAACGTTGGCAGAGTATATAACTTTTCAGAAGATTTTAATATAATGAATATTTCTTTTTCAGATCTGTGAATTAAATGTAAAACAGATGGGAAATGTTGTATATGGAAAGAAAAACTGGAGAAAGTGTTATATCTTAGTCAAAATTACCAAATTCCCAATATGCAAATATTTTCCAAGAATCATTTTACTTTATTTAATCCAGATGTTTGGTAGTTTAAGTAGTCTGCAGAACAGTTCAAATTGAGAAAATCATATATATCTGTAGCAGTGCCTTCCCTCTGGGATGTGGTTCCAACCTAAGATCTGGATGGAACCTGCTACGCTGTGGTTTAGAAGAGATTTCTTATTATCTGTTTCTTAACCCAAGAATTTGGGTAAAGCAACATCATTGCTATCACACATACAGAAGTAGAAGGAAGTGTATGAACAGTTTACCTGTGCTATTTTTCTATACCAGCCTATTTTTTGCTCTATTTACCTTAAACTTGGAAAGGTATTATGGTTTCAAATTACTGTTTTCTTTTCCTATTACATGTTTCCAACTGATATGTTCTGATGGGATTTAGCCTTTAGCTTAGCTAGCCTCTACGTCTTTCCTTTGTAATCCAGACTGCAGGAGATTTTTTCTTTGTGCAAAAAGGAACAGAGACTATCCTTTGGGGTTTAGTGCTTCATGACCTTTAGTAATGTTTTTAAAGAAAATGTTGACAGATTTTCAATCAATTTTCTGGAATGGGCATAAAAAATTGGAAACAAAAAAGAAATGGGTGCTTTATAATGTGGAATAAGTAAGAATTATATTTTGAGATTTTAAATCTTGGTCCTCATTTCTTCAAGCACCATATTTTTTTAGAGTATAAGATGCTCTGAAGTGTAAGATGCATCTAGCTTTTGGGGTAGAAAAAAAAAATCTGCCTCTGCCTCCCAGCAATTTGCCTCCTTGCAGCAAACAGCAAACAGCCTGGTTCAGCTTCAGCACAGCCTAATTAACACAAGGTGGTGAGGATCGGAACAGGCGGAAAATGGGCAATGCGAAGGCTAAAAACGGGGCATGTGGAAGCCAAAAATGGAATGCAGAGGCCAAAAATGGGGGGCGCAGAGGCGGCAATAGGCAATGGCCACCCCTGCAGCCTGAAACAGTTGATCCAACCGACAATCAGCTGCTTGTGCTAATCAGGCTATGCTGAAGCTGACCAGACTGTTTGCTGTTTGCTGCAAGGAGGCAAATTGCTGGGAGGCAGAGGCTGAAGGGTGGGGGCTGGAGGGTGGGCGGGCCTTCAACAACATTCTCTGTATAAAGCACACATACATTTCCACCCATTTTTTGGGGGTGCGTCTTATACACTGAAAAATACAGTAATTTATTAAAAGAGCTTAAACCAAAAGAAAGGGATTAGCCATTGGTTGGTGTGAATTGGAATTGTTCAGAAATTTATTTAACTGAAATTGTCTAGTTAAGTCTAATTTGAATAATATGAATTGGATCAATTGAATTTCAACTAATTTAGTCACTAAAACTGTATGTGGAAAAGCAGAAACAGTATCCAAATCATTCTGAATTTAATTGACACTTTGAATCAAATATTCTCACATCCCCATAAACCATATTCTGGCTAATGTTGACTTCTTAGCAACAGGTAGCCATAAGTCACCTTAGGCAAAGTCATCTAACACTTCCTTTGGTTTGAAAATTTTATAAGGGATTTCAAAAGAGCACCCTCTTATTTCTTTATTTTTTCTATGAGTTTTTGGGATTTACATTTATGATTTTTAGCCCTCAACAATTTTCCACCTTTCACAGAGATTTTCACCCTATTTACATACTAGTAGTAAGTAATTTTAATTGCATCCACTCTTGTCATATGGCAACAATTCTGTGAAATTATATTTAATCCTCAAGTTCATGGAGCACACCATTACTGCCTTCTGTAAGATCTTTTCAATTTTGATGTCCCCTAAAATTTGCAGCCCCTAGGCAGGTGCCATCAAGGGCTTATCTTAGAAACAACCCTGAGGCAGAATTACCAATTGCTATCATACCTTTTCAGTTCAAGAATATCATTTGTGGCATACACTTTCCCACAATTTTTGTTCATCCCAACTATGAAAACAAGTTCTTGGATCTATTCAGTGAGTTATTTGGATATTATCATGTGACTATAATTTATAACTCGCCAAAAGCAATAAAAAATCTTGCATGCAAACATCCCAGTATCTATTCTGATAAAATACTGATAACTGTTAAAATGGTAGGTTTGGATAGGAAGCGGGGAATTGCCTAATTTGCTAAATCGAAAACATACACTTGAATTGTATGTTATTCTAAATATATACAGTAGAGAAACTATTCATTATTTGCTGTTCAAACAAAAATCCATGCATCTAGCGGTATAAAGAGTTTTACTTGCCTTTTTATAATACAATATATGATGTTTTATAACTAGCTCTTTTTCATATCTTAGGGTTGGAATTGATATACAGTCAAGACTCTGTTTTTCAACATGTTTTCTTAGCTTATAAAGGTAAAGGTTTCTCCCTGTCCAGTTGTCTCCAATTAGGGGACAATGCTCCTGTTCATTTCCTAGCTGAGAAAGCCAGCATTGTTTAAACTTTTCCTAAGTCATATGGTCAGCATGACTGTATCCCAAGGCACATGGAATGTTGTACCTTTCAACTGAATTGGTACCTATTTATCTACTTTCATTTGCATGCTTTCAAAGTGCTAGGTGCACAGGAGCTGGGACAAGAGCTTGGGTCTCAAATCTAGACTATTAGCTTTCCAGTTGACGAAGGACAACCACACCCCTTCTTAGATTACAAACAAACCATCTTTGAAAGTAAGTTCCACTCAGATAGTGAGGCTCAATTCTAAGCAGTTATTCTAGTGACATCTTTGTGTAGGAAGAACATGCCACGTTTTCCAAAGGAACATAAGCAAAGCTCTGAGAATAAATGGTGATTAAGCTACTAAGAACAGAAACAGAGAGAGGGAAAAAGAGATTCAAAAACTAAGGATGACTTGAATGTGTAATATCAATCATAATTTCTCCCCCACTCTCCTGAATGATTCAGCAGCAATGTACAGCCCATTCACACTAGCTGAGAAGTGTTTTATTAGTCACTGTTCTAAAATGGAAGGACAGAAAGAAAGGAAGACTGGTTGCAAAAATATCTTTCTAGCTAAGGTTCACTGAAATATGATACAATTTAAGTAGAATTGTTTGTTCCTTCTTGTTAATAATCTCTGATCATTTATTAAGGAGCTCACCATTATCTAAAAAGCTGCACTTATAGTTCAGTTTTACCTTATTGGTCAGCTCATATTTAAACTCCTCCCATTGTAAAATTATTTCATCAAACAACCATTACTATGCTTATCCGTCTCAACCAGGCCAACTGAGAGGCTACAAGTTTCTCATACTCTGTCTCAGCACATGAAATGGTTGGCCAAAACCTCAAATCAGGCATTTCTAGGCAATTGCTAAGAAAATAATGTACCAGATGAGACATTTGCTGGAAACTGAACGCACATAAGGCAATTCTATATAGCTCTTAGTTACTCTGTGTAAATCTAGATTAGAGTACAGGATTAATGTGAGGTTAAGGAAGACCATTCCAGCCTGACTCTTTAGAGGAAGGCAGCTATGAAGAAATTATAAACTAGTCCTCCAAATGTTCTGAATCTTATGTATATGTTTTTTGATATATAGATCATATTTAACATTTTTTTCAAGGAACAAGTATGTGGGGGAATTGAGGTAAAATCAATAGTACTGTGTCTTGTTTTTTAAAAGTTGCCAGGAGCATTTGGAGGAATTTGTATATTTAACTATACTCAAGTTAATTTGGCCTTACACTATATTTTCTGAGCTTCCTAGCTGGGCAATTCTAACAAGTTTTTAACCATTTTAATCAGAGGTTCCAAGAGCACCAACGACAGGTTGGGGCAATGCAAAGACCAATGCCTTTGCTTTTCCCAAACTGTACTTTTGTTGCAAGATCTGGAAGAAAACCAACATTACAGAACAGCGGAATAACAGAGTTGGAAGGGACCTTGGAGGTCTTCTAGTCCAACCCCTCCTCTGCAGGAAACCCTATACCATTTCAGACAAATGGTTGTCCAATCTCTTCTTGAAAATTTCCAGTGTTGGAGCATCCACAACTTCTGGAGGTAAGTCATTCCACTGGTTAATTGTTCTAACTATTAGGAAATTTCTCCTTAGTTTTATATTGATTCTCTCCTTGATTAGTTTCCATCTATTGCTTCTTGTCCTGCCTTCAGGTGCTTTGGAGAATAGGTTGACCCTCCTCTTCTTCAGGGAAACTCCTTAAATATTGGAACACCATTATTATTACATAACTCTCCACCTAGATGCTGCTCTATTCTAGGTTTTGTTTCCTTGGCGCTTTTCTGGCCTTTTCTGTCTTTTTCATTTTTCTAAAAGTCTACTGAAGAAATGGCTTCCTGATTGTTCATTGTCCTTTTAATCTCTGTATACTGCACATCACTGATAATTATATTGGCAACTAAGCCAGCTGACTCAATGATTGGTGTACTTGCCAACTACGTTGTTGGGGAACTTTGCCATATAGGCCTGTGCTAGTCAGATTTTCGTTCCTAATGAAATACCCAGCTATAAGCAAATCTGTTTTCCTGGCCTCCTGCCCCCCTTGAAAATTTCCCAGTGAACCACCCTGGGATAAAATAAATAAAACATGATGCTTCTCAAGAAAGCCAGTGTTAAATCCAGCAGAACTTTGATTAGGCACATTTCTGCCTAACTTGCTTTCAGTAATGAGGAGTAAACAAACCATCTTTGCAGGAGGGTGATTTGAAGGCAATCAAAAAGGTTAATGAAGGCACTCAGGTATCAGCACACTTTCCTGTCTCCTGATTCTGCAGCAAGTCTCTGCCTCGTTCATTTACTCAAATGGCAGGGTCCTGTTTTAATGCCAAGTCATGAAAAGGAAACTGTTTCTCCCTTTAAAAAAAAAACTGTTTATCAATCCCACAAAGAATCCTTTTAAAATACAATTGCAAAGACTCACTGAACTTCCAAGGCAGCAGTTTTTTTGCCTTCCTTCTCTCATAAATATTACAGCTGCTCAAGGAAGTCACAAGATGTTATACACAGTATGCAAATAAACCTTTAGGTGCTAGTGGCACATTATCAATTGTATTTTTTAACCCTGTACTTAATATTTATTTATTGGCAAAAATTTCTAGAAACTGGTATCACATTCTTTTCAGGATTTGGAGGGGCCTTACTTTAATAATTCATGAGATCTATTTTAGTTGCCCCTTTAATAATTTTCCATGTAAAAATCTAGAGTCGCAGAACGAAAAGGAATTCCACTCTATCTGTTAATCTTAGTAGCACAGGTAAACCCATTGAGAATGATAGGAATCAGTCTCCAAATTCAAGGGTTGAGGAGTTTGAATTGACTTGTACTGTCTCAGTCTGCATTACAAGAATTAGAGGAAGAGATTGGAGTAGAACATGGGTGTCCAACTCACCGCATCACATTGCCATCACGTTACGTTTCACGATGTTTTTCCCATTTGCAGAGTTTGGGTGGGCATGGCCTGTGCGTGACACATCTAGCATGTGGGTCACCAGTTTGACACCCCTGGAGCAGGGGGAGAGGATATGTGTGTGTGTGTGTGTGTGTGTCTGTGTCTGTCTCTCTGTTTATGTCTCTCTCTGTGTGTCTGTGTGTCTGTGTGTGTGTGTGTATGGATAGATAGATGATAGATAGATAGATGTATATATCTATGTGTGTGTGTGCGTGCGTGCGTGCATGCATGCATGCATATATATGTGTGTGTGTGTATGTATATATCTAGATCTAGAAAGATGCATACATGAAACATTCAGAAATCATACCATCCAGCATCATTCCAGCTGGAAGAAATGATTACCGTATATACTCGAGTATAAGTCGACCCGAATATAAGCCGAGGCACCTAATTTAACCACAAAAAACTGGGAAAACTTATTGACTCGAGTATAAGCCGAGGGTGGGAAATGCAGCAGCTACTGATAAATTTCAAAAATAAAAATAGATACCAATAAAAACTTTCACTAGGACAATTGAGAATAAGTTTGATGTTCACAATTTCCTCTTTGAAAGAGACCAGTAAATAGAGAACAAGAAGATGAAGAAAAAGAAGTGTGTTTTTTCACACTTTTCACACTGCAGTGAACAAAAATGGCATCATAGGAACAGGCTTATTCTCAGTCCAAAGGTTTGTTTCTGATTTCTTCCCTGATTTAAGGGAAATTTGGGAAACGATCTCACTATCATGAAAGGTTTAATTGATTCACTAACCCAAAAGATGATGATGATGATAGTGGGAGGCAGGAGTCACTCTCTCCCTTGCAAGAAAAAAGCAAGAGCCGTTCTTATGATCTCTCCCTCTCTCCCTCTCTCCCTGTAATACAGTCAAGCCCTTTCCAGCAAGCGCGATCTGCCTTCGCCACTTTGCACCTTGCAAATGCAAAATCCTGGGGTTTTTGCATTTGCAAGGTGCAAAGCGGTGGGGGCGGATCCCGCGTGCTGGAAAGGGCTTGACTGTATTACGGGGAGAGAGAGAGAGGGGAGAGATCATAAGAACGGCTCTTGCTTTTTTCTTGCAAGGGAGAGAGTGACTCCTGCCTCCTACTGTCATCAACATCTTCTTCTTTTGGGTTAGTGAATCAATTAATTTGGGAAATGATCTCACTATCAGAAAACAACGCGAGCCTCCACCACCACCTCCTCCTCCCCCTCCTCCCAAGTGGACTGAAAGCAGTTGGAGCTGAGGAAATGAAGCTGAGTGGAGCGACCTCGGCTCGCGTTGTTTTCTCAGCCTTGAGCTCAGAAAACAACGCAAGCCGCCACCACCACCTCCTCCCCCTCCTCCCGAGTGGACTGAAAGCAGCTGGAGCTGAGGAAATGAAGCTGAGTGGAGCCAAAGCAACCTCGGCTCGCGTTGTTTTCTCAGCCTAGAGAAAGGGGAAGGGGGCTTATCTGGACCAAGGGTGAGTCTCCCCCTCAGTTTCCCCTGAAGGATCTTCTGTCGCTTTTGCCTTCTCCCTACATCTTCCCTCTGTTAAAATCCCCCCCCCCCACACTTATTTTCGGTCGGATAGATTTCGTGTCTGAGCATTCTCACATGGCGGTGGGTCTTCCCCCCCTAAAAACAGTTAAAAAAAGAAAAAACAATATATCCTCAAGCAAGAACTTTTCTGCTTCCGATTACCCCCATGCTTAAAAGTTGCAAAGGAAACACGGAAGCAGGGAAGCGGCTGCCCAGCTTCAGAGCTCCATACCATTTTTTTTTCAGAGGGGAATCTGACTCGAGTATAAGCTGAGCGGGTTTTTTTCAGCACAAAAAATGTGCTGAAAAACTCGGCTTATACTTGAGTATATACGGTACTTGGATCAAGGCACCGATGATAAAACTAAAGCTCATTATGTCTGAGTCTATACGAATGATTCATAAATGAGTTTCATCAGTCATATCAGCTCAAGTACTGTACTAAATGTACCTGGCATTCAGTTTAATATGAGAACTACAAAAGTTTAATGAACTCAACAAGCCCATTTAAATCTTTTCTATTGCTTTTATGTTCATTCCATATATGCTACTAAAAACTGATTTCAAATATTTAATTCAAATAAAGCATTACATTACCAGATTACATAGCTAATTCACTTTTGTTACAGTTATGATATCATGAGAGAAAGCAATCCTTCAATTGTGTTTTTATTGCAATCCACATTTTAAGATAGGCCAAGTTAAGAAAGAGGCATGACAAGGATTCCCAGAATGGCCTTTATTATATTAAGATAGAACAGTAGAATCTTGAAAGCCTGTCCAAGTTCATCTCTTCCCCCATCTTATATGAAACAAAATCAAGACAGGTTTATGGTGACCTTCTTTCTCACATTTTCTATTTCTCCAGATTGTGTGATCTTTTTCTTCAAGTCCTCCCTTAAGAGTTTGTTCATTCCTTCCCTCATTTTAAAGTAAGTTATGCATTCTTCCTCTACAGAGGATACAACACAGCATTCTGTCCAGCCGACCTGTTTTCTTTTTTGCTTGACAAAGCAGGTTAGTATCTTGCAGCAATTCTAGCCATATATCAGGGCATTACTTTTTGATAGGAGGGACTTTGGTCAAGGTGGATTCAGGTCAAACAATTGGGGCACAATGAAAAATATCACTAATATTACCCAATATCACTAAGAGTCTGTTATTCAAGGCCTGATATTTTTAACTAATAGAACTGCAACCTCTCTCTTAAAGCATCTGAAGACGTTCTCACTCTTGCTCTCTCCCCCACCCTTCCTCTTTCATTCTGCCCTTAGGATCGGAAGAATGTATCTCAATATCTTTCTTTTCCTAAGAACTTCCTTGTGTTTAAAATAGGGAAAAGGGGAGAAAGAAAGAAAAACTAAGTTGGTTTTCTTTTCCAGTAATACTTTTTCTGATAGATTTGCTGGTGCATTGGTTTCCATATCTTCTTTATCTTTTGTTTTCCTTCACTCATTATACTGAAGACTTGTTATCACTTGCATACCCTCACCAATGCATATGCATTAGAATAGAAGAGATACTTATACCAGTGCATAAAATAAATGAATACTTCATTTATATCAAGCAACTGATAATTTTTAAATGAAGATGATAATAATGATTACTATTGTGTATGCAATAAGATTAATAAAGTGTGAGCTTGGAGTAAGTGCAGGGTTCTGGCCCTGCACTTCTGATTGGCTGTTAAGCGGTCGGACCGGACTGGCCCGTTCCAGGGAATTCGATTGGCCCTTAACAGAGAGTTCTTATTGGTTATAAGAGCTAGCGTTCCTAGCTCGTTATTGGTTAAATGTTACAAGGTTTGCCTATATAAGGTGGGTTTTACTGCTGTTAAATGAGAAAGTCACGATGTAAATAAAGAGCTGAAGTTCATCGTTCAGAGGTTTGTCTCCATTCTTTCTTGCCCATGCTCAAAACTTAACACTGGCGACGAGGGTGGGATATGGAGATATCTGAACCAACAAAACTTCGAAGAACACCGAGCACATGACAGATGACGCCAACAACGGAACCATGTCCGGCGGCATCGTACCACCCGCTCCGTTCGATCCAACCCAAGAGGACTGGGAGTCTTACATGGATCGCTTCCAAATGTTCCTAGAGACGAACAACTTAAAGGACGCCACACCAGGAAAGAAACGGGCAGTGTTCCTAACGCATTGCGGTCCAACCGTATTTAAGATGGCTAAAGCACTAGCCAAACCCCGAGAAGTGAAGGCCATGGATTGGGACGACCTCGAACCTATCCTGCGAGACCACTACGCTCCGACTGTGCCTACATTCGTGGGACGCCACGAGTTTTATCAAAGAAGCCAGCAAAAAGGAGATAGCGTGGCCGACTTCATAGCAGACCTCCGAAATTTGGGAGACCTCTATGGATTCACCGATCTAGAAAAAGCACTAAGAGATCGCATAGTTCTGGGATTAGATGTGCCAGGCGTCCAAAGCAAGCTGATGGCGAAAGGCGACATCAGCCTTGCCGACGCCATCGCCAATGCTACCGCAGCGGAAGCAACCAAGAAGTTGGCTGCACAACTACGCCGAAACCGCACTCCAGTACCACCACCGGCCAGTGAAATTTCACCTAGTTCAGAAGGGCAGCTCGTGACAATGCACCACGAGGACCTCTCTTCATCGTCAGACAGCGACGAAGAAGGGGTCCATCGACTGCGGTCCGACCAGGACCCTCACCTGAAGCCCTTACACCCTTGCGCTGGCTGTGGAGCCAACCATGCCAGGTCCGAAAGCAAATTCCGCGACACACTCTGCCATGAGTGCGGAAAATGAGGCCACATTGGACAGGTCTGCCGCAGCTTGCCAAGACTCAGCCAGGCCTCAAAAGGGGCTAACTATCGCCAATCGACAGGAAACCGTCCTGTAAGGCGAGAGCCAGTAAACCACTCCTACAGAAATCGAGCTTTGCAAAGAGAAGAGGCTCACCATACTATCACTATCGGTCACGCCTCAGCCTTGGACACTAAGAAAATCTGAGTCACAGTAGCCATCGAGAACCAGGCTTGCCACATGGAGGTCGACTCAGGATCGTCCCTCTCGATGGTGTCTTGGAAGACACTCAAGCAACTCATCCCCACAATTCAACACCAAGACCTCCGTTTCCAATGCCTCATCCTCAAGGACTACCAGGGGAATCGAATCCCTGTCGTCGGGTCCTGCTGAGTCTGAGTCTCCTTCAAGAAGCACACAGCATACTTATCTTTAACAGTCATCGATAGAGATAGGCCTAGCCTACTGGGCCACCAATGGTTCGCGCCACTCAGCATTGAAGTGGTTGGCGTAAACCGAGTCGGTGGCTGTGACTGGGAGGAAGACTTTATCTCTGAGTTCAGGGACATCTTCGCGGATAGCTCAGGCAAGTACAAGGGGACCCCGATCTCATTCAGCCTAGATCCAAAAGTAGCTCCCATTCACTTGAAGCCCCGTCGAGTTCCGTTTGCCTTAAAATTGAAAATCGACGAACAACTTGACAAACTGATAGCTCAGGGGGTGTTGGAGCCCATCGATCACTCCCCATGGGAAACCCCTATTGTAACACCCATTAAGCCAGGCGGATCAATCCGAATTTGTGGGGACTACCGGGCCACCTTGAACCACGCCTTGCAGCAGAACGCGTATCCAGTTCCGGTGGTGCAACACCTCTTCCATTCCCTGGAGGGCGGGAAAGTTTTCGCTAAATTGGATTTAGCTCAGGCATATCAGCAATTACCAGAAGATGAAAAAACGACACAGGCCCAAACTATTGTAACGCACCGAGGTGCCTTTAAATGTACCTGGCTGCAATTCAGAGTTAGTGTAGCCCTGGGGATCTTTCAGAGCCTTATGGAAAGGTTATTGCAAGGAATTAAGGGCGTGGTCCCCTATTTTGATGATGTATTAATTGCAGCCCCTACCAAAAAAATCTTACAGGACCGGTTAAAATTAGTCCTAAAAAAATTCCAAGAAGCCGGTCTCAAGTTTAAAAAAAAACAAATGTAAATTGTGTACTGACAGTCTTGAGTTTTTAGGGTATCTGATTGATAGCCAGGGCATTCACCCTACCGAAAGTAAATTAAAAGCGATCAAAAATGCTCCCAGGCCACGAAACAAGGCCGATCTCCAGGCGTTCCTAGGCCTCATCAATTTTTATAATGTATTTTTACTGCACAAAGCAACTGTCGCTGAACCATTGCACCGATTGTTAGATAAAAAAGCAATTTGGTTATGGGGTTACCGTGAAGAATAGGCGTTCTGAAATGTTAAAAAACTGCTCACTTTTGATTCTGTACTCATGCAGTATAACGAGACTTTGCCGTTAGTTATAACCTGTGATGCGTCGCCTTTTGGGGTGGGCGCCATTTTGAGCCACGTACTGCCTAATGGGAACGAAGCCCCTGTTGCGTATTTTTCAAAGACTCTTTCAAAAATGGAGTGGAACTATGGACAAATTGATAAAGAAGCCCTCGCAATCGTCTCAGCTGTGAAAAGATTTCACGAATACGTGTATGGCAGGGTTTTTACTATTGTGACTGACCACAAACCATTTCTAGGGATAATAGACAGAGATAAGCCGACTCCCTACATATTATCCCCTAGGATGACCCGATGGTCAAAATTCTTAGCTGCTTATAACTATCGGTTGCAATACCGCCCGGGGAAAGCCATTCCCCACGCCGACGCATTGAGCCGAGCACCGCTTCCAGAGACTCTTGACGATCCAGCACCAATGGTAACCACGTTGCAAATTGAGGCACTCAACTCGCCGCCACTGACCGCTCGAGACATTGCGAGAGAAACCAAACGCGACCACACCCTAGCACGAGTCCTAGGCTGGGTAGAACACGGATGGCCATTGGACCAATTATCAGATAACTTCACACCATTCAAGTCTCGACAGACCGAGCTCTTCTCCCAAAAAGGCTGTGTCATCTGGGGCGATAGAGTCGTTATCCCAGAACGGCTCCGAAAAGCGCTGCTGAGAACTTTGCACGATGGGCACCCTGGCATCGTGCAAATGAAAGCCCTTGCATGAAGCTACGCATGGTGGCCAGGCATTGACAAGCAAATCGAACAGTGGGTTAAAGCTTGTCCCAAATGCCAAGAAGTCAGCAACACCCCACCAAAAGCCATGCCTACTGAATGGGAGACACCATGTAGACCCTGGTCCCAAATTCACCTGGACTTCACGGGGCCAACCAAGGGCCACACCTTCCTGCTTACCGTCGATGCCTACTCAAATTGGCTCAAAATTCATCACATGACGACGACGACCTCCGAGGCGGTTATTAAGATTTTAAACAGACTCTTTGCAACCCACGGATTACCAGATGTCCTGGTATCCGATAATGGCCCACAATTTACTGCACTAGCGTTCGAGCAGTACCTCGCTGACCGCGGCATCTGCCATGCACTCACCTCTCCTTTACACCCTGCGACCAATGGCCAAGCAGAACGCATGGTCCAATTTGGGAAGAAAACCTTGCAAAAGATAGACTACAACAACATTGACGACAAGGTCAATCAAATCCTCTTCTTGCAACACATCACCCCACATAACGTCACCAACAAAATTCCTGCTGAACTGCTAATGGGACAAAAGCTCCACTCCCACCTCGACCGATTGCACCCAGCTTATGAACCGGAGAAACCACTAGGATCCAGCAGCCGCTGTCGCACCTTCCAGGTAGGAGACCTGGTTTATGCAAAAAACCTATCGGGCGACCCGTTGTGGGTGGAAGTGACAGTAGTACGTGTAACCGGCCCCAGATCCTACCTTGTGCAATGCCTTGACTGTAAACTTTGGAAATGGCATATCGACCAATTATGGTCGTGGCTTGCAGCAGCCAGTCCGCAACTCCCCTATGACCAAACTGGGGGGGGCGAGGTACGGAAGAAGATGAAGTCCTAGGAAACCCGTTCGAAGAAAACGACGATTTAATAGAAACTCAGGAAGCGGAGCCGGAAGGAGAAACGTTTGCACCTCAGGGAATTGCAGAAAATGTGGGCAACGACGTAGAAGTGAACTCTGAACCAGAGGCAGCCCCACTGCCAAACAATGATCTACCTCAGCAGGATTGCAATCAGCCAATACAACGAAAATCAAAGAGACTAAAAAGACAACCGTCCTATTTAAGGGACTATGTAACTGCGCCCTGAACTAAGAAGCCAGGGGGAAGGGGTGTTGTGTATGCAATAAGATTAATAAAGTGTGAGCTTGGAGTAAGTGCAGGGTTCTGGCCCTGCACTTCTGATTGGCTGTTAAGCGGCCGGACCGGATTGGCCCGTTCCGGGGAATCCGATTGGCCCTTAACAGAGAGTTCTTATTGGTTATAAGAGCTAGCATTCCTAGCTCGTTATTGGTTAAACGTTACAAGGTTTGCCTATATAAGGCAGGTTTTACTGCTGTTAAATGAGAAAGTCACGATGTAAATAAAGAGCTGAAGTTCACCGTTCAGAGGTTTGTCTCCATTCTTTCTCGCCCATGCTCAAAACTTAACTATTATTCTTATTATTTGCAGAGTCAAGGCTGTGAACACTGCAAGAAAACTATAGATCTTTACATAATTGTATTGGATTAATATGCACTAAGTGTTTTAATGCATAATGCCCTGGTGTGTATTAAAGACACTAAAAATCCACTTACATATTATTGTTATATCATTCTCATCTCATATTATAAGAATCACATACACTTTCAGTTCTGATTATACATATTTCCTATGAAAATTTATATAAGTGTACCTATGTTGACATGGCCCAGACTTAAAGACAATTGAGCCCCAAATTTCTGCTGCTAGGAGAGATTGCTGTTTTGCCTTATTTTATGGCCTTTCTTGCCACAGTTGTTAAGTGAATTACTGTAGTTGTTAAATGAGTAACATGATTGTTAAGTTAATTTCACTTTCCCATTGACTTTGCTTGTCAGAAGGTTACAACAGGTGATCACATGACCCGAGAACACTGCAACTATCATAAATATGAGGAGCTTTGGTCAGATGACCTTGGAGATGCTGCAGTGGTTGTAAGTTTTCAGTCCCTTTTTTTCAATACCATCGTAACTTGGAATGGTCACTAAATGAACTATTGTAAGTCAAGAACTAGCTGTAATGACCCTGGGATAATTATATGGGCAAAATTGCAGCTGAGAACTGGGTCCATTATAGCCAGAAAATCTTCCCCAGGAAATTTTTAGTCCTGGTTGGTTCTATAAGCACATTATTCCTTGTGAGATATAGGGAGAGTGAGCAAAAAGAATTGGTAAATTGGCCTTAAGGTAAAGTTATTTTTTCTCTCTTAAATTTCTATGCTGCCCATCTCACTCTCTCGAATAACTCTAGGCAGTTTACTATAGGATAAAAGCAGATATAAAAATATTAGAAACATTAAAATTAAGATTTGTCACATCCAACCATAATTGCCATATACTGTATATTCTTGACAACGTCTGACTTTTAATCGTATTTTATTGCAGCAGGAAGAGAGCTGTATGGTCAATTCACAGATTGTTCAAAGAATAGCTTCTCTGTTCTTACCTTTAACAAACTTAAGAAAGTGCTACAGGCAATGCTTATCCACCCACTCATCCATCCACTTTTTTTCTTTTTTTCTTTTGTGCTAGACTAGACTTTCCTGTGAGGTTTCCGTCAGTTTATGATTTGGGCCCAAATCAGAAATACAGTGAGAACTGAAGCTCATGGATTTTTAGCCAAGACACCACAATGTATGAAACAAATGGTGTATTAGGAGGGAGGGAAAATCAAAACAAGAAATGAAAACATTATCCAGACATGGTCAGGGCTTAAGTAAAGTTTTAATTCAAAAGATGGCCAAACAGTTATACAACTTGCATTCAGCTGGAACCAATGGGTTATCAAATAGCAGTTACTCAGCTTGTGGAGGCTAAATTTCAAATTACAAAGCAAGAATAGGAAATGGGCCATAGTTCATAAATGTAGAAAATCTGTACACTGCTTGGAGGGCAGAGCTGGCATTGCGACGATACGGCATGCAATCTTGGAGGTCTGAGATTGCTGCCGATATCTTTGCTCCTGGACGGTCCAAGTGGATCTAAACTGTTGCAAAGAGACGGTGAATGTAAAGAGTGCATCCTGTCGATCCCAGGGTACTGCAAAGTCCCTGGTAGATGCAGGAGAAGCTCTTTTTGCCAGCGGCAAAGAGGCAGCCATTAAAGCTGCTGAAGTTGGGACAGCTCTGAAACGAAAGAGAACGGAAAGAGAGAGTGTACCAGTTTGGTGAGAACTTTTTCTTTATTTTAAGATTTGAAAGGACACCCTAAGGGAAAGAAAGAATCTGTAAAAGTTTTGACAGAGGTGATTAAATGGCTATTTTAAACAGGAATGTCAAAGTAATATTTTAATTTTTTTTCTCATTGCTGGATTTTCTACACATGATCTTATATTTTGAAACTGGACTGGTTTTTTTCTCTTCTTTCATGTATTCTTTTTCTCCTTTTTGACTTTATAATATTTTACGCTAGAGACTCCCTTTTAGTTATTTTTTTAAAATATCTTTTTCTTTTTTTAATTAATTCTTATTATATTTTGCTTGGAAAAGGAGGGGGAAAGTGAAAGCAAAAGAAAATCTGTACACTGCATTCCATTTTGCATGGAGAAGGAGCAAATCAGGAACCTGTTAAAACAGATATTATTCTCATTTACTGGTATATGAGAAGAATGATCCACAGTTCTGCATGCATCTTGACTAGATTTCTTCCCTTCTTCCTAATCTCAAAAGCCTTGTGTATTTATTTATTATTAATTTATTTGTTATATTTATATGTCTTACCATCTCACCAAAGGCAGCCTTATGCTTTCCTTGAGATATCAGGCCTGAGTGTTTACTTCCAATCTCATCTATATAATCACATATCATTAAAATATGTAGGTGGAGTTGCTGTCAATTCATAACCAACCCTAATCCTAACCCTAACCCTAACCCTAACCCTACATGTAATCTATTAATTCAGAGAATGTGGTTTTCATATAACTTGTTTGCAAGGACTAAAGTGACAAATACACATTCATCCAAGAGGAACAAGTTGGTGGCAAGCACCATATTTGAGCAGAGCTGATGTTAAAGTGATTGGTTTTTGTGTACCTTCCATGCAAACCAAAGCAAAGGCCAATAAAATGTCTATTCCACTACTGAAAACCATCTTCAGGTTGGTAACAGTTAGTTATATCTCTGATGGCTCCATCTTCGAGGATAGTGATTTTGTTCACCAATTACAAGTGGTCCTCAACTTATGAGCACAGTTGGGACTGGAACCTCTGTCATCAAGTGAGATGGTTGTAAAGTCAGTCACACCTGATTTTACAACTCTTTTGCAATGATGATTAAGCGACTCTCCATGGTTGTTAAGTAAATCCAGCTTCCCACATTGAGTTTGCTTGTTGAAAGCTGACTAGGAAAGTTCTAAATGCCAATCACATGAGCCCAGAATGCTGCAACAAGGTAAATGAATGCTGGATGCCAAATGCATGAATTTTTATCATATGACCATAAAGATGCTGTGACAATTGTAAGGAATGGTTGTCACCGTTGGAACTTCAATGTGTCATAAAGCAAATGGCAAATCAGGAACAACCTGCAGATTCCTAACAGGAGGTGATGTAATACATGCCTGTTTGACAAATAAAAGTCCTAAATCACCAGGAAGAAGTTTAAGACCCCATTTCTTTATTCATTTATTAAATTTTATGCCACCCACCTCCTTACAAGGTGATGTATGGTGAAGTGTTCCAAAACTCCTTTCCTGCTGCCCCATATCCATAGCTCTCTCCTACACTGACTGCTGAAAATAGTAGAGGGATATCCCTCATCAAAATTGTATTGTAAGTCCTAATTTAAGATTTACACAAACATTCCCCAATGTCTATTCTGATTGGGCCAGTATACCAATAAATAAAATAGACTTACATATTTAAGTGGGAAAATGTTTCCTCACTCAGAGAGAGAGAGAAAGAGAGATAATATTGCCTATAGCTACATATGTTGCATGACCTTATATGTATGGCCCCCATTCATCAAAAGAATTACCACCCTTTTATTTAACATCTGAGCACTTTAGTATCATTAAAATATACTTGGGACTCTGATTCAAATTAACTTAGTATATGTTGATAATGGAGTAAGATTCATTAAAATTATATTTTTGTCCAGCTATAACTATAAGATCAAAAGAAACAAAAAAAAATGTCTTTTTATCTACAAGGATTTGTTGGCCCAAATAAAAGTTTATAAAATATTTATTATGATGAAATGGAAAGCATTTTGAGAATGTGAAAGAAGAAATGTCCTTAAAATTATAGAAAAATATATATAATCATTTATTACCATGCAATCAAGAAACCATTATGCAAAATTGGTAAAAAGCATCTCAGATGAATTACATATGCTCACCAATGTTTATGTAATATAAGCTATAGTGTTTTGACAAAACTAATTAAGCCCTTTTAAAGTAATAGAGCCATTCATCTAAGTGTATAATGTGTAGCATCCTATTTGTATATTATTTAAAAGTCACATATTTAATAAGCCAAATTACTATTCTTTGTTATAATATATCCATTAGTATATCAAATGAAATACATGGCCTATCACTTAAAATGCACAACTTCTATTACAGTTAGCTAGGAGCAGGAACTATCTTAAAATTGTTTCAGTATTGATCATAGACTACTTTAACCAGATATTGTCATATTTTATTGCTCTGCTTTTATGGAACTCCTCCAACAGTAAATATCTTTGAGCCAATTGGGACCAAATTGAGATAATTCAGGTCTTATCATTTCTTTCAATATTTTCAATTCATATAAAACTAGAGCTTTATATAAGTCTCTGCACAAACATCCTTCATCATTAAATATAACAAAATATTTCCACCTACAGTAGATGAGGAAAAGCAGCTTCTATTTGATTTCTCCAGAGTTTTAGAAGCATATTTGAAGTATTTCCCAATTTTATACTGGTGTTTCTTATTTATTCATTCATGATTGTTTACAATTTATTGTGGATCAATGAAAACAAAACAAAAAAATCAGAATAGGAAGAAAAGAGAAATATGCTTAAAATTAACTAACAAAGAACATTTTGAAAGTCCAAGCCCTATCACTTTGGAGTTTCAGAGAAATAAACAACCATTCTCTTCCACTGACAGAAAATTGGGCCCATTAACTCATCCAATTATCTCTGCCATCAACTCCACTAATTCTTCTTTCGAATAAATAATTCTAAAGTGGGTTTTTTTTTTTTTTAGTTTAAAAGAACTAAGAAAGACATAATGCCTTCTGTCATTAGTAGCCAGCTGCAGACTCCATGATGAATCTATTCCCCGACCTTTTGTCAATGAATGTTTCAATGGAAATTTGTCTTTTGAGAACTTGGAAGAAATCTTATGAGATGAATTGCCAGAAAGTAAAATTAGCCCTTGTTCTCTGGCACTGTAGAGTTCTTACACTCCTGATCAGAACTTATACACGGTGTTCTATCTCAGAGGGTAGGCACAAGAATGGAGACGAGACATCGGATAGTGACTCCAAACTCTTTATAAGTGACTTCAGGAACAGAGCTAAAAAGGTATGGCAGCAACAGCCCTTTTTATAGAGCTGGCTGCTGTCAAAGCGTCCAATGGTTTAAGTTTGCCGCGCTTGGAGTATCCAATCGTGACAGCCCGTTAACTAGCCAATCGGATCAACCTTGAACAACCAATCGTGACCCACTGTTAATGGACCAATCAAACTTGCAGGATTATGAGCCTGCTGTGGAAAAGGCCAGTCAGGTTTGCAGGCTTACGAGCCTGCTAGTTCAGAACACCCCTCCCCTCTAGGTTTCGCCTAAGGGGTGGTGATGTATTTGCGCAGGTAGGCAGGTCTTCGTACCTGTCTACCTGACTTGCGTTGTTCAACCTGCCTTCGCTCGGATTCTGATTCCAGTGGGTCATTTAATGGTGACTGGCTTTGCTGCTGGGCAACCCTGGAGGTGACTCGGGGATACCCTCAATGTTTCTGTCGTCTGGACTTTCCGGACTTGCTGACCCCGCTCGGCTGCTATTGCCTGGAGAAACGACCAACTGCCACGGCTCCTTTTCAGCAGGTAAGCATGCTGGGCTTGCTTGTTCGGTCTGTGGGTTTGCGTGGTTTGGGCCAGGTGTTAGTTCATTTTCAAACTCCTCGGCTTCCCTTCCCCCTCTGGTTCCGAGTTCAGAATTCGTGGAGGGGGTAGTTGTCATCCTGGAACGCAGCTGGTCGATGTGGAGTTTCCACAATCTTCCATCTGTGGTTTCTAATCGGTAGGAACGGGGACCTGTAACTTGTGTTATTTTGGCAGGGACCCACAAAGGGTTACCTGTAAAGTTCTTTGCGAATACGAGGTCTCTTACCTTAAATGTGCGATGTTTGCTGCTGGAACCCAGGGGCTTTTCTGGGGTGTATGCAGGGTGTATTTGATCTAGGTGCGACCTGAGTTTCCTGCCCATCAGGAGTTCGGCTGGGCTTTTGTTTGTGGTGCTGCTCAGTGTAATATGTTGGAGGAGGAGCATCCTGGTGACTCTGTTGTGGATGTTTCCTTGGCCCATTTTGTGCAGGGTTGTTTTAGTGAACTGAACCATTCGTTCAGCCCTGCCATTGGCCGCCGGGTGAGCAGGTGATGTTAAGGTGTGGCATATCCCCAGGTCTGCTAGGTATTGTTCAAATGCCAGGGCGGTAAACTGCGGGCCATTGTCAGAAACCAAGACATCTGGAAATCCGTGCGTTGCAAACAGTCTGTTTAGTTTTTTGATGACCGCTTCAGTGGTGGTGGTCTTCATCTTGTTCACCTCAAGCCAATTCAAGTATGCATCCACTGTTATTAGGAAGGTATGCCCTTTTGTAGGTCCCATAAAATCAATGTGGATGTGGGACCATGGACCCCTGGCGTTTCCCATTCCGTTGGTGGTGCTTTTGGTGGAGCCGAATGTGATTCTTGGCATTTGCTACAGATGGCAACCCAGGCTTCGATTTGTTTGTCCATACCTGGCCACCAGGCATAGCTGCTTGCCAGCGCTCTCATCCGTACGATGCCCGGGTGTCCATTGTGTAGCACTTTCAGGACTCTGTGTTGTAGCTTTTCAGGGATGGCTACTCGGTCTCCCCACAATACGCACCCTTTTTGGGAAAACAGTTCTGTTTGTCTGTTTTTGAAGTGTTTGAACTTGTCATTGGGTTCGATTTCTGGCCATCCCCTCTCCACCCAGCTGAGGACCTGTGACAAACAAGGGTCTTTTTTCATTTCCAACGCGATGTCTTGTGCAGTTAGTGGAGGTGAGGGAAGCATTTCAATTTGTAGCATGGATACCATAGGAGCTGAATCGTCTAGGAAATCAGGCAATGGCAAATGGCTTAAAGCGTCAGCATGGGGAATGGCTTTTCTCGGGCAATGTGTTAACAGGTAGTCATAGGCAGCTAAGAACTCTGACCACTGTGTCATTCTTGGCGATAGAATGTGGGGAGTTGGTTTATCCCCTGCCAAAATACCAAGCAACGGCTTGTGGTCTGTTATTATAGAAAATGATCTTCCATACACATATTCGTGGAACCTTTTAATGGTGGATACAATAGCAAGGGCTTCTTTATCTAATTGACTATAGTTTCTTTCAGTTTTAGACAAAGTTCTTGAAAAGAATGCAATAGGTGCCTCTGTACGGTTTGGTAGAACATGGCTCAGTATAGCTCCTAATCCAAAAGGTATAGTCACAGTCACAAGTCACAGTCAAGGGTAATGTCTCGTTATATTGGATTAACACTGCATCTTATGTTAAAAAATCTTTGACTTGCTGGAAAGCTTGTTCCTCTCGACGTCTCCAAAACCAGGAAGCCCTCTTGTTGAGGAGCATATGCAGGGGTTCAGCAACAGTCGCCTTCTGGGGTAGGAAGATGTTATAAAAGTTAAGGCTGTTATAAGGCCCAGGAAGGCTTGGAGGTCTGTCTTGTTTCTAGGTCTTGGAGCATTTTTAATAGCTACCAATTTCTTTTCAGTCGGGTGAATACCTTGTTTGTCAAGAAGGTAACCAAGAAATTCAACCCTCTCAATGCATAACTGGCACTTTTCCTTTTTTACTTTGAGTCCTGCGTCTTAGAATTTTTTCAGGACAGTTCTTAGGCATTTTTCTAATTGACTTCATGTTGGGGCGGCTATCAATACATCATCGAAGTAAGGTACAATTCCTTTTATGCCTTGCAGCAACCTTTCCATCAAGCTTTGGAAAATGCCTGGTGCTACGCTTACTCCGAACTGGAGTCTATTACATTTGAATGCACCCCTGTGTGTGACTATGGTTTGGGCTTCTGCTGTCTTTGTGTCTACTGGCAGCTGCTGATACGCTTGGGCCAGGTCAAGCTTCACAAATACTTTCCTGCCCCCAAGTGAGTGAAGAAGGTGCTGGACCATGGGTACAGGATATGCGCTCTGTTGAAGCGCGTGATTTAGGGTGGCCTTGTAATCCCCGCAGATTCTCAAAGATCCGTCAGGTTTTATGGGGGTTACAATTGGGGTCTCCCATCGGGCATGGTCGATGGGTTCTAACACATCCTGTACTATTAATTTGTCCAATTGCTCATCAATTTTCGGTTTGAGAGCAAAGGGAACTCGGCGTGGCTTTAAACGAATGGGTGCGATGTCAGGGCAGAGATTAAATGAAATGGGGGACCCCTTGTACTTGCCTAATTGCTCAGAGAAAACTTCTTGAAAGTCCCGGATGTGGGCCGCCTCCCAGTCTTCACTTATGGTCTGGTTGATGCCTGCCAATTCGATTCCTAATGGCGCGAACCACTGTAATCCCAATAAACTGGGTCAGTCTCTGTCAACGATGGTGAGAGGTAGAGTTGCAGTGTGGTCTTTAAATGAGACCTGGATGTGACTGGAACCAGCAACTGGGATTCGATTGCCTTGGTAGTCTTTTAATATAAGTCTCTGGGTGCTGAGGTCCTGGCGGCAGATGTCAGGGATCAGTTGCTTGAGAGTTTTCCAGGAGACCATGGATAAGGAAGACCCGGAGTCGACTTCCATGATGCACGGTCTGTCTTCAATGGTGAACTTTACCCGGATTTTTTCCACATCCACTGATGAGGCGTGGCCGATGATGACGGTCTGATGTGCCTCCTCTCATCTGGTAGAGGTAGCTAGTGTTCGGTTTCTATTGTACTGGTTCCCCTGGTGGTTAGAGCGGTCTCGGTTTGATGGGTGGTTGCCTGTTGTCTGCCGGAAATTTACTTCGTTCCTCTTGGAACTGGATCCTCGTTTGCTTCTGCAGACCTTGGCGATGTGGCCCCTTTTATCACAGGAATGACAGATGGCATCTAAGAATCTGCAGTCTGCTCGAGGGTGTTTTCCTCCACATCCAGCACATTGAAAACTGGTTCTACAACTTCGCTGGTCTCGCTCTGATCTGAGTCTGTTGACCTCTTCCTCTTCACTTTCTGACAAGGATTTGATGTCTTCATGGTGGGCTGTTGACGTGTGTCTCTCTGAGGGCATTGCGATGTTGCTGGGGTATTGGTGGTTTGTTCCATTCGCCTGGCGCATTCGGGCTGCTGATTTCCTGGTTGCTTCTGCTGCATCCGCTATGGCATCTGCGAGGGCGATGTCTCCCTTTGCCATAATCTTGCTTTGAATGGTGGGGTCTCTTAGACCTAGGACAATCCAATCTCTCATGGCTTCTTCCAGATTTGCGAAGCCACATAGACCACCCAGATTCCTTAGATCAGCTACAAAGTCCCCGATGCTTTCGCTTTCCCATTGGTCCCTCTGGTAAAACTCGTGTCTTCTGATGAGGGTTGGGATTGCTGGGGCATAATGAGCCCGGAGAATGGGAGCGAGGGTGTCCCAATCCATAGTTTTGACTTCAGCTGGTTTTGCTAGTGCCTTTGCCATTTTGAAAACGGCGGGTCCGCAGTGCATTAGGAACACCACGCTTTCTTGCTGGGCATGGCATCCTTCAGGTTGTTGGTCTCCAAGAACATTTGGAACCTGTCCATGTAGGAGTCCCAGTCTTCGTTTGCTGGGACAAATGGAGCGGGTGGTATCGCGCTGCTGGTCATTCTGCCGTCTCTGCGCATTGTCAGCCACGTGCTCGATCACTACTTCGCGAGTGTTACATCAGCTCTTATCGTTCCGCATTAACTCTTATCATCTCCGCATCCCATCCTCGTCGGCAGTGTTCTATCTCAGAGGGTAGGTGCAAGAACGGAGACGAGACATCGGATAGTGACTCCAAACTCTTTTTTAGTGACTTTAGGAACAGAGCTAAAAAGGTATGGCAGTAACAGCTCTTTTTATAGAGCTGGCTGCTGTCAAAGCATCCAATGGTTTAAGTTTGCCGCACTTGGAGCATCTAATTGTGGCAGCCTATTAACTGGCCAATCAGATCAGCCTTGAACGACCAATCGTGACCCACTGTTAATGGACCAATCAAACTTGCAGGATTATGAGCCTGCTGTGGGAAAGGCCAGTCAGGTTTGCAGGCTTACGAGCCTGCTAGTTCGGAACACACGGATTATTGCCTGTATAAATGAGCACAATTGCACTTTAATATTAGCACCCTTAATTGTGCATTACATATGTGCTGTGGTTTAGCTGCATATTAACCCCTGAAGGTATAGTCATTTAATGTTTCTGCTTTAACGTATTTTGATCGATTTATTGTACTAAATTGTTCAGTTATATTTTAACATCTAAATACATGTTAACATCTAAATAGTATTTTGTATTCTTGCTGTTTAGATAGCCTACTTACCTAAATTCTCTTTGCTTGGAGGAGGATTTTGAGGGATTTTGTCAGGAAGAACGTGGAGTATGCAGTTGAGATTTATTCAGACCGAGTTTACTATTAAGAAAGAAAAATAGTAGAGATTTATCAGCAAGTTCAGGGGAAGGAAGATCAGATACATTCAATATACCTGCTTTAATTTGTCTTTCCTTTATAATTGACTAATGTTTAAAATCTTTGAATTTCAAAGGCAACTAAAATATAGGCAATTCTCAGTTTATGACCACAATTAAGATCAAAATGTACATTGCTAAGTGAGACATGCATTAAGAGTTTTGCTCCATTTTATGACATTCCTTGACACAGTTAAGTTAGTAATATGGTTGTTAAGTGAATCTGGCTTCTCCATTGACTTTTCTTCTCAGAAAGTTACAGAAAGTAATCACATGGCCTCAGGACACTAAACCATCATAAATATGAGTCGATATTCAGGGTCTGAATTTTAATCACGTGACCATGGGGATGCTGCAATGATTGTAAGTGTAAAAAAAATCATTTTTTCATTGCTGTTGCAACTTTGAACCCTCACTAATGAACTGCTGTAAATTAAGGATTACTTCCATGTTTTGGAAGCCACAAAACAAAAAACCATTGGAGGGCATAGGGGACTGTATATAGCTTATAGATTGCCTCATCCTCATTTAAAGAAGTATCCATAAGAAAAATGCTAGAAATTATGAATATGGTAGGTTTCTAGTTCCTGCAAGTTTCTTCTGGAGCATACATGGACAATCCTTCAGCTTTTCTGTACTGAAGGAATTATGCCATCATATTTTATGCAATTTCAGTTGTCTTACAGCCTGTCTTCTATTCCAAGCAGTCATTAGGAAAAAGAAGCAATGTTGATTATTATATAGGCTACTCTACATAATAGGTAGTGATTGATCTGAAGGATTATTGAAATTATACAAACTTGTCATAAGTCATGCATCAAGCACAATTATTTAGATGTACAACTTTTGGAATGGCTTATAAAGGAATTTAAAATTAACTATCTTCTGCCCAAGCATATGACCGGGATGAGTTCCCATTCTTGCCCCAGCTCTTGCCAACCAGCAATTCAAAAGCAGGCAAAGGTGTGTGAATAAATAGATACCACTCTGGTGGAGAGGTAACAGTACTCCATGACATCATGTAGGCAACATAACCATGGAAACCTCTTTGGACAGGGTTGGCTCAATGGCCTTGAAATTGAGATGAGCACCACCTCCTAAAAGGTTGGCTATGATTAGCAAAGTAAAATCTCCAGGGACTCCTTTACCTTCACCTACCCAAAATATGCTGTCGGTGTGATCACAAAACAGAATCTAAAATGTTAGGCTTATATGTAAGTAAATGAGAAAAATATATACAGAACAGCCATGAATTAATACTGTATAAGGACATTTTTTTTAAACAAATTTTATTAATTTTACAAAAACAGTACACAAACAATCAAGGCATAACAGCTTACAAATTCTTTTCTAAAAAAAAATAATAATAATTAAAGAAGAAAACCAATAGAACATACAAAGTGATTCCAAATTATAATATCAATATTTACGTTATCTGTTTAACTTCATATCTTATCCCAATTTCTCCTTTTCATTCTAATTATCCAAGTTATTTCTTGCTAATTAAAATTTTATTGCCTTTCATCAACATACAAAATACAGAACATAGAAAACAAAACAAAACCTAAAACATCTTTTCTGAAGGCTGCTTGATCCCGAGCTAAAACTCTTCACACAGACAAAATTCAAACATCATATTCATTTTATATATCCTTCCATATCTTATTACCATTTTCAATAACATTCTTTGTCTGTTCTATTTCCAGCTATCCATTCATCTTTTTTCTTTTACTATACTTCTCCTATACACTAATTGGAGTGACGCCTTTAACTCATTACCCTAACTTAAAAGTACTTCATATAACAATTTATCTTGGGATTCTGTTTAGTACATTCTAAAATTACACAATAAATTTTATAAGAAAGGTCAATAACTAAAGAAAAAACCTATATAACCACTATCCATATCATTTAAAAAGAAAAAAAAAACTAATCATATAAATACTCATTTATATCTTAAACATTCTACTCTAGATAGACATATAAAAACACAATCTTATGTACCTCCCAGAATCTCCCCCCCTTTTTTTTCCAATTAGATTCACCCATTATCTCTAAATAAGCTTTTTTCTTTAAATCTTGTTTCCCACCATTGAGGCTTCTTCCCCCCCCCCCCCCCCGCTTTCTCTCTTGCTTATTCTTCTCCTTGCCCTTTTTACCCCTTTGTCTCTCCTCCTCCCTTTTCTTACTCCCTTTCCGTTGCTTTCTAACCTTGCATCTACCTTTCCTCTCATTTTTCTCATTTTTGGTTGTTTTTTCAAACCTTAAAATCCCCTTTTTCTTATCCTCTTTCTCCTCCTCTCCGGAAAAAACCCATTGTTCATCAAAGATGGCTTCTTCCTCTTCTTCTTTGTCCCAGTCATTCTGCTGCATAGTCAGCTTTTCATAGGTGCATAATGCCATTTCTAAAAATTGAAATAGAGTGCCCAAAGTATCTTTTCCATCTTGTTCTTCCTTTTTATATTTTTGATATTCAGTCTTTAATTCATCCACAAGCAATGCCATCATGAAAAGAGAAACTTTTCCCAAAACAACCACCCAAGTATTTTTAATCAAAAATAATTCAAAAAAAGTTCCAAAAATTAATACTTTTTTTCCTTCTTCTACTTCTCTTTCTGGGGTTACTGTTTAATCAAAGAGGTCCAATTACCTTGTATCTTTCTTTGGGATTCTAGGCAATCTCCTCCTTTTACAGCTTCTGCTCCAATTTTTTTCCTCTCCCTTCCCACTTACAACAACAATTTTTTTAAAAAAAATGATCAGAAATCCATACCTCCAATAAGGGTTTTCCGATTTCTTAAATTATTAAGTCCAATGTCCAAAGAGTCTTTTGTCCCTTGGCTTTAACTTTCAAAATAATTCACCTTCAATGCCCAAACAAATTTCAAATCTTCATCTGCTGTTTCTATGAGGTGGGAGAGTGAAGAAAAAAAAAGTTCCCTTTAACAGCTTTCTCCGCTGCTTTCCGATCTTCTTAGGGATACAATGTATCCTCCAGCAATTCAGACAGTTCAGTTCCAGCGAGTTTAAAAGATGTTAATTGACCCAGCTCAGCCAGCACTTTCACTTTTCTTGCTTCCTCCAGCACAATCTTACCCGGTTGCAGGCTTCTTCATGGCGGCCATTACTGACCGCCGCTCCACCACCTTGGAAAAAAGGGGTTTTTCCGGACAAGGAGGGGTTCTGCGACACCCCCAACCCCCTGTCCGACTCCCCTCTCTCTTCAGCTGCCTCTACAGGGCAGCCATATCCCCCTGACCCATTTGGATCGGGGGCACCTCGGCGGCAAGCACAGAAGGAATCGCGAACAGTTGTGAATTCCTGCTGGCACTGAAGCCACGCGGAACCGGAGGTATAAGGACATTTTTTAATTTACTTCCTGAGATCATTTATAATGTAAAAGCTCAGAAGTGTAGAAACTGCAGTTAAAAAGGTTACTACTAGACATCGATAAAAAGAACTTGAGAATGAATAGGAAAGTGAAACGAATAGAACAATCAGCCATGGAAAAATAAGAACACTTAATGGATGAAGCAGTCTAGTTTGCTGTATACTGAAAATCTTATGCCAACTTGTTCATCATACTACATTTTGTTAAGTTAAGGAAAAATAGCCACTTTTGTCAATTAATAAAGACAGCCATGATTATTTCCTTGACAAGCATGTTTTCAGAGATGAATCAATTCCAGTTTTTAAATTTAAATCACATTTAATTTAATTTGATATATTTTCAAGTGAATGGGAAAATAACTATTGCCTAATTTTATAACATAGCCATTATAAATCAACTTTTATTTTCAATAGATGAAATGTGTGGTGACCAAACTGTTGGTACTCTATTTGAAATTTCTACAGCTCAAACTATTCAACCCAAGGCTCTATGCCCAAATGTGTAACTGAATGCTACAGCTGTTTATCACCATCAATCACAATGATGGCTTCAAATCCTTTTTCTAAGCAGTTTTTGAACAATTTGGAATGCTTTCCCAGGATTGCCATGAAGTTTTTTCCAGATCATGAAAATGTTTCAGTCAACATAAAGGCCATATAAATCTAGCAATGAATATATTATTTTACCTAATTAAATTCTGACATTGTTATATTCAATCCTTGATAAGAAAGGAAGAAGATTGGGTGTTGTTAGGAATATAAGTCACCTAACAGGTATTTGGGTTAGAAATATATAAACCAGGATAAACATTTTAAAACTGTATCTTTAAGAAAATGCAAAACTGTAATTAGGTGTGGTTTCTCAAATGACCATAAGATGGAGCGAGAAATCTGGTTTGTCTTAGTCTTAGTCTCAGAAAAGAGTGTAAGTCAATCTCTGTTTCCTTCTGTTGGAAAGTATTGCTGTTCCTCCATTTTTCCTAATTGACTGATATTTCTGGATTTAATGTAAGTCTGATAATGAACTGTTTTTGACACTGGAATTTGTTATTGGATTATCCCTGGATTGAAAAACTGACTGATTTACCTGTGAATGACTTTTGGACTGCTTATCTTGAACTTTGCTTAATGTTTCTGGAAGTAAAAACCTACATTTACTGTACAGTGTATCTGTGTGCTGTATGTGTATTATTCAAACACTACTCTCAAATATGTCTCCCTGTATACACTCATTCTCCTAGCAGGGAATTACCTCAACAGGTGTCAAAATAGCAATCTGATATCTGTTAAAATAAAAACAGTGAATGCAATTTAACAAGATTACCAGTTTAAAATTATTGGAGAAAAATTATTGTCCACTGGACTGACAGCAAAGGTAAACTTAAGTCTAGGTTGTCTAATTAATGTAACTCATACAAACAACTTAATGGATGGTACAAATGTTCAATAGCATAACAGCTGTTTCTTCACATATAAACTCTAACCCTCTTTAATTATAAACATTATTTATAGAAACAGATTAGAAGGAAAAAATCACAACCAAAATAATGAGCTATATCCATTTCTCAGTCATCTTTCCCACTAACCTTCTTATATTCAGGAAAAACTTATAAAATGTAGACCTCTTGACAACCTGTCAAATGTTTATTATCTAAGATTTTACATCACACAGAGATTCTCCATGGATACATAAAACAACATAAAATGTTGTCCCGTACATGAGAACCAGGAAAAGAATGGAGTTGGAGTAAAGTTATCCCAATTTTCCTCATTTGCTCTTTTCATGTGCCATTGTAATTAAGTTCTAGAAATCCAGAAGGCTGCTTTTTAGCTATATACTGTCACTGTGCAAAAAGTTCAAAATTTGTATTGTACTTTAGAAGTCTGCATTTGTCTCCATCTCAGCACAGTACCACGCTGTAGAGGTGTTGTGAAGTTAAACACTAACCAATCAACACTTGCATCTTCTGCCCAAAAGCTGAGCATAGGGAACTGTCAGCCAATCAGCGCTCACATGCCAAAAAGTAAGTCAGTCCCTTGCTTGATCTCTCAGGTCCATATGTTGTCCTTCTGCCTCTTCACAAAAGAAAAGAGAAAAGAATTAATGACAAACATTTTCATGTTTCTTTGTTTACCATGAGAGCCAATCTCCTCTGCCTTTCAAACAGCAGTTCTGCATTCTGGACTGTTTTTCTAAGCATTCTTGTTTTCTACTGTAAGAAAGATCCCACTAAATAAATAAACTGAAAAATATCACTAAGAAACACCTAGCATTTTTAAAAACCTCAAGAATAACATAAAAATAGAATATATCTCCTTTTGCAGGAGAACAATTTTGAGATGACAAGGAGCATTTGGCACAGCAGTAATTCAAAATGTGGCTTCCAAAATTCCCATCTAATTTATCTCAGTATAGCTGAAAGATACCCCAATGGGGAAAATTATTTAGCTGTTCTCTGCCAGAACAAAAAATTCCCAATATTAGAAAATCCTACTGATACCTGTTACTTTTTTTATTACTAAGAAAAACTACTGTTCTGGAAAATAATGTAGATAGAGGTTTGAACTCTCCAAATTTTGGATTGAGTCTATGATTGATAGATAGACTTATTGTTGATGGGGGAAATGCAGTGTCAACCACAGACACAGAAAAGAAAAAAGAAAATTGTGTAAAAAAGAGAAGGAAAAAGAGAGACAAGGAATAAGCAAGGAGAAAGAATTGATGAAGGGGGAGAAACCATAACAGGCAAATGATTGTAAGCAATGGTTTTGATAAAGTTGGGGAAAGGAATAACGTTGATTTTACTGCTGATTTGAAACAGTTGAGTTAACCTGGTTGAATATCTTTAAAGAATATCGAGCAATAAAGCCTCCTCAACTCTAAAATCTTATGTTCATTCAGAGATATCATCCTTCTCACACTGTTTTTAAAAGTTATGAATTTAGAAATATTGTATCAGATGGTCCTGCTATGCAATACTGGAATCTTACATGAAGCTCCATGTGAACAAAATGATCATTCTCAGTTACTGCTGCATTTTAGAGGCAAGGTACTTTCTTTGTTATACTTCATGTTTCTGTTAACAATAAAAAGAATTTGGTTTTCTAGCAATTCATCCAGGTTGGAGCAGAACAAATGAGGATGGACTTGGCATAAGGCCTTGACAAAGATGGATTGTGACTTTTCCAGGCTGCTGTGGGCCTATTAATTAAATGGTAAAGGATTTTCCCATGAAAGCTAGTAAAAACACTGCAGTCACTTCCAAAGCAACAGAGAAATAAACACCATGCACAGTGAAATGCTTTTAGCAAGCACATGTGAAAGTACTTACCAAGAGGAAATGAAAATGTATCATTTGTTGCCATTCTCTGTGCCTCATCTATGGCTTTGTTGGTAGTTTGATGTCAGAAAATACAAAATCACAAAAGGGCTACAATAATGACAACGTAGCAAGCACCTAACACAAGCCAGAACATCTGGGCTGCATGTGTTTAAACAACATTGTTGGAGGCAAACTGGGAAGCCAAGAATATGTGCGTCATAAACCTTGGTGAGAAAATCTGAGTTTGCCTGCTTATAATACTGTGTGCATTTAACATGTCACTCAAGGAGTGGGGGGGAAATTAGAAACATTGGTCCAGCTAGCTTTTTGACAGACAGTGGTAATTTTCTAGCCATTATATTTAACTGCTTTATTTCCATTTTTTGTGATTATTTATTGATTTAAAACTAGTCTAGGATCTATTTTTAAGCAAGACAAGAGAGTTGTCTTCAGAATATAGATGTCTATACACAGCACCAAATCATATGCTATATGACATATCCTGCAGCCTACAGTACCAACTATCTTTGTGTTTTATGTTCAGTGGTACTATCTCTCCCCCCTCCCCATATTCAATCATGACCAATTCTCACATGCTGCCTGGAAAAGTCCTTTCCAGTTTCTTGGCAAGTTTTTTTCAGAAGTGGTTTACCATTACCTCTGTCTTAGGGCTGAAGGAAAGTGACTGACCCAAGGTTTGGGCCTTATCTAGACTGACATCAACCCCAAGACAGGATTTATATTCAAATAAGGATACCAACAGAGTTTCTCAATATGATCATCATATTAGAAGAGATTCTTACTAGTTCATCTAAATCTTGATCAGCTTTATTCTGGGCTACAGAAGATATACAAAGTCTTTAGGCATTAGCCTCCAAAAGCCCTGAGTGTAACTCTCCAGAGACTGAAATTGTAATATTAATGAGAGAGGCAAAAACCATATAGATATAGCCATATCTAATCTTGTTAAATGTGAAGCCATACTGCAGCTTTTATTGTAACCATATTCCTTCTGCATATGAATGCAGCACCTAGTATGGGTCTCAAAGCCAGGGTCACAGAAAAATGTTATAGAGAACTGTGTTAAAGGGAATCAGCAAAATGCTTTTTTATATGTTTATATCACTTGATTTGGAATACAACTGTAAACTTTCAAGTCACCCAGCCTTGTGACTCACAAGTAAATTATATAACCACCAAAACCAAAATCTGCTGTTTGAAAAGATGTTTGAAAAGAGATCTGGCAATTCCAAATAATTACCCAGATCCCAAAGTCTTACTGCAAGTTGCTTTCTGTGTCTGATCTAAAGACAGCCATTGACTATGTCAATCATAGGTTATGTCAGCCAGAGCCAAATACACAAAACAACAGCTTTATCTTACTTGTGTTTCTAAAAATGACAATCTTTATTTGTTTTGCAAAGAGGTATAAATATCTACAGAGAAATCTCATGAATTGAAATTGAACAACTCAAGAATCTTGGGAAACTCTAAAAAGTATGATCATAGAAGCCCAGACTAGCACAATACCACTGAGAAAGAAAAACAAGAAATCCAAGAAGAAACCAGGATGGCTACACAAAGATCTCTCTGGCAAATTGAAAGAAAAAAAGGACAAGTACAAAAAATGGAAAGAAGGACATACAACTAAGGCAGAATATCAGCACATAGCCAGAATCTGCAAAGATGAAGTCAGGATAGCAAAGGTTCAGAATGAACAAAGATTTACAACAAAAGTCAAAGATAATAAAAAAAAAGTTTCTTCCAACATATAAATATTTTCTTAAACATATAAATATTTTCTTAAAAAAGAAAAAAATCAAGGAAACAGTCAGTCCACTAAAGAGAGAAGATGGCAAGGAAGTAACAGGCAACAGAGAGAAAGCAGAACTGCTTAACTCATTCTTTGCATCTGTCTTCACGCAAAAAGAAACTATAGCTCAACCCACCAAAAACATGACTGTAAAAGACAGACCAGAAATAAAAGTTAAAATAAAGCAAAAAAAAATAGTAAGAGAACACCTCTCCGATCTTGATGAAAAAAATCACCGGGGCCTGATGGATTACATCCCAGAGTTTTAAAGGAGCTGGCAGAACTACTGCACCATATCTTTCAAAAATCCTGGAGCATCGGGGAACTACTAGAGGACTGGAAAAGAGCTGATGTGGTTCCCATCTTCAAAAAAGGAAAAAAAAAACAGGCCCAGGAAACTAGAGATCAATCAGCCTCACATTAATATCCAGGAAGATACTGGAAAAGATTTAAAAAAAAAAAAACCAGATCTGCCAACATCTAGAAACAAGTAAAGTAATAATTAGCAGTCAGCATGGATTTGTTAAAAACAGATCATGCCAAAGCAATCTTATTTCATTCTTCAACAGTGTCTAAATTAGTAGACCAGCAAAATACTGTGGATATAATATATTTAGATTTCAGCAAGGCATTCGACAAAGTAGACCACAACCTACTTCTTAGTAAGCTAGAAAAAAGTGGAATAAATAGCACCACCACTAGATGGATTCACAACTGGCTGGCAAACCGTATTCAATGAGTAATCCTTAATGGACCTAAGCCTACATGGAGGGAAGTAAGCAGTAGGGTGCCACAAGGTTCCGTCTTAGGCCCAGTACTCTTCAATATCTTCATTAACGACTTAGATGAGGGAATAGAAGGGGAACTTACCTGTTGTGAATGAATAAATGTGTAATAAAGTTATCTAGAGCTTGAAGTCAAGTGAAGGGTTCTGGCCCTGCACTTCTGATTGGCTGTTAAATGGCGAGATCAGATTGGTCCGTTGAGGAGAGTCTGATTGGCCATTAACGAGCCGTTCTCATTGGTCAATGGAGCTAGCGCTCCCAGGTTGTCATTGGTTGAATAGTTAATAAGTTGCTTATAAGGAAGGCTATAGCAGCCATCCAGTTTGAGCTGTCACACCATGTAAATAAAGAGTTGAAGTTCACTGTTTTCACCGGCTCGTCTCCATTCTTCGCACCCATGCTCCACACGTAACACTGGCGACGAAGGTGGGATGTGGAGATGTCAGAGCTGATTGAACAACGAAAAAGATAACTGAGCACGTGGCTGAAAACGCACAACGGCAGAACCATGTCCGGCGGCGTCATACCACCCGCTCCATTCGACCCAGCACAAGAATACTGGGAGTCCTACATGGATCGTTTCCAAATGTTCTTGGAAACCAATAATTTGAAGGATGCCACAACCGGGAAGAAACGGGCGGTATTCCTAATGCATTGCGGGCCAACCGTATTCAAGATGGCCAAGGCACTAGCAAAAATGGCTGAAGTGAAGGCTATGGACTGGGACGTCCTCGAACCTCTACTGAGGGCCCACTATGCACTGACAGAACCAATGCTCATAAGGCGGCACGAGTTCTACCAAAGAAACCAGCGGAAAGGAAAGAGCGTTGCTGATTTTGTTGCGGACCTCTGAAACTTGGGAGGCCTCTACGGGTTCGCCGACCTGGAAGAGACTTTGGGAGACCGAATAGTTCTGGGATTAGATGCGCTAAATGTGCAGAGCAAGATAATGGCGAAAGGCGACATTAGCCTTGCCGATGCCATCACTGATGCTACTGCAGCAGAAGCAACCAGGAAGTCAGCTGCCCAACTGCACCGCAACCGCGCTCCGGTACACCAACCGACCTGCGACATTTCACCTAAGTCAGAAGGACAGCTTTTGACAGCCCACCACGAGGACCTCTCTTCGTCGTCAGACAGCGACGAAGAAGAGGTCCATCAACTACAGTCCGATCGGGACCATTACCCGAAGTCCCAACACCCATGTGCTGGCTGTGGGGCCAACCATTCCCGGTCTGAATGCAAATTCCGCGTCGCGTTCTGCCATGAGTGTGGGAAACGAGGCCATATCGGACGGGTCTGTAGAAGCCTCCTAGGACCCAGCCAGACCTTGAAGGGGGCTAACTATCGCCAATCGACAGGAAACTGTCCTGTAAGGCGAGAACCAGTAAACCACTCCTACAGAAACCAAACCATAAATTGCCCAACGAAGCGAGAAGAGGCTCACCAAACTATCACTACCGGTCATGCCTCTTCCTTGGATGCCAAGAAAATCCAAATTAAAGTGGCCATCAAAAATCAGTCCTGCCAAATGGAAGTCGACTCGGGATCATCTCTCTCGATGGTTTCCTGGAAGACCCTCAAGCAACTCATCCCTACTATCCGGCGCCAAGACCTCCGTTCCCAAAGACTCATACTTAAAGACTATCAGGGGAATAGGATTCCAGTCGTAGGATCCAGTCAAGTCCGGGTGTCGTTCAAAAACCGCACAGTGTACTTACCCCTGACTGTGATCGACAAGGACCAGCCTAGCCTGTTAGGCCTCCAATGGTTCACGCCACTCAGCATTGAAGTGGCAGGAATCGGCGGCAGTGACTGGGAGGAGGACCTCGTCCATGAATTTAAGGATGTCTTCACGGAAAAGCTAGGCGAGTACAAGGGGACCCCGATATCCTTTAGCCTTAATCCAAAAATAGCTCCCATCCATTTGCCCTAAAGCCGAAAATCAATGAACAGCTTGAAAAGTTAATAGCCCAGGGAGTGTTAGAGCCAACCGATCACTCTCCCTGGGAGACCCCAATTGTGACACCCATGAAGCCGGATGGTTCGATTAGAATTTGTGGGGACTACCGAGCCACCCTGAACCACGCCTGCAGCAAAACCCATATCTGGTACCGGTGGTGCAACACCTCCTCCATTCCCTGGGGGGCGGAAAAGTCTTCACTAAACTAGACTTAGCTCAGGCATATCAGCAACTACCGGTTGATGAAAAAACGGCACAGGCACAGACGATCGTGATGCACCGAGGTGCCTTTAAATGTACTCGGCTCCAATTCGGAGTGAGTGTAGCCCCGGGGATCTTTCAGAACCTGATGGAAAGACTATTACAAGGGATTAAAGGTGTTGTCCCCTACTTTGACAATGTGTTAATTGCTGCCCCTTCTTCAAAAATTTTACGGGATCGTTTAAGATTGGTTCTCCAGAAATTCAAAGACGCAGGCCTTAAAGTGAAGAAAAATAAGTGTAAGCTGTGTACAAATCATGTCAAATTTTTAGGGTATCTAATTGACAGTCAGGGCATTCACCCTACAGATAGCAAATTGAGAGCAATAAAAAACGCTCCCAGACCCCGGAATAAGGCCGACCTCCAGGCGTTTCTAGGCCTCATCAATTTTTATAACTTATTCCTGCCGCACAAGGCGACTGTTGCTGAACCTTTACATCGTTTACTGGACAAAAAAGCATTTTGGGTATGGGGTCATAGAGAAGAGCAGGCGTTTCGTAATGTGAAAAAACTACTGACTTCTGATGCTGTACTAATGCAGTACAATGAGACCTTGCCGTTAAATATCACGTGTGATGCATCGCCTTTCGGAGTGGGTGCCATTTTGAGCCATGTATTGCCTAACGGTAGCGAAGCCCCTGTTGCCTATTTTTCAAAGACGCTTTCGAAAACTGAGCAAAATTATAGCCAGATTGATAAAGAAGCCCTTGCAATTGTGTCTGCTGTCAAAAGATTTCATGAGTACGTGTACGGCCGGGCTTTTACTATAGTGACTGACCACAAACCTTTGCTGGGAATAATAGCGGGGGATAAGCCAACCCCCTATATATTATCTCCCAGAATGACTCACTGGTCAGAATTCTTGGCTGCTTATAATTATCAGCTGCAATACCGCCCCAGGAAAGCCATTCCCCACACCGACGCATTGAGCTGAGCACCGCTTCCAGAGACTATTGATGACCCCGTGCCAACAGTGACAACGTTGCAGATCGAGGCACTTCGTACACCACCATTAACCGCCCATGATATCACGAGAGAAACAAAACGCGACCCCGCCTTAGCACGAGTCTTCACGTGGGTGGAACGTGGATGGCCATTGGACCAAGTATCAGATGACTTCGCACCATTCAAAAGTCGACAAACAGAGTTGTTTTCTCAAAAGGGCTGCATCATCTGGGGCGATAGAGTCGTTATCCCAGAACGACTCCAACAAGCAGTACTGAGAACCTTGCACGATGGCCACTCCGGCATCATGCGCATGAAAGCCCTCACACGAAGCTACGAGTGGTGGCCAGGCATCGACAAGCAAATTGAGACTTGGGTCAAAGCTTGTCCTAGATGCCAGGAAGTAAGCAACGCCCCACCAAAGGCAATCCCAACCAAATGGGAAACACCGCGGGGACCCTGGTCCCGTATCCATCTGGATTTTGCTGGGCCGACCAAAGGCCACACCTTTTTGTTAACCGTGGATGCCTACTCAAACTGGCTCAAAATCCACCAAATGAGGAACACAACAACCGAAGCGGTCATTAAGAGTCTTTAAATCTCTGAAGAACCAACCCCAGGCGCTCCCTTAGTATTTCTTGAGTCGGAGCAGCAATTAAAACGTCATCAAAATAGGGGACAACACCTTTTATCCCTTGTAATAGTCTTTCCATCAAACTTTGAAAGATTCCCCCGGCCACGCTTACTCTGAATTGGAGTCGGTTACATTTAAACGCACCTCGGTGCATAGCGATCGTTTGAGCCTCTGCCGTTTTTCTGTCTACAGGCAGTTGTTGGTATGCCTGGGCTAGATCTAGTTTAGCGAAGACTTTTCCGCCCCCCAGGGAATGGAGAAAGTGTTGCACCACCGGTACCGGGTAAGTGTTTTGCTGCAGGGCGTGATTCAGGGTGGCTCGGTAGTCCCCACAAATTCTTAACGATCCATCCGGCTTGATGGATGTTACGATTCGGTTTCCCAGGGAGAATGGTCGGTTGGTTCTAACACCCCCTGGGCTATTAATTTATCAAGCTGCTCGTCAATCTTTGGTTTAAGGGTGAATAGGACTCGACGAGGCTTAAGGCGGATGGGAGCTATTTCGGGGTTAAGGTTAAATGATATCGGGGTCCCCTTGTACTCGCCTAGTTTGTCTGCAAAGACGTCCTGGAATTCTTGGACGAGAGCCTCTTCCCAGTCATTGCTGCTGGTTCGGTGAATGCCGGCCACTTCAATTCCAAATGGAGCGAACCATTGGAGGTCTAACAAGCTAGGCCGATCCCTGTCGATCACAGTCAAGGGTAGAGATGCAGTACGATTTTTAAAGGAGACACAGACTTGGCTGGATCCAATGACTGGAATTCGATTTCCTTAATAATCTTTGAGTATGATTCTTTAGAATCGGAGGTCTTCGCCAGACGGTTGGGATGAGTTGCTTGAGGGTCTTCCAGGAAACCATCGAGAGAGACAATCCTGAATCGACTTCCATCATACAAGGCTGGTTTCCGATGGCCACCTTCACCCGGATCTTCTTGGTGTCCAGTGATGAGGCGTGACCAATCGTAATAGTTTGGTGTGCCTCTTCTCGCTTCATTGAGTGGTTTAGGGGTTTGTTTCTGTAGGAGTGGTTGTTCCATTGGTTGTTCAAGGGTTCTCGCTTTGCAGGATGGCTTCCTGTAGATTGGCGGTAGTTAGCTCCCCTCGGGGCTTGGCTGGGTCCTTGCTTGCTTCTACAGACCTGTCCAATGTGGCCTCTTTTCCCGCACACATGGCAGAGCGCGACGAGGAATTTGCAGTCTGATCGGGGGTAGTTTGCCCCACAACCAGCACATTGGTACTGCGATTTCTGGCGTTGGTCTCATTCAGACCGGAGCCAGTTGACCTCTTCTTCATCACTTTCTGATGACGATTCGAGGTCCTCGTGGTGGGTGTCGTTGCCAGTTCTTCTGAGCGAGGTGAAACTTTGCTGGCGAGTTGGCGAAGTAGAACGTGGGTGCGGCGCATTTGAGCAGCTCACTTCCTGGTTGCTTCTGCTGCAATAGCATCAGCGATGGCATCTGAAAGGCTGATGTTGCCTTTTGCCATCAGCTTACTCTGCACGCCTGGTGAATCTAATCCCAGAACTATTCTGTCTCTCAGGGCTTCTTCGAGGTCGGCAAACCCGCATAGGCCTCCTAGATTCTGGAGATCCGCTATGAAATCTGCAACGCTTTCGCCCTTCCACTGATTTCTCTGGTAAAATTCATGCCTTCTCACAAGCATTGGTACGGTCAGTGCATAGTGGGCCCTTAGCAGGGGTTCAAGGATGTCCCAGTCCATGGACTTCACTTCTACCGGTTTCGCTAGTGCTTTAGCCATCTTGAATACGGTTGGCCCGCAATGAGTTAGGAATACCGCCCGCTTCTTTCCAGTAGTGGCATCCTTCAAATTGTTGGTCTCCAGAAACATCTGGAAGCGATCCATATAGGAGTCCCAGTCTTCTTGTGCCGGGTCGAATGGAGCGGGTGGTATGACGCTGCCGGACATGGTTCCACCGTTGGTGCGTTTCAGCCACGTGCTCTGTTATCACTTTTTGTAGTGTTCAGTCAGCTCTGATGTCTCCACATCTCATCCTTGTCACCAGTGTTATGTTCGGTGCGTGGTGCAAGAAGCGGAGACGAGTTGATGAACAGTGAACTTCAACTCTTTATTTAACATGGTGCAACAGCTCTGAGAATAGCCTCAACAGCCCCCTTTATATAGGCAAGCTCTTGGGTATTTAGCCAATGAAAACACAGGAACGTTAGCTCTTTTTAACCACTGAGAAGGGCTCATTAATAGCCAATCAGATTCTCTTGAATGGACCAATCCGATATCGCTATTATCAGCCAATCAGAAGTGCAGGGCCAGAACCTTGCACTTTGCTTTAAGGTTTCAACAAACTTTATTCAAGCACTTTTATTAATTCACAACAATAGCAGTCTTTCAATATTTGAGGGGCTGCCACAGAGAGGAAGGGGTCAAGCAATTTTCTAAAGCTCCTATAGGCCAGACAAGGAATAATGGATGGAAACTGAACAAAGAGAGATTTAACCTGGAAATAAGGAGAAACTTTCTATCAGTGAGAATAATCAGCCAATGGAACAGCTTGCCCTCAGAACTTGTGGGAGCACCATCATTTGAGACTTTCAAGAAGCGATTGGACTGCCATTTTTCAGAAATGGTGTAGGGTCTCCCGCTTGGGCAGGGGATTGGACTAGATGACCTACAAGGTCCCTTCCAACTGATTATCTGTATCTGTATCTAACCTGTATCTGTATCTGAATGTATAAAACAAGTACAAATAGTCCTTTGTTTTTTCTTTTTCCTTTCCATAAATTTGCATGTTCTTATTTTTTTTATTAGGTCACATTTTTTCAACTCCTGGATAATCTCAGATTATAGAATCTCGTGCATCCCTTTTATTACTATATAAATTAAAGCATACACAAACACAATGTAAAAGCAGCAGCAAAAATGCTGCTCAAAGGAGTTAAATACAACAATGTCTCCTGCATGTAAACTAGACAAATATATTTTTCTATTATATATTTGATTTAAATTTTGGGTTACGTATGGGTATCATGTCAGGGTTGGGAATTAGAAGCTGTCATTTACATTGGTTCCATTTTTTTGCTCAATGAATTGTTGTTCCAGTTGAGATATGGAGGAAAGATCAACCAGGTAGTTTCTATCTTTATGTCATGCTTTTTTCATTGGTCAGTTCATCTTCCAGTTTTTCACTATTTATATGGAGGCCCTGGATGGGATATTCCATAAATTCATGCCAGAGTAACTTCAGGAATTGCTTTCAGAATCTTTAACTGATATCTTGCAGAGTTTTGCAAAGATTAGAGAGGCTGAAGTTGAATCAAAATAATACCACACTGTTTCTTCACTGATATTCTCCATATCTCCAGTGTTGTCTGTTGGTGACATTGTATTGTTTCTGAAAGAGCAGGTGCATGACTTGGGCCCTCCTAGATTCCTGGCTAGTGCTAGGATTGGCAGGTTGAGTCCATTGCCCGTGAGGCTTTGCTCAGCCCAGCTGGTGTACAACAAAGCTTCAACAAAGTAATTCATGTCCTCATTAACATCTGCTTGGATTTTTCATGATGCTGCCTTTGAAGACAACTGAAAGCTCCACTTGATACAGAATATGCAGCCCATTTTGACTGCTATAGGCACGTGCATTTATAGAATTGTATTGTGCTGAGATTTTATCCTTCTAGATTTATCATACTGTGGATATTTTATGGTATTGTTGTAGATACACTTTAAACATCCCTGAATCTCCCCACTTACACTAGGTTGAACAAAGAAATAAAGAACAAATAAATGAATAAATGAATAAATGAAACTGTACAGGTGAATGTAAGAGTCAGGGGACACATTTCTTGAAGGTTGTTTATTTAAAACAACTTTATTTTTTTCAGAGATTGCTATTACAGAAGGAATTTTCTTTCCAAAAGACTTTCAAAGCAAATTTGAAGCTTTGAAAAAAGCTTCTTTCCAATATCTCCATTTATTTCACAATCACATTTATTTTTGTTTAGATAATGCTCAAAAATAATCCTTAAACTTTCACTAATAACTAAATATTAATATTCTCTGTAGGAAACAATAAACTTTAGGGGTTAATTTATATCGTAAATTCATAATTACAAACTGGCCAAATGTGTGTGCAAATGAGCTGTACTGTATTCTATAGACCTCTTTGTATCTGTATTTTATCTTTAACCAATCTACAGTTAAATACAAAGAGAAAAATATTGGGGAAGAATGCTTCCCAATTGCCTTTTTTTTTTTTTTTTACAGTGCAGCTGCTGCTGCTGCTGTTAGGAATAGAATGATGATGTTGAGAAAATATTGGAGAAAATTTGGAAAAACCATCTCTCCAATTTCCTGCCTATAAATTTGGTGAAATTTTTTATAAACAGTTGTGCCCAGCTCTAATTATATTGGAAATCGGTCCATTCAGATAAGTCAGTTTCGCATGTGCAAATTACTCCAAACAAACATGGATCATGATAATTTCACTGGTGAATTCAGCCAGCTTTCTTGTTCCTGCATCACCAGCAGAAATGAGATCTGTTGTTTTCTTAAACATGTCAATGTTTAAGATTTCTACATTTTAAAAAGAAAAAAAATAGAAATGAAATCGTTTGGAAAACACAGATGAAATATGTTTATAACTACTGAACTTTAGGGATAATGGAATCAGGCAGAGACTTTTTGTTCCAATGGTTTTATAATAAAACTTTCCTTCATACTCAGCCATTTGTTGAAATTAAATTCTAAACCCTTTGATATTCCATTACATCCCACACAGCCATTTGTTGGCAGCCAGAAAATATTAGAAATACAAAAGACCTAAACCCCGAAGGAGATTTTACACTTTGGTAGGCACCATCCCTGTTTGCCAAGTTACACATCAACTTCCGTTTCTCTGACAATATGTTTAATCTGTGTTTTTTCATAGTAGGCTTTAAAATAAGCAATTCTTCTGATATAGTGTTTTCCTTGGGTTGATGCATTATATCCTATGATACAAATAACCTTTAAGGCATGAGGAGATTCAGGAGAAATGACAACTGTTCCTAAACCTCTGAAACACTACAGGATAAAATAAAAATGTCACAACCATTACTTTATTATAACAGGCTTGTTTACAACCAAACAACTGAAAATAGGCTGTTTAAGATCTATCTTCCCTGAATCTGGAAAGTGAGGTGTTTTTATGATAATCCCTGAACTTAAAGATTTATATCCAAGATCCTTAACCCTATTTATTAATTCTGTATCTTTTTTTTCTCTAAAGAGCTTTTTTATTGACATTTGGGTACTTATGGAAATACACTGATAGGTTCATGAGCCTTTTTATTAAAAGAATATACAAATGACTTTGTAGGAATCTTTCCAAGAAAATTTATAAGAATGCCAAATTTCTATCAAATGTATTGGGGAAAATAACTTTTTTGGGAGGGAGGAATAGACATATTGGACAATCCTAACCATGAACAGTTTAGGAAGATTTAAAGTTTCCAGGTCCTTCCCCCATTACCACTGTAGTCGTCATTGGTATAAAATGCCCTAGTCATTTGGGGAGTGGTTACAGTTCAAATGTACACATTATATTTACCATTCATAGTCAATGATATGCAAAATTAAATTATTCACTCCTTGGTTCACCAAAGCTTTGAAAAGAGCAAAAACACCTGCTAAAAAAGAAGGCAAATATTTTTGCAAATGACCTTGAAGATGTTCCATTACTGGGGGTTTTCAAGAAAACATTAGACAACCATTTATCCAGGATAGAATAAGGACACTTGTCTCTGTGTGTTACTGGAGGGGGAATCTCTAAAGTCCCTTCCAGCCCAATGATTCTATGATTCAACAAAAAGGCTCTAAGTATCAGAATTTGATTATTGACAAATAGCCAAAGATATCAGTGCATGAATGATGTGAATGAAATGTGTAATTGTTTGGAATGACTGAGTATAAAAGAGGCCATAAAGTCTGTTGCATGGGGGATATGAGAGCCAGTTTGGTCTAGTGCTAAAGGCACCCAGTTAGAAACCAGAAGCCTGCGATCAAAGCTGCTTTTCAAAAGGTAGCTAGACTTTCTTGTTTTTTTCCTTGAAAACAATTCACTTCTCATCCAAGTAGCTTCTTCAGTTCAGTTCATAACTGAAGAATCTTCTTGGATGAGAAGGGAAACATTTTCAAAGAAAAAAAATCAAAAAATCCAGTTGCCTTTTGAAAAGCTTCTTTGGGACAAGAATCATGACCTGGATGATTGAGAATTTCCAAAATAGGAGATTATGAATTCTAGTCCTGCTTTAGGAATGAAAGACAACTGGGTGACTTTGGGTCAGTTGGACTCTCTCAGTACAAGTCATCTTGTTGTTGTGTGGAAATAGGAGAAAGAAATTAGGTATGTTCACTGCCTTGAGTTACTTACAAAGTAATAAAGGCAGAATCAAAATCAAATTAGCTCCTATTTCAGACAGCTTTATGGAGGGATTAAGAGAAGAGAAAACCCAAGTTCCCTATATCATTAAGTGAAGAGAAAGGAGAAGAAATTCTTGGCCCATCCAGGCCGATGAGAGAGATGCTGGACAGGGTGATAGTGTCAGGATTCCCAAAGCAGAAATGTGCAGAATATAAACATTCAATTGTCATTAATGACAGAGAGTAAGAAACACAAAACAAGAAACAAAAAAGGGCAACATGGAAAGTGAATGCATTGGATTTGAACTAAAGGAACTGTACATTCTGAACCAGCCTTGCAAGCTCAGTGATTTTTCACTGCTTATAATAGCTTCCATTCCTAAGTTATAATAAATATTTAGCTTCCAACTGTGCTGCTCAAGTTTCTGGGAAGCTGAAGCCTGGTTCATGCCTGTCTTGGGAAACCTAATGGTTGTCTGGCTAATTCTGAGGTACACTGAGGGCAATCCCACAATATTTTCCAAAGAAACCCAGCCTGGAAATAACTCGTAACTATGTAAGTGCAGGAATCCACATGCCACCTATGAACTTCTTTGAAACTATTATTTTTGTTCCTTTGAAAAAATGTATGGCCTTTGAAGTAATTTCTAAAATGTATCTTTTTATTCAGTTGAATGAGCATAAGCAAAAATAATAGTGGAGATTTTGTCTGCCTAGCACTCATTTGAAAAGCTAAATATTTCTGCTTTTTAAGGGTCTATCTGCTTGCTCACAAACTCAAAATAAATCCTCTCCTATATCAAATTTGTATTATTCATCCAGCATAAACTGTCTCTCGCTCATTTGCACAAAGTAGAGAATAATGTTGCTTGGACTGATCTGGAATTTAACAGTTCGGAATTGGCTGGTATTTATAGACGTGTGTAATAAATCTCCTTTTGAGACAAAGGCATGTGTTGAAATTAGGTAGTAGGTCTAGCTATTGACATACCTATTACAGTTTGGAACTCCTGCTGCATCTCATTACCTCTGATTTTACACTATGCTTATCTAAAGGGAATGTAATACAATCTGCCTCATAGTATAGATTTCACATCCTATCAGATGTTTATAATGAAGTTTAGATCAGATTTATTGTGCTGGCGTCATGGTGACTATGAAGAATTTAGGTTATCTGATCAAGCAAAATCCAGTCATATAACACCTTTGCATCTGAAATTTTCAGTGATATTGTATCTTGCCTTCCTTGGGATGGTAATCAGTCCCATTCCTTAGGGAGTTATTAATTTGCATCCAGGACCTCTGTTTTCTGTATGTTCTGTACATGACAATTAATAAATAGTGAAAGCTGCAATCACCAGCCAAAAAAATAAATCTGTTCTCAGAGGCTTTACAATCAGACATGCAGCATTTTTTTATGAGCTAACAGAACTCTAATGTCACCTATCTGCTGATGTAGCTTCCTAGTGCTGTCTTTTGTACAGCAAGTTAAAATTTCAAGGGAGCAGCCAGAAGTGTAGAATTTCAAGGGAGCAGCTAGAAGTGTAGAGAGACAAGACTGACAGCCAAAGCCTGGAATGCATTTCCTCAAAAAGATATGAAGCTATTGAAGTTTGTGTTGAGACATCAAGGCACTGGTCTTTGAGCAAGGATTTCAGCAGGAAGTTTGATTCATTATAATCCCTAAGATGGTTTCTCCCCACTTGTCTTCCTCCTTTAAGATACATCTAGACAGTCACATTAAAATGTAGTCCACTGATCCTACAGTTAATCTGCTTACACTATCCTGACAGAGAGCCATATTCTGCCTCAGTACCAAGGTGGAATCGATGCTATACTGGACATTGTAATGAGGACACAAGTTGAAGAAAGTCATGGATGGAGTCTCCTGATTGTCTTGCCCTTCTGACTAAAACATCATATATTGATAGGAAAAACAACCACAAATATCTCTACTCATAGGGTGGGACTGGACAAATCTAGGGAGGTGCTTTGAATAGTAAGTTTAGTCTCCTGTCAAGTTGCCTAATCATTTGGAGGTTGAAGATAGTTCTGCATCTGCATCAGTCCAGCTGTTTCAAAATCCACATCCAAAATAGTCCAGGGGCATGAGACAAAAAAAATGGAGTTCTTCTTTCAAAAGAACACAATTCCTGTGTTGGGAAATAGGCTGACTGAAATATCAAAGGAATGGCAGAAGGTAGAGGACCGTGACCTTTGTTTTATGTACATTCTGTACATGACAATCAAAGAATAGTGGCTACTCCAAATAGCAGCCAACTGTGCTTCACCTTGTGCCCCTCCTCTGTTCCTACCCTATCAGTCAGACTTACAGCATGTAGAGAATAATGGGATGATGCAGGAAGAAGCAACTAATGATGAGTGAGTTCACTTCTCAGTGGCAGTATTGGTCATAAATAATATTGCTGACAATATTTAGGAGTCACTTGTGAAGAACATGGCATTTTTCTCAAGAATAAGAAAACAATAGAATATATATGTGTGTGTGTGTGTGTGTGTGTGAAGTTTTCGTGGGTACTTACATGTATGGCATTCAGCTTTGTTTGGGTATTTTCCCATGTCATAGTAGTGGTGCTTTTAAAGTTGTAGCAATGTTTCAGCAGAATCTCATCTGCCATCATCAGGCTTCTGTGTAGTGTTCGTCTGTGAGTTAGACTTTTACAGTGGTTTCAGATTTAAATTTGGGGCAGCCTATTGCTGTGCCAGAATGATTTTTTCTTCCTCCTGATTGGTTGAGAGTCTTGGTCTGTGTTTATTGGTCTTGGAGTTTGCTGTGTTCTGCTTCTAATATCTTCTGTCTGTTTTTTTTGGGGGGGGGGCTCTTTTTGTATCTTGATTGGCTGGCAACATTGTGTTACTTTATTGGAGGCCTTTAGTGCAGCTTGGCTTCGGGTAAATAGACGGCTATCATTAGTTAGGAAGCTGGGTTTTATCTGGGTGCCTGGTTGGGGTGTGTTTGAGCTGGAGGTATCAGGGGGGATCTGTTTGTGCCCAGGTGTTTGCCTGGCTTGTGTTTGTTTTGATTGTTGCCAGCCAATCAAGATTTGATTGGCTTGATTGTTGCCAGCCAATCAAGATACAAAAAGAGCCAAAAAACCAGACAGAAGATATTAGAAGCAGAACACAGCAAACTCCAAGACCAATAAACACAGAGACCAATATTTCTGAAAAAAAAAAATGATCACAAACCCAAACTCTGGCTCAAATACGTAGATGACACCTTCATAATCTGGCCACACGGGAAAGAAAAACTGAACAACTTCCTCACACACCTCAATAGCCTACACCCCAAAATACAATGGAAACAGAAGCTAAAAACCAACTTCCCTTCCTAGAATGTCTTGGTATACAAAACATCCAGTGGCTCCCTAGGACACACCATCTACCAGAAGAAAACACATACAAACTGCTATCTACACGCACTCTCACACCACCACCCAGAACAGATCAATTCTGTAGCCGAGACACTCATCTCCAGAACAAAATGCTTAGGCGATGAACAACACCTAGAGACCCAACTACACACTCTCACCGGCGTGCTGACAGCCAATGGATTCCAAAGAAAGAAGATCACCCACCTAATCCAAAAAGAAACCCCAACCAAAATCCAAGACAGAGAACAAGAGAATGGCAAAGCCCTCCTCCCATATATAAAAGGCACTGCAGACAAAATCAGCAAGATCCTCCAAAAACACAACATTAAGACAGCATTCTGCACAAACAGAAAGATATCCACCATCCTAAGAAACCCTAAGGACAAAATCGAGTTAGAAAATCAAGGAGTATACGAAATCCCTTGCACTGCCTGCCCCACCACATACATTGGACAAACTAACAGAAGAATAAATACATGCATTGAAGAACATAAGAACTCAATCAAAAAGGAAGAACCGACCTCTTCCCTGGTCCAACACCTCAAAGCCACAGGACATGAGATTGACTTTAAAAATACCAGAACTATTGCCAAAACCGAACACTTCAGCAGCAGAATAATCAGAGAAGCCAGAGAGATAGAAAAACACCCACACAGCATGAATAAACGAGATGATACCTCCCGTCTACCAGCCATTTGGAAACCCGCCCTCATGAACAGACGAGTACCTAACATGAAGAATGACACCAGACCCACACCCCTGAGAGCCACACAAGATGCCACCACCACACTTCCATGTAGAAAGCAGACTCACACCCACACAGAAGATGAGACACGACCACGGACCAGAAGCTGCACTGCAGCTACATCACTACCCACTTCAAACCTCTCTGAGCCATACATGAAGCGAACTGACCCCCACCATGAAGATGCAGCACGACCACAAACTCGAAGCCAAACAGCAAGATCACAGCTAACTAGCTCAAATCCCCCAGCAACTAAGACTAACCTGAGCACAACCAAGCTCCCACCTGAACAGAACATGCCTCCAGCCAATCAGAACGCAGCCAACCCCCCAACCAATCAGAATACAGCCAAACCCCCAACCAATGAGAACACACCACCCAATCAGAACACAGCTAAGCCCCCACCCAATCAAGTCACACCCCCACTAGCAGTTAAAAGGAAGAAGCAGCTGCAAGCTCACATCACTCTGAAAAGCACAGAGCTGAAGACCAAGCCTGAAGATGATGAATGAGACTTCACTGAAACATTGCCTAGATACTTCCAATCTTACGCGGGAGAAAACCCGAATAACCAAAGATATATATATAAGTTTTCGCGGGTACTTACATGTATGGCATGCAGCTTAGTTTGGGTATTTTCCCACGTCATAGTAGTTGTGCTTTTAAAGTTGTAGCAACGTTTCAGCAGAATCTCATCTGCCATCATCAGGCTTCTGTATAGTGTTCATCTGTGAGTCAGACTTTTATGGTGGTTTCAGATTTAAATTTGGGTCAGCCTATTGCTGTGCCAGAATGGTTTTTTCTTCCTCCTGATTGGTTGGGAGTCTTGGTCTGTGTTTATTGGTCTTGGAGTTTGCTGTGTTCTGCTTGATTGGTGTTTCTGATATCTTCTGTCTGTTTTTTGACTCTTTTTGAATCTTGATTGGCTGGCAGCATTGTGTTACTTTGTTGGAGGCCTTTAGTGCAGCTTGGCTTCGGGTAAATGGACGGCTATCATTAGTTAGGAAGCTGGGTTTCATCTGGGTGCCTGGTTGGGGTGTGTTTGAGCTGGAGGTATCAGGGGGGATCTATTTGTGCCCAGGTGTTTGCCTGGCTTGTGGTGTGGAGATTTTTTTGTTTGTGAGTGCAGGCTTCCAAATAATTGACAGCCTGGTGGAATCATCTCTTCTGTTCATGCTTTCTGGTCTTTTTTCAATCTCTATGGCTTCTCTGATGATTCTGTGGCTAGGGTTTTCTATGGTGGCTAGGGTTTTGGTGCCATTGAAGTACCCGCCTGGATGAACACAAAAATGCAGTCAAAAAGCTGGGACACACTTCCTCACTAGTCCAACACATGGAAGCCACAGGTCATAGCATCAACTTCAATGGCACTAATGGCACTAATTACCAGAACCAAACGCCTGGCAGACAAGACACACATAAAGACTGAACTATGCACCCTGACTAAAATATTGACAGCCAACGGCTTCCACAAAAGCAAAATCACCAACTTGATCCACAAAAACACACTGAGACATAATAGAGACCCAGAAGATGAACAGACCCATGGAACAGTTGTCCTGCCCTACATAAGAGGCACTACAGACAAAATTAGCAAGGTACTACACAGACATCACATCAAGACTGCCTTCAAAACAGACAGAAAAATAGCAGCCATCCTCAGAAATCCCAAAGACAAAATTGACCTGGAAAACCAAGGCATATATGAAGTCCCCTGTGCATCATGCCCGGCCACATACATTGGACAGACCAATAGAAGAATAAGCACCCGCCTGGATGAACACAAAAATGCAGTCAAAAAGCTGGAACACACTTCCTCACTAGTCCAACACATGGAAGCAACAGGTCATAGCATCAACTTCAATGGCACCAAAACCCTAGCCACCCTAACACAATGTTGCCAGCCAATCAAGATACAAAAAGAGCCAAAAAAAAAAAAAAAAACCCAGACAGAAGATATTAGAAGCAGAACACAGCAAACTCCAAGACCAATAAACACAGACCAAGACTCTCAACCAATCAGGAGGAAGAAAAAACCATTCTGGCACAGCAATAGGCTACCCCAAATTTAAATCTGAAACAACTGTAAAAGTCTAACTCACAAACACTATACAGAAGCCTGATGATGGCAGATGAGATTCTCCTGAAACATTGCTACAATGTTAAAAGCACCACTACTATGACATGAGAAAATACCCGAACAAAGCTGAATGCCATACATGTAAGTACCCGCGAAAACTTAAGAAAACGGAATCTCATCTGCCATCATCAGTCTTCTGTATAATGTTCGTCTGTGAATCAGACTTTCACAGCCGTTTCTGTTTTAAATTTGGGGCTAGCCTACTGCTGTGCCAGAATGGTTTTTGCTTCATCCTGATTGGTTGGGAGTCTTGGTCTGTGTTTATTGGTCTTGGAGTTTGCTGTGTTCTGCTTGATTGGTGTTTTTAATATCTTCTGTCTGTTTTGTGGCTTTTTTTTTTTTGTCTTGATTGGCTGGCAACATTGTGCTTCCTGTATTGGAGGCTTTTAGTGCAGCTTGGCTCTGAGTAAATGGATGGCTATCATTTATTAGGAAGCTAGGTTTCATCTGGGTGCCTGTTTGGGGTGTGTTTGAGCTGGAGGTATCAGGGGGGATCACAAGTCCAGGTGTTTGCCTGGCTTGTGGTGTGGAGGTTTTTTTGTTTGTGAGTGCAGGCTTCCAAATAATTGACAGTCTGGTGGAATCATCTATTCATGCTTTCAGGCCTTTTTCCAATCTCTATGGTTCTCTGATAATTCTGTAGCTGGGGTTTTCCATAGTGGCTAGGGTTTTGGTGCCATTGAAGTCGATGCTATGACCTGTTGTTTTCATGTGTTGGATTAGTGAGGAAGTGTGTTCCAGCTTTTTTTACTGCATTTTTGTGCTCATCCAGGTGGGTACTTATTCTTCTATTGGTCTGTCCAATGTATGTGGCCGGGCATGATGCACAGGGGACTTCATATATGCCTTGGTTTTCCAGGTCAATTTTATCTTTGGGGTTTCTTAGGATGGCTGCTATTTTTCTGTCTGTTTTGAAGGCAGTCTTGATGTGATGCCTGTGTAGTATCTTACTGATTTTGTCTGTAGTACCTCTTATGTAGGGCAGGACAGCTGTTCCATGGGTCTGTTCATCTTCTGGGTCTCTATTATGTCTCAGTGTGTTTTTGTTGATCAAGGCGGTGATTTTGCTTTTGTGGAAGCCGTTAGTTGTCAGTACTTTAGTCAGGGTGCATAGTTCAGTCTTTATGTGTGTCTTGTCTGTCAGGTGTTTGGTTCTGGCAATTAGTTTTTTTGGCCACGGAGTTTATCTGTGCTGGCTGGTGGTGGGATTGGGCATTGCGGTAGCGGTTGGTGTGTGTTTTCTTCTGGTATATGGTGTGTCCTAGTGTGCCATCTGGTTTTTTGTAGATTAGTACATCTAGGAATGGTAGTTGTTTATTTATTTCCTTTTCCATGGTGAATTTGATTTTGGGGTGTGCGCTGTTTAGGTGTGTTAGAAAATTGTTTAGGTTTTCTTTTCCATGGGGCCAAATCACAAATGTGTCATCGATGAATCTTAACCCTAGTTTGAGTTTGTGGGTGGCATTAGCTAGGGCTCTGGATTTGAATTCTTCCATGACCAGATTTGCAATGATGGGTGACAGTGGTGATCCCATACGGGTTCCTTCAATTTGCTTGTATCTTTGTCTTTTGTATATGAAATATGTGTTGGTTAAGCAATGTTCTGCTAGTTCCATGAGGTGTTTAGCTGGTTGGTATTTATTTTTGATGATTTCAAGAGTTTCTTTTATTGGGACTTGAGTTAATAGTAAAACCACGTCAAAACTTACAAGCAGATCTTCTTGTTCCACGTGTAGATCTTTGATAATTTCCAAGAAGTGGTATGAGTTTTGTACATGTGAAGCTGCTGCTTCAGCATGGGGCTATAGCTGCTTTGCTAGGTATTTGGCTAGGTTTTATAGTGGTGCTCCTCTGGAGCTGACTATGGGTCTGAGAGGTATGCCTTCTTTGTGTATTTTTGGGAGGCTGTACAGTTTGGGGCATCTGGAAGATTTTTCTCCTGGGATGATCATCTGTTCGATCTCTTTGCTCATGTGGCTGGTTATAATTTTTTCTTGGTTATTTTTTCCAGATATGTGGTTGGGTCTGTGTTTATGGGTTTGTATGTGGAGTCTTGGAGTAGATCTGTCAATTTTGTTTTGTAGTCGTTTTTTTTTTTTTGACAGATCTCCTCCAAGACTCCATATACAAACCCATTAACACGGACCCAACGAAAATAACGTGGGAAAATACCTGAACAAAGCTGAATACCATACATGTAAGTACCCGTGAAAACTTAAGAAAATATATATAGACCCAAAACAACACGGGACACCACCACCAATCCCCCTCATCAGACCCAGGCCCCAACCCATCCTATAAACGAAGGACAACCACCATCCAGAAACCAGACCACAGCTGCTTAGCCAGCTGTTGCACCCCCCCGACCCCAAAATCAAACAAGCTGACACATGCCAAGAACACAGACACAGACCCCAAATTCAAAGCCAGACCAAAACCCAGAATGCTACACCACAGCCACCCGCTCAGGATATCACATCAGAAAACTCAGGAAATTATACCACAAGAACTCAAGAAGTTGCAACACAGCAAATGACCCAGGAAATCATAGTACAAGATCAAGGATACCACAGCAATAAAACTCACAAGGTCATCACAGAGCCAATTACCCAAGCCGTTACAACACAGGAGACTAATGGAAAAGAGATCAAAATACAAACGATCCAGGAGATTACAACACAAGACACAGGATACCACAACAAAAGAACTCACAAGGCCATCACACAACCCATTACCCAAGCCGTTAAAATATGAGAGGCTAATGGAAAAAAGATCACTACAAAACAAACGACCCAGGAGATTACAGCACAAGATCCAGGATATCTCCACAACAAAACTCACAAGGCCATCACACAGCCCATTATACCAACATCAACTCCATCAACCATTCAAGAGGCAGCAGCGCAGCCAACCAACCCAGCACACCAGCCCAACACACCAGTATTTATAGAGAGACAGCAGCTCCGATCACACACTGCTTGCACTGGCATGAAGCCGAAAGCATCAGCCTGAGGATGACGAGTGGGACCTCACCGAAACGTCGCCAAGATATTCTTAATCTTACACGGGAAAAGACCCGAACACACCAACACCTATACACACACACACACATATATATATCTCCACACAAAACCTGTTGTGAACAGATAGAAAGGACGTGTGCACTGATTCTTCATTGAACCCACCAAACCCAAGTGACAGAATCTGGTTTTCTTTCATGCTTTAAACAAACACTTTGAGCAGCCTAAAATTAGCATTTCTTCAAGGGTTAATCACATAAAATTTCAAAAAAAAATTATTTTTCTTTCAAAACCATTGATAATGCCAGACATAAAAGGATCCTGTACAGCCACTGTGAAAAGTGAAGTCAAACATTTCAGGAACACATGCCTCTCTGGAAGCCAGCTGTCTGGCCTTGCCTGCAGTTCAAGCCAAAATGGCTTTAGTAAACAATGCCCAATGAATGAAAAGGAGAGTTTGTGTCTGGAGAAGCCTAAAATTGCCCATCTCACAAACACATTATCAGTCTGCTACACTGATTCTGTGGCCAAGGTTGTGCTGGTTAAGTCACCTCACTCTGAGAATGAGATGAAGACATATAGATGTTTGCCAGGACACGTTCATGCCACCATTATGGGTGATAGTTGCTAAATCTTTTCAAAGAATTCTTGAGGAAAGTGTCATTTGCCCCTGAGAATCTTTCAGATCTTTTAGATTCCAGGAAAAACTGGAACTTCCCTGCTGTTTTGAAATCAATTAACCACTATCCATTCTGTAGATGATTTTCTTTTCTTCCCTCCTTCCCCTCTTTCTAAATTTTAACTTGTTAGATGTTAGAAGCCAAACTGGCTTCAGGAAAGGCAGCCAGATCCCATCCTGAGCTCCTCCACTTATTCCTTTTTTTTTTTTTTTTTTTTGACAAAGCCTGGAAAATTATTTATGAGCTGTGCTGAAAAATCAGAAGGGTTTTCTCTCCCTCTCTTTCTCTTTTGGCACAAATCATTAAAAGCTCATTATATTTGAACTCAGGGAAGATACCTTCTGACTATTCCTTTTCCAAACTTGGAAAAATACAGCTATCTTAAAAACTACCAGCCCAGTTCAATTTCCTGGATATATCTGTAAGAAAAGAATAAAATCAGATATGTTAATGCCAAGTCACAATGATTAAGAGGAAAATGTATAATTTAAGGATTTTTCATGCAATGATAGGCAACAGCCCTCCATTCAGTTCTACCATACAATGGCTTATAAAACACATACATGCACACATGCACACACACACACACACACTAGAAGAGTGAAGGCAATTGTAATTAGCATATTTTAAATGCCTAGATTAGCTTCATCGGGAGTTAAGAAATGTTTGTTCATTTTACCCATCAGACATACACATTGTTGGTCTGATTGTTTCATAAGCTTTCTTGGAGTATAGAATACTTTTTATTAATACTGTGCCAAAACAAAGTATAGTCCACCAGTGAGAATGAACTGAATTTAATGTACTGTAAAGTACATTGAAATTCTTGCTTTTCACAAAAACAAATTTTCTTTTACCAAACTGAATAAGAACTAATTGAAAAAAGTGCAGGACAGATTTTGTTTGTTCTACTAATTCTTAGTAGACCACTTATGGACCACTGCGTTCCTTCCAATTTTTTAAATGACATTTTTGCTGTTAATCTGGGGATATTTGCTTTGGGTATATTGACATGGAATGAAAACTGCCTGGATGTGGATGATCTTTATGAGAGTTGGATTTAAGGTCCAGCTTTTCTTGTCCTTTTAAATTTCTCAGATACATATGATACCATTGAAGAAGATACCCTCAAGAGGATATCACAACAGCTCAAGAGGACTGGGAGTTGAGGGTTTGCTCCATCCTTAGTGTTGATACCACTTCATGTTGGTGGGATATGAGCAGTCAAGCCTTTGGCCTCTTTTATATTGTGCATTTCCTTGTGCTATTTAATATCTATATGGTTATACTCAGTTTTACTCTTCATTTCAAGATGAATAAGAGATATTATGCAAATCGTTAACCCATCAGTAGAAACTATAATTAGTAGATCTAATAATACAGTACAGGATTAAAATTGAATCCTGGCAAGACAGAGTCCCTGGCTGATAGTCCATCAAATAGCTACTTTGGTTATTCAGTAGCTCCACTGCTGGGATTCTTTCTAAAGAAGAAGATCTATTTGTCATGGAAGCTCTGAGACCAATAGGTGCAAGTGGGGCCAGAAATGTCTTTTCATAGCTGCAGGTAATATGCTAGATATGGACTTTCTTGGAACTGCCATGATCCCATTACCTGCAATTGGATTATCGCGTGTATTCTACCTGGGATTATCCTTGAACATTATCCAGAAATTGCAATTGATATAGAATGCATAAAGTCTCCCATCTGAAGACACAAATAATACTGATGTTGAGAGCACTGCATTGAGTTTGACAATGGTTTTGAAAGCAGTTAAGTTCTGAATTAAGCCAGTGGAATCCTTATGAACTGGGAATGTCTTTAGGAGTATACTCTATGTTAACTATGACATACATATTTTTTCTACTAACGGTAGCATTTTCTCGAAAATGAAGGAAGTGGGGAAACAGTGCTTTCCCATTGTTTCCTTATTTTGAGGGGTCCTTGGTGCTCTTTGAGCTTGGTTGTTTTCCTACAGTGCTTGAGGCAGTACTGGGGTTACCTAGTTTGCGTAATGAAACATCTGCAAGAAAACAACCAAACTCAGAAAGCACCAAGAAGCCCTCATTTCAATCCCGAGCTACAAATAGTTTCCTTCGTTGTCCTGATTCCCTCAAACAAGCTCCCCAATCACAAGTTCTGATTGGCTTATATCTTAATTATTAACTAGAAAACTGTTTTAAAAACTGTTCTGTCAAGATCTTAGAGATAATATCTGTGCTATGCCTGCCATCTGTTTGGCAATGCACTGCCTTAATCTTAAATTATTTTTAATGAGCAATATGATGTGTTTTTATGGTTTTACTGTTTAATGACTTGATTTTGTGAACTGTCTAGAGATGCACAATTGTGGTGGTATAGAAGTAATGGAAAATTCAACAGTTTTTCCATCGACACATATGGTAATGACAGCAGGGCTGGAATTTCCATCTATTCTTCATCATTATTTTAGAGTGGAATTTAGCCTCAAAAGGAATGTTGGTCCTCTATTATTTGCAAACAAATAATACATTTGCATACATTTGCATATTAAAGTTGCAATCTTGCCACCAAATTTTAATAAATGAAGCTTACAGAAATAGACTTTAGGGCTAAAAAGGACCTAAAGATTACCCTCCCCTGACTTTAGGAAACATCTTACTGCATATTTAAAAATTGTTCCCAACACAATATGACATAGTGAAAGCAACTATTTCACAAACACAAATATATTCTCAAAGAAACAACAACAACATGGAAAATACAAAGTTTTATGTGGGCTATGTGTTAAGCAAAGGATGATCAGGAAGTACAGGAAAGTATGCCATCAGAAACAGAATTTATGATCCATTCATTCAGTTTTGAAGATTAGGCAACATCTAGATCAGCCAATATACAGGGCTGAAGTAGAAACCAAGGATAAACAAGTAAGTACTGTAGGTAGCATATTCCTTACATTCATACATCTCACCCATAACAATAGAATCCTATCACTGCTAAGAAAAATTAAAACAAGTTGTTGAATATAATTAATTCAAAGCCAAGCCTCTGGCATTGCTAATTTATACTGCCTTTTTATTTATCATTTATTTAATGCAATTTAGGTACTGCCTGACTTCAAACTAACCCTGGGTGGCTCACAACATAGCCAGCAATACAATCTGGACACAAGAAAACAGGATGTTCCTGAATCCATTTTCCTTTGTTAGATAAGCAATTTGTAGTGTTTTTAGGGTAAAGGGGACAGATTAAGCAAAAAGGCATAATCATGTAATTTCAAAAATATCGCCCCTTCACCATTCACAAACTAGAAAGTAAGAAATTAGCAAGCAGGTCATCCTGTGAGATACAAAATAGGCAGAAATGGGAAACAGTTAGAATATTGTTACAGTGTACGACATGTGAAAGTCAAAACTACAATACTTCCACAAAATGATTTTTTTTAAAAAATGAAAAACATGCCCCCAAAGAAGCACATAATGGATTAATTGTATGATATTAGCATACTCCGAAACCCTCGCAACCGATTGGTCCGGACAGGTGGAAACTTGATTGGTCGAAGGCTCGGCCATGATTGGAGCACTGGGAATCTACCATGATTGGCTGTGCCGATCGTGGGAGATTCAAAGTGCTGCCATTGGCTGCCGAGCCGCGAGACAGCCCTATATGAAGGGCTGCCACGGCTCGCATTCCCAGACTATTCCTTATCCTTAATAAAGAGCTGAAATCACTTGAATGGTCTTGCGTCTCTGTCGAACCGATCCACCGCAGATCTAACACTGGCGACGAGGATGGGATCGTGAGACAAGGAGACCATCCAGCACGTGGCGAGGTGGCACACAGCAGCAAGCAGAATGGCCGGAATCAACTCACCACCCGCTCCCTTCAACCCTGCAACCGAGGACTGGGAATCCTGTACCGAGAGGTTCCAGATGTTCCTTGAGAGTAGCAATTTTAAAGATGACAACGGCCACAAGAAACGAGCCGTGTTTCTCACACATTGCGGGCCCGCAGTGTTTAAAATGGCCAAAGCCCTGGCCAAACCAGAGGACATCAAGACAATGGAGTGGGGTGATCTCGAGCCCCTGCTACGGAACCACTACGCCCCCATCATGCCCATTCTTATCCGGTGGCACAAGTTCTACAGGTGGGATCAACGCGAGGGCGAGGGGCTTGGTGACTTCATAGCAGCACTATGAGACCTGGGTGGTCCGTGCGAGTTCGCTAACCTGGACGACGCACTGCGAGGCCGCGTTGTCCTAGGACTCCGAGACCCCATCCTCCAGAGCCGCATCATGGCAAAGGGAAACATCTTCCTCGCCAATGCCCTTACCGAGGCCGCAGCAGCTGAGGCGGCCAAGAAATCAGCGGCTCAGATGTGGCAATCGAGCATCATGCCATGACCGACGGCCGGAGAAACAACATCAAACCCCCAGAAGCAACCAGAAACCGACCATCGAGACACAACCACACACCACAGTGACATTGACTCCTTCTCGGAAACCGAGGACGAGAAGGAGGAAATCCACCACCTCCAATCAGCACAGGAACCGCGGGGGCCACGAGGTCGTAAGTCGAGGTTCCAGTGTGCCGGCTGCGGCGGCAATCACCCCTGGGCGGACTGCCATTTTCTCGAAGCCATTTGCCAGCATTGCGAGAAACGAGGGCACATCGCCAAGGTATGCCGGAACAAAAGACACAACAGCCCGTGACGACGAGAAGGCAGCCCTCGACAGAGAGAGAGAACCCCCACCAGAAACCGTGATTGCCAGACGGAGAATCGATGGAGCCGAGAAGGTCAGAACAGCCGACTCCAGGAGACAAGACAAAGGGAGAAGACACACCAAACCGTCATCATCGGCCACTCCTCCACAAGTGACGCCAGGAAAGTATATGTGATGGTGGGAATAGAAGACCAACCATGTGAAATGGAGGTGGACTCCGGGTCCTACCTTTCAATGGTTTCCTGGCACACACTCAAGCATCTGGTTCCCGCCATCCGCCGCCATTAACTGGAGGACCAAACACTAACCCTCAAGGACTATCAGGGGAACTGAATCCCTGTAGTCGGCAGGGGCCACTTTAAGGTCACCTTCAAGGGCCACACAGAAGTGCTACCCCTGACGATCGTCGACCAAGATCGCCCGAGCCTGTTGGGACTGCAGTGGTTCGCACCCCATCGAAGTAACTGACATACACCACATCGGAGAGGCGGACTGGGAAGCGGCGCTCGTGAGGGACTTCTGGGAAGTCTTCGATGACAGCCTAGGCAAGTACCGGGGGTCCCCTATCTCATTTAATATAGATCCAAGTATCGCGCCAATCCGCCTTAATCCCAGGCGAGTGCCGTTTGCACTCAAGCCTAAGATCGATGAGCAGCTTGACAAGCTCATCGCACAAGGGGTGTTGGAACCGATCGATCATGCCTGGTGGGAGACCCCAATTGTCACCCCCATCAAGCCAGATGGGTCAGTGAGAATTTGTGGTGACTACACCCTAAACCACGCGCTCCAACAAAGTGCATACCCCGTCCCAGTAGTCCAACATCTTCTGCACTCACTGGGGGGAGGCCGGATCTTCACAAAGCTCAACCTGGCACAAGCCTAACAGCAACTGCTGGTCGATGACACAAGAGCAGAAGCCCAAACCATCGTAACGCACCGAGGGGCTTTCCGCTGCAACCAGCTCCAATTTGGAGTCAGCGTGGCATCCAGGGTCTTCCAAAGCCTTATGGAAAGACTCCTCCAGGGAATAGAAGGGGTTGTGCCCTACTTCGACGATGTCTTGGTGGCCACGAAAAATGAGAAACAACTAGAAGCCAGGTTGAGGGAGGTACTGCAGAAATTCAGAGACTCAGGACTTAAAGTCAAGAAAGGGAAGTGCCAACTATGAGCCGAGAGGGTTGAATTTCTAGGGTACCTCCTAGACAAACAAGGGATTCACCCCACAGAAAAGAAACTGAGAGCCTGGAGGAAGGCGGAGCTTCATTTTGGGGAGGAAGGCGGAGCTTCGTTTTGGCGATACAGCTGCGATCTCGGGGCTCTGAGATCGCAGCCGATATTTTCGCCCCTGGTCGGTCCCAACGGACCTAAACCGTCCCGTAGAGACGGGGATTGAGAAGGGTACTGTTCCAGGATCCCAGAGATATCGCAAAATCTCTGGTTTGATCCGGAAGAAGCCCTTTTGCTGGCGGTGGAGAGGCAGCCCCCATAGCTGCTGAAGTCGTGACAGCTCCGGAAAGAAAGTGGCTGGAAAGAAAGTGTGTCGGCTGGGTGAGAAAAACTCTTTTGTGTTGTAAATTCGCTGAGGTTGGAAAGGACATCCTGATCAAAGAAGAAATTTGTGAGACTTTTTTTTTTGACTGAAATTGTCTGAGCGGCGTTTTTTAAAGTGATGTCAAATTGAGGCTTGGGGTTTTTTTTTTTCTTTTCTCTATATTTTTTAGGGGGGACTTTAGTGTGAACTTTGTAGGTAACCGGATTGAATTTTCTCTTATATATATTTTTATGCTCCCTTTGATTTTTTAACTTTCTTTAGGATAGAGGCTCCCTTTGGCTATTTTTTTTTTTTTTGTCTCTGTATATATTACTCCTTTTTTCTGGCTGGGGGGGAGGAAGAGCATTAAGAAACTTTGCAACACTGCCAACTAGAGGCTTGAAAGTATTTTATTTGAATTGGAGAGAATTGCAAAAAGACCTCTTCTCAAGGACATTTTAACGTGATAAGATAGAGGGAGAGCACAGCAAAATATTATTGCAGGTGCTTTACTGGACTGTTATCAATAATTCAACATTTGAGGTTTGGCTTTGAAGCTTTGTAGCAACGTTTCAGCAGAATCTCATCTGCCATCATCAGGCTGAAGCCTGATGATGGCAGATGAGATTCTGCTGAAACATTGCTACAACTTTAAAAGCACCACGTGGGAAAATACCCGAACAAAGCTGAATGCCAGACATATATATATATATATATATATATATATATATATATATATATATATATATATATATATATATATATATATCCTACTCACCAGCCTTTTTCTAAATTTCAATTCTAGTAATATTTTTATTTCTGCCTTTTATTTTAAAGGGAAAGCCTCAGAGTTTTTTCTTTATTTTTCTTTTCTTTTTTATTGGGACTTTTTTGCTTTTCCTATCTATGTTTTTGGACTACTTTGTTTTTCTTTTTTGATTATTGAGACTTTTCAACTGGATTAAGGTGTGAAGAACCTGAAGGAATTTTTTGTTTTTTCTCTTTTTGCTTTTTTTTTCTCTTTTCTTTTTTTTGCTCTTAATCAATATTATTATTTTTGGATTTGTTTGTTTTTCTCCTTTCTATTTTTTCTTTTTTATGGTGGACTACTTCGTAATTGGATTAGGGTCTAGAAGAACCTGAAGATCTTTCTTCTTCCTTTTTTCCTGTTTCTTTTTTTGGTTTTGTGCCTTTTACTATTGGAGTATTCCATTTTGGATTATAATTGGCTGCTCTACCAGTTGGATTAAATGTCAAGAAGAATTTGAAGCTTTGGAAGCATTGAAATGAGCAGGAAACCAATACCATCTGGCATTTCTACTTCTACCTCTGCTTCCCCACCAGCTGGAGGACAACGTTTAATTCAGACAATGTTGAAGCAAGATAAGGAACAAGAAAGAGTAACTTTACAGATGATTATGCAAGGAATCCAAGATCTCAAGATAAAATCAGACATCACTGAACAAAGAACAGGAAATATTGAACAAAGAACAGAAAATATTGAACAAAGAACAGAAAATATTGAACAAAGAATAGAGAAGACTGATGAAAAAGTGGAAAACATTAAACAAATGATGGTCAAGTATGAGGAGAGATTCCAAAAAATTGAGGAAGAAGGAAAACAAAGAGAGAAGAAGATTAGAAATATTGACAGTAGATTAACAGCGGTTAAACAAGAAAAAAGTGGGATGTTGAGGTGGGAGATGGAAAGGTCATAATTTTATCTCAGATTTCAAAATATAGAAGAGGAAAAAGGAGAAAATTTGGCAGCGGTAATGATAGAAATTTTGGCAGATGCTTTGGAAATTACAGAGGAAAAGATGATGGATGGAATAGATGAGATATATCGAGTCTATACAAGGTATGCAATGAGAAATAAATTACCCAAGGAAGTCCATATTAGATTTACCAAAAAATCCATTAAAACGCATATATTACAAGTAGTAAGAGAGAAAACATTGAAATACAAAGGTAAAGAGGTTGTGGTTTTAAAACAAATACCCAGAAGAGTGAGAGAGATGAGAAGAGAACATCGATTTCTGACCAAAATGCTTCTAAGGCCTTGGAAGATGAGTATAAAATTCTTGAAAAAGAATTACAGAAAATGCCACAGAAAAAGGATATTAAATTGAAGCTGGATGTAATTAAACATAAAATGGAATTAATAGAGAAAGAAGAACTGGCACAGAAAATTAGAAATTCTAAACAGAATTATTTTGAAGATGCAAATAAACCAGGTAGATGGCTAGTATATAAATTGAGAAAAGAGAAGGAATCAAGAAAAATATTGAAGTTAATAGATGAACAAGGCCAAGTTTGTTATGGGAATAAGGAGAAAAAAGAAATTATTCGAGATTTTTATGGGCAACTATATAAACAAGAGAATATTGATGAGGAAAATGTCAAACAGTATTTACAGGAAGCTAATTTACCGAAGATACCTAAAGAGACTGAAGAAATGCTAGAAATCAATATAACAATGATGGAACTAAATGAAGCATTTAAGAGACAAAATAATGGGAAAGCACCGGGTCCAGATGGGCTTCCAGCAGAATTCTATAAAACATTTCAAGAATCATTGAGCATCCCACTGTTAGAAGTTATGAATGAAGTTATGTTAAAAAAGATGATACCCAAAACATGGTCAGAGGCTTATATTACACTTATACCGAAGGAAGAGACTGACCCATTGCAAATTAAGAATTATAGACCTATTTCTCTATTGAATGCAGACTATAAAATCTTTGCTTCAATCTTAGCAGAAAGACTTAAAAAATATTTAAATAATTTTATTCACCCAGATCAAAATGGATTTCTGCCAAAGAGACAAATTAGAGACAATATGAGAGTAATCTTGGACACTTTGGAATACTATGAGGCTCATCCTGAAAAGCAAATGGCTTTGATATTCCTAGATGCTCAAAAAGCATTTGACAACGTGAACTGGAGATTTATGTTATTATTATTGGAGCAGATGGGTTTTGCTAAAAAATTTATTCAAGCAATAGAAGCCATAAATAATAAACAGACAGCAAGGGTAATGATGGAGGGGGAACCTACAGATTTTATTAATACAAGGAAAGGCACAAGACAAGGATGCCCCCTATCTCCTTTGCTATTTGTGTTGACCTTGGAAGTGTTGAATAGAAATATTAGGGATGATAAAAGCATAAAAGGAATGAAAATTAAGAAGGAAGAATTTAAGCTACAAGCTTTTGCTGATGATTTAGCTTTTATTTTGGAAGACCCGCTAGAAACAGCTCCAAAGTTATTGGAAAGGATAGAGACATATGGAGAGGTGGCTGGTTTGAAAATAAATAAAGACAAAACAAAGATTTTGACAAAGAATATGCTATTGAGACAGAGAGAAGAATTGGCAGATCTTTTGAAAATTCAAGTTACAAATAAGGTTAAGTATCTGGGGATATATTTGACAACAAGATGTAGCACATTAAAGGAGAATAATTATATTAAACTTAAACAACAGATAACTACAGATTTGAAGAAGTGGGAAAACTTGCAATTGTCATTAATAGGGAGAATTTCAACAATTAAGATGAATATTTTACCTAGAATTTTATTTTTGTTTCAAACAATACCAATTAGGCTTGGAAAAGACTATTTTGAAGGTTTAAATAAAATTATGTTGAAGTTTATATGGCAAGGTAAAAAAGCGAGAATAAAGCTAAAGCTTTTGCAAGATGCTAGAATTAGAGGAGGTTTTGGCCTGCCTAATTGGGAATTGTACTATCAAGCTGCAAGTTTGATGTGGGTCAAAGAATGGATAACATTAAGGAAACATAGGTTGTTGACATTAGAAGGGCATGACTTGCTGTTGGGCTGGCATGCTTTTTTATGGTATAAGGGAACTAAAACACAGGGTTATTTTAGAAGACATTATGTACGGGAGTCTTTGTGGTTAAATTGGGAGAAGGTAAAAAGACAATGTTATTTGAAAATTCCAGTTTGGTTATCGACCATTGAAGCATTTTCCTATCCTATAATCTACAAGAAGGAACAAACAGTTAAATATGGGGAACTTTTGGATGAAAAGGGTGAACTTAAATCGATCCAAAACTTAGAGGAACAAGGTATAAGGATGAATTGGTTTTCATATGCACAAATACATTCAAGGTATGATGAAGATTCCAAAACGGAGGGATTTTATGATAAGCAGACTGATTTAGATAAGATCTTGATGGGTACTGATGAGAAGGTGATTAAAAAATTATATGGTTATTTACTGGGAATGAAATTAGAGGAAGAACAAGTCAAAGAAACTATGATTGTTTGGGGGAAGAATTTTGGATATGGGATTGATTTAGAGAAATGGCAGAAATTGTGGTCTCAAAATTATAAAATGACAAGGTCAACAGCATATAAAGAAAACTTGTATAAGATGTTTTACAGGTGGCACTTTCCTCCGACAAGAATAGCAAGAATGTTTAAGAACAAATCTGAAAAATGCTGGAAATGTCATCAGATACCCGGCTCGTATTACCATATGTGGTGGACTTGTGAGGATGCTAGAAAATATTGGACTATAATTCGCATGTGGTTGGAAAAAATGACAAAGAAATATATAGACTTGAAACCAGAGATCTTCTGATTGGGAATTTTACCTGATATATATAGTAAAGATTTGAAATACCTGATTGTAAATGTATTAACAGCGGCCAGGATTGTATTTGCTAAAAATTGGAAGAATGAGAAAATACCATTACAGGAAGAAATTATTAAGAAAATATTGGAATGTGCTGAGATGAGCAGATTGACATTTGAAATTAGAGAGCAAGAGGATAAACAATTTTATGAAATTTGGGGTCTTTTTTATAAATGGCTAGATGATAAAATACGATAATAGAATATTTTAGATAGTAAGAAATATGTTTATCTTGCTATTTTGCTATTATTTTGTTATTTGATATTATATTTATAAAGGGTTTTTTTAGGATTGATTTGGTATGATTATATGATTTGTTGAATAATCTGGTTAAAGTATTGTTAGCTCATAAAGCATGAATGATTAAAAGTATAGTCAAAAATTTCTTTTTTTTTTAGTGATATTAGGATATATAAGTTTGGATTGATAATATGAGTTGTTATGTAACATAATTGTAACTGGGACTACAGAATGAATGCACAAAAATGATGAACCAACTGACACACTGGATGTACATACGAGAGTTGAATGTTTTAATGTTTTGTTTGTCTTGTTTGTTTGAAACCCTGGAATCTTCACCTGGAAGGAGCAGCCAAACCAGCTCACCTGGCCAGGAAAAACCTGACGGGAGCAGAAGCAGCAGCTCAACCAGCCCCGATAGACCGGGAGGGAGCTACCAAGAAAGGCCCAGCTCAACGTTCCAGGCAGTTCCATCCCAAGGAACCGGAGCGACAGAGAAGGCATCCGAACCGGTCAACGACCACACCAGAACTGAACCGCGCAGGTCAAGTAGGCAGGTGCGAAGCCCCGCCTACCTACGTGACTACATCACTACGCACCAACAGATGAACCCAAGAGGGCAGGGGTGTACAATATTAGCATACTCTGAAACCCTCGCAACCGATTGGTCCGGACAGGCGGAAACCTGATTGGTCGAAGGCTCGGCCATGATTGGAGCACTGGGAATCTACCACGATTGGCTGTGCCAAGCCGCCGAGCCGCGAGCCAGCTGAGCCGTGAGCCAGCCCTATATGAAGGGCTGACGCGGCTTGCGTTCCCAGACTATTCCTTATCCTTAATAAAGAGCTGAAATCACTTGAATGGTCTTGCGTCTCTGTCGAACGGATCCACTGCAGATCTAACACTAATCTTTGCAAAAGAAAATAACAATAACAACAATAACAACATTTAAAGCAGCAGCCCACAATCTTTGGGCACCAGGAACTGGTTCTGTGGAGAGAGGTTTTCCCATGGACTGGAGGAGGCATGGTTTTGTATGCTACCTGCATCCAATGGATGGGGCTTTGCTTGTTTGTGTGGCCTGGTTTCCGGCATGCCACAGCCCAGCACCACAGACCGGGGTTGGGAACCCCTGCTTTAAAGCACATGCTTAGACAGATCATATTACAGTTACAAGCTTATGCATGCTGTTTCAAGATTACAAAATTTGTATTCCAAAAATCCAATATGATCACTAAATCGTAACAATAAGTTGGAATGCTCTCTTTATTTCTTTGTTGCTTCTTGCGATTGCCTGGATTTTGGCAGTCCTCCTTGGAGTTGTGAACCCTGCACAGTATTTTGAGAGTAAGTATGATTGAATGGCACAGACGTTCTTTCTAAGCAGTCTTGGACTCATTTGTGTGATGATTCATCCAAATGTAAAGGACCCATTTTTAAATAATTGGGAAAATTAAAAAGAAAAAAAAAGACACATACTGATTGGATGGGTTTTAGCCTGGAACAAATGTATGCATGCATGCATGCACACACAAACACACTTTTTAAATCTTTATACTTGCAATAAAAGTTCCTGGAAATAGTCCAAAGAGAATGTTATTACTCTAATGAACAGAAAAAGTAGCTGCCTGGTCAGTACTTTGAGGGCTGCTGTTTTCCTTTCTTTCACACCGTATGTAGCAGGAATCAGAGCTTGTTCCTGACATCCTGCTGCTTCTTCTATCTTTGTCCTATACCAGGCAGTCTGAATGCCAGAAATATTTGTGAAACCATTTGGGAAGTGGACAAGATTGCCTTTTCTCTTTGTTGTCCGCCAGAAAGCAAACTTCTAGGAAAGGGAAAAAAATAGAAGAGAAACTAGGCTAATTGAAAAGATGCAATAAAAACATCTACCGCTGATTACCTCTTTTATTTCTTCCTTTAAATGTGCTAAATGTTGCAGGTATGAGGACAGATAGGTAGTACTGGTTTGTTCAGGCAAGCAAGTGAGCGAACTCTGCATGTAAAAATAAACAATGAAGTATAGCTTTCCTTTGTTTGAATGTATATCTGCAATCTGTGGATGAGACTCTATGAAAAGCATTTCTGTGAAATGGACTTAGGCAGTCTTCTCCTCATCCTGATAATGACATAGAAGTAATATACTGATCGTAACATCCTTAGAAATGAATCTATTTCAGATATGGTCCAAATTCTGAAGGATTTACCTCAATATAGTTGTATGACAAGAAAGAAAATGGACTTTGAATATTCTTCCCATCTCAATTTCTACTTTATTCTGATTTAAAACACCAATTTAGCCAAAGATGCACACACACACATATAATATCCCTACCTTTGTCAAATTCAATGAGGGAGAAAGTAAAATCAATCAGCCTTTCAGTGGACAGTTCATAGACAACATTTAAAATCAATCAGCCTTTCAGTGGACAGTTCATAGACAACATTTAAGAAATGGTTAAACTGGTTTTAGGTTAAGAAAAATGGAAGATATATAAAAGGCAGAGGTAGCACCTCACTGAGTGATGATTTTATGCAATCACTATCCATAGTAATCCCACAGATTGGGGGCAAAGCCTTTTTGCCAGTTGTTTGATAGATTATGATTCTTATCTAGAATTATTTTCTCTTCCTTCCAAATTAATTCCATATTTTCTACAAAGAAGTTCAAAGAAAACAATGATTGCCCAGTATGTAATCTGCATAGTTTTCTTTATTTTATATATACCATGTTAACTGCCATTTGTTAATCACAGTTGAGTACTAATGGCAAAACATGGTCCTTTAAATCCACAGTTGTAATCAGCATGGTGAGGAGTGATGGGAAATACACTGAAAGGACAAATAGTTACCTTATGTGCAGAGAGTTGACAGAAGAGTGATTGAGAGAGAGAAAGAGAAAAAAAAAAGAGACTATGTTGGAAAATTGGAATTTCTTTTAAAATAAATGCATAGTGCTTTCATAATCTGACATCATCCTCATACTTTAAAATGTTTTATATTTTGAGGCATCACTCTGTTTTCTCTTTATTTGTGCTGATGTATTGAATGCAATCTGAAATGTATTAATTTAATTGAAAATAATTTAATGGCCTCATTGCTGCACATTTTATTTACATCCTTATTACAGTTTTGTGTCCATTAACATGACTCGCATCTGTGCTATTTCTTAATAGTGTAGTGTAAAAGCATAAATAAAATTGTTTCTTCAACAAAATTGTTTATTCAACAACCAAGAAATGAATTGATTGTTTTATATATGGGTACAGATTAAAAACAGGGTTTGTTTTTCAAGTACATAATATAGTAAAATAAAGTCCGAAATCAATGGTAAGGGCTAAAGAATGCATAGTAAGTTGCAAGACTTGGATTATAAAGTTTATAAGATATTACATACAAGTGTAACAGTTTAGGGAAACACCTTAAACCATAACAAATATGAAATGGAATAAACTATTACAGACTAATAATTACTGGTATTTAAGAAATATCTGGTATTATTAGACCCTCTCACATGCTTTGTTCTAAAGCTAGTTATTAATCTTTCATATATGCATTTGATATTTCCTGTTCAGATGCACAGTCAAACATGTATCAGGGCTGAACATTTGTTCAAGCTCATATTGATGGTTAGTGCATCAGAATGGAAGCTGCATCATGAGAATGAAGTTGGCACAAGGTGGTAATTTAACTTGAACTCTGAAAACCGAATGTTTAAATGGAACTTTTAATACATAACTTAAAGAACCTGATAGAACTGTAGTGGCTTCTGCAAACTTCATGGAAAACTTTGATATTTTGAAGTTTGGGAAAACTAGCAAGTTTGTGATGAAAGTGGGTGAACATTTTGCATGCTCACAAATAAAGACTTCTAAACAATCCTAAAAATTTCCACTTCCCAATGACATATTTCACAAGCAAACTCATCAGTAGAATGCAGAATATAGTAGTATCATAATATGCCATGAGCAAACAACAATATAATTGAACTTTGTCCATCGTTATATTCTTAAATTTTGCATATTGTATTTCAGATGCCCTTTGAATTTTTTAGAAAAACAACCAGGAGATTCTGTAATTGAATTCCTTTAAAAAAAAATATGATGTAAAAGTCTGACATGTTGGGGCATTCCATTAATTATTTAGATAGGTACCATTAGAACTAGACTGGGCAACCAACACTGCTAGGGCTACCAGATCTGAATATGAAAAATCTATAGAACCATTATATGGCATCTGACAGTGTCATTTCTTTTGTCTCTACCTCCAGCTAGTAGTCATCTGCCTTTTTTTCATTCCCAATTTAGGCAATAATCTGGGGATCCAGAGACAACACAACCCATGTTCCGTTGACTTTTAAAGGTCACATAAAAAGAGATCCTGTCCCTCCCCACCAGGATTTTGTTTCCTTTCAAGTTTCCTCTCAAGTTTCATGTCGTCCAGTATTCACCCTTCCCTCCTTAGCTGAAGTAGTGGTATTTTTTTTCCCTTTCTCTACACTTTTGAAAAAAAAAAAAAAGGGGGGGGGGGGCAGATGGCATAACCAAGTACAAAATCAGAATTCAAAAGAACTGCATAATTGAAAATTATATCTTTCTACTTGACAAATTACATGGAACAAAATGTTGTATGCTTTGCATTATATTCTCCCTGTGGCTCAGAAAAATTAATGAAATGGATTCAAAAGATTTAAGGTAACATTTTACTCCTTCATTCTCCCACTTTCTCCTAAAATGAACTGTAAACTTTATTTTTATGTTGTAGGAAGTTAGCACCCACTCCCCTCCTAGAAAAATGAAATATCTTAGGAAATATTAAAAAGGCAGAATATTTTCCTAAAAAGAGTAGAAACTCAGAAACAGAAACTCACCTCAGAAGTAGAAGCTCACCCTCACCTTTGTTAATGGTGGGCCATTAAGGTCTGGGCCAGAATATTTTACATTATAAAGATCTCCAGGTAAAGCTATAGCAATTGCTCAAAGCTCTTTTCATTACATCATCATCAGGGGTGGGATTCTACAGGTTCACACCTATTCACTAGAAATGGTTGTTAATATTCTAAGCAGTTTGGAGAACTGGTTGTTAGAAGAAATTACTGGCCTAATCCTATAAGGAAGGCAGGAAGGAAACATTCTGGTGTTGCTTACAGAAACTGCCTCTCCATTAACTCTTATTACATTCTTGGCAGGACTGGACTTCCTGTTTCTGGAACTTCTCTGGAGGTTCTTTTTCCTCCTTTGCTGGTACTTTGCTTGTGTGGAGTAACCATTCAAAGTTACAATAGCACTGAAAAAAGTGACTTATGGCCATTTTTCACACTTACAACTGTTTCAGCATCCCCACAATCATGAGAAACCAGGCGAGGAGATGTGTGCCTCGATGTGAGTGATGTTGAGTTGGCCACGCCCAGCCAGTCACATGACCACCAAGCCATGCCCACCAACTAAACCACGCCCACAGAACTGGTTGTTAAAAACATTGAATCCTACCCTGATCATCATCCAGCAAGGCTCAACAAAGCCTGGAACTCAGGACAGCCTACAGAATTGTCCCTGCATGGCCCCATGGAAGTCTGACAACCAATTCAGAATACAAGCTCAAATTCAAATCTCAACAGAGAATATAAAACCAGGCACTCTCAGCATTTCAGCCCTTCCTTCTCTTTTCCTTCACCTTGGAGCATGTGATCATTCTTCTTTGGAGCTCCAAGCCATGTGGTCCTGTCCAGCATTAAATCATCTTTCCAAATAGCCTCCATGTTTCCAGTGTCTTTTCCCCACTTGGAAGTGAACCCAGAAGGATTATTTTCCCAACAATGCAATCAAGATGCTGCTACTAATCCCACATAAAACTCTCAGAAGACAAAAATATGATTTTTATTTTTGTTTTACATTTGGTAAAATATGTTTTACCAATGTGTAGTCCCTGAGCTTCAAGGAAGATGCCTATCCTGGTTTACATTCACATAGGTGAATGTTATAGAAATATGGACAATCTAGAAGAATATTTTAAGATTCTAAAGCCTGGGATATTTTGCAAGCTTCAAAAGAGAAGAATTGGAAGATAATTTGGCCAAAGAAAGCAAGCTGCAGTTTGTTAGATGATGCCAGTGGAAATGAGTTATAATATCCTTAGTCCTGAAGTAATATTAAAGTCTAATTATAGCAATCAGCTGAATTTAAACTAAAGCTTTAAGTCCACAAAATAAAGAAGTCATCAAGTGAAGAACAATAGACACTGAAATGCATGATAACCCTGCATTCATTATTGCCACTCAGATTTCATTTTCTTTTCACATATTCATTGTGTTTATCTGGTTCAAATAATTTCTTCAAAGTTACTACCAGTCCTTCATCAGCCTCAAAATGAAGCCACAAAATGATAATTATCATCTGAGTTGCTTTTCTCAGAATGGGTCATTTTAAGTATTTGTTCTTTTCAAAATCAAGCTGAGGATCAATTTCATTATACACTTGAATGTAAAATATACTGTTTTTTTAAAAGATCTTCATCTCTTTTCAGAGACAGTTCATTTACTATCTGTGACATTGTAAAATATTGATTTTTCTATTAGTTAATACATGTATAATAATTATTTTGCTTATCTTGCTGATTTCTCTTGCTGTTGAAGAAGTAATGCAGCTTATGGCTTGAAATTTTTCCAATGTTTTTGTAATGGTTGTTTTATTGATTTTAGTTAAACTTAATAGGGAAAGCTGAATAAACAATAAGTAACTTATTGAATAAAAATAACATTGAATATTTTGGACCATGCATCCTTTAAACAGTAATAAAGGGCTGTTTTTGTTGGGTGCAAAAATTCAGGACCTTAGGTTAAGTTCTAGTTAAATGAATGCCTATACACAAGAATCTAGTCAACTAGTGGTCAGTATTAAATTGGCACTAAATAAGTGTTAATGGAATTCAAGAGGGGTTAGACTTAGATCATTTGTGGGAATATAACTCCAGCCTGATTGTCCAGCCTGCCTTTTCCTTCTCTTTCATTTTTGTATTTAGGTACCATTTATATCTGACAGCATTATCAGGCGTGTAACACAAAGAATTTTGGGATAAGTAGCTTTAGTACCATGTCCATGATTTCATAACAATTATCTTATCAGGAATGCTAATATTTCTCCATTTAATAATTGTTATTTTCATATCCTCTTAAAAAAGGCAAAGAGAAAAAAAAGTTCACCTAAAAAATTGGATTCTAGAAATTATTTAATTTATTATTGAAAACTTTTATCACTTTATCTGCTGAAAATATCCAGGATTCCTTCTGGGTCAGAAAAATCTGCAAGTTCTCAGCAGTCAGAATACTCAATTTAAATAAAATATTTTCATTTTCCATGCATTGCTTGAGATGAGAGCATGTGAAATAGCCTAGAGCATACATTAATAATATTATAGGTTTTAAAATCAACTAACGTAAAATAAAAAAAGAAAAGAAAGAAATCAAAGAGAAAGCTAAATGTGTAAGGAAGAAAGAAAAAGAAAAGAAAAAGATACAAAGAAGTGGCTTTAAATCTTTACAGCAGTTTTAAGTACTGTGATAAATTGACCTCTTGCTCTGAGGTTACAGCATGATTCTCTTCTCTCTATAATCTATCCTGTCTAATCATCAAAGCAATAAAATCTTAAGTTCATTTTTTGTTTTACACAGAGAGTCCATAAGGGTTTTTTTCAAGAAGCAATAAATGAAGATACTGTCTTTTCTCTGATCAAAGAAGTCAATTTGGCCATCTCTGCAACTTTCATCATCTATAATTCCATGGTGGGAAATGCCAAATCTTTCCATCTTTGTGCATAAAAAAATTTATGCAAAAACATATACAAAAATAAAACTCTGTTGTTCTCTTTTGTACCTCACAAGGCTTTATTAGATCTCCATTAAAATATTTGCACTTTATGTAAAGAATAAGTTAATTTATTCATTTTATAAAGTTATCTCCAAGTTAATGTCTTCCAAAACTTTGAACAAGTTCAGATGAAATTGTCAATTGTGGTTAGGAGGGGGGAAGGCCAACTACTCATCGTACTTTCCAGAGACACCATCTCAAAGTCAAAACGCTGCCAATTGAATGCAATTGAATGCGATGGCTCACCAACCAGCCCACCATTGAAGAGACAATTCCCAAAACAATTTATTTAAATATAATTGGACAATAAGAGACCAGTAAAAACGAGGAACTGCAGAGGAATTGGATGGGAAAACTTAACCAGGAAAGTTTGATGCTCAAACTTCAGTTCTAACTTTGCTATCCTGTAAATCACCTGGCTTTTAGTAAAGTATGCCTTTCATTAAACCTGGAATTGAAGGTCTTTCTTGCCTAAAAGATCAAGTTAGGGCAGATCTGACAATTATACTGTACTATTACAAAAAGTAGAATAGAACAGAACAGAACAGAACAGAACAGAACAGAACAGAACAGAACAGAACAGAATAGAATAGAATAGAATAGAATAGAATAGAATACTTTATTGGCCAAGTGTGATTGGATACACAAGAAAGTTGTCTTGGTGTAAACACTCTCAGTATAAAGAAAAGATACATTTGTCAAGAGTCAAGAATCATAATGTACAACACTTAATGATAGTCATAGGGTACAATCAACAATCAAATCATACTAGGAAACAGTCAATATAAATTGTAAGGATACAAGCGACAAAGTTACAGTCCTACAATCACAAGTGGGAGGGGATGGGTGATAAGGAGTGATGAGAAGATTAACAGTAATAGTAGTGCACACTTTGCAAAAAGTTGAACAGTGTTGAGGTATGTGGGAATAAACTTTAACTTCAGTATTGGGTAATGATTAGTCTAAGACCTTATACATACATGTCTGCCTAAGGGTCACTGAGATAAAGCAAGGAAATTAAAAGCAAACACCAGAAACATTTAAGCAGCTCAAACGACTGTCAACAATTCTGTGTACTATATGTAATTATTTTAATCCACAATGTGAATGCTTACTATGTACAAAATTCTCAATAAAAGGGAGCACTAGAATTTGCTCTGGACTCCCATCCCGAGTACACCAGCCTGTGTCTCATTCTTTACATGGGAGACCACCACAAGTGGTGACCCCGACATGATCTACTGCAGGTGGTACATGTCCGGACCTCCGTGTTTCTTTGCCTGGAATAGGTAAAGTACGTACTTAACTATTGCTGGACAATAGGATTTTTTCAGGGAACATGGGGGAAAAACTCTCTCAGCCACAGGAATGGTATGTTAGTGAGCTGCTGAAGTTAGTCAGGACAAACTTCTTTATCTTTAAACCCTCCGGAGGGGGGGAGCAAATAGTTCTTTCAAAAGGTAAGGTGAGAGAGCTGCTGCAAGAGATCTGGCGGCAATGTCCCTGGTATCCAGAGAAAGGCTCTTTAAAGTTAGACACATGGAGGAGAATTGGAACTATCCTTCATGAAGAGCCACGGGCAACAGCTGAAATTTTGATATATTGGAAGGTTGTTATGACTGCTTTAGAGACCCAGCAACAACCTCTTTTAAAAACTTTAGTAGAACCTCCTCCTTATAAAGGAATTGTATTGCACCCTCCTACCCCAAAACTGGGGTGTGCTTTATCATTTCCAACAGTGCCTATGCCTGTGGATGATAAAATCCAACCAAAAATGGGAAAAGTTCAAACAATGATGCATCAGGCTTTCAATGAGGGGAAATTAGAGCCTGATGAGATTCCCCAGATGAATTTGTTTCCAATCAATAGGCAAGTGGATGCTCAAGGCAATCTGCAGACTGAATGGGTTCCGATTCCTTTAGCAGTTCTTAGGGAAATTAAAAAAGCAGTTAAAGATTATGGTATTCAAAGTCCCTTGACAAAGGGGCTCCTGACAAGTTTGGCTACCTCACGCACGATTCTTAGTGACTGGAAAGATTTAATGAGAATGATACTGAGCTCTACTCAGAATACCAAAGAGTTTTTGACTCAGAATACCAAAGGGAAGCTATCACTAGAGGAAGGAATTTGGGGGGTCTGTATACGCCAGACCAAATCTATGGGGCAGGCTTGTTTGAATCCATTTTAAAGCCCAGTGCCGTGCCCCTGGGGGGGATGGCATTTAACAAAAACAAAATTAAGGACGTCCGCCCGAAATCGGTCTGTCCAAGATGCAAAAAAGGGTTTCATTGGGCAAATCAATGTCGCTCTGATCAGAACCAAAATCCAGGAAACTAAATTTAGGGCATGCAGCTAGCCCCGCTCCCAAGGCTGTCACAAAAGCATCACCTGCAATTACTGGGAGTGCAGGTTTGGGTTTTAAAATGTTGAACTCAATTAATGTGATCTTTCCTAATCAAGTGTATATTGAGGACACTCATTTGCATGGGCCACTGCCAGAAAAACAGTGGGATTAGTACTTCCCATGTCTTCTGCATCAGAAAAAGGGTTGTTTTTTTTTTTGTTATTCCAGGAGTTATTGATCAAGATTATAAAGGGGTTATTAAGATACAATTGTACACTGATACTCCTGCATCATTAATGGCCAGTGACTCTATTTCCCAGTTATTATTGCTTCCGTACATCCCTATAAATCCTTTAATTGGGATCCCACGAACTGGTGGTTTTGGGTCCACTGAAATGGCAAGTTCTCCAGTTGCTGCAGAATTGCTAGCACTGTCAAAAAAATTGACTACAGACCAACCAAAAATGACAATTGAAATTCAGGGAAAATCATTTTCTGGCCTTATAGATTCCGGAGCAGATGTCTCTGTGATACGCCAAAAGGAATGGCCAAATGAATGGGTGCTTGAGGACTCTCTGGCTGTTCGTGGAGTGGGTGGTATGCAGTTTGCAAGAAGTAGTGTACGTTGGTTGAAGGCATTGCATGGAGAAACAGGTGAGACTGCAAGGATTCAACCTCTTGTGTTGCCCCTGCATATAAACTTGTGGGGTAGAGATTTGCGGTCACAATTTCACACAAAAATTGTTATTGGATAATGGAAAAATTACAATTGATAACCTCTCAGCCAGTCTGGATTGACCAATGGCCACTTCCAAAAGAAAAGCTTACAGTTTTACATCAATTGGTAGCTGAACAGCTACAATTAGGACACATTAAGCCAACTTCTAGTCCATATAACACTCCGGTATTTGTTATTAAAAAGAAAAATGGAAAATTGAGATTTTTGCATGATCTGAGAACCATTAACTCCATCCTTCAACCAATGGGAGCATTACAATATGGCTTGCCTTACATACAAAACATTCTTAATATTACCTCATACACTTTAAATTTTTTAAACATGACAGGATCTCCCGCTGCTACGGCAGCCAGTAGGCATTTTGCTTCCTCCCCTTCTGCAGGTACGCCAAGACCGAAAGTTTGGTATAAGAGACTACCAGATCCAACGTGGAAAGGACCTGTCCTGCTGATAACTTGGGGCCGAGAATACGCTGCTGTTGAAGATGAGGGGACAGTTGTTTGGGCTCCTGCTCGCTGTATGCGTCCTTATCATCAGCCAAAGGGGCAAGGGGATGGATTTGGGGGAATGGAAAAGAAACACAGGAGATGGGGAAGCTAGCAAACCTTCATAATAAAACTGATTGTTGCATATGTATGCACATGCCAACTCACAAAACATCAGGGCTTCCAATGGTTGCAGTACCTCTTGCCGAAGGTGACTGGTATAAAGGACAATGCTATGGTTGTTCAGGGATGTGGTCTAACAGTTGGACTACAAGTAACATAAATACATTGCATCTTAGAAGCCGAATCTAAGAGGTGGCGGGTATCTGCTGGACCCACAATGAGACAGTAGAGAATATGACTTACTTGGGAACATATCCATTTTGTAACAAAACAATTATTATTGGCAATGGAAGTCAGGTTTATCTGGATGACATGAAAACTAAAAATCTTACTTACTTTGTACATGATATTTCTAAATTTGATATCATATCTTTGATCAATGAAAATGGGTGTCCATTTATCCCTGCCACATGTCCCACCACGAGAGAAAACCAGCTACCCAAATGTGCAAATGGGAAATACGCACCACCGCCCACTTATTTGGCTATGTTAATGGAATCCTTTACACAATTAAACTATGCTGAACCAAATAAGGTTGGTCATCTCCTGGGAGCAAATCTATGGTTGCTGTGTCGACGGATGGCCTATGATCGCATGCCAGCACAATGGAAAGGAGTCTGCACCTTTGGGAAAGTAATCCCATCTCATGTCATTTTAAAATCTTTGGGGACTGCTCATATCCGCAATGCGTGTTCCGCAACGGAAGTAAACTCTATTTTGACTCATGACTACTGGACACAGATATCAAGGGGAGTTATTCCTCCTTTAGGAGTCATGATGAACTATAGAGATTTACATTGTTTAAACAATTGGACAGTTGCTATGTTTAAAGACACCATTAAAATGCTAAAGCTGCTTGAAGAAGAGCAAGGAAAAATCCTTGACTTTGTCCTGCAAACCAGATATGCGGTGGACACTATTTTGGCTGTGCAAGGGGAGTTTGCGCTGTGATTCATACACATTGTTGCATGTATATCTCTGATTATTCTCCAAACATTACAGCTACTACACAGCATATGGAACAAACCCTGAATGAGAATCCATTACAATCGGAGGATGAGGGACTGGACGTGTGGTCTGCACTTTGGTCCTGGTTGCCAGATGGTTCATGGATTCGTCACCTAATTGTTGGAATGATATTGCTTTTTATACTTTCTCTTTGGGTATGCTGTTGTATCCAATGTCTCCCTGGACTTTTAGGAATGTGTCGGGTGAAGCCTACGGAAGGAGAACTGTTGTTGCAGATGGCGAAAAGCTACCGAGGCATCCGCGATCATCAAAAAACTAAAACAGGGGAGATGTGGGAATAAACTTTGACTTCAGTATTGGGTAATGATTAGTCTAAGACCTTATACATACATGTCTGCCTAAGGGTCACTGAGATAAAGCAAGGAAATTAAAAGCAAACACCAGAAACATTTAAGCAGCTAAGATGACTGTCAACAATTCTGTGTATTATATGTAATTATTTTAATCCACAATGTGAATGCTTACTATGTACAAAATTCTCAATAAAAGGGAGCACTAGAATTTGCCCTGGACTCCCATCCCAAGTACACCAGCCTGTGTCTCATTCTTTCCATGGGAGACCACCACAGAGGCAATTATTTGTTTAGCAGAGTGATGGCTTTCGGAGGGAAAAAAACTGTCCTTGTGTCTAGTTGTTCTGGTGTGCAGTGCTCTCTAGCATCGTTTTGAGGGAAGGAGTTGAAACAGTTTATGTCCGGGATGTGAGGGGTCTGTAAATATTTTCACAGCCCTCGATTGAAGGCAGGTGGATATTAATTGTTTTTTCTGCAGTCCTAATTTTCCTTGAAGTCTGTGTCTGTCCTATTGGGTTGCAGAACCAAACCAGACAGATATAGAGGTGCAGATGATAGACTCATAGCACTATCATCTAGGCATCAGATTGGAGTTAATATATTAGTTCCAGTCAAAATCTATTTCCCAGTGATATTCTCTGTAATAGGAATTGAGATACTGGCGTTCTTCAGTCATTCTGGATTTCAATTTCTATAAGCCAAATCAAAGTAGCTGTGAGCTGGTATTTCAGGCATTACAGTTCAAAGATCTGAGGAACATCAAATTGCCTGTCAGAAAGGAATTATTTTGGAACTAATGCTAGATATTTTTAATATAGTTTACTTGATTGTAAGAAAAATGCAGTTGATGTTTGGGTGGTTTTTTTGTATATGTGTGTGCCAAATATGTGACATGATCTGAATTCAATCTAATATAAATAAAACCTTCTATTGATTGCTCAAATAATAGGGTGAAGGTTATATTTTGTTCAAATAAAAATTCACTGAAAGTTTGAAAGGCATCAAATTTTCTATCCTTTTATACCCAATGATCATTTCCTTAATGATATTAGGGGAAATCATTTACATTAAAATACATATGCATGTATGCACACACACACTAATGTAAGATAAAATACACAGTCAAAAATATACACAATCATGTAGTCATTTTAAAGTTTGGGGAGGGGGAGGAAGAACTGAGCCTGATGCAGATTAAGACAAAACAAAACAAAGATAGAAAAAAATAAATAAAAAGGAGGTATTGATAACATACACATGTGCCTTTCAAGTCAATTGTATATTTATCATTGTTTTTCACATACATTAACATCTAAATTAAGGAATATGCCTCTTTAATTTAATACACTTTATATTGTTGCATAATATTTAAATATTTTCTATTACTTGTTGTTTTTGCTATTGTGTTCTAAGCCTAATTGCCATATGGGCAGGTTTTATCTGTGACTCAGAAGTCTCACAATTATCCCATCAAAATTATCACAAAGGCTAAAATATTTTAAATGCATTATGTTTACATTTCTTATTCTTTTTAAAATTATAATAATAATGTAATATGCACAACCAGAAGAAATAAGACTGAGGAATAAATATTGAAAGAAAGAAAGGACAGCATATTGAGTGACTGAAAGATCTGAATGGGAGAAGGAAGAAATCTCAAAATATTTAAGGGCAGGGAGGCAGAGAGACGAATGAAAATCAAACTTTTTACATTTGTGGAATCTGCATGTTAAGTTATAGAAATCGAGCAGAATTAAGACGTAGACATGCTGGATGCTTTTTTAATGCTCATCCCTCAAAATGGGTATGGAGCCATTTGCCAAGCCCCGGGCGAATTCCATTATAAAACAGTGTTTCTTGCAGTATCACTTCCTGGTAAAGAGAGGAAAAAAAGGTTATTTATTTTAGCTCTAATTTTATTACCTAAAATAGTTATTAAGTAGATAGTAAATTGTATTGTGATATTTGAAAATCGAGGAAAAAAATCACAACACGGTGCATTTATGGACATTCAATAATTCTATCTATTTGACTAAGTATTGAAAAAAAATACTATGATGGAAGCTCAGACTGTCTGTCTGTCTATCTATCTATCTAGTTCAGGACTAGTATTGATGATGTTACTAGTTAAGGTAATGAAACATCTGCAAGAAAACAAGCAAGCTTAGAGAGCACCAAGAACCCCTCATAGTAGGGCTCTATTGGCATCTGCTAGCATATTATCTGATCATACTTCTCTACTGAGCCTTGGAATCTGTCTTGGGGATTGACTGCAACTAGTGTATCCTTATTAAGCCTCATATCAGTAGCTGTGCTCTATAATGGAGAGGGTGATAATGATGTTCCAGCTTCAGCTGTTGCCTGTACATCCAGTTGTTTTTCCTGACCTTCTTGAATATGGAATGCAGTTGGTCCAGTTGAGTTAGCAGCTTCCTCTTCACTATGTTGAAACATTAGGTAGCTAGCTGTTTCTCAGTTAATGTGGACACAGGTCCATCCATAGTTCCCTCAAATGCTATGCTTTCATTATATCTGTTGTTGTAAAAGCATTCTATCAGATCCAGGTTCTCTTGTCTTGTCCATGTATGGATTGTTCCAATCTAATAGATCGTTCATTCCTCAACAACTGATACAAACCTTGTTAATTTGGGTAATGTCCAAGTCAGCATGACTCTTCTAGATTGAGCTACTGGAATAATCCATACATGGACAAGACAGGAGAACCTGGAACTGATAGAATAATTCTATAGCTAGTTCATGTCTCATGTCTCATGAACTAGCTAGGATTTGAATTTTTGAATTCTGGATGCCCACATCAAATATGGTGCTCTAACCATTATTCATTCCTTACAGCTATCTACTCTCTCTCTCTCTTCCTCCCTCCTTCCCTCTCTCTCTCTCTCTCTCTCTCTCTGTGTGTGTGTGTGTGTGTGTGTGTGAGAGAGAGAGAGAGAGAGAGAGAGAGATGCTTCAAAAATGAATTGCAACAAGTGGTTTGTGTTCAATAATTCTCTGCTGTTTAGTAAACTTCTTCTATTCAAAATTATCTGTGAACTTGGAAAAACATATTTGGAGTGTGAGCTCCAGTAATATTAATCACATTTTTATTCATAAATAAACTTTTTCCCAAAACTCTCATTTTTCTCCCACTTGCACTGTATGAAATGGGGGCATTTGTATAATAGCCTTTTTTTAAAGAGACAGATGTATTAAATGTTTCTTTCAAAGACAGTTCCTTTAAAAGTAGTACTGAAAACTAAATAGATATATATATATTTATTTGCTGAACAAATTACATATATCAAACTTATGCAACATTTTAATTATGGTGCAATTATGGTTAGAATGCAGTATTGCAGACTAACTCTGCCAACTGCCAAGCGTTCAATCCTGACTAGCTCAGGATTGATTCATCCTTCCATTCTTCCAACATCTTTAAAATGAGGAACCAGCAATAGGCTAACATTGTAAACCACTCAGAGAATGCTGTACTATGGAGTGGTATAAGCCTGAGTGCTATTGCTATTATATAAACATATTATTTCCATAATTTATTGGAACTTTAATATTTTGATTCTATTACAAACTACTTCCCCTCCCTCATCCTGCATTTCTCAGTCATGCTCCAAACACCCTATCCACCCTGTCTTGGTTAAGTTACCCAACCCATTTCATGGATATTAAGCCAGGGAAAGATGAGCTGGATAAGGGTGTTCCCAGTGGAAATCACTTCTTGGCTACCTTTTTGTGTCTCCATTCCATTTGTTTTTTATTCTTAATGTATTTAAACTTGAGATCTTCCTGTAAAAGAACACAATATCAATAAAGTGTTTAAATTTTACTTCTCGGTTGTTTAACTTCTTAATTTTATAATCATTCAAAAAAAATTATGAATCAGTTTATATATATTTTACTTAGAATAAAGTATTTAAAAACAAGTTGTGGAATATTGTCACTGCAGGACACATTATAGCTGAATAATTTGTTCCTTAATAAGCATAATGGTCCCCTTGTTAAACAGATAGTACCTAGACATATGTTTTCTTCAGAAGACCCAGCAATTTTGAATTACTGCCTTTTTTTACTTCATAAATAAAGCAGAAACAATTAACCTTTGTTGGTAAAAGCAAAACAGAGAGATACATTGTGGAAAGATATACATATTATATATATACTTAGTGTAGTAATATGTACATTATTTATGGAGCTCAGTGAAACTTTTTACACTTACCAAAGAATAAACTAAAGAATAAACTGTGCTTTAAGAAGTACTTCTACAATATTTTAAATTACTACTACTTTGAAAAAACAAAGGGGGAAATTGTTGTGAGTGATCTGATTGCAGAAAAAGCAAGAAATGTATACAAATATTACTGTGAAGGAAGTACTGAAGGCAATTTTAGTTTGAATATTTAACATAGATTTATTTTAAAAAGTGCACTGTTGACATTTACAGAAACCCCAAAAGGAGTGCAACCATATTTGATAAAAATCTGTTTTTGAGATGAAACCTATTGTTTGTTTTTTATTATTTTAAATTAAATAGCATCAGAAAATGCCAAAACACAAATAAAATTATGATGTAAATGAATATATTCACAAAGAAAACACAATGCATAAATATATTTAAAAGATGAAAAAATTATTTCTTTATAACAGCTAGTCCTTACAGTTCTGTGTATATATTTATCTAATGTAAATATTATTCAAATGCATATATATTTATTTCTAATTTACTCATGTAACTAACATTCCTTTTCACCTATTGTATTTTGCATAAACACCCCATATTTCTTTATACTTGTCCACTCAAATTCTAAGTCTAAAGCAGGGGTGTCCAACCTTGGTAACGTTAAGCCTGGAGGACTTCAACTCCCAGAATTCCCCAGCCAGCAAAGCTGGGAGTTGAAGTCCTCCAGGCTTAACGTTACCAAGGTTGGACACCCCTGGTCTAAAGGCTTCTAGGTGGCAAGCGTAATCAGGTTTTTAATCATTTATCTTTCCAATGCCACAGTGTGTTACGTGTAGCAGTGCTATTCATCTCATATTCAGTTCCTGGATGCTCACTCGTCCCTGGCTGGAGAGAAGACTACACAACTTGCAAACTGTCACACAGTGGAAAGGGTGATCTGTGTTGCTAAGGAACTAGAAGCTGGGAGTAAGAAAATGATAAATGGGAAAAGAAAAGTGGAAACTTACAAGGTCAGCCACTTTAGGCTCAAGTAATGCTACTCATAGGCCGCTTTAATTGAAAAGGGAATGTCCAGAATTTCAGAGTGAATTAATTCTCAGCCCAATCAGGTAAATAAGGACATTTGTGCAATGCTTTTATATACAAATCCTGTTCATCAATGGTAATTTTACCATTGCTACCTCTCCCTCTCATGCAAATATGATTACTAATCCTTCCACCTACACACACCCATACCCAACATGCTATTCTCTTTCACAGTAAGCAACCTTATGCAAAGCACAGAAAATGAATAAGAAATAGTAAGAGCAAAATTCAAGAGATGAAGGGAAACAAAAGGAATATAGCTAAACAGTTTGTATTGATTCTGTTCACCCTACCTCTCTCTATATTTTTACATTGTTGTAAATCATCCTTGCTTTCAAAAATCTACATGACTCTTCCCTTTATCCTTTAAAATTTACACCTCTCCTTCTGGGAGCAGGCTAACATTGAGCCTTTCCAACCATGATTTTTTAAAATCTTCCCCCTTCTTCTTGTGCATTTATACTTCATGTATTAATTGTGTGATTTGATCCTAATTCATTTTCTCTTATGATTTATTTTTTCTACAATATGGTTGTTCACAACCCAACATTAGATACTACAGACAGTTGCATGAATCTAATAAATTAATAAACCTTTCATTCTGGTTACACACTTTAGTATTCAATTCACATTCCTTCAAATACACATAATTTCTGACACTATGCTTTCTTGTCAATAGCACAACATGCTTTTTAAATAGTTATCATCTTAGTGATGAGGAACAATGGCTATGAAAGACATGGAACCAAAGGCTTCTAGCCCTGTTGACAATGTGGCTGCCTCTAGCAGGACTACCAGATTCTGTAATAGTTTTGTTTCCTGTGCCATCCATCTGGTAAACTTGTAAAATTAGTTTTTCTCGCCATGTACATGTGTACATACGAACTAGATAGTATTGTTTCTCCATGTTATATAACATATGTGGGTATATGCATAATTTTGTATTTATTTATTCATTTTGTCATGTTTATGTAGTGTATATTGGAGGTGGACACCCTTTGAAAGCTGTATGAAAGCAATGAAATTTCATTTTAATGTATGCTGATTAGTGTATACAACAAAGCCATTATTGTCTAAGATTCTGATTATCTAGATAGCTTCCCTGTACAGTTGGTTGGCCCCTGTGAGATAAGACGGTTGGAATACAGAGGCCAGGGGGTTCAATCCAGCAAGTCACTGAGTTTGTTCTTATGGTCCCCTGAAACACTCAACACTTATTTCTACCTAACAAGGTAAGTAGAATAAACTTATACATGATCATATTTGCTTCTTTGGACAAGCATTCATTTTTTGCAACAGACAAATTACTAATCACAATTTTTTTCTGTCAGCATTGCCATGTCTTAAATAATAGGAAGTTTACACAGCTAAATTAATTTTATACAGGTTAACATATAAATTGGATTAACTCAAGTGCTGGAGGAGATAGGCAATGTGAAGGAAAAGGAATAGCAGGGAAAGAAAATTTATAAATTGGCATTCAAACTTACAGCATGTTGTTATGTTGGCATACTATCTTAGTTAGCAAGCAAAATGCATAAAGTCCAAACATTTATCGAAGGATTTTATAAATAACTTGTTTAACTAGAGTAACTATATTGATTTTATTTGGAATTCTGGGAATGATTATTGCTTTCTCTTATTTTCTCTATCATTTTCAAACTTTATAAAAGATACATATTTTGTGATTTGGCTTGTCAGTGTAAGGCAACGGTCTCCAACCTTTCTGACTTTGCAGACTGGCAGGGGGAGGGGTGATTCTACATGAGCAGTGGACAAGTGTGCTTGTGTGCACAGTTCCATTTGCACAAGCAGCAGGCACATGTGCCCATTAATCACACAAATGAAGCTGCGCAAATGCTTGCCCATCACTTCTATGGAACAGTTCTGAATGGACCATGGCCTAGTAGTCATTCACAGCCCAGGGGTTGGGGGGTCTGGTGTAAAGTAATGGTTGCAATCATGGATTAGCACTGGTGAGAACAACATTCTAGCTCTTCTTTAACCATGGAAACTCACAGGTGACTAGTGGTTAGTCTCTCTCAGTCTTTCAGCCCAAGCTACCATACCATTGTTTCATAGTTGTTTCATTTTTACAGCCTCTGAGCCACCCTTTGGCTGTCTTTCTTCAGTCTGTGTGAGGTCAATTGGAAATTAGAAATCAAATGTAAATAAGACATAACATGTATTTTTAAATGTTGCAGCTAATCAAAACCCATAAAATTTACTGCTTTTTATGAAATGATAAAATTTATATTAGCAGAATGAAATTCAGCCTATTGGTTTGGTCCTGCACAGCAACCTAAATTTCTCATATGACCCTTTGGGAAAATTATTTGTCCACTGCTGATCTAATGTAATATCTACTTCCTAGAACTCCTAAGAAGGAAAGCAAGTGAGAAAGAACATGGTTAGGACAACCAGGTCTGAATTATCAAAATCTGCTAAACAGCAGCAATGAAATAACAAAGGTAAGAAGGATTAAAATGCTGCCCAACTTCCAAAAATTCTGGGCAGTGTTCAGATTGTTAAAAAATGTTTAAGGACAAGAAAACAGCACAAAACAAAAAGAACAAAATATGGTAGAGATATAAGACATGGTAACAAAGAAAAAGGAGTTTCAAATAAGGAAAACTCCAATTCTGTCACTCTCTAGTGGTCAGAATTTTGCAGCCCAGAAATGGAAGCCCTGACTAAAGTAATAATTATATTGTCAATAAAAGTTAGTATTCTGATGCTTACATGTTTTCTTAATAAATTCATAATGCAGGATCACTGTGGATGAATACTAGCATGTATGAATACTAGCACGTATACTACCACATATGAATACTCTGAATACTGTGAATGACTCTGAATACTAGCACATATGTGTGAGGGGAACCTTTACCTTTACCTATACTAAGTTACCACTGAACCTTCTCTCGCGCACGCATATCAAAAATTAGTAATCACATAGTTTTCTCTATTGCATCCATAAAGCTAATAAAATATATTGAAGGAAAGGAGGGGGATATAAATTTTAAGATATATAAGTGTTGTGACTGAAAGGATCGATCCTGCTGTGAGTTTTGACTCTGATGACTCTGAAGATGAAAGGGTGGAGCCTGCTGTGAATGTGGAGTCTGAATTATCAGAGGACACAGATGTGAGCCAGGAGGATGAGAGATTATCGGACAGACAATCCTCGCCAGAGCCTTCGAATTCACTCATGTTAGCAACTGATTCACAAAATGAGTCAGAGGCTTCTAATGGGGAAACTGACAGATCGTGGATTGATGCTAGAATCAGGAGAAAAATGAAACACCAAGTTGAAGGGAGGTGTCAAGCCAGACATTGATTAGAGAGACTGACACGCCCATCCAGGTGATTTAAGGAGGATTGCTGATTCTCAAACTTTGCTTGGAAGCAAAGTGTTTGATGTATCGAAAGGATACGTGTGGAGAGGCTTTTGTAATTTATGGACATTCTGAATTACCAGACAGATTCTGGGAAGTCTGCCAAGGACTGGAATATAATACTGTTAACCCTTTTTTAGTCTGGCTCTGTTTTGTTTGAATATTTTGAACTGTGGAACTCCTTGTTCTCACTTGTGAATATAGGTGAGACATAACATATAAATATATATATCTAAATATATACATGCATTAATTCCACATTAAGATCTTAATGAAATTATAAAATGTATAAATTCCAATGGTAAAATTAAAATGCTACTAGCATGTAAAATAACTTCCCACCACAGCCATTTTAGCACTTCAAGACAATTCCTAATATCCACAAAACAAACATTAGTCACTCAAAGCAATACAATTATATATTTTAGTTTTCTAACATATAAAAGAAGACAATATATAAGCAATTAAAATAATAATTTTAAAAAATGCACCAGGTAAGAATTCACTATTTCATTTTAAAGGGTGAAATGGCATAAATAATGAATGTGACTTGATGCATTCAAAGAGACAATGGCTACAATTCTAAACAATTTTGAAATATTTCTTCCTGTTTGCTATCAATATTTATTTCATTTTGAAATCCCTGCTGTTCATCCTCTAACTCCTTCTAAACACCCCTAGGAGAGAAGGCAATGGCTCTTTCCATCCAAGCAATTAAAAAAGCAAATCTATTTTTGCATACACCATATTTTTCATGTAATATGCTCTGTGATAAATGAAAGTCTTCTCAAGATCCAGGGTTTGACATTTCTTTGCAGGAGTTTCATATGGGTCAAGGATTTTGCACAGCACAACAGTGTAATAGTTGCCATGGTAGCAGCTTATCAGCCAACTTCTAATTGCTCATGACCCTGAGAAATGCCAACTTGTGCTGGCATAGCTGCTATTTGAATCCAGCAGAACACCTACCAAATGAAGAAGGGTGCTAGGAACATATAATACCTCAAGTTGAACCAATAAGGAACTTGGATTTCTACCCATTCTTGCTGGATGCGTTCAGTGGCAGCTCTTGAAATATAATTTTGAGCAAGTTTTAAAAAGCAGTTTTAGGAGGAGCTGATATAAATTTACTGATTTACTGATATTTACTGTTATTTATTAAAGTGAGCAATCTGAGGACCGTTAGCAATATACTTTAATAATAGCATGTAATCTCAAATACATTTTTTAAAAGTCACCACAGACTTTTTACTAACTGCTGGAAACCAGAAGATTTTGGAATTGTTAGTTTCTCTCACCCCTGCCATCCCTGTTAGGATGGTTCTGTGAAAATCTCAGTATATATTTGGCATAAATTTAAAGTTTGTAATATGGAGACGGGGGGAGAGAGATGTATAGCATTCCATCAGTGTTTTAATAAAGTGCCATTATTTTTCACATGCTGAGTGTGTGAGCCATTCAGCTCAGATAAATATAATTTGACATAACTCAAGCCAATCCTATATTATTTTATGAGATCAGCTTATTGGCATATTGCCAACAATCAATTTCTTCCTTGTTCTTTTTAAATTAGCATTTGATATATAACAGAATTCTTTAATTGTAGAGTTGTTGGCCCCACAAAGAAGTGGCTTACTTGTAAGATGTCTCCATTCAAGACCACCTAAATGGGGACTTCTGGTTTGCAAGCTTTCGGCAGCGGCAGGGATTCGCGACCGCGCGATCCCTGCTGCATTCGCCGCCAAGGGTCCCCCGATCCATCTGGATTTGAAGGATATAGCTGCCCCGTAGAGGCAGCTGAAGATAGGGGGATCCGGCAAGAGGTTTGGGAGTGTCGCAAACCCCCTCCCCAGCTGGCTAAACCCCCTTTTCCCAAGGCGGAGGAACGGCGGTCAGCAATGGCTGCCACGAAGAAAGCTGCAGCCGGGTAAGCAGGTGCAGGAGGGAGAAAGCTAGAAGAAGAGTGAAAGCTGCTTCTAACCAGGACAAGACGAGAGAAAGTGACTTGGAACCTGGAAGGCTGCTAAGTATATATTGTTCCTTGTGAGAGTTATAAGCTGCAAATACTCCAGGGCTGCCAACTCTCACGCAATCAGCGTGAGACTCACGCAATTCAATCAATTTTGACTGTCTCACTCTGATAAACAAAATCTCACGCTAAACCCCCAAAATCATGGAATGTACAAAAATATCCCTACATTCTCTGATTATATTCCGAATATTCCCCTTAGCTTAGGAGAAGGATGAGCTCCCAGCACCGCACCGCCCTGCCCAGCCACCCCGCCCTGCCCAGCCACCCCACCGCGCCTCTTTTCCCGCCTTAATCCTTCTGCCGGCGTCCCGTAACTGTCACGATGCCGATCATTATCGCTTCAGGAAAGCGAAGAGCAGGAGGCTTCTTCGCCGCCCGGGGCGCTCGCAGCCACTTTGCCCCGCCCTCTCCCTCTCTGCAATGTCCTCTGGGACAAGCCAGCTGCCCTAGGCTTTCCAAAGAAGGACACGAGGGGGCTGGCAAAGCCTCTTTACAGCCTCGGCCAGTAATAACAATGGTAAGCAAAGCCAACGGAGTGGCTTCCATTTAACCCTTTGGTGTTTAAATCTTTGGTGATGTTTCTTTATTTTCTCTGGCTGGATTTCTGACCCAGGGGAGAAAGACCATTTAAAAAAGCAAAAAGGACAGAAAGAACACCAAGAAAGAATGGGACAACCCCCCCCCCCAAAAAAAAAGAGATCCAACACAACTCTGAATAAAATTATTATTATTTTAAATTTTATTATTATTATAATTATTATTACCACCCCTTTACATGCCTTATGCTCTCTTTTAGCTGATCCAAAAGAGTCTTCCCAAACCAGCAAGGCGAGAAGCGCGCCAGGCTGATCTATAAAGGGGCTGGGCAGCTTTTTTGCAAAATACTTAATAGAAAGGTTGGAGGACTGACAGGATTACATCTCTGGCAGTGGATGAAGGAATCACTTTTTCCTCTTTCTCCTTTGAGTTTAAATCCTAGGTCTCCATGCACCAGATCGACAGGACTGTACTACATTATTATCATATTTTCAAACCCTTAGATAAGGACTCAATAAGGACTTTTTTTGATGCCAGTAGGCTTCTCAGCCCCAAATTGGGATAGCCCTGACTCAACTAGAACATATTCTAATCTTAACACAATTTACCATCCAAAGAGCAGTAAGACCATTAAGTTCAGAATCTAAACTTACCCAATAAATAATATAATGTTTCCTCACTGTACTCAAGCTTCAGAATACAGTAGATGAGTTTTACAGTTAACAATATGTATATTTATATGAAGCACTCATTATTTGATTAAATGTTTAGTTTATACATGTCTGAAATTATGAATCCCTATTTCAGTCAACAAGTTAGTATATAATTAAAGACTGAGACTATAGCATTTGATATTGGCATGTAGTATGGTATTTGATACAGAAAGAAGAATACCCATTGATGTATTTGCATTATCTCTGTAGTTGTTTCGGGTTTTTTGTCTTTTTGTTGCACATTGAATTCATCCTATAGTGGTCTATAGTACATCACTAAGCTAATAAAGTCAGTTGAGGTAGAATACTGCAGTTACAAGTCAGGAACTTCAATTATTCATGGTCAGTGAACTGCATTATTAATATCTTACAAATCCGGTTCAAGTACATTGGTGCTGCTTGCATGTATGTATGTATGTATATGTCCAAATCATGACTAAAGTATGCATCAGATTGCACCATTTAAAATGTAAAATTGTCAAAGCTCCCTACCGTGGAAGGGGGGACACCCCCCTTCCACACCATCCCCCCCCCCTCGGTCGCTCCGCTCCCTCGCAGTGTCTCACTCCGAACTATCACTCAAGGTTGGCAGCCCTGAAATACTCTAAAAGGGAAAGTTTTTTCCTTGTTCTACTCTCCTTCCTAAAGTGACAGCTGGGGAAAAAAAAAGAGAAAGAAAAAACCTTTTGGCTGTGAGTGGGAAGGGAGAGTGAAAAAAATAAGAGCCAAATTTGAAAATAAGGAGAAGATTGCCTAGAATAGCAAAGAGTTTAAAAACTTCCAAAAAATATATTTGAAAAGGATTTGTGACTACTTTAACCCCAGAAAAAGAAAGTGAAGAAGGTATCTAAAAGAAACAGTCTGTTTGGATTGTTTGGTGATTTTGGAACCTTTGGAAATTACTTCTGATTAAATCATCTGGGTGGTTGTTTGGGAAAACGTTTTCTCTACATAATGGCATCATCTATGGATGAATTGAAACTTATATATCAAAAATATGAAAGAGAAAAACAAGGAGGGGAAGATGGTCTTTATTTTTCAATACTTAGAAATGGCAGTTTATATTTATGTGAAGCAGAATGAGGATGATGGGGACAAAGAAGAAGAAGGAGCCATCTTTGATGAACAAATGACTTTGACTGGAGAAGGGAAAAAGCAAGAGAAAAAGGAAAAAAGGTCTTTGAGATCTGGAAAAAAAGCCCAAAAAGAGAAGAATAAGGTGAAAAGGGGACATTGTGTTAAGAAACAACAAAAAGGGGGAAAGCAGAACAAAAGGGAGGTGGAGAGACAAGGGGTTAAAGAGGACAAGGAGAAGAAGAAGCAAGGGAGAAAGGAAGGGATGAGAAGTCCTAATGGTGGGGAGCAAGATGTTAAGAAGCAAAAGTTTTTTAGAGATAATGGATAAACTTTATTGTTAAAGGGATTCTAGAAAGGTACATAAGACTGCATTTTTATACTTGTATTTAGAAGTAATCATAGAAAATTAGAAATAATATGTAACTTAAAATGTGATAAAATATTTAACATAAATTAGTGAAATTTTTGGTTAAGAAAAGGGAGTACTGTAATGAAATATGATTTAAGATTGTGATGGGGGAGGGGTAATAATCTTTGGAAAGCATAAGTGTTCCCACAAAGGCATGATATCTTATTGAAATGGATAAAATGTTCAAGATAATAAATGATTGTTAATATTAATGATTAGCAAAATCTTCGTGAAATGAGATTTGAAATAGAAGGAGGAACATTTTAATGAAATATAGCTATAATATGTGATGGGGGGGGGGAATAATTATGGAAAATAGGACTCCCATAAGAGTATGTGATTTAATTGAAAAGCAATGAGTTAAATGTTTAAAATATGAATGAATATCAATACTAATGAATAGATTTGTATTATTTTTGATAATATAGTATAATTTTAAAATGTACCAGACGGAATCCCAATGTATGTTATGTGTTTTATATTAAGTATTATAAATATAGGGAAAAGAGATAAAGGCATCATACTCCATATAGTGTACAGGAGAAATACTTCTTCTTTTTTTTAAAGAAGAAAAATAAATGGTTGGTTGGAATAGAACAGACAAAGAATAATAAATATTATGATATGAATTGAGAGGAGATAAATAAAATAAAATAAAATAGAGAAAATTTAAAGGAGAGAAGAAGTTATATAGACAATTGAAAATGTTAATAAGATATGAAATGATATGTAAAATGAATATGAATTTGAATTTGTGTCTGTATCAAGAGTTTTAACCCGGGACTAAGCAACTTTCAGAAAAGAGATTTTTTTTTATGCTTTTATGTTTTGTGTTTATGTCTATTTATGTATTGTTTGTTTTGAAAATAAAACTTGTTAAAAAAAAAAAAAGACCACCTAAATGAAAAAAAGTTTTATTTTTCCATATCCGAGCATCCTTCACTATTCAGAAACATCCACTTCATCATGCCAATTGTTTGATCCCTCAGACAATCTTTTAGAATCTTTTTCCTACTAACTTTGCAAGCTAACAACAAAGTAAAAATAATTACTCCAAGCAGGCCCATGTTCTGGAAAAACTAAATTTCCAGTCCACACAAACTGGACATCAATTGCTTGATTTTCCATTTTCCATCTTCTCTCACTCCATAATCAATTCCTTCATTTTGTGTGTCTAGTTACATATGCATACAGAGAAGAAGAGAAAATGTGCTGCATAGCCACTTTGTAAGACTTGTGACAGCAAGTAAATCAGATTAAGGTAAGAATACCCGAACACAGAGAAACAAAGAGACTTCATGCAGAAACCAGAAAGCCACAGAAGTCCAAAGCAAATATTAATTTATAGCAGTTGCAAAAATATGACAGTACATTGACTAAGCTCTTGGACACTGTCTACAATGTGAAATCATGAAGAATGGAATATATATCCATATATTACTGCTTTTTCTTTTGCAAATAATTAGGAATTTATAGAAACTTGCAATCATTTCTGAAAACTGTATCTAGTAGTGCAGAAATAACTTAATCTGCTTTAGATCGTTCCAAAATAAGTTTGCCCAAATAAGAAAAAGATCATGAAAACTGGAATTCTACTGTCCCATTTCCTTTTCTAATATATAACACGACATAATCTGCTGATACCTTGGATAGAAGAAAGAGATGAAACACAGTTGATTTCAAAACAAAGTGGGCTATAAAGTGGCCTCTTCTTGAAATATATTTCATTGTTTTAAAAGGATTTATTAAAATATATTTTAAATATCCTTAACTCCTTTTTTGCTTTGTTTAAGCAAAACAAGCTTAACTTTGCTGGGTGGCTAGACTTAATTGCAGTAAACATATTCTTATCATTAATAAAGCTTGTTGCACATTTCAGAAAGATGTTTTAATTGATTTTAGACCAAGGATTTATTTATTTAATTTATGGCATTAGAGCAAGGACAAACATGATCAACCAATGTACTACTAGACATTGCACCACTGATCCAGAGGTTAAAAATGGTAAGAAGAATTATTAATGCATGGATGTATTTATATCAAAGAAAGAACTTGCTAAGAAGTAAACTAGCTATGGCAGATCAGAAAACATAGTTGGAGAAGTTTGAACAGACTGAGAAGTCAGAGTCAGTAGTAATATTAAAGGAAAAGAAGCTTCTTCTGAAGGCTCACCAAGGAGACCATATTGAATGTCTTATGTTTTATTTTTAATCAAATCCTGCTTTAGCCTTCTGAAAAGAGTACATAAGGGAACTGCTCCTTTCCTTTAATCCAAGCATTGGCAGTATGTATTCTTCACCTGGGGGAACTAGTGGATATAAGGAACTGATCTGGATGAAAAAAAGCACAGATACAGATGCAAAGGCGAGAACCAGAGGATTAAAATAGCATTTCTCCTTTATTGTAACATTGCCATAGACAGCTACGCAATACAGATAGTTCTTGACATACAGCCATTCGTTTAGCGACTATCTGAAGTTACAACAGTGCTTAAAAAAATGACTAATGATCGGTCCTCACACTTATGACTGTCCCAGCATGCCCATGGTCTATCAGGATTCCGGCAGTTACTCCAATTAAATCATGAGCCTTGAGCCACACCCCCAAAACTAAAAAAGATTTATTTGAAAGTAACATTTTACATCCAGCATTTACCTGGGTGTAGTCAACTCTGAGATACATAATTCACTGTCAACCATTGATCCTGCTTTTCCCCCCACCCCCCTGGGTGTATCATAAAATGAAAAACATCCATATAGCCAAGAGTCATCAATCATGCTTTTCAATTAGATTTTTGCACAGCAGAAGCTTCAGTCATCTAATCAGTGTTTGAAGAAAATATGAATGGAATGTATTTTTGATTCCACACTGCCACCTGCTTTTGAACTCCCCCCTTCTTTCTGTTGTATACAAAAAAATGCGTATACAAAATATTTTATGAGTTAAGATGGTCATGTGATAAAAATTGGGCCACATGGCAACCAGCATTGTATTTGCAACCATTGCAGCATTCTGGGCTCATGTGATCAGCATTTGTGACCTCTGCATTTGGCTCCCAACAAGTAACATCAATGGGAGAAGCTGAATTCAGTTAATGATTGTGTGATTCACTTAATAAGGATTATAGCAGGGATTTTATATAACATCCATGGGAAAAAAGCTCATATTTTATTGGTGTGACTCACTTAACAACCTTTTTGCTTAGCAATGGAAAGTCTAGTTGTAATCTGGCCATAATTTGAGGACAATCTGTTTATAAAATGTGTTCACCTATTACTTTGAAGGGAACTCAAGTGATTCCAGTGTTTTGAAATGGGAAGTAGAAAGTGGATAAGGATCAGCAGAGATGGATATGACTCTTATGCCAGCACAATTTTCCACTGAATCCTGGATGAGTAGTTAGCACTTCAATTCATAGCTAACTCTCCCAAAGTTAATAAGCATTGCTGGCTGGGGAATTCTGGCAGTTGAAATGCACACATCTAAAAGCTGCCAAGCAGAGGTGGTATTCAGCAGGTTCTGACCAGTTCTGGAGAACTGGTAGTGGAAATTTTGAGTAGTTGAGAGAACCGGCAAATGCCACCTGTGACTGGCCCTGCCCCCATCTATTCTCTGCCTCCCGAGTTCCAACTGATCAGCTGGTTATTCTTTTATTGTCCTGTATAGTGGGGTGGGGAGAAAATGGGATTTTGCAGTATCCTTCCCCTGCCACACCACCAAGCCACGCCCACCAAGTCACACCCACAGAACCAGTAATAAAAATTTTTGAATCCCACCACTGCTGCCAAGGTTAAGAAACATTGAACTAAACTATCAAGAAATTTTCAGAGTTAGAAATGTACTGAGATTGGCTTTTCAAGATGCAAATGATCCTTGAAGACGTTTCACTTCTTCATCCAAGAAGCGTTTTCAGCTCCGACTGGAGGGTGGGAAATGGAAGGGTTTATACTCCTTGAAGATTCTCCTTGAGAATCTTCATAGACAAATATACTAAGAGTAATTAAAATGTTCAAAAAATTAAAATGTTATTATTTAACATTTTAAATTAAATTGTTAAAATCAATTGAGAGCAATTAAAATGCAGTAATTTAACTTTTTTTAACCTATTTCTAAGTCCAGTCAGTAGCTTTTAACCTAAGGAGGTTGCAGTGTTACAGTACTGTACATTACAGTACAAAATGGTGGGATTAATTTTTTTTTTTTTTTACTACCAGTTGTGTGGGTGTGTCTTGGTGGGCATGGCAGTGGAAGGATACTGTAAAATCTCCATTCCCACCCCACTCCTGGGGGAAGGTTAATGCAAAATCCTATTTCCTCCCCACCCCACTAACCTGCTTTCCAGCACTGTTCTCCTTTGCAGGGCAACAAAATAAGACCCAGCTGATCAGCTGGGACTCAGGAGGCAGAGAATAGATGGCGGTGGGGCCAGTCAGAGGTGGTATTTGCCAGTTCTCCAAACTACTCAAAATTTCTCCTAACAGTTCTCCAGAACTGGTCAGAACCTGCTGAATACCAACTCTGACAGTACAGTATCTTGAACTTGGAAGAAAGAGAAGGCAAAAAAACAAACAAACCCTATTTCATCACAGTTAAGCCAAAAAATTATTGCATGCATCTTAACTATCAATTTCTATTCATTATAGAATAGAATTCGTGATTATTATTTTTGTGGTGAATTATCGCTTTCAATGTTGTTCTCAGCTTGAATCAAATCAAATAGGTAGCCACAATTGTCCCTAATGCAAGTGTAACATCCAGTAATGCATACTGAAATTCTTTCAAAACAGATGATCAATGTTTCATTTATTTTATTCTATTTTTAAATAAGGAATGCTATTTTATCTTCTGCTCAAAAAATACTAAAAGATCTTACCTGGGTAAGAAAATTAAATGTGTATTTGTATTCCCAGCTCATGCTAAATGTACCTTTTATCTTGGTAAGAGGAAGAGAAGCAAAAAGGGTCATTTTATCCCACGGCTAAAATACTAGACTATTAACTTTCTTTTCTGTCACCATGACAACATCAGAGGATGACAAAGTGGTTTGATTCCATTTTTCCTCCTAATCCTTATTGCTTTCTCCCCTCCCCACTTCACAGCTTTCAACTAAATAATCTAATATTTGAATTTCCTAACTGTAATGGACTGTCTGTTGGGTTCTGGTGCTAAAATATTTATTTGGGAGTTAGTTCCACTGAAAGAGTTACTACAATCCAACACTTAGTTAAGCACACTTAAACTCATTAATGTCAACAGCCAACTCTGTGCCAGATGTTGGATTGTAGCCAATTTGTTGAAAATTAAAGTAATGTGTTGTCACAAATGACATTTATGATCATATTAAAATAGGAAGGAACATGTTTTCTGCCAAGAGGAAGCTAAGGCTAAGAGTCAAATCACTTTGGTTGTATGCAATGCTCACATGCATTGTTTATTTTAGGAATGGTGTAGTTCACATCAAGAGGAGGAATAATGCTGTATAATTTTGCAGGAACAGTGTTTTAAGGTGACTTTATTCATTACAGGTAGTTCATTTAGTGATCATTGAAAGTTACAATGGCACTGAAAAAATTGACTTATGTCTGTTTTTCACATTGCAGCATCCCTGTGGTCATGTGATCAACATTTGCTTGCTTGGCAAATGACACATATTTATGACGGTTGCAGTTCTGGGATCATGTGATTACCTTATAAGCCAATAGGGAAACAAGATTCATTTAACAACCATGTTACTAACTTAACAACTGCAGTCATTCACTTAACAACCTGACAAGAAAGTTCATAAAATGGGGCAAAATTTGCTTAACAACTTTTTCACTTAATAGCATAACTTTGGGGTTCAATTGTGGTTGTAAATCAAGGACTACCTGTATAAACCCTGCCCAACTTCATTCCAAAAACTTACTGGCATTAATTATATATTCGAAGGGGGGTGTGTGGATCTTTAAAATGCTAACATTCCAAAACTTGTTATTTTTACTTCAGAAAGGATTAGCATTAGCATAGAAAGCAAATTATAAAACTATTCGTATTGGCAGATATGTTTTGTTTTTATTTGGATTTGCATAAGCAGTACCATCCATGTCTGTCTGTCTGTCTGTCTATCTATCTATCTATCTATCTATCTATCTATCTATCTATCTATCTATCTGTATCTATCTGTCTATCACCCATCATCTATCTATCACTATTCTACACTGCTTACAAGGAATGTACTTGAGGAGCAGGAAACAGGATTAAGCAGTACATCTATCTGGAGCAGTGCAGTCCCATCAGACCAAACATAGTATTGAAAATTTCTCAGTATGGCCCTGATGATGAACTGTAGAGTTCTCTTTATTGAAAAGATGACCCTAAACATAGCTGTCAGAACAGAGCTCTGCAGACACAATAAGAGCATAGAAATATTGGTATTTCACCTCTCAATACCACAATACAATAGGTCTTAATAGTGACTGTAACTCATGTTCCCTTAGCTTCCTCCATGGCACTCTAGATGTCTCTTAACCAGAGGTGATATTCAGCAGATTCTGACCAGTTCTGGAGAACCGGTAGCAAAAAATTTGAGTAGTTCAGAAAACCAGAAAATACTACCTCTGACTGGAGATTTTACAGTATTCTTCTCCTGCCACACCCACCAAGCCACGATCACAGAACCAGTAGTAAAAAAATTTGAATCCCACCACTACTCTTGACCCATTTCAACTCCCTCAACTCCTCTGTAAACGTGGGGTGTGATGAGCATGATGAAATGAGAGAGGTCACATGAGGTCACCTGTTCAAGGTCTTTACTATCTCCCTATTGCAGGTAGAAGCCAGGGCCTCAACAGAGTCATGCAGCAGAAACTCAGGAATACCCCCCCACACACAATTCCCATTGGACTCTCACCAGGTCCATAAGTCACAGAGGAGCAGACCAATTAAGTAGCTTCTGCCTCCCTGCAGAAGGGAAAAGCATAAGGAAAATATCAAGAGCATGATTTGACCATAACAGAGGGGACAGGGTAAGTTCACATTACTACTGCTCTGACAATGTATGACCACTATTCCCAATTGGGCCCTGAATATGCCATGATAGCCATGAACTTCCAAGCTGATTCCTAAAGTAAGCTGCTTCTGAAATAAGTTCACTTTATTTAATATATTTGCATTCAATTAAGTAAGATTTACTTCTCTAAGTAAGTGGATAAAAGACTTCAGCCCATATTATGCAACAATCTCTTAGATTGCTTAAGAATTTGTTAATTATAAGGAAGACTTTCTGAAATTTGCAAATGCATTTAATTTGACCTTAATTAAAGTCAAACTTTCTCTGCTTTTCCACTTTGAATAATACTGCATAAGTTCTCATTATGGTAGAAAATGAATTCCAATTCAACAGTTTGGCTGATTAGTTGCAAAGTGTATTGTGGTGTACTTATATATATTCATATACACTACCGCTATATTTAGTGGGTTCCCTTAGAACAGATTTAGTCTATATTTAAAATTTCTTGAGCATGAAAAAAGGAAAAAATAGCAAATTTCTTGAGCATGAAAAAAAGGAAAAAATAGCAATAACAATAATGTTTCCAGAGCAACTAGACCAAGGACAGGGGGAAATATATGATTTAAGGGGAAAGTAAATTGTCTTATGCTGGCCTCAGGATATACAATAAGATCAAGGAACTATAGTCTTGTTTCTAGTATTAGATACAATATTATATTCCCAGAGTGATCTAAGATCATATACATTATACACTATCATGAAACATATGGAAAAATATAGGGGAGAAAACTGATCTGTACCCAAGATGTAGAAAGAATGCTGTAAGTCTAGTTTCTTCTAGTCTAGAAGAAGAAATACGAGAAGATCATTCAAGTGAGAAGATACAATAAAAGATTGCAAAATTGAGAGCCAGTAGGTTGTGGTGGTTAAGGTGTTAGCCTAGAAATCAGGAAACTGTAAGTTCTAGTCACACCTTAGGCATGAAAGGCGACTGGGCAACTTTGGGCCTGTCACTCTTTCTTAGACAACTCACCTTACAGGGTTGTCGTTGTGGAGAAAGTAAGAGGAAGAAGTATTAGATATGCTTGACACTTTGAGTTCCTTATACAGTAATATACTTTATTATTTATACAGTATAAGTCAATATATCAAATAAATAAATAATAATATATATCCACATATGTAATCAGGGATGGGATTCAAATTTTTTAACAACTGGTTCTATGGGCGTGGTTTAGGTGGTGGGTGTGGCTTGGTGATCATGTGACTGGGTGGACATGGCTTGGTGGTCATGTTGCTGGCTGGGTGTGCGCAACTTAATATCACTCACATTGAGGCACGCATCTCCTCCCCTGGCTTCTCATGACTGTGAGGATGCTGCAACAGTCATAAGTGTGAAAAATGGTCATAAGTCACTTTTTGCAGTGCCATTGTAACTTTGAATGGTCACTCCACACAAGCAAAGTACCAGGAAAGGAGAGGAAATAAACTCCAGAGATGTTCCTGAGACAGGAAGTCTAGTCTTGCCAAGAATGTAATAAGGGTTAACGGAGAGGCAGTTTCTGTAAGCAACACCAGAAAGTTTCCTTCTAACAACCGGTTCTCCGAACTGCTTAGAATGTTAACAACCGGTTCTAGCAAATAGGTGCAAACTGGTAGAATCCCACTCCTTTATGTAATGTTCCATACCCCCAAGAGCCTTAATTAGAGATTAATATAATAATTAATTACCTATTATTAAGGCAAAGTACATACAGAAGTTTGTAAATTAGTAAGAAATTAAATTAGCAAAATATTTCATATTTCAGAGACCAAATTTATACTGCACAGTAAAAGAAATGAAACCAGAGAGACAAATGAACAAGAAGAATTTGAAATCACTGAAGATTTGGAAAAACAAGAAACTGAAACTTGACAATTCATTGAATTCTAGATGTGATCAAGCTTAACATCTAGGAAATCACTGAAGTCACTGTTTCTGAAATTTGTTAGTTTCTCATGAATTTGACTGTATATCCATCCTCTTATTTCCCTACAAATCATTGAATTTTTGAAAACAACAAAAAATTAAAGTAAAATATAGATTTTAAGTTCCTATTGTTATATTGTTTTTCATAAAATATGCATTTATATGTAGTTGTTTGCATATGCCTATTTTTTACAATGTAATGTAATACAACCAGTTATATTCATCCAAGGACCAATCATTCCTTTTTTCAGTATCCTCTACATCCCAAAATCAAGAACTGATTTTTAGGATGTGGAAAGAACACAAAAGAGAAGAGCTTCTTCTTCTATGAATGAGTGTCTATCTTTATAATATTCCATAAAGAATACATACATTCAGTTAGTTATAGATCAAGTATAGGTCAAATATTTATATGTTCAAAGTATCCATAGCTAATCAAATATGTGCATCTTGGGAGAAAATGTAAACAGATTTTATTATGTTTTTAGAGCTGAGAAATTTGAAGAAGTGCAAAAATGTTTATTTTGAATCAGCACTTTAGTCAAGGATATAGAAACCCAATTTGCACAACAATATACAGACTGAAATTTATTTATTTATTCAATTTTATGGCCACCAATTTCAACAATTGATTCTGGGTGGTAAACAAAATGATAAGAAATACAATTGCAATAACAGAAACTAAAAAAAAAAAACACCACAGGAGCTGAGAAAACATATTACATAATTACCAATATAACTATGAAATGGGTCCTTGTATACATTTGGATCCCTAGATCATGGGTGTCAAACTCACCATGTTACATTGCTGTCATATGATGTTTCATGACATTTTTTCCATTCATGCAGCTGGGGTGGATGTGGCCTGCGTGTGATGCATCCGGCCCATGGGCTGCCAGTTTGACACCCCTGCTCTAGATAGAATCTAGATAGTCCTTACAGATTTACAAATGGCAAGCATGGTCAGGTCTGTCCTGATCTCCAGAGGGAGAATGCTCCATAGTGGGGCACAATGGTAGAGAAGACACATCTTGTAGGTCCTACCCACTGGCATTCCTTAGCCGACACAATGTGAAGCATGCCCATCCTGCATGACCAGATCAGATGGGTAGAAACAATTGATGAGAGATGATCCCTAAGTAATTCATTCAAAGCCAGGAAGAACTTTTAAAATGTCAACCAGCATCCTGAATTGCATCCAGAAGCACCTTGGCAACCAAATGCAACTCACATAATACTGGTGTTACATGTGCCAAATAGCCAATATTTAAAATCATCAAATATCTTCAGAAGGCTGTTTAAATGTAGAATCTGAAGAGGAAAATGAAATTTACCCTTGGTTGATTCTCATTTTGACTGCTTAGAAAGACTAGAAAATGCTATTCAGTATGAACCCAAAAGTCCTTTCTTGAGATCTTGAGAACAGTTACTGCAGGGGAAAAATAGTTGTTATCTCCTCCAGATGTTTTGAGTAACTATTTTCCCAACTGGGCCATTGACCATCTGGCTAGCCTCATGGCAGTTATAGTTCAAGACATCAAGAAAGGATCACAATACCTGCTCCTGAAATAATGTATATTATTTCTGTTACTTCAAAATGAAGAACACCTATAAAATTATTGTTTTAGAAGAGAATTTTATTTTATTTTTGTTTTAATTCAAAAGTTGATACTTTTCTACATTTCCACAGAATCTTTGAGTACATGGAAACTGCAATCATGTAATAAAATGTTCCATTTTGTATCATCTAAACTAACAAATACTTGATGAACTCAGTTCACTAATAAATGGAGTCATTATGTTTATTTTCCTCAACAATTTTAAATGTGTATATAATTTTAAGAATATACTGCTCTTACAGTCTGGGATATGTCAAGATTCCCATAAAGCCAAATAAAATATCCTCCACCCTGCTTCATAATCTGACAAGTCCAAAACACATCCTACACACAGCAGCTGAATGCCTTGAATTCATCACAGTTCTTCAGTATGTTGAAAAATGGGTTCATCAATTTCAATTTCAGAGTATTCTTGATCTTTTTAAGACATTCCAGATACCAGAATGCAGAATATAACACATAGGCTACAACTAAAAACTTGTTTGGAAGTTTTATAAATACTATGATAAATAAAAATAAATAAATAAAATAAATAAAAAATAATTCTTTGCTTGATTACAAAAGCATTATAATTTTACTGTACCATATTGAATTATACAGCATTTTAAGTAGAATATATTTGATGGTATGGAAGTTGTGGAGGCTTAAATAAAATGCAGCTTGAAACATTTTAGTTTCTTCAGCAAAATTATGTTGACTTTATTTCATATTGATTTAGGGTTTAAATTTCATTTTTTCCAGAAGAAAAGCTTTTTATTTAAGAACAGAGCTTCTGCTTTAACGATTTAAAGTCTATCTAGAACAATTTTCTATTTCCACAATGGCTGTTTCAGATACCCAGAGAAATCATGTTTGTTGCTTCAATTGCTTCAAGCATTCAGCTGATATCCAGAGGCCCTGTATTTTTGTTCTTGATAGCAGAATAAAGTTATCATGACAAGCTGTTTTGATTATTTCTTGATTCATTCATTCATTTCACTTCCCCTTTAAAATCCTTCACATCAGGGTAAGGAACATAATGCCTGATAAAATATGCCATTTTCCTCAGTTGGGTGTTTTTTATAGTATGTGCTAGACAGGGAGTAATATCTCTTACTTAGCAAGTAAGTTCAATATTCACATTCACTATTCAGGTTAATTTGATGCTCATTATGTTATATAATATAATATATAACATCTTACATAAATGACCTCTGTGATCATATTAAGAGCAACTGCTTTCTCTTCGCTGATGATGTTAAGCTATTCAATACCACAGATAATACTGCTATCCTTCAAAAAGACCTTGACTATGTATCAGAATGGTCCAACAAATGGCAACTTCAAATCTCAACAAATAAATGCTCTGTCTTACATATTGGCAAAAAAATCAGAAAATAAAATACAAGCTGAACAGTCAAGACCTTGTTGATGATCCAAACTCTATCAAGGACCTTGGAGTACTCATCTCTAATGATCTAAGTGCTGGAGCCCACTGTAACTACATAGCCAAAAAGGCATTAAGAGTTGTTAACCTAATCCTACATAGCTTTTTCTCTGGTAATATCACACAACTAACTAGAGCATAAAAAACATTTGCTAGACTAATACTTGAATACAGCTCATCAGTCTGGAACCCACATTATGTATCTGATATTAACACAGTTGAGAAAGTCCAGAAATATTTCACAAAAAGAGTTGTCCATTCCTCTACTCGTTGCAGAATACCTTGAAATTCTAGACCTAGAAAACCTAGAACTATGCCGCCTTTGATCTGATCTAAGTATAGTATATAAAATCATCCATTGCAATGTCCTATCTGCATTTCAGCTTCAACCATAACAATACAAGAGCACACAATAGATACAAACTCAAGGTTAATCGCACCGAACTTGATTGCAGGAAATACGACTTCAGCAACAGAGTGGTCAATGTCTGGAATATTCTGCCTGACTGTGGTTTCTTCCCCAAACCTCCAAAACTTTCACTTTAGACTGTCTACTATTGACCTCACCCCTTTCCTAAGAGCTCTGTAGGGGGCGTTCATAAGCGCACCAATGTGCCTACCGTCCCTGTCCTATTGTTTCTTTTTATTTTTCTTATATGTATCCATTTCATGTATTCATAACTATGTATATACTTAGACCTATTATCTTGTAAGCAATTGACAAATCAAATAAATAAATAAAAATAAATATATATTACCACACTGTCACTTAATATTGTCAATTAGAAAACACTAAATCTACCCATTTTCCCATCCGAGCATAAATAAGCACCCTAACCCCCACTTTCTTGGCCTTTTCTTAACCATATATCCCCATTGTTATATTTTCTTGAATTGATTTGTTCTTTTTTTTTTTTTTTACTTTTTCACTTGTCCTTCCGTCCTTGGCTAGTTTGCTATGTTATTCCACTGGCACTTTGAGACAAAATTCCAGGTTCGCTCCACCATGCCTACTTCTTTCTTTTTAATTACTTCCAGTTTGCCATGCAATTTTACTTCTCATGCTTTTTCTTCTTTTTCAAACTAAGTTAATATCCTCAGGTTCTAGCTGGATTCACTTCCACATATTTTCATCCTAAAGTTTCTATGTACTCCTTTAAACCTTGGAATTAGGACTACTAGATTTGGGATTCAAAACTCCAGATGACCATGATATAGCAGCATAATGGTAAGCAAACTCAGAAATGTTGCTGGCTTCTTATCATATTCTACTCAACTCAGCTCAAATCTGGAAGCCCCACTGAAATCCATCAAAATTTCTCTTTCCTACAGGTGCTGTTTTGGCTACATAACTTAGTTTACCAAAGGATTGGCATTTAGAGAATCATTTCATTATTACTATATCAATTACATGAGTGCCCAAAAGCCTCTTTGGAAAACTGAAATTGGTAACCTTATAATATATTTGAAGTTTAATTCAAACCCTGTATTTTAGTGCTTGGTCCTTCCTATATATTTGATTTTTCTTTCATGGTTGAAATTGCATTTAAATTATATTTTATTACTGTACCCATTGTAGAGTTGGGTGCTCTTAAACATGTTTAAATAAAATATAAAAAAAATAAGCTTGGACATTGTAACATTTATCTACATATTTTCTGGAGTGTGGCATTGTTTAGCTTTCTTATTAAATTTCAAATGTATCTTACTTACAAAAGTGATATTTTCAAATGATGGTTGTATTATTTGTAGAAAGAGCAACTGTATCACTGGATCTAAAGCTGCAATGCAAAGAAAGGGAAAAAATATCCAATTTTATTTTGTAATAAAGCTGGAGGGAGAAATAGAACTGTGTATTGTCAAAATAATATGACTACTGAAGTAAAATAAATGTTAACAGCAGGGATATCATTAGAGTTGTTCTGGATGGAATTTCACCTTTTTTTTTGTTCTGTTTATATTTTCCCTATGCACCCAAACAGGAAATTTCTCAATTTTATGTTGAAAACACTTCTTTGATATTACATTAGGTTCTATATTGAAAAAAGAATTAAACAGTTAAGTTAATCAAAGGTTTCCAATAGAAGAGACTATATGTAGATCAGGGTTGAACTGTGGAGTCCTTGGTGGTATCTAAAGCTTGGTTGTTTTTTTTGCAGATATTTCATTACCAGACTAGATAAAAACATTGGTGCCAGTGAGTTTGAGGTTTGTTCTCTATTTATACACAATACTTTGTTTAATTCTTATAATTTCATTCCAGCCTTGCCTACTTTAAAAAGCTTCTTGAAAGGGTAGAATAAAATACAACCATATATGGACTTTTGAAGGAAGTCCAATGTTAATAAAATCAAAAGACCCCATTGCTAGGGGAACCATCTCTTAAGTTTCTTTTTAAATCCTAAATGTGGTGATCACATTTTACTTGCAAAAGTCTACATCACTGTAGCCCAGATCTGCCAGCCCTAATTACCAGGTTAATATATGCAAAGAATCAGCATTATCAGCAGCAATAGCACTTAGACTTATATACCGCTTGACAGTGTTTTACAGCCCTCTGTAAGCGGTTTACAGAGTCAGCATATTGCCCTCAACAATTTGGGTCCTCATTTTACCCACCTCAGAAGGACGGAAGGCTGAGTAAATCTTCAGCCTGATGAGATTTGAACTGTCAAATTGCAGGCAGGCAGCAGGCAGCAGAAGTAGCCTGCAGTACTGCACTCTAACCACTGTGCCACCATTTTTTTTCACTCTCTTTGTTTATATGTCTATATGTGCGCAGAATTAAGCCAATGTTGATTCTTGGTGACTGCCTGGGCAAGTCTCTGCAGGGTTTTTTTTTTTTTACAAGGTTTTTGGTAATGATTTGCCATTGCCCGCTTCTTAGGGCTGAGAGAAAGTCTGGCCCAAGATAGATCTAGCAGAATTATGTTCCAGTATGATGCCTTAATCACTATTACAAAGCTTATATATTCTGTCTCTAAACCTATTTACACTAAAACTATACTGTGATTCTGTGCTGCTCTATCAATTCTGGAAGATTATTCTGTTCCATACTCCTCTGGACATTGAAATTTCTTCCAATTTCTAATCTGACTTTCCTTTTATGCTTTGTTCTTATCTATATTATTTATTAGTACTGTTTTGAATCACTCTTATCTACTTAGGTTTCTAAAACAAAAATCCTGAAGATCAGCCAAAGTTATTTCATATATTGATGAATTGTGAACACAACATTTCTTTTTATCATGACAACCCACATAACTCCATACCTCAGTGACAGCCCATAAATCCCCTATAGGCACCTCCAAGAACTGAGGGACCCATAAAAATGTACATACAAAATAGTTAAATATGCAACATTTTAGATATATTGAAAGAGCATTCTTGTTTTATTATCATCATATATTATTATTCTATACTTTCTTTCAGACTAATGACCTGAAATGTAAACTTACACAGCTTATATTGCATCAGTCTGATGCAAATATTTGAATAGTGCTGCATTTGAAAGACAAATTATTTTTTTTCTTTTTAATGAATGCTACTTGTTCCGGACTAGCAGGCTTGAAAGCCTGCAAAGCGGATTGGTCCGCTAAAAGTGGGTCATGATTGGTCGCTCCAGACTGATCCGATTGGCTACTAAACGGGCTGCCGCAATTGGAAGAACCAAGCGCGGCAAGCTCAAACCACTGTCATTGGCCGTTTAGCCGCAGCCAGCTCTTTAAAAGGGGCTGCTGAGGCTAGAAGCATTTGCTCAGATCAGAAGTCACTAATAAAGAGCTGTAGTCACTTTCTGAGTCTCGTCTCCGTTCTTGGACCCATCCTTCCAGACAATAACATTGGTGACGAGGATGGGATTTGGAGACAGCAGAGCTGACTGAGCACTCACCAACGATCAACAGAACACGTGACTGACAGCGCGCAGACGTCGACAGAATGGCCAGCAGTGCTATACTACCTGCCCCATTCGATCCAGCCAGCGAAGACTGGGACTCATACATGGACAGGTTTCCAATGTTCCTAGAGTCCAACAATCTGAAGGATGCCACTCCTAGCAAAAAACGAGCAGTTTTCTTGATGCATTGCGGACCCGCCGTTTTTAAAATGGCCAAAGAGCTCGCAAAACTGGCTGAAGTCAAGACAATGGACTGGGATACCCTTGCTCCCATCCTCTGCAACCACTACGCCCCGGCAGTACCAACTCTCATCCACAGACACGAATTTCACCAAAGGGATCAATGCGAAGGTGAGAACATCAGGGATTTTGTAGCTGACATAAGGAATTTAGGCAGCCTGTGTGGCTTCGCAAATCTAGAAGAAGCCACGAGGGATCGAGTTGTCCTTGGCCTAAGAGACCCCACGGTCCAAAGCAAAATTATGGCCAAAGGAGACATCTCCCTCGCAGATGCCATAGCTGATGCCACTGCAGCTGAAGCCACCCGCAAATCAGCAGCACGGATGTGCCGGACAAATGGGGCCAGCCGCCAAACCACCAACAATACAGCAATGCCATCAGAGAAATACACGTCAGCCACCCATCATGAAGATATCAAATCCTCATCAGAGAGTGAAGAGGAAGAAGTCCACAGATTCAGGTCAGAGCGTGAACAACGAGACCAGCAGGGTCATAAATTGAATTTCCAATGCGCCGGATGTGGTGGAAACCACCCACGATCTGAATGCAGATTCCTAGACGCCATCTGTCATTTTTGTGAGAGAAGAGGGCATATTGCTAAAGTATGCCGAAACAAAAGAGGATTCAGTCCCAAATGGAAAGAAAACAGTCTCCAACAAACAGAGGGCAACCCCACCACTAATCGGGACCACCCAAACAACCAGTGGAGCCAGTACAACAGAAACCGGAAATTTACTGGCACACCCAGACGGGAAGAAGCACATCAGACTATCACCATTGGCCACGCTTCAACTTTAGACACCAGAAAAATCCGTGTAGAGGTCAACATTGAAAATCGACCATGCATCATGGAAGTGGACTCCAGGTCTTCCCTATCCATGGTCTCCTGGAAAACCCTGAAGCAGCTGATTCCCAATATCCACCGCCAGGACCTCAGTACTCAGAGGCTTATATTAAAGGACTACCAGGGCAACCGGTAGTGATTCCAGTCGTTGGTTCCAGTCATTTCCAGGTCTCCTTCAAGAACCACACCGCAATACTACCTCTCACCATCATTGACAGAGACCGACCCAGCCTACTGGGTCTACAGTGGTTCATGCCATTAGGAATCGAAATGGCAGGCATCAATCAGACTGTAGACAAAAACTGGGAAACAGCCCTCATCTGGGATTTCCAAGAAGTCTTCAGTGAACATCTAGGCAAGTACGAGGGGTCCCCTATCTCTTTTAATCTCCGCCCTGATATTGCGCCCATTCGCCTAAAACCATGCTGTGTCCCTTTTGCTCTCAAACCAAAAATTGATGAGCAACTGGACAAACTAATTGCACAAGGCGTGTTAGAACCCATTGATCACGCCCGATGGGAGACCCCAATTGTAACCCCCATAAAACCTGACGAATCTTTGAGAATTTGTGGGGACTACAAGGCCACCCTCAACCATGCTTTACAGCAGAGTGCCTATCCAGTACCCATGGTCCAGCACCTCCTTCACTCACTTGGGGGTGGCAGAATATTCGCAAAGCTTGACCTGGCCCAAGCTTATCAATGGCTACCAGTTGATGCTGAAACCACCAAAGCCCAAACCATAGTTACGCACAGAGGCGTGTTCAAATGTAACAGACTCCAGTTTGGAGTAAGCGTAGCACCAGGCATTTTCCAAAGTCTGATGGAAAGGTTGTTGCAGGGCATTAAAGGGGTCATGCCCTACTTCGACGATGTGTTAATAGCTGCCCCAACAAGGAATCAATTAGAACAAAGACTGAGAACAGTCCAACAAAAGTTCCAAGACACTGGCCTCAAGGTAAAGAAGGAAAAGTGCCAGTTATGCACTGAAAGGGTTGAATTTCTTGGTTACCTCCTTGACAAACAAGGAATTCACCCTACAGCAAAGAAATTAGCTGCCATCAAAAATGCCCCGAGACCACAAAACAAAACAGACCTTCAAGCCTTCCTGGGACTTATTAACTTTTATAACATTTTCCTACCCCACAAGGCGACCATTGCTGAACCCCTTCATAGACTCCTTGATAAAAAGGCTTCCTGGATTTGGGGACGACGGGAGGAGCATGCCTTTCAAGGATCTTTTAAATTCGGATGCAGTGCTCATCCAATATAATGAAACACTTCGTTTAACTGTGACTTGCGACGCCTCACCTTTCAGAGTAGGAGCTATCCTGAGCCACATCCTACCAAATGGCACAAAGGTGCCTATTGCATTTTTTTCAAGAACCTTTTCAAAAACAGAAAGGAACTATAGTCACCTAGACAAGGAAGCCCTCGCTATCATATCTGCAATCAAAAGGTTCCACGAGTATGTGTATGGGAGATCATTTTCCATCATCACAGATCATAAACCATTACTTGCCATCTTGGCTGGCGACAAACCTATTCCACATATTCTATCCCCTAGAATGACACAATGGTCAGAGTTACTAGCCACCTACAATACCAATTGAGGCATTGCCCGGGAAAAACCATTCCCCACGCAGATGCTTTGAGCCACTCTCCATTGCCAGAACTCCAAGATGACCTGGCTCCCACACTATCAACACTACAAATTGAGACACTTCCCTCACCTCCACTAACAGCTCAAGACATCGCATTGGAAACCAAAAAAGACTCATGCTTGGCACGAGTTCTTAGCTGGGTGGAGAGGGGATGGCCACAAATCGAACCCAATGAAACATTTAAATCCTTCAAGAACAGACAAACAGAACTCTTCTCACAAAAGGGGTGCATATTGTGGGGAGACCGAGTGGTTATACCAGCAAAACTACAAAAAAAGTTCTACAATTACTACACAATGGGCACCCGGGCATCGTACGCATGAAAGCACTGGTGAGGAGCTACGCCTGGTGGCCAGGTATGGACAAACAAATTGAAACCTGGGTCACCACCTGTAGCAAATGTCAAGAGACACACTCAGCCCCACCGAAAGCCTCACCAGTCGAATGGGAAACGCCCAGGGGTCCCTGGTCACATATCCATATCGATTTTGCGGGACCTACAAAAGGGCATACCTTCCTAATAACAGTAGACGCATACTCGAACTGGCTCGAGGTTAACAAAATGAAGACTACCACCACAGATGCAGTCATCAAGAAATTGAACAGACTTTTCACAATGCATAGCTTACCTGATGTCCTGGTATCCGACAATGGCCCTCAATTTACCGCCTTGGCTTTTGAACAATACTTAGCAGACCATGGCATATGACATGCACTGACATTGCTGGCTCACCCGGTGGTGAATGGTAGAGCTGAACGAATGGTTCAGTTCACAAAAAGAACTCTACAAAAAATGGAACAAGGCAACATCCACGATAAAGTCACCAGGATGCTCCTTCTCCAGCATATTACACCAAACACCATGACTAACAAAAGCCCAGCTGAGCTTCTAATGGCCAGAAAACTCAGATTGCCTCTAGACCGCCTACACCCTGCATACACCCCGGAAAAACCCCTGGGCTCCAGCAGTAAACACCGTGCCTTCAAGGTAGGAGACCCTGTATTTGCTAAGAACTTTTCAGGTGACCCTCTGTGGAACCCTGCCAAAATAACTCAAATTACAGGCCCCCGCTCTCACTGGCTGGAAACCACAGATAGGAGAGTGTGGAAATGCCACATCAACCAGCTGCGATCCAAGCTAACCACATCTCCCTAACCACAAAACCAGAGGGGGAAGGGAAACCGGGGATTCTGAAATTGAACCAACATCTGGCAGAGAAGAAAGAACCCCACGATCACCACATCAAAGCCTACAGGACTCACCAGCTGAAGAAGAGCCTTGGCAATTGATCGTCTTACCTAGTAGCAGCAACCAAACAGGTCCAGGGAATCCTAAGAACACAAGCAGTAGCAATGAAGGAGGCGTGTCAATCAGCCCGAGGTCACCTGAAGGGAGTCACAGCTACGGAACCGGCTCACCATTCCAGGCGAGCAGCCCATCGGAACCCGAGACTGAGCAAAGACAATTCGAACAGCGCAAGTCAGGTAGACAGGTGCAAAGACCCGCCTACCTGCGAGACTATATAACTCCACCCCTTAGATGGAACCTAGAGGGGAGGGGTGTTCCGGACTAGCAGGCTTGAAAGCCTGCAAAGCAGATTGGTCTGCTAACAGCGGGTCATGATTGGTCGCTCCAGACTGATCCGATTGGCTACTAAATGGGCTGCCGCGATTGGGTGAACCAAGCGCGGCAAGCTCAAACCAATGTCATTGGTTATCATTTAGCCACAGCCAGCTCTATAAGAGGGGCTGCTGCGGCTAGGAGCATTTGCTCAGATCGGAAGTCACTAATAAAGAGCTGTAGTCACTTTCTGAGTCTCGTCTCCATCCTTCCAGACATAACACTACTTATATCATTTTTCTTTTTCCCTGATTTCATCATAGAAATGATGCAGTCAAAATATAAACTAAATGATTAAAAAATGCATTGGAATTTCACAAGGTCAGAACAAGAAGCAATGGATGAAAACAAGAGAAGAGAAGCAACCTAGAATTAAGGAGAAACTTCCTAATGCTGAAGAAAATAAACCTGTGTAACAGCTTGCCGTCAAAGGTTGTGAGTGCTTCATCACTGGAGGTATTTAAGACTGGACAATCACTTCTCTGAAATTGTTATAGGGTCTCCTGATTGAGCAGAGGGTTGAACTAAAAGGCCTCCTTCCAGCTCTATTCTAATTGAACAAGTCTACCCTTTTTATATATATGTTGCCCTGTTGAGTATATGTACATCAGTATTGGCCCAAGACATTTTACTGTCTGAGATGAATCCCCTTTCCATTCCACATACAAATAGCTGTGGTTGGGCATTTGTTCAACACTGACCAAGAAACAATCTTATATTTCATTTGGAGCCATCAAGTGAGTTACAGGACAGTGTTGACTGCATGATACACAGCTTTATTTTTCAGCATAATATTGTTACTTACAACTTACCATCTAATTCCTAGAATTTGCAAAAAATGGAGTGATGCAAAAATGGAATGCTTCAAGACTGGGGTCTACCGGAGAGGTTTTCCCCATAAATTCTGAATAAAATCTAATAGGTTCTGGAATTCTCCGCTGTCTCACATAGAACTCTTGGGCAAAAAGCAAAAAGATATTTGGCTGCTTCTCTTCCTTGTAGTTGCTGTACAATTATTCTAATCATTACTATGATTAACTTGCTAAGCTAGATGCCTGAATCCTGTTTTTCTTCTTGCATGTATGATGTATTTTTCCTTGCAAATGAACAGCACAGCCAGATTCTGACAAAACAGGTTGCTGTCATTATGTTGTGTCTCTTGCATTTGTGAAATGATGTCCATTGCTAGTAAATCCACCCTGCTCTTAGAAAAGCCACCAATTTTGATGAAGAGAATTCAAAAGAGCATGAAAAAGAGAAGGAAAGAATACAGTTTCCTTGCAGCATAGGTCTCAAAGATCAATATTTTGCCATGTCTCTTTTTTCTCAATCCCAAGCAAAACTCCTTCTCTCAAAGTCCTGCTTTCAGGAAGTATTTAATAAACTAAATAGGTCTTTACTGACCATTGACAACCATGCTAGATGGCAAAACCTAGAAATATTTCTTTGCTAGAAATTGACTTTCAAAATCAGTGCCTGGAAAAGAAAAAAGCTGGAAAAGAAAAAAGAAAAAGAGCAAAGAGTTTTGATAGTTTGCCTTAGCCATTTATTATTTTCATCTTATTAAGTGTTTGTATCTATGCAATATGGAAACAGAACATCTAAATAAACTGTTATGCCTGCTTATGAAAATCTTTGATATTTCATTGTTCACCTTTTTCTTCAAAATTTGGCTTCCTTCATCAACCCCAGTTTGCTGCACTAGCAACTACAAATCAGTGTATTGATGCTATGGCAACCACACTGAAAGCAAAATTACCTCTTAAATGAGCAATTGCTTAAAACCTTGTTTTCTCCAGATTCATCTCCTATAAATGTGCTGAATTTTTTGCTATATTTTTCAACCGGTTATAAAAACCAGCTGTTTGTGGTTAGGTTAGGTTAGGTTAGGTTAGGTTAGGTTAGGTTAGGTTAGGTTAGGTTAGGTTAGGTTAGGTCTAATGAGCAGTGTTTCTATAAACACTTTTGAATTTCATGGTAACTGAAATATATAACTTTAATAAAACAAACTGAAGGTGCAATCTTTCATATAATGCAGTTTTCCAGGTATTTTTTATTACAAAAGGAATTAAAAATACTAGGATTTGGAATAAAAGTTTATAATATTGTGATTCACATAATAATGCTATAAATCATTCTATCACAACATACACTGAACATATAGGTGGGATATCTTATGAAGAAAATATGAAGAAAAAAACTCTGCTAACTGTAATATGTACAGTTAAGTGGAAAATATATGCAGTATACATTCTAAGAATTATCAGACAGTTTTGTCTTAGACAGCTTGATATTTTTTTCTTCAGTGAGAACATTTTATTTCCTGGGGAGTAGCTATTTAGGAGTTTTGTCTTTTCCTACAATAAAAACAAAAGGTGAAAAAGCCATCTGAGTACATATATTATTTCACAGTTGTTCTTTTAAAAAAATCTATCTTCTAGGTTCATCTGTCATAAAAGTTATGTCGTTTCCCATTTATATTGTCAACTTTTAAAATAAGTTTTCCTGATTTTCCCTCTTCATTTAATTTTATTTCCTGTAGCAGTTACTCAACTTCTAGGTTGCTAAAATATAAACGTTTCATTTTGCAAGGAGTCAATGTACAGAGAACAACTGTAGGTCAGCAGCAAAATATGTACTTGATAACTTGAAAAAATAACATCACTGTAACATTTCTACTTGATGTTCTTTCAGTGAGGCTTGGATCAATCACTGTCACTCAGACACTAGTCAGATTCTTATGTATGGTGATTTAAGGAAGAGAATTCCATGAAATCCCTTGTTGAGTTTAAACTGATTTGAATCTTACCATCTGCATTTTAGTCACCCCTATTTTTTTTTTCTTATTAGCCAAGCAATCTGCCATGTTTTAAAAATATATCTGTGTGAAATCAAGGATAAAGAAAAATAGAATAAGAGGAACACTTCTTGGAAAGATAATCCTTGAGATACTGGTGGGCCAATTTACTCCTTTTTTATGGACACTTTCAAATGGACATTCCTGAAAAATATAGTACATTGTTATGGCAGAAATGGGGAAATAAACCATTTCCAGGAGAAATTGCACTGAGAAACACATTACTAAGGAACCCTAAAGCTATTTCCTGGCATCATCTAATCGTGTATGTGTTTCTCAAGTGATCCTCCATTTGAGTCCAGTATAGTTTGGATGTTTCCACAAAAGTCTTTTACATTATTATTTTTCCACCATTTGTTGGAAAAGAAATTGAAATGAAACTTCCATGCAGGAAAAAGAAGGATTGCATCATCTTAATGAAATGATGCAGAGAAAATTCCAATTTAAGAGGAGTATGCTCCTTCCTTCCTTTCCAGGAATAATTGACAATATTTACTTTGAATTCTACATATTTTAAGAAATAAAATAAAAGTTGGACTAATTTTATTGATTTCTCCTTTGTGAATTATCCCATTATAGATTTATAAATAAAGCAACCACATTAGACTTCAAACAATGATAGATGCAGATCTATCCTTAATAACAGTGAAATAGCTTTAAAATGTTAGCAATCAATGCGTAATTGGATTTTTCCCAAGTCTTTCTAACATTTTTCTGGAAATTTGAAGGATTTTGTAGTGAACATTTCAGTATTCTTGAAACAAGAAAGGAAGACAAAGTTAACAATTGCTATTTACGTTCAAAGAAGAGTTGGCTTGGCTTGGTTTTGTGTTGCTATGAACTTGGGCCTTCATATATTCCTCTCCATGGTCGAGAAATTCATTTTAGCTCTCTTCATAGGACAGTTCAGAGATTTATCAACACAGCTATACCTAAACAGGAGCTAGTGACTTATGATTTGAATGGGGGTGCATGTGGGAGTCCTGACACTTACAACAATAGTTTAAGAAAATAACTGCAGAAAACTGCTTCCAATTCAATCAGTAAATGGAACTAAGAGGAGAATGTAATCATCTGCATTCAATTTTAACCAAGACCCCAAAGATTAACAAGCAATACAAATGATATAAAATTTTATTATTGTAAGGCTCAAAGCACCTCGGATTACAGCCATTATAAAACAACTACTTGAAAGTATGAAACCAACTAACATTACTTCATTTCTAGATTTAATGGCTTTATGAGTTGTATTTTTGAATGCAGCAGATGCATGGATTTGGAATGCATGGCCAAAACATGCTTTTTAATCTATTAATAATGCCCTAGAGAATTGATGTTCAAAAATCACTGTTCACAATTAAAAAGACACATTCCACCATTGCTCTACTACTAAGCAATGCATATATCATTGCTTAGTAGTAGAGTGTGCATTGTGCATACAGTTAATTGTGGTTTAATTTTCAAATATTTCCAATTAGAAGAATCTAAGCAGTATTACAGTTAAAGTTGCCAAGTTTGAGAAACAAATATTTAAATTAATGGTCAAAACTTCTTCTGTTTCTTTTTCAAGAAGTGGGTGCATTCAAAGTACTGGCAATATTTGAAATAATCAAACAAAATCTTATTCTTTTGTTTGAAAGCATTAATATTATGTTAAAACATAAACCCAAGAGTTTTTTCAATGATCTCATTATTGTTTATGATTCCTAATTTCAATGGACAAAAAAATTTGAGAAAAATTATATTAACATGCAATGGGAAGATAATTCTTTATTATTTCCCAAACTCCTCCAAAAATAGTAGATTGGTGCTTGATTTGGAGAATGACTGCCAGATGAAGTATCTAGAAATTATCTACCAAGTGTTATTTCATCAGAATGCTGTAAGCAGCTCTCTACTTACTATAAGCATTTTCCACCCTTACCCAATGATATCAGACATTCAATTATGCTGCACCTGGTCCATTATAATGGAGAAAAGTCAAATAATACTGTGCTCATATCAGTAAAAGTTGGTAGGAAAATAGTTCCTGCAACATGGAAAAGAATGTAAAATTGTATTTTTACAATGGCATTATCATTTGTGATAAACAATGATACTATTGGCAGCATGTTGGATGGAATACTACTTCACTTGGATATAACTCTAGGGATGACCCTAAGGGTCAATTAATCCTAATTCAATCTTGAATCTTCTACATGAACAATATGTACCTACCCATCATTCTATTTCTGTCTTCACTATTGAAGAAAGATCAAGTTCAGATATAAAATAAAATATACAATAATGTACATTATTATAACATAACAAGATTAAATGACTTCAAGAGAAAAAGAAATGTGTTCTACAAACATAGTGGTAGATGCAAACAAAAAAATATATGTACTGGGAATATGTATTATTAGGCTTGATTAAATGATTCAAATGATATGCTTAACAACACAGAAACACACAGAAAAAGCTTCAAATCATCTTTTTTCCAGATATGTGGAGCTGTCTTGGAAGCTGCTCCTATATGTTTCTGCATGTGTGAGCAAACATATCCACTTCATTAAAATACCTGTGCATACTGGAAAGATGGCCAGGATAAGCTTTCAAAACAGCTATGCAGAGCTGAAAAAAGATACCGATGAATCAAAAAAGAAGTGTTTCCTATCCATGCCCACATATTGCAAAAACAATATCTGAATTTCTTGCAAAACCCATGTTATGTTATGATTTTCTTTGACTAGAAAATTATCTGGCATAGTAGGTGGTGGGAACAGAGTGATGCTTGCTTCTCATATGGTGTTTTCTATGACTCACAATTAGTCTTAACAAGTATTTCAGCTTCAGACGATGGGACCATTCTTGAAGTAATATTTAAATCCACTGAAGGATACATCTCTCCTCTATATTGTAATAATTGTATTTTCTGACTTTCAATATTTAGAGCAGACAGTTTTACACATGAAATATTCACCTAAATGGGAGGGCAAGGAAGAGGAGGGAAGATATTTACCAAGCACATCTGTAGCATTAATAACTCCCAGTTCAATAGGAGTTGCTGCTTTCAATGTATATGTAGATGGTGTCTGAAGAAGAACACTCATTTCTCCAAAGGATTGGTTTCGATGTAACTGGCCAATGAAAACTTGTCTCATTTGCTTAACCTGTTTAAAAATATAAATCCGAGTAATTTTTTGTTGGTTCATGTCTAAAAATGGGAAGGATTTGGAAGACGAATAGGGATCATTTACAAAATATGCATGTAAACTGCAGACATAATCCATCATTACAATGTTCAGGTTAATGGTATTTCACATGTACCTCAATAAAATCCAAGTTTCATTCAGAGTATGAAAGGCAGTGGTAAGGAACACAAGTACATTGCCTAGATATATGCATATGTATAGATATCCAATTTTGATTTATGTGTAAGCCTAAAAATCAACAGAATAACAGAATAAGAGTTTGAAGAGACCTTAGAGGTCTTCCAGTCACACTCCCTGCTCAAGCAGGAAACCATATACCATTTTAGAAAAATGGTTGTGCAATCTCTTCTTAAAGACCACCAATGTTGGAGTACCCACAACTTCTCATGGCACATTGTTCCACTGATTAATTGTGTTCACTGTCAGGGAATTTCTCCTTGGTTCTAGATTGGTTCTCTCTCCTTGATTAGTTTCCATCTATTATTTCCAGGTGCTTTGTAAAACAGATTGACCCCTCTTTTTTGTGGCAGCCTCTCAGATATTGTAACATCCTTATCATGTCACCCCAGTCCTTCTTTTCAGTAAATTAGAATTCATATGTTTTAGCCTACAATCCTCTCATCATCTTTGTTGCTCTTTCCTGCATTCTTTCTAGAGTCTTGACATCTATTTTAGTTATGATGACTGTTCTGTACATTCATTAGCATTCTTGAAACCCTGTGCTTTGATTGGCCAAAGCGCGGGGCGATCTGATTGGTTTAGCGAGCCGTGTTGATTGGCCCGCTAAGAATCTCCCACGATTGGTGGATACAAATCGCGGGAGATTCAAAGCGGTGCCATTGGCCACGGCCGCCGCAGCTTGAGAATAAAAAGCCGCTGTTTTTTCCCTTGGAGCCAGATTGGTTCCGGGGACCAATAAAGAGCTGAAACCTAGTCACCGCCTCCTGGTCTCCTTACCGACGGACACGACACTGGCGACGAAGGTGGGATCCTGATTCTGAACCCCAGCAAGCACGTGTCCAACGGAAGCAAGACCGATGAGATGGCCAGCATCGCTCCGCCCGCGCCCTTCAACCCTGCTAGCAAGGACTGCGAATTCTACATGGACAGATTCCGCATGTTCCTCGAATGCAGCGACATGAAGGACGCCACCGGGCCGAAGAAACGAGCTGTCTTCCTGACACACTGCGGGCCCGCAGTGTTCAAGATGGCGAAAGCCCTAGCGAAACCTGCTGATGTCACCGGGATGGACTGGGCCGACCTCGAACCCTTACTCCGAAAACACTACGATCCCGCCATACCCACCCTCATCAGATGGCACGATTTTTATCGGCAGGACCACAGGTCGGGCAAAAGCCTCAGCGACTTTGTTGCGGAGCTGCGGAACCTAGGAGGACTATGCGGGTTCTCCGACATGGACGAGGCCCTATGGGATCGAGTCGTGCTCGGGCTTCAGGACCCAGTCCTACAGAGTCGGCTGATGGCCAAAGGCGACATCGCCCTCGCCGATGCCATCGCTGAAGCCACCACAGCCGAGGCCACCAGGCAGTCAGCAAACCGCATGCGGAGACCGGACGCCGGGGACCGCACCGCGAACAACAACCCTGGACGGGCGACCGAGGCCCAACCAGAAGCAAGTCACTGCGAAACTACCACCCACCATGGCGAATTCCACTCCGCCTCCGACTCTTCGGACGAGGAGGAGGAAATCCACCGGCTCCAGGCAGGACGTGACCAGCGCAGTCGGTGGGGTCGTAAGTCAGGGACTGCATGTGCTGGTTGCAGAGGTGACCACCCTAGATCTGAGTGCCGGTTCTTTGATGCTGTCTGCCGGCACTGTGACAAAAAGGGTCACATCGCCCGCGTATGCCGATTAAAGAAAGCCCACAGCCCCAGACAGCGGGACCACAGTGAGCGGAGACGGGACAGCACACCCCCCAGAACCAGAGATCGCCCAGCTGACAGCCATTGGGACTGGAGCGGGCGAGCCCAACGAGGTGGTGAGCCCCGGCGGAAGGAGGAAACCCACCGGACGGTCATCATCGGCCATGCATCAACCACCGACGCCCGAAAATTCTATGTGGAGGTAGGCATCGAAGGTGAGCCATGTAAGATGGAGGTGGACTCCGGGTCCTACCTCTCCATGGTCGCCTGGCAAGAAATCAAATGCTTGGTGCCTACCATCCAAAAGAAGGGACTGGAGAACCAGAGACTAATCATTAAAGACTACCAGGGAAACCGCATCCCGGTAGTCGAAACCGGACAATTCAGAGTAACATTTAAGGGACGCACTGCAAAGCTTCCCCTAACAATCGTGGACCAAGACCGACCCAGCCTTTTGGGACTGCAATGGTTTGCACCGCTCGGCATCAAAGTCACAGGCATCAACCACATCGCCGAGACTGATTGGGAGCAACAACTGGCACGGGACTTCCAGGAAGTGTTCGACGGCACCCTAGGCAAGTACCAAGGGCCCCCTATCTCTTTCAGCCTAGATCCAAACGTTCCCCCGAGACACCTAAAAACAAGGCGGGTACCTTTCGCACTCAGGCCAAAATTTGACGAGCAAATTGACAAGCTCGTCAAGCAAGGGGTCCTACATCCAATAGACCATGCCCAGTGGGAGACCCCAATAGTCACCCCAGTCAAGCCTGATGGGTGGGTGAGAATCTGCGGGGACTATAAGGCCACCCTAAACTGCGCCTTGCAACAAAGCGCCTACCCCATCCCAGTAGTGCAGCATCTTCTACATTCACTGGGGGGAGGCAAGGTTTTCGTGAAACTCGACCTGGTCCAAGCATACCAGCAGCTGCCGGTCAACAAAGAAACCGCGGAGGCGCAAACCATAGTCACCCACCGGGGAGCTTTCCGATGTAACCGACTGCAGTTCGGAGTCAGCGTAGCACCTGAAATTTTCCAGAGCCTCATGGAGAGATTCTTACAAGGCATCAAGGGGGTGGTGCCCTATTTCGACGATGTGCTGGTATCGGCAGCCAACCAGCCAGAATTAGAGGGTCGACTAAGGGAGGTGCTAACCAAATTCAAGGAAACCGGGCTAAAGGTGAAGAGGGAAAAGTGCCAACTTTACACAGAGTGGGTCGAATTCCTGGGGTACCTCCTAGACTGGCACGGCATCCACCCAACCGAAACCAAAATTAAAGCCATCAAAGAGGCCCCCACACCCAGGACTAAAACGGAACTGCAGGCATTTCTGGGACTGCTTAATTTTTACAATGTTTTCCTGCCCCAAAAGGCGACCGCGGCGGAGCCTTTACATAGGCTCTTGGACAAGGTGGCTACCTGGACTTGGGGGAAACGCGAGGAAGCCGCCTTCAGGAAAACCAAGGACCTGCTCACTTCGGATGCCGTCCTCATCCAATACAACGAGACCCTACCACTAGCCGTCACATGCGACGCATCACCTTTCGGCGTCAGCACCGTCCTCAGCCACACTCTCCCCAATGGAAAAGAAGCACCCATCACCTTCTTTTCAAGGACCGTCACCAAACCAGAGAGAAACTACAGTCAGCTGGACAAAGAGGCCCTGGCTATCGTCGCCGCAGTGAAGAGGTTCCACGAGTACCTCTACAGCCGGACATTCAACATTATCACCGACCACAAGCCGCTGCTGGGAATCCTCGCAGGGAACAGGGCCACCCCGAACATTCTATCTCCTAGAATGACAAGGTGGTCTGAATTCCTTACCGCCTACAGCTACCGGCTCACACACCGACCCGGTAAGACGATCACACATGCAGACGCTTTGAGCCGCTCACCGCTACCCAAGCTAGATACCAACCCAGCACCCACGATGACCACCCTCAGCATAGAGACTCTGCCCGATCTACCCATAACCGCATCAGACATTGCCCGAGAAACTAATAAAGACAAATGTCTGGCGCGGGTGTTACATTGGGTAGAGAAAGAGTGGCCAGAAAAGGACAAGGATGAGACATTCAAAACATTCTGGAACCGGCAAACAGAACTCTTGCTACAAAAAGGGTGTGTACTGTGGGGGGATAGGGTGGTTATCCCGGAAAAACTGCAAGGGAAGGTACTGGAGTTGTTACACAAGGGCACCCAGGCATAGTTAGAACAAAAGCCCTGGCCAGGAGTTACGCTTGGTGGCCAGGGATGGATAAACAAATCGAGGCTTGGGTGGCAAGGTGTCAACGCTGCCAAGAAACCAGACCAAGCCCGCCCACGGCACCAATCCTAGAATGGGAAACCCCCAGAGGACCTTGGTCTAGGATCCACATAGACTTTGCCGGGCCCACAAAGGGACATACATTCCTAATAACTGTAGACGCCTACTCCAACTGGTTGGAGGTAAGCAACATGAAAACCACCACCACAGAGGCTGTGACCAAGGAACTTTGCAAACTCTTCGCAACACACGGCCTCCCAGATGTCATCGTGTCAGACAATGGGCCCCAATTCATCTTGCTGGAATTTGAAAAATTCCTAGCGGAACGGGGCATATGACACGCACTGACAGCCCCGGTACATCCGGTGGCGAACGGAAGGGCGGAACGGATGGTTCAATTCACGAAAAAAACCATCCAGAAAATAGACCACGGGGAGATCCAAGACAAAATAAATAAAATGCTTTTCATACAACACATAACCCCGAACACGACAACAAACAAAAGCCCGGCAGAGCTACTAATGGGGAGGAAAATAAGGTCCCCTCTCGATAGACTGCACCCCACATACAACCCGGAAAAACCCCCAAACTCCTCCAGCAAGCACCAATCCTTTGCACCATGCGACGCCATCTACGCAAAGAACCTAACCGGAGATCCACTATGGGTACCAGGAACCATAACCCAACTGACTGGTCCCCGCTCGTACCGGCTACAAACAACCGACGGACGAGCATGGAAACGCCACATTGATCAATTAAGATCGAGGACAGCCACAAGAAACACAACCGACATGTAACCAGACATAACCAATCCCCTTAACACAAACCAAGAGGGGAGGGAATACCCCGGGAACCAAAATACAGAAGAAAGGAACCAGCCATACTCACCAGCAATCAACCAGCTCGGAACCTCACCAGGAAGAAGCAGCCAGACCAGCTCGACCAGCCCGGAAAGACCAGGCGGGAGCGGCGAAAACCGCAGCTCAACCAGCCCGGGTAGACCGGGAGGGGGCTGAGACGAGCGGCCCGGCAAGACATACCAGGCGGTTCCACCAATGAGCCCAAGAGACACAGAGAACCCGACCGAACCGGCCAGGAGCCAACCCACGACTGACTTGCGCAGGTCCAGTAGACAAGTACGGAGCCCCGCCTACCGACGGGACTACGTTATGTAGGACCAAACCAAGAGGGGAGGGGTGTTCTGTACATTCATTTGCATTCTTGAAATCCCACACTTTGATTGGCCAAAGCGCAGGGCGATCTGATTGGTTTAGCGAGCCGCGCTGATTGGCCCACTAAGAATCTCCCGCGATTGGTGGATACGAATCACGGGAGATTTAAAGTGGTGCCATTGGCCACGGCCGCTGCGGCTTGAGAATAAAAAGCCGCTGATTTTTCCCTTGGAGCCAGATCGGTTCCGGGGACCAATAAAGAGCTGAAACCTAGTCACCGACTCCTGGTCTCCTTACCGACGGACACGACAATGACCAAACTGGATGCAATATTCAAAGTCATTATAAACTATATATTATATTATAAACTATATATTATTATACTATATATATTATAAAGGTACTAACAAATGATGTGATCTTGATTCTATCTATTAATGCAACATAGGACTACATTGGCTTTTTTAGCAGCTGCCAAAATTTGAAATGATATCAGAATGGAAAGATGAGCAAAGAGAATTAAAAACTACTATCTTGTTCATCATTGTTCATACAGTTACAGTTCATTCAGTATTCTCCTCATATTGAAGACTTCAAGCCTTTTCTCCTTGGCATATATAAATATATTAGATATTGAACTAAACTGTTGCTGAGAATTGGGAAACTGTACACACCTCCCTTATCTCTATCCTTGATTAAGCACCCTAATTCCAAAATACCAGAAGACAAGGTCTGGGTTGAATAGATTTTTGAGAGACCCACAATTTATTTTACAGATAATGATAAACCAAGCAGATTGTATTGTCCTTCGTAAGGTAAAGCTTGAGCTCCGTATGTTTAGCACTGTCTAATGTTCACATAATCACCAAATGGTGGTCCAAAAATCCATTAGAGAGTTAAAGCTCAAAGAACATATTAATATATCTATCATATGGTTACCAGGCAACAATTGGTAGGTCAATTTCTATTCTCTTATCAGAATAATATTATATATCTGGGCTTTATTTTGTGATCAGTAACATCATGACAGCATTAACACTTATTCCTGAATATTTTTCAACAGAGGCAATGAAATATAGTTTCACACTTTTAAGCAGTATTCTAAAAATGTTTTTTCACAATGGTAAATGTCCATGTGTGAGAGATCTGTATAATTTAGAGCTATAATGAACTTGGTTCATACAAATTAGTACTTCACTAGGGTGTTTCTTCTTTAGGATTTTCATTTTTCAATATGTAACACCTATACTGTTCAATTCATAATTTCACAATACCTTTCCATTTTGTATTCATAAAAAAGCTCCCTACTGAAAAGCTTATTCATAAATTCCTTGTGTGGTCAAAAGAAGAATTTCCTAGAGGAAAATCTTTTTCCTTACCATTTTCTCCAAAGGTCGCTTTACAAGAGCTGGAATTATTCGGTAAGCATTGCAGTGTCCAGACTTAATGAATCCTATGTATTTGCTTATTATTCCTTCTTCCATAAACACTGCAACAATAATAATAACAATAAATTATTTTTCTGTATGCATGCATATAGGTCTCTCCTTTTGTGCGTAAAGAGGTTTCCCACCATAATTTGAAACAAGTGAATGGAACAGCGATTGTGTACTATGTTCATGAGAACATGTACATATGGAATATGACTACTACCAAAATGAAATAAGGAGGAAGTGTATAGAATTGTCCCTAGTCCTGGACTACTGTTATTTCTCCCATTTCTGTACTATTGATAGAAACATACTGCAAATTCTTCAGTACATTTGAAATGCATTCTCTGTACAGTTACTTAGAATACAAGTTTGTGATTTAGTGTTGGATATATTTTTCCCATTTATAAAATTGTTGCTTTGATGATACAGAACAGAGGAGAGAATCACCCAGGGCTGTCCATGTTAAATAGCCAGAGTTTTGTTTCCAGTGGTTCTAGAAAATCCTATGCCTTTTCATACATATATAGTCACAATATATAGTTGATATAATATAGGTAATATAAATTGTTGCCTGTTGCTTATGTATCTCTCTCCCTGCTTTTTCCTTTTATTCTGTTTTTGCCAATTATATGCATTTCTCACTGTTTGATTATATTTAATAACTGTTCCATTTCAGAAGTAGAACATTTGGGAAAGACTTATTTTCTCCTCTGAACCAAGATGATTTGGTAGTACCAAGAGTAGGCCTTAAATTCTCCAGAATAAATCTTCTGAAAGAAAAAAGTGGTTTCTGGTTTCAGGGCCAAGCCAAAATCATGACACCCCACTTTGTACATTGCTCTTGATATCAACCTTAACTAAATCAAGTAGGAAGAAAGGGTTGCTTTATGGCACAAAAATGCTTAATGAAATGACTACATGAAATAAATCATATATTTGCTATAATGAAAACAGGGAGACAAGCACTATACTGTTTATCACAAAAATCTACATGGAAACCAAGGGGAAGAAGCCATAGAATATGAGGCAGACTGAACAGCTGTAACGAACACAGGCTTCATGATACAGGAGTAGTGTAAAATCATTGCAGACTTTTATTTGATGTACACATACAAGAGCAAAGCTCTATTGAAGTCAGAGAAACTATGAATCTGATTTTTCTACACCAGCTGGATTGCTCAGCTTGAGTTGGCACCTAACATTTTTCCATGGCTTGGAAAAAAAAAATAGCAATAATAAATGCAGATGCTTTCCAAATGTAATGTTGCCATTATATGCTCCTTTGTGACTGTTCATTGATACAAAATGGCTAGGAACTAAAAACCACTCATTATTTAACCTGAATGTATTGGCAACTGACAATAAAATACAGTACTGTAAATACGAAGGTGACATTGAGGCTCAAGTAGATTTTTTTTTTGTAAAGAAATAACTTCATCGGGGATTCTACATTGAACTAACACCATGACTATCATATAATAGTAGAACACACTCAAATGTTGATGATAATCTTTAGTAATACACATTTTGAGGAACACATTATTCCCATCTGATAATTATACAAAGAACAGTGTGTTTGCTGTGTGTTATTGAGTTTAACCAAAATCATTTTTTTTTCAGATTATTATATGTTCTTTTTTATGTTGAATCAGAATTGGAAAGGGGAATCAGGACTAGGAAAGATCTCTCTTAAATTATGGTAAATTTCATTTCACAACTAAAGAGTTCTTATGATGTCACTAGTTCCAGTATGCTGTACAAATATCAGAAACCTATCTTAATAACAGAAAAGATCCAGAAACATGTAAAAATGAAGTTGAGATATTCACATATTTTTCATCATTACTTTGAAAATTCTAAAAGTAGTTCTTACCATCTAAGTACTACAGGATTTGAAAAACTGCCTATTTGTTCAAATAGGCCATAAAACAGACGATAAGGAACATTGGCGTCATAGACCTAATTCAGTCCAGCAGGACATGACCTTTGGTCTACTAATGTCTCCCTGAACTCATTATACAAAGAGCTATGCTTTCTGGGCTATTACCGTGGAATATATGGATAGACTGTTCCTTTGAGGCCTTTTTTTTCCTTAGTCTGAATGTTTTTTAGGAATGATACATGTAAGGATTGTGTCAAGTTTTGAGCATGGGCGAGAAAGAATGGAGGCAAGTTTCTGAACGGTGAACTTCAGCTCTTTATTACATTATACTTGCTCAGTTTAAACAGTAATAGAACCCTTAAATATAGGCAACCCTTAAAACGAATACCCAATAACGAGCTAGGAGCGCTAGCTCTTGAACCAATAATATATGTCTGTTAAGGGCCAATCGGATTCCCCAGAATGGGCCAATCCGGTATGGCCGCTTAACACCCAATGGGTGTTACAATAGGGGTTTCCCAAGGGGAGTGATTGATGGGTTTTAACACCCCCTGAGCTATCAGTTTATTGAGTTGCTCGTCTATTTTAGCCTTTAAAGCAAATGGGACTCGACGGGGCTTCAAGCGAATGGGAGCCACCTTGGGATCTAAGCTGAATGAGATCGGGGTCCCCTTGTACTCGCCTAAACTGTCCGCGAAGACGTCCCTGAACTCAGAGATAAGGTCTTCCTCCCAGTCACAGCCATCAACTCGGTTTACGCCGGCCACTTCAATGCCAAGTGGCGTGAACCATTGGAGGCCCAGCAAGCTAGGCCTATCGCTATCGATGATTGTCAACGGTAGGTACGTCGTGTGCTTCTTGAAGGAGACTCGGACTCTGCAGGACCCGACAACGGGGATTCGGTTCCCCTGGTAGTCCTTGAGGATGAGGCGTTGGAACCGGAGGTCTTGGCGTTGAATTGTGGGAATGAGTTGCTTGACTGTTCTCCACCACACCATCGAGAGAGATGATCCTGAATCGACCTCCATGTGGCAAGGCTGATTTTCGATGGCTACTGTTACCCGGATTTTCTTAGTGTCCATGGTTGAGGCGTGACTGATAGTGATAGTATGGTGAGCCTCTTCTCTCTGCAACGGCCGATTTCTGTAGGATTGGTTGCTGGTGCTTGCCTTACAGGACGGTTTTCTGTCAACTGGCGATAGCTGGTGCCTTTTGAGGCCTGGCTGGGTCCTGGCAAGCTGAGGCAGACTCGTCCGATGTGACCTCGTCTCTCACACTCATGACAGAGTGCGTCACGGAACTTGCACTCAGACCTGGCATGGTTGGCTCCACATCCAGCGCAAGGGCGTACAGGCTTCGGGTAGTGGTCTCGATTGGACCGCAGTCGATGGACCCCCTCTTCTTCGGTTTCTGACGATGAAGAGAGGTCCTCGTGGTGTGTTGTCACGAGCTGTCCCTCTGTGCTAGGTGAGATTTCGCTGGCCAGTGGTGGCACCGAAGCGCGGTTTCGTCGTAGTTGTGCAGCCGACTTCTTGGTTGCCTCTGCCGCGGTAGCATCGACAATGGTGTCAGCAAGGCTGATGTTGCCCTTTGCCATCAGCTTGCTTTGGACGCCCGGAGCATCGAGTCCAAGGACTATGCGATCTCTCAACGCCTCTTCGAGGTCGGTGAACCCACAGAGGCCTCCTAAGTTGCGGAGGTCTGCTATGAAATCGGCCATGCTTTCTCCCTTTCGCTGGTTTCTTTGGTAAAACTCGTGGCGTCTCACGAGTGTAGGCACGGTAGGAGCGTAGTGGGCTCGCAGGATAGGTTCGAGGTCGTCCCAATCCATGGCCTTCACTTCTCGGGGTTTGGCTAACGCTTTAGCCATCTTAAATACAGTTGGACCGCAATGCATCAGAAAAACCATTCGTTTCTTTCCTGGTGTGGTGTCCTTCAAATTGTTTGTTTCAAGAAACATTTGGAAGCGATCCATATAGGACTCCCAGTCCTCCTGTGTCAGATCGAATGGAGCGGATGTTACGAGGCCACCGGACATGGTTCCGTTGTTGGTGCCTGTGGTATCTGCCATCCCGCATCTGAGGGGCGGCTCATGAAAGGGAGCAAGGGAGAGAGAAACGACAAGAGACGAGGTTTCCTCGGGATGAGCATGCCCAGAATGTCTTTGCACACGCTCTTTTATTATGCTTTTTCACAAGGGGGGTGAAATTTTTCAGCGCCCAAGTCAAACAGGATATGCAAGATTTAGAATAGTTCAGGTCAGTTAAGATACCAGGTTAAACAGGATGCGCGTGATTTACAATAGTTCAGGTCAGTTAAGATACCAGGTTAACAGGATGTGTGTGATTTACAACAGTTCAGGTCGGTTAGGATATCATTCTGTATTGACAGTTGTTTATCTCCCCATCCCTTGTACGTGCCTGGCAAAGATCACTGAAGAGACAGAAGTCTAATGTTTACACGTGAATGATACAATGTTGCAATGCTTGAATGATACATAGTTGCAATGATACATAGTTACAATCACATGAATGATACATAGTTACAATATCTCCTCTGTTTTTATTATTTATGACGAGTCTTCTTCCTCATCCAAGAAGACAGGAACTATTTTTCTGAAATGTTCGCCGTCCCCGTCATCTAGGCAGGAGTGCGACCCGTCAGCGTCAGGGTTGTCCAAGGAGTGGTAACTCAGCAATGATATTTTTTCATCCGGTGTTAAAGACATAATATGAGCTTGCAATAACACATTAACATCAGCAGTTATGGAAGATAATTGATTTTTCAAAAATTGCAATATTCTATTAAAACAACAAGGTCCTATAATACATATCAATATAATGATTATTAATGGTCCTGCCAATGCAGTTAAAAAGGTTGAAAGCCATGGTGAAATAGAAAACGAACCTTGATACAATTATACATGTTTAACCTTTCTTTTTCTCTATCTTTTAAGCGTTTTTCTAATTCATTCATCGAATCCAACACGACCCCCCTGCTATCAGCATAAAAACAACATTCTTCTTTAAGTGCAGCACACAATCCCCCTTGTTTTAAAAATAACAGATCTAAATCTTTACGATTTTGCAAGAGAGGGGGTGTTCCATGGATACCTGTAGGGATATAAAATCATCAGAGTTATACACACAAGCCATACTTGAATGCAAAAATGATTTGGATTTAACAATTTCATCCCCATGGATACATGCCACAAAACCATTGTAACAAGTCCAAACAAAATTATTGCCAGAGATAAAATACATTCCTTTCAGGCGTGATGTTAAAGTTCCTCCTGCAGTGGTGTGGATTGCAGGATATCCCCTGGTTGTGTGGGTGCGTCTGCCAAATCGAATTGAAGTGGTGGGTAGAAGTCTTCTATGCAAGAGAAATTGGTTGTAGAACTTAAACGAACTTTTTGAAAGTCAGTTATAGTCCAGGCAATATTATCTCTTCTATGAGGCTTCTGCGGATCGCCATGGACAGTTCTTTTGAAGCGTCGTTTGTTGACAGGATCAGAGTTCGGGTATATAAAAACATGACAAGCAGGAGAGAGGGCTATGGACAAGTTAGTTGTAGAACATTTGCGAAATGAAGAGGGAATTCAATTAATAGAAAAAGGATAATAATTACAATAATGACAATAAAGATTAATTTGGTAATTCATCAAGGATGTTAATTGGGGTGGGGAAACCCATGATACAATATAAGGACATTTAGGTCCCCCTATGTTTTAGATTGAATAGAGGAAAATATTTTAAGGTTCCTTTCCATAGGAAGAGTAAAGAAGGAACAAAAGAGCGAGTGGGAGAGTGTTCTTTAAGTTGGATACGAATAAGGTAGAAATTGCAAAGAGGTTATAGGCAAGAATATCAGGAAGAGTTTAAGATGCAGATGTAGCGGAGGAATTCCCATGATAGGGTCTTACCGCCCGACCAGGGATCCAGCAAGTGGTTTTGTCTGGCAGTAAGATTGCAGCGTAGCCTCGTCCCCAAGTGAGAAGCTCAGTGGGACCCTGCCAGGCAGGATCTGGCAATCTGCGATAATATACCAGAGGTCTGTTAGGTGGGGGTGAGGGGGAGGAAAAATGACGAGAAGCAGCAGAAGTGGGAGGAATGCCAGTCAGATTGAGAAAGTTTAAAGTGTAAAGACAAATATTAAGAGAATTTTGCAATGCTGGGAGGTTCGGGGGTTTTTCCCGCAACGAATATCGATCAAGAGCATTTTTCAGAGACAAGTTTGCCCATTCCACAATAGCTTAATAGCCTGCCCCTGGCTGTTGTAGGGAATCCCAAACTTGTGGATTACATCCCATCTGTTACAGAAGTCCTGAAAAGCAGAACTTGTCTTGGCAGATCCATTGTCTGTTTTGATTTCTTTTGGACATCCCAGCGAGGCAAAGGTACGAATTGAATGATTGATGACATGTTTTACAGTTTCTCCCCTTTGAGGAGTAGCCAGAATAAATCCTGAATATGTATCTATTGAAACGTGCAAATATTTCTAAGGGGCAAAAGGTGGATACTGAGTTACATCCATTTGCCAAATTTCACAAGCTTTTAACCCTCTAGGATTTACTCCTATGGGAATGGAATGTCCTTGCTTACTACATTTGGGGCATTGTTGAATAATGGCAGCAGCTTCTGCCTGAGTTAGGGAAAATTGAAAAGTTATCATAACTTTGCAGGGGAGATTCAAACACACTCCCTGCTTCTATTTTATAATGGACTTTTAAAGCCTCCATAATTTTCCTCCAAGTGACCAAAATGCCAATAGGTGCACGAGGAGGATTATGGAGATATTCACCAATTTTTTGCCAATTGGAAATTTTTTAAGGACCCTTCCTCAGAATAATTGGGACAATGTTGCCACACATAAGCCAATAATGTAGCAATAGGTTTCTTTTTTATGGGAGAGCCCTTTAAATTAGCAGAGTATTTAGAAGAAGAAGCGACTAGCTCTCTCAAATCCTTCTGTTGAGAAAAGCCTCCACCCATACTTACGAAAGTCGAGACCGTCTTTCAGATCCGATGAATGTGCCAGGCCTGGCGATGCTCCCACCGAGCGAATAAGATATGGGCGCGCCGCTGCGTATCCCCCTTAGGGAATCACGTCGGGGTCACCAGAATGCAGTATCTGCCATCCCGCATCTGATGGGCGGCTCATGAAAGGGAGCGAGGGAGAGAGAAACGACAAGAGACAAGGTTTCCTCGGGATGAGCGCGCCCAGAATGTCTTTGCACACGCTCTTTTATTATGCTTTTTCACAAGGGGGGTGAAATTTTTCAGCGCCCAAGTCAAACAGGATATGCAAGATTTAGAATAGTTCAGGTCAGTTAAGATACCAGGTTAAACAGGATGCGCGTGATTTACAATAGTTCAGGTCAGTTAAGATACCAGGTTAACAGGATGTGTGTGATTTACAACAGTTCAGGTCGGTTAGGATATCATTCTGTATTGACAGTTGTTTATCTCCCCATCCCTTGTACGTGCCTGGCAAAGATCACTGAAGAGACAGAAGTCTAATGTTTACACGTGAATGATACAATGTTGCAATGCTTGAATGATACATGGTTGCAATGATACATAGTTGCAATCACATGAATGATACATAGTTACAACAGGCGCCGTCTGTCACGTGCTTGGTATTGCTTCTGGGTTCCATTGGTTCAGTTGTCTCCATATCCCATCCTCGTCGCCAGTGTCAAGTTTTGAGCATGGGCGAGAAAGAATGGAGGCAAGTTTCTGAACGGTGAACTTCAGCTCTTTATTACATTATACTTGCTCAGTTTAAACAGTAGTAGAACCTGCCTTATATAGGCAACCCTTAAAACAAATACCCAATAATGAGCTAGGAGCGCTAGCTCTTGAACCAATAATATATGTCTGTTAAGGGCCAATAGGATTCCCCAGAATGGGCCAATCCGGTACGGCCGCTTAACACCCAATTAGAAGTGCAGGGCCAGAACCCTGCACTTGACTTCAAGCTTATGCTTTATTGAAATATATTACATACACAACAGATTGTATAATAGAGATTTCAATCTTGAACTGATTACTTAATAGTAAAAGCTCTATTGTACTACTATTGTACTAGCTCTATTGTATTATTCTACTTAATATACACATAAACAGAACAAATTTAACAATAATTAAACTATCTTTTTTTTAACTTTTTTGGTAAGAAACTGAATCTTGAGAGAATTTTTAAAAAAGAAACTTTTAAAAGGCAACAAAAGCATAATATATCAATGATGCAGTTAGTGTGTTTTTCATATCATATAATACAATGCAAATTTGGAGAAGTAGCCAAATTAGTTTCACAGGACTGAATTGCAGAATTTCCTGTAAGTATATGAACAGAAGGAAGAGGCCTCACTGGGGAAGTATTTGAAGAACCATTGTGATTTGCAAACCATAATTTATGCCTTAACATTTCATTGAAGTCAGCCAGGCAATTATGGTTTACTTAATAAACTCTGCCTAACTCATACCATGTCTTCACTCACTGTAGATCCGGGGCACTGCATATATTGGCTTGAAGACAGTCTAACCTTTATAAAGTGAAGTGAAGTCTTCATACTAAACAATTTACAATGTATTAAGTAGTTAGTCCCATTTAACAAATTAGGGTTTATTTCACAGCAAGCAGACTCCGTAGGAAATATAGGATAGATCATCCTGGAGAAGGTCAATCTATATACACTAAGACTCAACCCCAATTTGGTGGCACAAAATCAGTAAATTAAAATTTCAGGTAGAGAAGGCATCTGTACTTTTCCCAGAAATGCCCTCTACAGTTGCAATCCAATTCTGGGAAAAGACTATTTTTAAGTAGTTGCAGACAGGTGTTGCAGAACTAACATCAAATTTCTAAATGCAACTGTCGCATCTTTACAATTTGTAGTGACTAAAAAGGGAACAAAGAATATTATTTATAGGGTTTTAGTCCTTTACTACTTCATCAGTCTTTGTAAGCTGAGCCCTGCCACCAATCTTGATTTTATGTCCTGGTTTCAGCTACCCCAAATCACAGGTCCTTCAGATTTGGAGGACACATACACCCTTAAAGTCTGTAAAAGGGACAGCATGCAACATGGGAAGATATGGAGGAAGTTCAGTTAACCAAGTCTTATAGTTCAATGTATTATGCAAGCACAGCTCATATCTCTTTGTTCAGCTCTTCTATGCTTTCAGATAAAATTGACTCTGTGCCAACGGAGGTAGCTGCATATAAACCAAGGTACATTCCAGATATTTGGAAGACATGGAGGTTTTTTTCTGGAGCGAAAACTCAGTGCAAAGTCCTGTATTTATTTATTTATTTTTGAACAAAGGACTGCCTGCTGGGAAATTTAGCGATGAATTTTGTTGGCATGGTGAATGTTGCCACTTATTTAAAGGCTTATGTTCAAACTACAATATGGATGGAGATTGAGAAACACTGATTGCATTTAAAATCATGTCTATCTTAAAAAATGTTTCAATAGAAGAGAATATATGTTGCTCAGGATTGACCGGTGGAGTTCTTGGTGCTTCCTAAACTTGGTTTTGGGGTTTGTTTGGTTTTTTTGTAGATGTTTCATTACCAAATTAAGTAACATCATCACTGTGAGTTCATCAGCAAATATGCAGTGATTATGTTACTAAGTTTAGTAACAAAATGCCTGTAAGCGAACAATCCAGCTCAAAAAATGTATTTTCAACAATGGCAGCAGTGTGACAGTTTACTGATTGTTGGCAGCAGTTTCCTTGTTCTATCTACTGTGCAAGTGAAATGAAATAATTACCAAAAATACTTCTTAATAGGTTTCCTCATGTTTTTCTTTGTTTTTTCCCCGTGGTTTGTTTCTAAAATATTCTTTTACTATATACTGTGTCCAACAGAATTATATATGATCACTTAGATTGGAACTATCCACCAATTTTATATACTGTATATACTTGAATGCTCTAACTTTTCTATACCCTGAAGATATGGGAAGTTTCAGTGATACCAAATTATATTCAGAAGGTTTGTAATGTGTACGCCTTCAAAAGCACTGGACCAGGACATGGGATTTTGTGAATCACTTACATTTACTTAAGTGATGACTAAGGTTTCTACTGACCCTGTGCACAAGAACAAGTTTCAGGACTTTCAAACTGCATATTCATACATATATATGAGAAGCATCAAAGAAGTCAACAGGTAGATGAATACCCTTTCTGAATAATAAAGGAAAAGAGACAGGATTTGCATTTCATAGAATTAAGAATTCCAGCTGCTTCAAAGTGGAGAATTCATGGTTATTATAGCTTATCATGAAAATAAGAGACAATAAGAGAAAATAAGAGAAAATAAGAGAAAATAAGAGTAAAATTGTTTAAATGGCTTTTTACATGTAAAAGCCAATGGGGAGCAAATATGGATTTTGTAATATTCAGCTATTCAATTGACAGAATATGTAATCAGTCCGCATGCCTGAACATATCAAGGGTAATGTCCTTGCCATCAAGATTCACTTTCCTTTTATTATATCAATATGAAAGGATTTTAATTGTAGCAAAAAAGGAGAGTAGTTTGACTGTATTTAAATTTAGTGTTTCACCTTTAAAGTATATATTTTGAAAATTGTATATTATAAGGTTCCTGTGATAAAAACACAACTGAGCAGACACACTTCTGACACTTCTCCCAGTGTCAAGGTGTGCTGGGGGCATAGATGACGGTGATGATGGTGATAGTGGTGGTGATGATGATGGTGGTGATTATGACCTCTAGATGACCTAGGTCGGGAGTGTCAAACTTGATTTCATTGAGGGCCACATCAGGGTTGAATTTGACCTCAGGGTCAGGTGGGCATGGCTAAGGTGAGCATGGTCAGCTAAATGTCACTTGTGTCAGGAGTGCCTATGGTGACCCGAGCACTCTGCCAGTGAAAATAGAACTTGGGAGGGCCAAACTCCATTTTTTGTTGGCAGAGGCACATGGGTTGGTTCTTTACTGCTTCCAGGGCAGCCCCACGGACAAACCTCAAGGGTTAGATGAAGGCCAGGGGCCTTGAGTTTGACACCCCTAACCTAGTTTATTTGGTGGCCACTAAGAGATAGCATGTTCAAAACTGATTTTAGCCTTCAATAAGTTCATGGGAGCTCACTCAGATATAATACAAGGGTGCCTTTGTGACTATCAGATTATTAATGTAGCTCAGGAGTATTTGCACAATAGGAATATTGATAATGTAAAAGATTCTCACAGAGAATAGGGCAGAGACTGGGCTCACAAGTCATGTGTTTATTTACTAACCAAATTTAATGGCCATCTATTTCTGAAGGGTGAAGAACAATCAGATAAAAACAACAAATAAAAACAAAAATGTAAAATGTAAAATCCATATTAAGAAACATCACAAAAGCTAGAAATGCAAACTCTAGGCAAGAGAGGATAAATGGCCAACTCTTAGAAAATGTTTAAATTATCTACATGACAATTTGTTGCTAAAAGCAGTCTTACATGATAATGAAAAGACTGAAGGTTTTCATGGTGAAGAGAGGGGAACAGGGAAAGTAAGTACCACATTTAATTGTGTTGCAAAAGAACATATAATGCACAAAAAAGCATCAATGAGTAGATAAGTTTTTTTTTTCAGATCTACAGCATTTTGCATATATTCAAAGCTGAGTTTTTATAATTTAGACTTGATGAGTCAAATATTCAACAATCAGTTTAATCAATTACATTTTTCCGAAGCTTGTCTTAGTGTTATTTGAATTGTCTTTATAGACATCTTAAAATTATAATAAATTCCTCACTAGTTTTTTATTTTAATACAATTTTACATTTAGTCCCCTGTATATGCCATATTATTGTAAGTAGTATTTCTTTTAAGGCAGTTAATAGTCAATAAATAAAACAAATCAAAATCACTGAGCCTAGTCTTAATGAAAATATTCTATTTTGAGGAGAACCACATGAAAACTATTTCCAAAGAAAATTATTCATTTTCTTTATGAAATACATTGCAGATATTGTTTCTGTGTTTTGTATCACTATATATTCTGTTCACCGTGTGTAGGAAATTATACATTACAATCATTAATGGAATGCAATGGCATTCTAGAATATTTTAAAAAGTCATGAATGAAAAGAAAATCCATAGCAATACAAAAGAGACAAGAATTAATATTTACAAAAATAATAACTAATATTTCTAACCAAAATATCATACTACATTCTAACATACCATAATCTACTGAAATGAAATGTAATCCTCACTTTATTGCCCATTCCCAACGCACAAAAGTAACTCACTAGAGACTTTTGGGAACTTTTCAAAATAATTCATGGTAACAAAAGTGATCAGTGTATACTATTTGCCTCAAATAAGGTGGTTGATTTTTATTTTTATTTTTTTGTGTGTGTGGAGAAAACTCACATGCCTATTTATTTTGCAAGAATAAAATTGGCCCAGCAAATCAAGCCACTGTGATTTAATTATTTGAGATTCACATCAGTCATTGTGGGACTTGGGTTTTCTTCCTAATTTCATACCAGCTTCTCCTGGCAAAAGTTGTCACCATCAAAGCTCTATATGGCTAAATGCTTTATTTTCCAAGGACCACTATTTTTGGCATTAATTGCAACCAGAATGAATAGAATCAATTTTCTTCAAGTCCCATGTTTATATGACTACCATCTCATAGTGTCAATCTTCCTAGGTAAACCAGAAGAAACACGACTAGATGAGCTAATTCTATTTTATTATAAGGCTACATTAATGGAATTATGGAAGTCTGAAGGTACAAATCTCCCACCATCAGTTTTAATTTCCTGATCCATTATGGTGAGTCCTTTCTATATTTCTTTTTCCAACTGTTAAGCTACTGGAGGCTTCCCCTTCTCGTCTCTGGCTGTGCACTAGACAGCATCTCTTCCCATTGTCCTTCAAGGTCATTTTCACATACGTTACATACTTTGGGCTTTGAAAGTAGGTTTTGTCAGTAGTGATCCCCACAATTTGGAATTCCTATCCTATGGAGATTTGATCAGTTTCATTCCTCCTGGGCTTTAGGAAAGACTCACTTCTTTCATTGAACACAGAAGGAGGGTATGCTCCAATGGAAATAGAATTGTAACCACAAAATTATATCAATGATTTCATTTTTAAAAAATGAATAAATTTTGAATTTCTTCTTTTTTATGAATGTATTATTTTATTGGATGGAGAGAACCTACAGACTTTGGTGATTGGATGAGGTACAAATAGGATAGATAGATAGATAGATAGATAGATAGATAGATAGATAGATAGATAGATAGATAGACAGATGATAGATAGCAACAGCACTTAGATTTATATACCACTTCACAGTCAGAAAGTCAGCATATTGCACCTAACAATCTGGGCCCTCATTTTACAGACCTCGGAAGGATGAAAGGCTGAGTCAACCTTGAACCTGGTGAGATTTGAACTGATGAATTGCAGGCAGCCAGCAGGCAGCAGAAGTAACCATTCTAGCCACTGGTCCACAGGGGGTAGATAGGTAAGTAGGTAGGTAGGCAGATGATAGATAGATAGATAGATAGATAGATAGATAGATAGATAGATAGATAGATAGATAGATAGATAGATGATGGATGGATGGAAGGATGGATGATAGAGTTTTAAAGATTCTCTTTTGAAAATCACTTAGCACTATTCATCTTTTAGTCATGCAATAAATCATGCTGTATTAGTTACACTCTATATGACATGAGGTTGTTTAAGAATCAGATCCAAGCAGCTAACTTTCATTAGGCTAAACCTGATTCCTGGGAGATTTACAATAAAGCAGTCCTCCCAATTAAGCAGAGTGAAGCAAAGTAATATTTTACAGTTATGCAGCACCTTTCATCCCAAAACATTTCTGCAAATTAAAGATACATAATAATTAATGCATTTGTGGAAGTGTTTTCATACAAAACACATACTAAAAAAGGGTGGGGGGATTAAACCATAGCAATATGTCAGATACTGTTCCTAAATTTCACAACATGGATTTATAGATTTCTAAGTGAGACCATGAAATTCTGTGCTATGCGAACTTAGCAGAAAAAATATTGAATAAGATATAGATTTGTTTTCTTATTTTTTCCAGAACTTCTAATATAAATACAAAATACCTGGGCTGAATATATTTCAAAACTGCATTGTTGGGCCAGTATTTATCTTTAGGACACATATTATATTCTAGATTCTTTAAATCCATCTTTTCCAACATTGATTTCTCAAATAGTCTTGGTCTACTGATTTCATAATCCCTAATATTTGGTATTGATAGTAATGACTCTCAGTAATGACAAAATTCAGATGCTTGGCAACTGACTCATATTTATGATGGCTGCAGTGTCCTGGGGTCTTGTGATCATCTTTTTGTTGTCTTTGTCAATGGGGAAACCAGATTCATTTAATAGCTGTATTACTAATTTAATAACTGCAGGGATTCATTTAACAACTCTGACAATAAATGTTATAAAGTGGAAATAATCTCAGTTAATAACTGTCTCGCTTATCAACATACATTTTGGGCTCAGTTGTGGTGGTAAGTTGAGGAATATTTGTATTCTGCCTCTTCAGACTAGTTTTATTTTAGTGAGAGATTTCCACATTCTTACTGCATGTTTATGGATCGGTGTCACAAAAGTTTTTTGCATGACATTCATGGGGGAAACACATTTCAGTGTTCGATAATGTGAGATCAGGAGATCCATTTTATTTGATATAACTATTTAATAATTATTAAATGCAGAGATGGTATTCAGCAATTCTGATAGGTTCTGGAGAATCAGTAGCAGAAACTTTGAGTAGTTTGGAGAACCGGTAAATGCCACCTCTGATTGGCCCTGCCCCCATCTATTCGTGTCCCCCAAGCCCCAACTGATTGGCTGGGTCTTCTTTTGTTGCCCTGCACAGGAGAATAGAGCTGGAAAGCAGATTAGTGGGGTGGGGAGGGAATGGGCATTTAACAGTATCCTTCCCCTGGAGTGAGGTGGAAATGGAGATTTTGCAGTATATCCTTCCTCTGCCATGCCCACCAAGTCACACCCACAGAACTGGTAGTAAAAAAATTTGAATCCCACCACTGTATTCCCACCAATGTATATGCTGGGCAGCATACAACAACATACACACACAATATAAAACAGTAAGAAAAATTAAAAATTCAGCATTGAGAATTAAAACATTAAAAACTTACAAAGAATCAGAAAAAAAGGATGTCATTGTAAAAGTCTATGGACTTCATCAGATATCAATTTCTAATACTTATTTGAACAAGGACTTGCTTATCCTTAACAAATCTGTGTTCCAGAAGTTAATGGAAGCAATTGAAAATTACAATTTTAACAAGATCAGCCAAAAAAGTAATTATATAAATTATTTGAAAAACAAAAGTATTGCATGAAATTTAGCATTTTAAAAAATCTCTTTTACCAGCTAACACTGTTAAGTATTGGGAAACACACTGTGAGACAATTAGGTAATCAAACTGAACAACAGTCATGGAAAAAAAATGGATTATAAGCATTTTAAAATGATTAATTAAAGATATTTTTCATTTTTATCTTTCATTCTAGATTACAGAGTGGATACTTAGAATCCTTGTTCAGTCATATGAAAATGTCATATTTTATTTCTGCATACATACATAAATACTGAGAGAGATTGCTAAAGATCCAAATGGTGCCAAAAGAAAATTACTGTTAAAAGGACAATTTTAATTTAATTTGTTCCATTTCCCCATAATCAGTTCAAGAAAACATAAAAGAGTGTTATTTCACTGCACATTTTCCATTCCCAACTCATTATTGATTGCATGTGAAAAATTACATAATTAATTCATTTTTTTCATGTAACTTATTATAACAATCGCAAGAAGAAAGAATTGGATTCTGGATTACATATTTGGTAGCAAATCAATAGTTATAGGCATTTGCAGTTGTTTAAATATGACCTGGGACAGGCTTATTTGTCCAGTTTTCTACATTTTGGAAATTATCCCAAAGGTGCTTTTTCTGGTTTCATTGAAGAAATTTCGCTTCTCATCCAAGAAGCTTTTTCAACTGAAGAAGCTTTTTGGATGAGAAGCGAAACATCTTCAAAAAAAAAACAAACCAGGAAGTCCAGTTGCCTTTTGAACAAGTACCTTTGGGACATCCATGACCTGGGACTCTCCATAGAGAATCTCCATAAAGATTATGGTAATTAATTAATCCTAGGGATGTCATGTGGGAGAAATATTAGATTCATGGAGAATTGAATATATTAATCTGAAATAGAAATTAAACTTAGTTTTTTAAATAACCTCTTCCATCTAATGGAAGTGTATCCCATTACTTTTTTAAAGTACAGCCCCTTGTACATTATTTTAAAGATTCCAGCTTAGGGCATGATATCAATAGGGATGCTGATATACATATTAAATTATACTCACCATAGTCTGTTGGAAACTTCCTCCATTTTAACTGAGCAGTTAGCTTAAATATAAATATCAGCGGCCAGTTTTGATAATATGGACAGCCACGGATTACTTCTTCTTTGGCCTGCAGTTCATGTTTTGCTATTTCCTGAAGGACAGTTTCAGTTTTAAAAGCAGTAATATTGTAAGAAAAAGAGAATAGATGTGAAGAACAGACAGGTAGGATTCCTAGAATGAATGGAAGGAATCAATGAAATAATATCATTCTAATCAATATATTAATGTATATTGATTAGAATGAAATTATTTAGATTTAGTTGAATTAGAAAAGTAGCTGTGTGAAACTGTATTTAGATACATCCATTGATTATTAGGTAACATAAGCCAGTCTGTGCCATGATTCATTGAAACATATAGACAGATATAATCCTGCCTTCATTCAAATACATTAGATTACAAGTCCCAAAATCTCCATCAAACTACTTAGGAATTCTGGAAGTTGAAGTTCACATGAGAATGGAGCAGCATTTTAATGGTCATAATATTTAGATAGTACTTGGACTCAGAATGATTCAATGGTATAGCTGACATGAATGTTGGTTTCACATAGAAGTATGTGGAGGGAATGCATCTATTAGAACAGAAATAAATTGTAACTGGTTTGATATTTCCAGGTCCACATCCAAACAGAGGGTTCTGCAATGTTAATCAAAGGGCAATTGCTCCAATTTAATACAAATGCATTTGGGTATGTTAATAAGGCAATGGAAATGCAAATAATAGTGTGAATTTAAAAATTTAGTCAGTGCTTATTTAAGTCTGAGATAGTAAGAGGACAATAGTGTATTGTGAAGCAATGATTTTAGCAACATTATCGGCAACCATTGCTGATTCATTCAGAGGTGAAACCCATTCAAAAGGGGCTTAACTTAAGGACCATCATACCCTCCAAACTCCTTCAACTAGCCCCAAGCCAAATTTACCTATTGGGGTATGTAAGAGACACTAGAAGACCACAAAACAATAAAGTCTAGAATACTACCTACCCATGTTTCCCCAAAATAAGAACCTATTATATATATTTTTGCTACCAAAAAAAAAGGCACCAGGTTTTATTTGGGGGGGAGGTCATCCACTGACTCACCTCACTTGCATACATGGCCCTGGCCTCCTTTTTGCTGTCAGAGGCCTTCAGGAACTTCTTCTTTTGCAGCCGGCAAGGCTTTCCTGAAGGTCTCTGCAGCCAATAACAGAGCTCCGGATAGATCCAGAGCTCTATTATCACCTGCAGAGGCCTTCAGGAAAGCCTTGCTGGACTTGCCGGCTGCAGAAGAAATGGGCCAGCAAAGCAGGTGTTGAGGTGTGTGTCCCCACCGTAGCTTAATTTTTACCTGTGCACCTGGAGTGGGAGGGGTCTTAATTAGGGATTATTTGGGGGGATAGGGCTTATATTTGGTGCACATGTAAAAATCAAGCTTAGACTTACTTTTAGGGTAGGTCATATTTTCGGGGAAACACAGTACATATCTGGAGTTACCTAGTTGGAAAATCTGTCCCTTATTAATTAATTAGGAAATATTGGAAATAAATGTTGGAAAGTATGGAGATATCAGAGTATGTCCTCAGCATCATTGCTGAAGAATCTACTCCAATCTTTTCAGCTCCCCTCATCAGAGATGTTTGGGACAAGTAGATGTGTTGGTGATTAAAGCTCTGGAATAAGTAAGGGGAGAAGACACTGATTGAATTGGTTTCTTTAAATTAATGAAGCCTCTCTTGGAACTGAAAATGAATAAGCTCATTTATGCTGTGCATTTTTATAATGAGGTTCAGGGAAGCTTCCCCTTTACCAGTTCAATCAGGATTCTTTGGGTGAAAGTAATTGACTCTTTATCCAGCCTTTTTTCTAGTGGACAGGAGCCTGGAAAGTATGATAAAAGAATGTTTTAATTTTCACCACCTTATCAGTCATTCAAACATGTTCATTAGGGGGCTGCTTCCTACAATATTAGCATCCAATTTCTGACTATCAAAAATAGGAATGTAGCATCTATTGTCCAGGATCTGCTCATATCTCTCTTGGGGAATTTAAGTACTTCATAAAATAATAAAAAAACTGAATACAATATTTTAAGTATAAGAAGATGCATTTTAAATTTATGGAGTTTATAACAGCTTAGTTGTTGTTTTTTAATTGCTTTTTCTTTTTCTGACTCTCTCTCTCTCCTTGTCTGTGGTTGGAAGAAAAAATAAAGGAGAAAATTGAGTGCCCAGCTGTTGCATTGTGCTTTGTTTCATGGGTTATACTCAGGATTTTATTCAAAGGGGGAAATACAAAACAAGTTTAAGCAGATAAGTAACTATAAGAAGCCATAGCATTCTGGACATTGGCAAAATGCTATAGGGCCTGTGCTGAAAATACTGGGAACAGAAGATCCATACGTTGGGGTCCTGCGCGTGTGACCTTTGCGGGAAGCATGAGTGTGGATTGGATTGGCTATGGTTATGCCTCCGGTGGAGTAGCTGGCTATGTAAAAGCAGGCAGTGTCCCTTCCTTAGCTGCTGGTCTCATCTGTGGTGGGTTAGCAGGATTGAGTGCTTATCAGCAGTCAACGGATCCAAAGAATATTTGGCTTTCTCTGGCTGCATCGGGAACCCTGACTGTCCTGATGGGAATGAGATTCTATAACTCTAGAAAATTTATGCCTGCAGGGTTAATTGCTGGTGCCAGTCTATTAATGGTAGGCAAACTTGGACTACAGATGATGAAAAAACCTCTTTAGCCATAACTGTGCAACAACAAGCAGAAAGAGACCTACAGAGGACTGCCCTCATAATGCCTGTTCGGAACAAAACTGAAGACAATATTAATGCTTTTTAAAATTGTACAATTTGCAAAGTTTTTAAACTTCAAATTATGCTCAGGTTTTGTAAAGTGTCAATCATTATAGAATTATAATTTTCATATCTCTTTTCTCATGAATGTATTTCTTGTCACAATTCCAAATGTTTTATGATGACGAAACATGTTTAAACAGTGCTGATGCCTTGTAGGAAATACACTTAATTTTGTCATCTTATTTCCAAATTTTGTGTCTCTATATCTGTATGTAAGATGTTCCACTCAAAAATAAATAAATAAATAAAAAGAAGAAGATCCATACATTCTTCATTCTTATGCAAAATGCTTACCTCTTTTACCCTTACGTAATTAATGGATGGAATTTTGATAAAATCACAGTTTTCTTCTGTAAGAACACTAAGTATACCATGTTTCATCTTTGAAGGGAGTGGTACCAAAGTCCCAAAACAGCACCCTACACCAAGCTTCCAAAATAATTAAAAATAAATAATAGAAATTAATATTTAATATTCCTTTATGTTTTACACAATTATAAAAATATACATCAGTATTATATACTGTATTTTATCACTTCTGCAACTTGTTGCAGGCAAAACAATAATATATACCCTGGATGTTTACCCTCGTGATGACAGCTGATATTTTTAATAGTTGTATAAAATCACTGAAATGTTCCACAATAGTGATAAATGGCTTGAACAAAATCAAGGCAGCACTTTGCAGGGAGTGGGGTTTAGTCATTGCTGCCCCTGGAATTTCCCTTCTGAAAACAATATAACACATCAGGATTGGATCTACTATAACTCGCTGTGGGCAACCCACCACAGCAATCTCACTGTGGCGAACTCATTATGGGAGACAACTTGCCACGGATAATTCCACATGAGATAATTAAACACAATAAATATTACCCACCACTGTTTCTTTGACATTGTTTCCATTGACAAAAATGGAAATAATGTCAAAGAAACAGTGACGGATAACGTTTATCATGTTGAGTTATCCCACTAAAATTGTCTGCAGCAAATTGTCCTGCAGCAAGTTGGCCGCAGTGAGATGGCTGTGCAGAAATGGTTGAGAAAAGCTGGCTGTAGTGAGTTGTCCCATTCCATCAGGGACTGCTTAATAAAAGATGGTCATGTCCATCCTATCTGGACTTTTAAAGGTAACCTATTTAAGGCCCTACTCTGATAAAGGAAAGAACAATAAAGGCAGCCATGTCCTATAGTTGCTCCCATATTACAGGACACTGTTCCCAAATGCATAAAGTACTTCTTTCCTTCTTATTTCAGAAACCCCTGGAAAGGGTGTATAGTACAATCTACATTGTCTGTAAGTGGAGAAGTATATAAATGCTATAAAATAAATAAATATTAAGCAAACTGATTATCATTAGGCCATAAGTTAATGTTCTCAGGCTCCCTGAAGCTAATTCCAGATGGAAGTAACTATAAACACCATTTGAAGAATGGAGTAGAAAATTGCTTTCTTGCTTTGGTCCATCTCAATTGTAAATATATCCTTACCAGAAGAAAGAAACTAAACCCACAGAACAACTCAGGCTGGTTTTTATTCTCCGTCCCCAATTAGAAATGTATTCTTAAATAGTGACCTTACTCAGAGAAGATTGCAGACATACTTTTATAGCCATATTCTCTACAGTCAAATCACTTTCAAAACAAGAAGAAACAAAAACTCAAATTTTGCTGTTGCTTAGAATGTCAAATTCACTTAAAGCTGAATCATATCTCTCATATTTTTGCATAGAGTATGTTCTTTTCTAATACTGAATTAATTTTCAGAATTTTCATCTTTTACCTGTGTTTAACTGGTTTACAGTGTTTATTTTCTGCATCATTCTCATTCTGCATATTATAAAGATGCAGACCCTGCCATTTAACTAAAATAGATTATATTGACTTCAAATACTTTAACTATTTGCCTATATGCCCATTTATTAACAAATTGATTATTTGTTATTTATTTATTAACAAATACAAGAAAAAGCTCTTTGCATAAGTTGGATGCATGCATGTGGATGATAGGTTGTAGCAATGTATCAAAAACAGTCTGTCTCAAGGGATCTAAAGATGTATAATTGAACCACTTATACTGAAATGAACTAATGCCATATGCTCTCAAAGAATCAAAAATCATTGCTAATAAGAATCAAAAAAGTTCAGTAGGCAAGACAGTTGACTTTGAAATTTGCATGATCAAGTTTATAAAGCTGACAAATGAAGTTATTTTATATAAAATCCTTCAACTACAACCAGAACTTATATTGATTGGTGAGCATAATAAATAGGTTGAAGTTAATTTGCAATGGGTTAAGATTCTGATATTTATTGAATTTATGCCCCAAATGAAAATAAAGCAATGTTCGACTTATGGACAGACTGATGGGTTTTCTTATGAAAAATGGTATCTAATGGTATCTAATATGTAAGATTAGAATGGAGTGATCTCTCCACAAGTAGACAGAACTTCTGAGAAAAATATTAATTTCACAAGTTTTTAGCTTGCTTTGATGGACAATTTCAAGCTTGTTGGTGCATGGATACATCAAATGGCATGGATGTACTTACTTTTCTGATCATATAAATTGTCTTAATTAATTAAGAAAACATTTTTGCAGATAATAACCCAACTAGTTTAATCTTTAAGGAAAACCAGATAGAGGTTGAATGAAACATTGTTACTGAAGGAAGCAATATTGGAGGACTATAAAAGAAACTTAAATAGATTTTTATGGAAATAATCTTAAGATACAAATGTAAGAATGATTTGGAACACAAGCAAAGCTTTCATGAGAGCTTACTTTATACAACACAAAAGTGAACTCAAAAAGAAGAGGTAAGAACATACAAGCTATATTGATTGAGAAAAAAAGAAGAATTAAAGAAGGCAAATATTTTTCAACAAATTAAGCTTGGGGACAGTTATCAATTTTAACACTAAGATAATGTATTATGCAAAACAAAAGATTTAAGTTTGCAAATAAACCAATTTTCATAATTTGTCATTCAAATTATGAAGATAATATTGAAACTACAGGAGGGAGATACTGTAATAACAGACAATATATGCATGCAAAAATTATTTCATAAATTTTATTCAATTTTATACAAAGGAGAAAAAATTTCCATGCAGAAAATAGATGAATATTTAAAGAAACAAAATTTATTGAAGATCACAGAGAAACAGAAACAGATTATGAATGGACTTATAACAATAAAGAAAGTTTGTAAAGTTATAAAAAAAAAAGACTAAAACAGTGATAAATATCTGGGGAGAAGGCAGAGCTTTGTTTCTGCGATCTCGGGGCTCTGAGATCGCAGCCGATATTTTCGCCCCTGGTCAGTCCCAACGGACCTAAACCGTCCTGTAGAGACGGGGATTGAGAAGGGTACTGTCCCAGGATCCCAGAGATATCGCAAAATCTCTGGTTTGATCCGGGAGAAGCCCTTTTGCTGGTGGCGGAGAGGCAGCCTCCATAGCTGCTGAAGTCGGTACAGCTCCGGAAAGAAAGTGGCTGGAAAAAAGTGTGACGGTTGGGTGAGAAAAACTCTTTTGTGTTGTAAGTTCGCTGAGGTTGAAAGGACATCCTGAACAAAGAAGAAATCTGTGAGACTTTTTTTGTTTGACTGAAACTGTCTGAGCGGCATTTTTTAAAGTGATGTCAAATTGAGGCTTGGGTTTTTTTTTTGTTTTTTTTTTCTATACTTTTTGGGGGGGACTTCAGTGTGACTTTGTAGGTAACCGGATTGAATTTTCTCTTATATATATTTTTATGCTCCCTTTGATTTTTTAACTTTCTTTAGGATAGAGGCTCCCTTTGGCTATTTTTTTTTTTTTTATATATTACTCCTTTTTTTCTGGCTGGGGGGGGAGGAAGAGCATTAAGAAACTTTGCAACACTGCCAACTAGAGGCTTGAAAGTATTTTATTTGAATTGGAGAGAATTGCAAAAAGACCTCTTCTCAAGGACATTTTAAAGTGATAAGATAGAGGGAGAGCACAGCAAAATATTATTGCAGGTGCTTTCCTGGACTGTTATCAATATTTCAACACTTGAGGTTTGGCTTTGAAGCTGCTAGAGAAGAGAGTCATAACAAGAGCCTTGGATAAATAAATAAAATGCAGTGTGCTTTCATATATATCAAGACTGCCTTCAAAACAGACAGAAAAATAGCAGCCATCCTCAGGAACCCCAAAGACAAAATTGACCTGGAAAACCAAGGCATATACGAAGTCCCCTGTGCATCATGCCCGGCCATATGCATTGGACAGACCAATAGAAGAATAAGCACCCGCCTGGATGAACACAAAAATGCAGTCAAAAAGCTGGAACACACTTCCTCACTCGTCCAACACATGGAAGCCACAGGTCATAACATCAACTTCAATGGCACCAAAACCCTAGCCACCATAGAAAATCCCAGCCACAGAATCATCAGAGAAGCCATAGAGATTGAAAAAAAAACAGAAAGCATGAACAGAAGAGATGATTCCACCAAGCTGTCAATCATTTGGAAGCCTGCACTCACAAACAAAAAAATCTCCACACCACAAGCCAGGCAAACACCTGGGCACAAACAGATCCCCCCTGATACCTCCAGCTCAAACACACCCCAACCAGGCACCCAGATGAAACCCAGCTTCCTAACTAATGATAGCCATCCATTTACCCAAAGCCAAGCTGCACTAAAGGCCTCCAATAAAGTAACACAATGTTGCCCGCCAATCAAGATACAAAAAGAGCCCACCCCCAAAAAAAGACAGAAGATATTAGTAGCAGAACACAGCAAACTCCAAGACCAATAAACACAGACCAAGACTCTCAACCAATCAGGAGGAAGAAAAAACCATTCTGACACAGCAATAGGCTGCCCCAAATTTAAATCTGAAACCACTGTAAAAGTTTGACTCATAGACAAACACCAGAAGCCTGATGATGGCAGATGAGATTCTGCTGAAAGGTTGCTACAACTTTAAAAGCACCACGTGGGAAAATACCCGAACAAAGCTGAATGCCAAACATGTAAGTACCCGCGAAAACTTAAGAAAACACACACACACACACACACACACACACACACACACACACACATATATATATATATATATATATATATATATATATATATATATATATTTGTTTTCTGAGGTTCTCGCGGGTATTTGTATGTGGATCTTTGGTTATTCGGGTTTTCTCCCGCGTAAGATTGGAATTATCTAGGCTATTATCTATTATCTGCAGCTGCATCACTACCCATCTCAAACCCCTCTGAACCATACATGAAGCGAACTGACCCCCACCATGAAGATGCAGCACGACCACGAACTCGAAGCCAAACAGCAAGATCACAGCTCACCAGCTCAAACCCTCCAGCAACTAAGACTAACCTGAGCACAATCAAGCCCCCACCTGAACAGAACACGCCTCCAGCCAATCAGAACACAGCCAACCCCCCAACCAATCAGAACACAGCCAAACCCCCAACCAATGAGAACACCCCCCCATCCAATCAGAACACAGCCAAGCCCCCAGCCAATCAAGTCACACCCCCAGGAGCAGTTAAAAGGAAGAAGCAGCTGCGAGCTCACATCACTCTGAGAAGCACAGAGCTGAAGACCAAGCCTGAAGATGATGAATGAGACTTCATCGAAACGTTGCCTAGATAATTCCAATCTTACGCGGGAGAAAACCCGAATAACCAAAGATCCATATATATATATATATATATATATATATATATATATATATATATATCCCATTTGCCAGCCTTTTTCTAAATTTCAATTCTAGTAATATTCTTATTTCTGCCTTTTATTTTAAAGGGAAAGCCTCAGAGTTTTTTCTTTATTTTTCTTTTCTTTCTTATTGGGACTTTTTTGCTTTTTCTATCCATGTTTTTGGACCACTTTGTTTTTCTTTTTTGATTATTGAGACTTTTCAACTGGATTAAGGTGTGAAAAACCTGAAGGAACTTTTTGTTTTTTTTCTTTTTCTTTTTTTTTGCTCTTAATCAATATTATTATTTTTGGATTTGTTTGTTTTTCTCCTTTCTATTTTTTCTTTTTTATGGTGGACTACTTCGAAATTGGATTAGGGTCTAGAAGAACCTGAAGATCTTTCTTCTTCCTTTTTTCCTGTTTTGTTTTTTTTGGTTTCGTGCCTTTTACTATTGGAGTTTTCCATTTTGGATTATAATTGGCTGCTCTACCAGTTGGATTAAAAGTCAAAAAGAATTTGAAGCTTTGGAAGCATTGAAATGAGCAGGAAACCAATACCATCTGGCATTTCTACTTCTACCTCTGCTTCCCCACCAGCTGGAGGACAACGTTTAATTCAGACAATGTTGAAGCAAGATAAGGAACAAGAAAGAGTAACTTTACAGATGATTATGCAAGGAATCCAAGATCTCAAGACAAAATCAGACATCATTGAACAAAGAACAGGAAATATTGAACAAAGAACAGAAAATATTGAACAAAGAATAGAGAAGACTGATGAAAAAGTAGAAAACATTAAACAAATGATGGTCAAGTATGAGGAGAGATTCCAAAAAATTGAGGAAGAAGGAAAACAAAGAGAGAAGAAGATTGGAAATATTGACAGTAGATTAATAGCGGTTGAACAAGAAAAAAGTGGGATGTTGAGGTGGGAGATGGAAAGGTCAGAATTTTACCTCAGATTTCAAAATATAGAAGAGGAAAAAGGAGAAAATTTGGCAGCGATAATGATAGAAATTTTGGCAGATGCTTTGGAAATTACAGAGGAAAAGATGATGGATGGAATAGATGAGATATATCGAGTCTACACAAGGTATGCGATGAGAAATAAATTACCCGAGGAAGTCCATATTAGATTTACCAAAAAATCCATTAAAACGCAAATATTACAAGTAGTAAGAGAGAAAACATTGAAATACAAAGGTAAAGAGGTTGTGGTTTTAAAACAAATACCCAGAGAGATGAGAAGAGAATATCCATTTCTGACCAAAATGTTCCTGGAAAACGAAGTGAATTATAGATGGCTGATTCCAGAAGGACTAATGTTTAGGTGGCAAGAGCAGAGACATAGAATTGATTCAATTGAGAAAGCAGAACTTTTCCATGCAGAATTTTTTGGAAGAAGAAGAGAAAAAGAGGTCTCATTAATTGAGTTTCAAGAGGAACAACTGGAGACTGAAAAAGAGAAAGGAGCAGTAGGGGGACAGGTGGATAGCAAAGAACAGCATGAAGTGAGATCCACGAGAGCGGTTAGACCTAAATATAAAGCATAATCATGGAAGAAAGAAAACTGATTACAATGAATATAAATGGACTTAATTCAGCTGTTAAAAGAAGGAAAACTTTTCATAAATTAGAGAAATTAAAATTTGATATAATTTGTCTACAAGAAGTTCATATTAAAAAACAACATGAACAATTGTTAGTACAGCCAAAATTGGGGAAAATATTTACTTCTCTGATTCAATGTAAGAAAAGAGGAGTGGTTCTATACATTAAAGAGGCTATCCCAGCAAAATTGATTTACATGGATGAAGATGGAAGAGTATTAATGGTAGAAATAATGGACAATAATATAAAAATACTCTTGATTGCAATTTATGCTCCGAATGAAAAACAAGAAGAGTTTTATAAAAAGCTACACATGAAAATAATTGGACTGTAATGTTAATATGTTTGACTGTAATGTTAATATAATTATGATGGGAGATTTTAATGGAATTGTGGACAATAAATTGGACTATATAGCAACAACAGTAAAGCAAAATAGAAAGGCTCTCCCTAAGTCTTTTTTTAAAATGACAGATGAATTAACTTTAAAAGATATTTGGAGAGAAAGAAATGTTAGAGCTAAACAATATACTTTTTATTCAAATAGACATTTATCATGGTCCAAATTTGATATGATTTGGATCTCAACAGAATTAATATCCAATATTCAAGAAACAAATATTGAAACAAGTACTTGGGCAGATCATAGCCCAATGACAATTAAATGGAAGGGACAAAAAAAGATCGAGATGGACATTAAATAATACTATTTTAAAGGAGAAAGATTTTATGCAATGGATGGAGAAGGAATTGGCTTTTTTCTTCAGAGAAAATAAAAAAGAAGATACTTCAATGCAGAATGTGTGGGATACAGTGAAGGCATACGCTAGAGGTTTGATAATAGATTATACAAGAAAAAAGAATATTAGCAAAAGGCAAGCTTCTAAGGCCTTGGAAGACGAGTATAAAAGTCTTGAAAAAGAATTACAGAAAATGCCACAGAAAAAGGATATTAAATTGAAGCTGGATGTAATCAAACATAAAATGGAATTAATAACAGTGATAAAATCTGGTCCATATTGCCTGGACCAGATGGATTATTGGCTTCTTACTATAAATACTTTGTGGATTAACTTTTACAACCTTTACAAAATATAATGAATTCCACCTTACAAAAGGAAAGATGTCAGAAAAGGGAGGGGGCAAGGCTAATATAACATTAATACTTAAAGAGGGGCAAGATTTGACTTCAACGAGAAATGATATCAACTAATATTATTAAATAATAATTATAAGTTGTTTACAATGATTGTGGCTGAAAGGTGAAAAGTTCAAAATAATTTTGAAAGAATTTATCCATGAGATATCAATGGGAGTTTTTACCTAAAAAACAGTTAAGGAATAATATTATAAATGGGTTAGCCATTTGGGAATATTTGAAGCAACTTAATGAAAACCAAGTCACACTGATTTTCTTAGAGACAAAAAAGGCCTTTGACAATTTGAACTTGGTCTTTCCTTTTAAAGTTTTGGAAGATATTAATTTTTGAGAGAATTCTACTAGGTGGGTAAGATCAAAATAGTGTTCAATAAATGGTCTTAACATAGTTTTATTGTCAATTTTTCAAGGACATATAAAATGGTGCAATTAAAAACAAGATATTTAATTGTTGTTAGTGCCACAGTATTTTTTTTTCTTCTCTTTAGTCATGTCTAATTTTCAGAAAATGCCTGGATAAGTCCCTGCAGTTTTCTTGGCAAGATTATTCAGAAGTCGTTTGCCATTGTATCCTTCCTAGGACTGAGAGAAAATGACCGGCTCAAGGTCATCCAACTGACTTTGTGCCTAAAATGTGATTAGAGCTCATGATCTCCTGGATTCTAGTCTCAATTGCTACACCAAGCTAGCTCTTAATGCCAGAATTAATGTAGCAAAATATTGCAAAACTAAATTACAATTATTTTTCAATCAGTAGTATTCATAATGTCTTATAGAAAGGTGCATTTGCTTTACAGTTACAATAGATGCACCCTAGCATGCTCAGAAATACATTTTTATGACTTCCAGTTTGATGTTGCAGTGGAATCAGACACAAAAAGCGCATCTCTGCAAACCCACACCCAATCCTCCTTGTTGGAGCCCCCCCGGGGGCTAAAGTCACCCTGTAGGATGACAAATAAAGGAGAGGCACCCTGCAAGTTGCAGAGAACAGCAGCTCTCCAGCTGGACCCAGGGATTCCCTCCCATCCAATGACAAAGAGGAGAGGCAGCCATTATGGCTGCCATGAAGCTGGGGCAGCCAAAGAAACAAAGAAAGTGCTGGAGCAATGTAGAACAGTGATTGGAACTGGAGGAGGTGAGTCTTTTATTTTTTTACTTAGAACTTAACCCCAAAGAAAATAAACCCTAGAAAAGAGGCTCTTTGAAATACTTGTCAAAGTAGCAATTATTTACAGAGAAAAAAAAATTATAGACTGGAAGGGGGGAAAGGAATTAAAGGAAGAATGCTAAATCCTTAAAATACAGAAAGATTGGATCTTTAAATTTTATTAGTAATATTTTCGTATAGCATTTTAAAATGCTGGAACCCCTTGTTTGAATACTATTTGTAAAAACAGAAATAAAGGTTGGTCATTTGTGCAATGTTGAAATCTTAGCTGATGGAGCCATCTATTGGTAATTGGAATATTTACTAAACTCCTACAACCTTGGGAAGTAGTGATAAGACTAGGATACAGAAGTGGATCTATATAACACCTGGGGGTCTGCTGTGCTATTTACTGTGCTGTATGTTTACTTTATGGCTTCTGGAGAATTAATTGTGAGAGCATGAAAAACATTTAAAGCAAGTGATTTTCAAATATTAGGATCTATGACTGAATTTACAGAATGGATTTAAGGAGACATTTGGAAATCTTCATGGATCATTAAAATGAAACTAATTAACTAATTGTGGGATACAAAGAATTATAACTATTGCATCCCCCTTCCGAGCAACACCAGGACTGAATACATGGTTTATAAGCTGGCTTTTGGAGGTTATAGACAATTGAGACTTGACAGTGGCAGACTGCTGACAGGCTATTGAGCAATATTTGGACCCATTAAAAGACAAGATATTGCAACAGGATGAGATGACTGGATTTCAAAAAGAAATAGTGTTGATGCTTCAAAATATTTATCATACGTTGACAAAGAATCACAGAGAGACAGAAGACTTAATGCATGACATTGTGTGGAAATCAGAAAATGTTCAACAAGGGACAACAAATAAAAATCAGGAAACACAGGAAATAATAGAATGACCAGAAGAAAAAAAAACAACAAGATAAAGCAACAAGAAGAACAAGAAAAGAAAGAAGACAATAAAGACTTATGAACCAAATCGGGGATAATATAGATTAAGAGATCAAAAAATGGGAATGGATAAAAAAAGACATTTTTAAAGAGAAGATAGGGGCTTGGGCAGACACCCCCCCCCCCCCAAATAGATGGCAGTAAAAGATAGAAGAAATGGAAGAAATATTTGGGTTAAATAGGAAAGATATAGACAGAGGCAAAGACCCAAGGGAGAGTTTGGGAGGCAAGCCAAAAAATGAATAAGAATTGTTATACTGATGTGAACAAAAGATGATGGTTAGAAAGGGAATGTTGTTTAATATAAGATTGGTTTTGTTGAAAGCTAGAATGGAAGTAGAAATAAGATTAAGGGGGAATATTATTATATAATAGACTAAAAGTAATAGTTAGATGTAAAGATTAGATGTTGGAAGATTGTACCATTATGAATGTCTAAATAATATTGTGATTGTTATTAGAATGGCACACCAAACAGTGGTGGGATTCAATTTTTTTAAATTACTGGTTCTGTGGGTGTGGCTTGGTGGGTGTGGCAGGAGAAGGATAATGTAAAATCTCCAGTTAGAGGTAGTATTTGCTGGTTCTCCAAACTACTCAATTTTTTCTCTACTGGTTCTCTAGAACTGGTCGGAACCTGCTGAATACCACCTCTGGCACCAAAACACTGAACAACTAAACAATAACAGAACATATTCTAATACAAATATGTATAACAACACCATAATTACATAAATATGATTAATGTAATAAATATTATTAATAATTAGAGGTAGAAACAAGACTAAGGGGGAATAGTAATATACATATTTTTATAACATACTAAAAGTAATAGCTAGACATAAAGATTAGATGTTGAAAGATGGTAATATTATTTATATTTAAACAATATTGTGATTGTTATTAAAATAGTGCATACAAATATTGAACAACTAAACAATGAAGGAACATATTTAGAAATAAATATGTATAATAATACCATAACTACATAAGTATGATTAATGTAACAAACATTATTAATATTACAATTATTATTTGTATTTAAATGAATGATGTCCAGATACCTCACTGTTCATGTAATGTATATTTAAAAATATAATTTTAAAAAATATAATTTTAAAAAATAAAAATATAAAAGAAATACATTTTTCCTGTGATACATAGATTAACTGATAAAGTAACACAACAAAGTTTTTAATTAACTATATTTTTATAGCAAGTGATAACATCTATCACCAAAAAAATTCAGACAATATTCTCCTAAACTTTTCATGCCAATCAGGTTAATTTAGTTCACTGTGAATGAGATAAAGAGAGATTGCAGTTTCTACATTACACCACTCTTCAAGATTTTTTGCAAATATGATCCTTGGATACCCAGAAGAGATGGTCTTATGGCACCAGGCTAGAAACTGGAAAGCTGGGAGTGCTTATCCTGCCTTAGGCTTGAAGCCAGCAGGTAGACCCTGAGCTAGTTTTCTCTCTCAGTCCTAAGAAGGATATAATGTCAAACAATTTTGTGACAACACAGTGAAGAAAACTTCAGGGACTAATCCAGGAAATTGCCAAGAGCCTTCGTTGACTTGAAGGGACAAATAAACAGAAATTTTTTTTGTATTAAAGGCATTTTGATCAGATTTCGTGCACTTCAGTCCTGTTTATATGTTTTGAAACAATTGTTTGAGAATAAAAATGTAAGTACTCAATTTAAGCTCAAATATTTCTACTAATATGATAGATATCTGTTAAACTTACCACATCAGATGATGCTACCTGAGTTGGGTTTGATTCATTGGTAGCAGAAGTCGCCTGAGGAGGCACTGAAATAAACTGTCCTCCAATAAGTCTTTTATAATACTTTGACTGTGGCTTAACAGAGCCTCTAAGTATAATGTAGAATCCTTGGTTTGCATCCACTGGAATTAAAATTAAATCAAAACAGGTCATAATTTCACATCCAAGTTACAGAAAATGAACTAATATAGATTCAGAAGTATAACAAACTTACAAGTGTAATCTAGCCAACATATTTTCATGAAACATATTGGAAATGCTCAATTTTTCTCTTTTGTTTTCAAAAGAAAAATGTATGATTGATTGATGACATCCATATCTAAATTAAACATACATGCTTCTAACTCTGAGATGGTAAAATCATCTGATCCTATAATGCCACTGACCACCAAAAATAGCAAGAAAATAGTGAAACAGATGTAAAATCCAAATATGGATGTCTGTTAACTGATTTTCAGCTTGTAGATTTGCAACCAGCATATAGTGTGCACATGTGTAGAGCCAAAGTCTCTGTGAAGACACCATTATGTCCCAGGAGTCCTCCTGGTATTGTCTACATTCCCAGCCTAAAGTGACATTTTACTTCTTTAAATAAAATTTCTTAAAATTTGAATCCCATCAGTGGTGGGATTCAATTTTTTTTACCACCAGTTCTGTGGGTGTGGCTTGGTGGGCATGCTTTGCGTGCATGTGTGCACACAAAGAGGGTTTGCTACTGACCTTCTCCTACAATCCTGCACTCTTCCTGTGTGTTAAACAGCTGACGCGTGGCAATCCACAGTGCCACGCAAAGCAGTTGAGCTTGAAAACCAGGAAATAAAGGTCAGAATAGAGTCAGGACAGGTAGGCAGACCTAGCTGCTGATCATCGGAGAGAACCTATTTGCTCATAGATGATCCTTGGAGCTACTGGTTCAATTGAACCTGGCCGAATCAGTAGAATACCACCACTGCTTTTCATATGAAACGAAATGTGAAATCTGGCATAGTGCTGCTTCAATTGAACCTGGCCGAACCAGTAGAATACCACCACTGCTTTTCATATGAAACGAAATGTGAAATCTGGCATAGTGCTGCTTTCTAGTATGTACTTTATTTCCAGCAAACTTCTGAACCCACACAGCAACCTCTAAAGCTTTGTTCTCCTTTTTTAAGAAAGCAGACTTGTTGGGAGGCCGCAGCTAGCATTTTGTGGCATGGCCTGCTGCCCAAAGAAAAGAAAGGGAAGAGGGAATGAAGGTAGTGTTTTGCTATTTGATAGCAGCTATTTTGTGATTAGAGACTTTGCAAATGAGCACTTCTGCACATTCCAACTGTGCCCAAAATGAATCCCCAATATTCCAACTAGTACCCAAAGTTCTAGAACACTTTTCCCATGCATGTTCATGATGAAAATTCTTGCTATAGTGTAACAAAGATAAATGGTCTCAAGGGATAGAAGCCAATTAATGATTCTCAACAACTTCTCCTTCCTTTTTTTTTTACAGATTTTTCACACTTCAAGATTAGCAACAGAGCAGTGACAACAGCTGACACCATTTCTCCTTCCCAGAAGCATTTTGCATGTAGCAGAACTGTAGTACTTCTCAATAGGTAGTACTTGAACATGACTCAAGCATACCAGCAATTCCCAGTGGATAATGAAACAGCAGAGGCCCAAATAATCATTACGCATAGGGGTGCTTTCAAATGTAAGCATTTACAATTTGGTGTCAGCGTTGCTCCTGGCATATTCCAATCCATTATGGAATGTTTGCTATACAATATCAAGGTGTTATCCCATACTTCAATGAATCCTCATTGCTGCTGACAACCCACAAGAACATATGGAAAGGTTACAAAAAGTTATCCAGTGTTTTAAAAATGCTGGACTAAAATTAAACAGGAAAGAATGCATCTTCGCAGTTTCACAGATAGATTTCCTAGGATATCATTGACCACAAGGGAATTCACCCTGTAGAATCCAAAGTATGGGCCATTCACAAGGGCCCAGTCCCTCAGAACAAGACTGAGTTACAAGCCTTTTTAGGACTACTTAACTTCTACAGTTCTTTCCTGTCGTATCCGCAATTAAGACTCGTAGTCAGTGACTTTCAATTCAAGCTCTTTATTAACACTGGTGGAACCGAACCGCAAAAGACAAAAAGCTTGCGGCTTTTATATCTTTTGCTTCGGCGGCCGCGGCCAATGGCAGCGATTCAAGTCTCCCGCTCTTGGCTTTTAACCAATCGCGGGAGACTTCAATCGGGCCAATCAGGCGCGGCTCGCCTGGCCAATCAGAAATCCCCGCGCCTTAGCCAATCAAGGCACGGGGATTTCGAGTAGTCCATTTGCATACATGACACCCCTCCCCTCTTGGTATGGTCTTCTCACGTGGTGTAGTCACGCAGGTAGGCGGGGCTCCGTCGAGTCCTAGATGACCTGCGCAATTCATTTTCTTGTTGTATCTCGGTAGGGGCGGTCATCTTTTTGGCTGCTCCTGCCTCTGAGCGAACCGGCTGGATGATCGGGCCGGTTCCTTCGCCGCGGCTCCCGCCTGGGCCTACCGGGTCGGTTGAGTCGCGGATTCCGCCGCTCCCGCTTGGCTTCTCCGGGTCGGTAGAGCTGGCCAGACGGTTCTTCTCCGGCTGTGACTCGCGAAGGCTGCGTTCTGGTGAGTTTTTAATTTTTATTTGTTCTTGTGGTTGTTTAACCGGGTGTTCCCTCCCCCCTTGGTTCGTGTCTTGGGGGTTGAGGTTAGTCAATGTTCGTGACCGGAGCTGGTCGATATGTCGTTTCCAGGCTCGCCCGTCGGTGGTTTGGAGCCGGTACGACTTTGGACCAGTGATCTGAGTTATGACGGCTGGGATCCATAGGGGGTCCCCCGTCATGTTTTTGGTGTATACTAGGTCGCCTGGTTCAAATGTCCGATACCTGGAGCTGGAGTCTGGGGGCTGCTCCGGGTTGTAGGTTGGGTGTAGGCGGTCGAGTGGGGATCGCAGCTTCCTGCCCATCAGGAGCTCTGCAGGACTCTTGTTGGTGGTTGTGTTTGGCGTGATGTGCTGTATGAAGAGCAGCCTGTTGATCTTGTCGTTGATCTCCCCGTGGTCCATTTTCCGGAGGGTCTTTTTTGTAAACTGTACCATCCGCTCCGCCCTACCGTTCGCCGCCGGATGCGCCGGTGCCGTTAACGCGTGGCGGATGCCTTTTTCTGCCAGGAACCGTTCAAAATCGATGGATGTAAACTGTGGCCCGTTGTCCGAGACAACGACGTCTGGGAGGCCGTGGGTGGCAAACAGCTTACACAGTTCTTTAATGACGGCCTCTGTGGTGGTGGATTTCATGTCGGCCACCTCTAGCCAGTTTGAGTATGCGTCAACTGTGATTAAAAAGGTGTGGCCATTTGTGGGGCCGGCAAAGTCTAAATGTATTCTGGACCAGGGTCCCCGAGGTGTCTCCCAGTCCCGGATAGGTGCCGTGGGTGGGCTGGATCTGGTCTCCTGGCACCGGTGGCATTTGGCGACCCATGTTTCAATTTGTTTGTCCATGCCAGGCCACCAAGCGTAACTCCTGGCCAGGGCTTTGGTCCTGACGATGCCAGGATGACCCTCGTGCAACATCTCTAGGACCCTGGTCTGTAATTTAGTCGGAATTACCACCCTGTCTCCCCAAAGGATGCATCCTCTCAGTAGTGAAAGTTCCGTCTGGCGCTGGCGGAAAGGTTTAAAAGTCTCGTTATCGTCTTTTTCCGGCCAGCCTTTTTGTAGCCAATGTAAGATTGGCGCTAAGTGTTTGTCCTTAACCGTTTCCCTCGCTATGTCCGATGCAGTAATGGGTAAACACTCGATGGACAGGGTATTTGTTGTTGGTGCAGGGTCAGGGTCAGAGTCAGGTAAGGGGGAACGGCTTAAAGCGTCCGCGTGCGATATCTTCTTACCTGGCTTGTGTAGCAGTTCATAGTTGTAGGCTGCCAGGAATTCAGACCATCTTGTCATCCGGGGTGACAAGATGTTTGGTGTGGGACAGTTTCCCGCGAGAATGCCCAGCAACGGTTTATGGTCAGTCACTATTTTGAATGGGCGGCCATAAAGGTACTCGTGGAAACGCTTAACGGCGGCCACTATAGCCAAAGCTTCTTTGTCCAGCTGGCTATAGTTCCGCTCTGGTTTAGTCAGAGTTCTCGAGAAAAATGCGATAGGTGCTTCTCTCTGGTCTGGGAGGGTATGGCTGAGGACAGCGCCGACGCCGAAGGGTGATGCGTCGCAAGTGACAGCTACAGGCAGGGTTTCGCAGAATTGCATTAGGACGGCATCAGAGGTGAGGAGGTCTTTGGTCTTTTGAAAAGCTGTTTGTTCCCGTCTCCCCCAAGTCCAGGCTGCCTTCTTGTCCAGGAGTCTATGTAAAGGTTCCGCCGCCGTAGCCTTTTGAGGTAGGAAGACATTATAGAAGTTTAGTAAACCTAAGAACGCTTGCAGCTCTAATTTGGACTTTGGGGTGGGGGCTTCTTTGATGGCCTTTACTTTTTTTGTTGTGGGGTGGATGCCCTGCTGGTCTAGGAGGTAGCCCAGAAACTCTACTTGCTTTGTACAAAGTTGGCATTTTTCGCGTTTGACTTTAAGTCCTGTTTCTTTAAATTTCGTTAAGACTTGTCTTAAACGGTTTTCTAGTTCAGCTTCATTTGGCGCCGCCACTAATACGTCATCGAAGTAGGGCACCACCCCCTTGATGCCTTGCAGCAAGCGTTCCATCAGGCTCTGGAAGATGCCTGGTGCCACGCTGACCCCAAATTGAAGTCTGTTACATTTAAAAGCCCCCCGGTGGGTCACTATTGTTTGGGCCTCTGCCGTTTCCTCGTCCACAGGTAGTTGTTGATAGGCTTGTGCGAGGTCGAGCTTAGCAAAAACTTTGCCCCCTCCCAGTGAGTGCAGTAAATGTTGCACTACCGGGACTGGGTAGGCGCTTTGTTGCAACGCGCCATTTAGGGTGGCCTTATAGTCCCCGCAGATTCTCACGGACCCGTCTGGTTTTATTGGGGTCACTATAGGGGTTTCCCATCTGGCGTGATCTGTCGGTTGTAACACCCCTTGTCTGACGAGCTTGTCTAGCTGCTCGTCGATTTTGGGCTTTAATGCAAAGGGTACCCTTCTAGGCTTAAGCCGCTTCGGGGGAACCCTTGGGTCTAAATCAAATGAAATAAGGGGCCCTTGGTACTTGCCCAATTCTCCATTGAAGACCTCCTGGAATTCTTCGGTTAGCCGCTGTTCCCAAGCTTCAATGGATACGTGGTTGACACCTGTCAGCGCGATGTTAAGCGGAGCAAACCATTGTAACCCCAGCAGGCTAGGGCGGTCGCGGTCGACTATTGTGAGTGGAAGTTGTTCTGTGTGGCCTTTGTAGGTTATGTTAAAGTTCTTGGTGCCCACTACCGGAACGCGATTACCTTGATAGTCTTTTATGATGATTTTTTGGGCAGGTACGTTTCTTCTTTGTAGTGTAGGCACTAGTTGCTTGATTTCGCGCCAAGCAATCATAGAAAGGTAGGAACCGGAGTCCACTTCCATCTTACATGGTCGACCCTCTATGTGAACTTCTACGTGAACCTTTCTAGCTCCGTCGGAAATGGCGTGGCCAATGGTCACCGTCTGGTGGGTTTCCTCTTTACGCCGGCTGTCACTGCTTCTTTGCGATCGTTGTCTCTGGTCCCATCGACCCGTTGGCTGGCGCTCTCTGGCTCTGGGCGGGGAGCTTTCTCTCTTCCTGTCAAGTTGTTCCCGTTTGGGCGGGCTGCGGGGTTTTTTTTGGCGGCAAACTCGGGCGATGTGGCCTCGTCGGTCACAATGCCTGCAGATAGCGTCGAAGAATCGGCATTCTGACCTGGGGTGGTCGCCGCCGCAACCGGCGCAGTTGGTCCTCGACCTGCGACCTCTTTGACTTCGCTGTTCGCCTCGTCCCATTTGTACACGGTGTATGTCCTCCTCGTCATCTGACGCGCTGGAGGCTGATTGGTATTCGCCGTAGTGTGCGGCCGCTTCGCTTCTGGTGTCGGCCGACCTCGCGGGGTTGTTGTTCCCGCCCTTCGCGTCAGATCTTCGCATGGTGTCTGCTGACGTGCGGGTGGCTTCTGCTGCTGCGGCCGCAGTGAGGGCATCGGCTAGGCTGATGTCGCCTTTGGCCATGAGTCGGCTCTGGAGTGTCGGATCCCATAGCCCGAGCACGAAGCGGTCTCTGATGAGACTATTAAGCCCTTCAAACTCACAGAGTCCTCCCAGGCGCCGTAATTCAGCGACAAAGTCGCTTAATTTCTCGTTCGGTTTCTGGTTTCTGCGGTAAAACTCATTTCGCCGTATCAGGATGGGGACCTCGGGGGCGTAATGGCGTCTCAGTATGGGCTCGAGGACGTCCCAGTCTATGGCGGTTGCGTCTGCTGGTTTGGCCAATGCCTTGGCCATCTGGAAGACCTCTGGTCCGCAGTGTGTGAGAAAGACGGCGCGTTTTAGCGGGCCCGGGGCGTCCTTCATGCCGGCGCATTCCAGATACATCCGGAATCGATCCGAGTACGATTCCCAGTCCTCGGCGGCGGGGTTGAAGGGAGCGGGCGGTGCTATTTTCGCCATCTTCGCTGTCGCTGGTTCTTAAACGGATACGGGGTTCGGTTCAATGGCGAGATCCCATCCTCGTCGCCAGTGTCGTATCCGCAATTAAGACTCGTAGTAAGTGACTTTCAATTCAAGCTCTTTATTAACACTGGTGGAACCGAACCGCAAAAGACAAAAAGCTTGCGGCTTTTATATCTTTTGCTTCGGCGGCCGCGGCCAATGGCAGCGATTCAAGTCTCCCGCTCTTGGCTTTTAACCAATCGCGGGAGACTTCAATCGGGCCAATCAGGCGCGGCTCGCCTGGCCAATCAGAAATCCCCGCGCCTTAGCCAATCAAGGCACGGGGATTTCGAGTAGTCCATTTGCATACATGACATTTCCTGCCCCACAAGGCCACTGTAGCAGAACCATTGTACAGGCTATTAGATTCTAAGATGCAGTGGCATTGGGAACCCATGGAACAGGCCTCCTTCTCTACAGTAAAATCCCTGCTCACTTCAACCAAGGTACTCATTCAGTTTGGCGATGCTCTTCCCCTTATACTAGTTTGTGATGCATCCCCTTATGGGATTGGGGCAGTCCTAGGTCATAAATTGCCAAATGGCCAAGAAGCTCTTATCGCTTATTTCTCCAGGACACTTTCCAAGTCTGAGCAGAACTATAGCCAAATAGACAAAGAGGCATTGGCTGCAGTGGCCTCAGTCAAAAGGTTCCATGAATACCTCTATTGACACCAGTTTCAGCTCATCACAGACCATCAACCTTTGTTAGGCATCCTGGCAGGGGACAAGCCCAGCCCACAAATCCTAACCCCAAGAATGACCAGATGGACAATCTTCCTAGCCGCTTACAGTTATAAGTTGAGTTACAGGCCTGGCAAAGATGTAGCTCATGCTGATACCCTAATGAGGTGCCCTTTACCCCTTTTGGTCGCTGATCCTGCCCCTTCAACCTCAGTGTTCCTGCCGGAAGATCTGCAATTGCCTCTTACAGCTGATGACATCGCCTATGCCTCCAGAGATGTACAACTATCTAAAGTCATGGACTGGGTGCAAAGGGGGTCGCTCAGGGAAACCACCACAGTGGACTTCCACCAGTTCAAGGCAGGCCAGACAGAACTGAGCATGCTAAAAGGATGTTTACTGTGGGGTCCCTGAGTGATTATTCCCAAACTACTAAGTCCTTGCATTATTGAAGTTCTTCATGAGGGTCACCCGTTGGAGTGCTCCTACAGATCCAGTCCAGAGGGAGGCTGAGGCCACGGACACTGAGTGGGGCAACACCAAAGCCCCTTGAAGGCTGACTCCTGACCAGTGGTCTCTCACAGAGGCCTTACCTGGGGAAGCTGTGGCATCAACAACTGAAGCCCGCTCACTGCCATCTGAAGAGGTCCCATCGACACCCGAGGTCCTTCTGCGATCAGCCGTGATTGCCAGGGAAAAGGAGGCCACACCACCCCAAGTAGAAGGCGCCACTCCAGCAACAGATCCTTCCCCATTGCTGCCGACTGCTGAATGACAGTGATCTGGGCGAGTGAAGCATCGCCCCGCCTATCTGGACAACTATGCATGTGCAGTTCCAGGGGGAAGGAGTGTTGCGACCAGCAAGTCCTTACTCCGGTCCGCTGTTTAAGTGGGAGCCGGAGAAGGTTCTGATTGGCTGAGCCATTTGACAGCTCCGTATAAAAGGAGCTGTCAAATGGAATCAGCTGTCTCTCTCTCTCTCAGTTGCTGCCGCAAGCTGCAGCTAGCCACGGCTGAGTTACAAGTTAACAATAAAGCCAGTTAAGCTTTATATTGCTTCCGCCTCTTCTTCTCAGCATGCCAAACACAAAAACAACAACATCCCAAGCTCAGTCTGTTTTTTTAAAAATATGCCTCATTTTCTTCAGTGTGCCAGATGACTGGGTCTCAAAAGGGCCTTCACATCTTTAATATACAAGTATTTCAAAGCATACAAATCAAGTGGTCATTATTTTACTTTAAAGAAGTATATATTCTGTTTTACAAACAATTAGATGACATTCTCCCTTTGAAGGTGTGGGTTTGATTGACCATCTGTTTTACATACAAATGACCACCAACGTTACAGACTGACTAGGCATAAAACCTTCTCCAACATGGTAAATTATATTGTTTAACCTAAGTTTTTACTGAAATTATTATAATTATGCATACTTTTTCTCTTCACGTATCAATTAGCATCAGAAAATTTTAGATAACTCTCAATAGTCTCATTTGCTTTCTCTTGATGCTGCTTTTTCATTTTTCTGATAAAATATCAGTGGTTACTTTAAACACACCCAAGCAGAACAATGGCACAGGCTCCAGTGGCACAGTATTACATTCATCTGCAGTCAGGGTAGTTTGTCCTTTCACAGATGTGAAAGGTTCATGTTGAATTCTTCATAACAGAACATAAAAAGATTTGCTTACAGTATATTTGCTGTTATTAAGCAGTGAAAATCTTAAGGGTAACAAGGAAATGTTCATAATAAAATCAACAATGTGAAAACAGTATTCCATCCATGTGAGAAAGTTTTAGAAAGTCAGCTTGATGTACTGGTTAAAGGAGACTATGAATTCTAGTCTTGCCTTAGGCTAAAACCAGCTAGTGATTTTGGGCCAGTCAATCTTTTTCTCAGTCACAGGAATAAGGCAATGGGCAATCAGTTCGGAAAAAAACATTGCCAAGAAAACTCCGAAACTTATCCAGGCAATAGCCAAGAGTCAAGATTGACTCAAAGGAAGACACACACATACACACACACACACATTTACTCAGCCATGAGATGGATATGAGTGGTGCAGTGGCCTAGAGGTGGAGCTCTTGCCTCACAATCAGGAGGCTGTCAGTTTGATAGAGGCAGATATTTCTCACTCTGGGCACACTGAAAATATGTCTGCTGAAAAAATGCCCTCTGCATTGGCGACAGGAAGAGCATCCAGCCAATAAACACTCAGCTCCATTCAGTTGCCCAGATTCCAGCCCACAAAGGATTATGGGGTCATTAAAAGAGGATGATGATGCTATTATGGATGTCTGCTAGGGGGCATAGGAAGGAAAAGGCAAGGTAGGCAACTGCATTTTGATACAAATACTGCGAGTTATGTATCTCTCTCATATGTTGGTGTGGAAGTACCTAAAAGCTGGTGTTGGTTTGTGACATTGCTGAGTACCTGTCATGTATGTCTTATTCAATTTTCTGCATGACATTAGACTTGTCAACCATGTGGATGTTTGATATGAGGGTACATTTGATTTAATGTATGTGAATTCTCTGCAATATCATTTTTTTTTTAAAAATGAAGCTGTTATTATTGTGGAGTTATATGAGGAAGGAACCATGAACAGAAGCAACCCCAGTACTTTTCATATCTCTAGTCTCTCTGACTTTATTATATAAAATGATCTTGGGAGATTAGAGACTCATCAGGCATGCATTATTTTTGTAAAGTCAGTTTCACTTAGGAAAAAGTCAATCTTGTGTTTATTTTTAGCCTGCCAAATCAGATGAGATTGAAATATTGCTGCACCAGGTTCAAAGAACTGGAAAAGATTGCACATTGATGCAGATCTGTTTTTTCTTTAAAAGCATAATGTGGCAGTCTGAATCATTAAGATTACCTTTTATCTCGTTTGCACATTGATGCGCAACAATTTTAGATCTCATTCTGTGTGGTGGTCTCTCATGAAGGAAGACACTGAGACAACGTCTTGAAGCAAGATCGGGATGAGAGCCCAGAGCAGACTCTGACACCCTCTTTTATAAGAAGCAATCCTTGTTAACGTAGCAATTTTTCTTAGCGTCTTATCACAAACGCATTACATCACACAGAATGCACTGATCATTCAAATAAGCATACAAAGCTGCAAAGTTTAAGTTTGCTACAGTTCTGGGTAAGAAATGGCAACAGTTTGTCCTTGCTCCTTGTTCCGTGTTTCAGCCAACCACCACAAGGCTCCATTGTCCTAGCACATATACAAAGAACAATTCCCACATCTCCCCTGTTTTTGTTTTTTAAGAGACAGGGAGTGTTTTAGTCCCAATAGGCAAGAGTGCTGTGCATGCTGAGGTTATTCACGGCGTTCGTGACTTCTTCAACCATCACAAACATCTCGTCCTCGTCTGGATCATGTGTTAGTTATTTGTTGATTCCAGAGAGCCATTACCTGCACAGTGGCTTTTTTCTCTGCCAAGAGGGATAAACTGTTAGAAATAGTGCGTACAAAGATGGGTAATACACAAGGCAATACAACACATCCCGCAGCAATCATACCAATAAGCACTACAATAGCTTGCAAACCAGGCAATTTGGGGAACCAGGATCCAAACATGTCTCTAAAATCAAGACCATTCCATGTTTGTATAGGTACATGCGCAATCTTGACCATTCTATCAGTAATTTGTTGGATAACATTTCCGCTATCATCTACCTCAATACAACAATTACTAAGGTTAAATTTTCCACACACTCCTCCTTCTTTGGCAAGAAGATAATCTAAAGCCAAGCAATTTTGCATGATATATGTCCTAGACAATGCATTTTCTTTAGCTAGTGTTTTCAAAGCAAGATCAGTTTCATTGGTTATAATTTCTAATACAGCTTGCAACCTTATAGTTCTATTGAGCATATATATGGGGGTACGGCACCCCCAAGTCCCATCCTGGGCCCAAGTAGCCAGCCCATAATAGTGGATGATGCGCTCTGGTGGCCACTCATTGTCCTTCCAATTACCAATCTGAACAGATCGTTTGGAGAGATGACCGATGTCGTCATAGACAGGTACTCCAAGGTGTTTTGTGTGTAATGGCAAGAGAAAGAAAGAGGGAGAAATGGCACCTAATACACAGGACCCATACCATCCAACTGGTAATATATTATATGCATACCGTCCACATATCAATATAACCCATCCGGGGAGTGCCATTGAAGGGTGTTATTTTCCAGGTCTTTCAGAAAAGTCATATTAGTCATTTGGGCTAACGAATTGTTAGGGGCAGGAGATGATGAATTCAACCACCAGGTGTTGTTATTCCATACCCCGAGGCATAACAAACTACCAACCGGTGTGGTACAATTGGTGCTGTTTCTTTCAAAGCAGACATGGCCCACCAAATTAACTGACAAAAGCCATGTTTCATTAGAAGATTGCATATAGGTGAAATTCTGTTGTTCCTGAAGAAGATCGGTGTAGTTAGCTTCTTGCGCATTCCATGGCCATTAGTCGCCCATATTTGTGCCCCCACACACAAAGCAATTTTTAACAGTCAATTCTTTGGCTATAGTCTCTGCCAAGTTAATAAACATGTTGTGAGCTTTTGGAGGAATCGGGAGTTGATTGAGCTTACCGATTTGCTCTTGGTATATTCCCAGAAGACTTTAGATGGGGTTGACTTTATAGAAGTGGTGTGAATTTTTAAAACAAGATAGTCATAAGGGTCACGTCCTGAGCTATCAATGCCTAAACCCAAAAAGCGGTATTGTACTCCTTCAGACTGGGGCAGGTTTGTATGTAGGCAGATCAGATTGCAGGTGTCCAAAGAACATGAAGTGGAGCTTGATTTGAGAGTGATGTTCACATTTTGGGAACCTCTGATTTGGGCTGAGTCGATTGGTAGGGTATACCAATAGTTGTAAACAGTAGTGGCCCCCACATTAGTTCTGGACACCTTTTGAAAGAGATATTTCTTTTCCTGTAGATAAGATCTCTGCCAGCTGTGTGAGCCACAGGAAACTCCTGCAGTGTCATTAGGACCTTGGCCTTTGCTGATGGCAAAGCAAGCATCAAAACACACAGAAGTGTTGGTACCCCCCCTCCCCGAGTGACATTATGGGTTATGTACCCATTTTTTTGCTTGACTGGTTGAAAACATTGAGGCAAGGTCAGAGCTGGGTCCTCCTTTGTAGGCATAGACATACAGCGAGGCAGTGATGGGCCCCACAGCCTTTGGTTCGTAGCATTGGATACCTTGTTTGGTGTAGCATCATGCATATTGAGTGTTGTTATGCAGACAAGAGGAGACCGTCATGGAGTTGCACTCAGGCTTCAAAGTATGATAGATCAGGGTGGATTGGATTGTCGTTCCACTGCGAGTAGTTTTGATGCAGGTGTCACATGAGGATGGGGTAGCTGTTGTATCAGCAGGAACTGTTTGGAAACCCAGGAAGCAGATGATGAATGCAGCGGGAAGTTTCATGATGCTGATGTAGGCAAGGCTGGTTTGGGTAGAAAAGGCCTCACTTGTCGTCCGGAGACCCAGATGGTGTTGTTGTTGTAGGAAACAGCAGCATACCCTTGTCCCCAGGTTATAAGTTCAAAAGGACCTTTCCACTGAGGATCTGGAAGCTGACGAAAATATACCATTGGTCTGGGTTCAGGATGAGGCGAAGAAACGAAGAAGCGAAATGATGGGGGAGATCCGGACTCATTGAGGAAGTTAAGAGTAAATAAACAAACATTTAATGCATTCTGGAGTCCCGGCAACCTTGTGACAGTCTTAAATTTGAATTTTTCCAAATTGTTTTTAAGGGTTTGATTAGTTCGTTCAACAATGGCTTGTCCCTGAGAATTGAATGGAATGCCAAATTTGTGAGTGATTTGCCATTGGGAGCAAAATTGTGCAAAAGCAGTACTGACATATGCAGGGCCATTGTCTGTTTTTATCTCCTTGGGTTTTCCCATGGAGGCGAATGTTTTAATGCAGTGGTTGATAACATGTTTTGTGGCCTCACCCCTTTGAGGTGTGGCCATGATAAATCCTGAATGAGTGTCCACGGTAACATGAAGACATTTCCATGGATTAAAGGGTGGATATTGAGTAATATCCATTTGCCAAAGTTCTAAGGCGTTTATGCCTCGAGGATTTACCCCATGGGTAAAGAAATGCCTTGGCGAGAGCAAGTGGGGCATTGCTGGATTATTGCTGCCGCTTCACTCTGAGATATTTTAAACTGTCTGGCCAAGGCTTTTTTGTTTTGATGAAAATAGCTATGACTGTCCCAGGGTGTTTGTTGTGAAAGAATCATGCAAGAGATGGCGCTGTCTGCGGTTACAGCTGCAGCCACCGCATCAGCCATATCATTGCCCTCTTGCAAAGAGCCAGGAAATGGCTGATGACTGCGGATATGAGCAACATAGTAGAGATGAGAGCTATTAACAAGCAAGGTTTGTAAGGCAAGAAATTGCTGTAATAAGTCGGGCTGTAACAGCAGGGAGAGATAAGCATAGGCAATGTTCTTGATTAAGTAAACAACATACAAGCTATCTAAAATTAAGTTAAAAGGTTGGTGTTTGAATTCAGCAAATGCAATGATAGCAGCAGCCAATTCAGAGCGTTGCACGGACTTTTGAGGAGAGGTTATTTTTGTTTTCCAATCACTATCGATTTTCCAAACACACGCCCCTTATTTTTTTCCTCCATCAGCGTAGACAGTAATCGCCAAAGAGATAGGACCAGGCGCTTCTTTTGTAGCCAATTCAAAGGGAATGGTTTTTAACAGAGTTAGCCTCCCATCAGGAGGGGGATGGCATGAGATTTTCACTGGCCAGTCCCCCAGCCCTGACTGGAGAGATTCGGAGTTGATCAGCAGGGTATCCCAATCTGACAGGAACATGGAGACATATAGTACACTTGGCTCTATGCCAGCCAGGGATTTGCTGCGTTGGTGACTCTTGCTAATCAGCATGGTATATAAAGAAGCTTTTGTACTAAGAGATTTTTTAGGGGTGTGAGGAAGATGTATCCATTCTAAGATAAGGAGGTTGCTGGTATGCTGAGATTTTTGGGTTAATACAGCAGTAGGTAAGGAGGGGGCATTAAGCAAAAGAAGGGAAAGAGGAGTTGAGGTCTCACATCTATCAACCCATCGACTTCTCATAATATCATTAACTTTATCTATGACACTCATTTGAGTGTCGGTCATGTGTACTATATCTGCCGGGGATTTCCCTCGTCGCAAAGCCTCAAACAGGGGACTAAGCAAATGAGTAGTGATGCCAAAATAGGGACGTACCCAATTGATGGCTCCTAAAAGTTGTTGTAAATGCACTAGGGTCGTAGTGCGAGAGAGGGTCAGTTTTGGCACCACCGGAGCAGATGAGGCTTGTAACAATTTGTGACCTAGATATTGATATGGAGCCTTCATCTGGATTTTCTCAGGTGCTACCAAAAGGCCTCCTGCAGTTAAGAGATCTTGTAGTTCTTGCAGTGAGGCAGCCACAGTGCCAGGAGCCCCTGGGGCTGCTACTAAGATGTCATCCGTATAATGATAAATAATGAAGTGAGGATGTGATTTTCTAAAGGGATCAATAATGTAATGTACATAGCCTGGCACACGGTAGGGCTGTTTAACATTCCCTGTGGTAGCACCTTCCATTGATAATGTGCTGCCGGTGCTTCATTGTTAGGAGTGGGAATAGTAAAGGCAAACAAGCGTCTCTCTTCCTTATGCAAAGGTATAGAGAAAAAACAGTCCTTAAGATCTATGACCACAAGGTCATAGTCCTTGGGAATCATATTGGGGTTGGGCATGCCACATTGCAGGGGTCCCATTGGTTGGATCACAGTGTTGACAGCTCAGAGATCATGCAAAAATCTCCATTTGCCTGATTTCTTCTTTATGACAAACACAGGGGTGTTATAGGGGCTATTAGAGGGCTCAATATGTCCCTGAGTAAGTTGTTCTTTTACCAACTGTTGCAAGGCAGCCAGTTTCGGGGCCGTCAAGGGCCATTGATCCACCCAAACAGGGACTGGTGTGGTTAGTTGCAAGCGAAGAGGAAAAGAATGGGTCATTTTAGCACAAGAGAAGCTTGAAACTGTGAGAGCAAGTCTCGCCCCCACAGATTGGGATGCAGGGAGAGCACAATAGGCTTGATTTGAGCAGTGCCTGTCAGATTTTCCCCTGTGACTGAGAGCCAATTTGTGCTGATTCTGGCCGTTTGGGTTCCCCCCACTCCCCAAACTGATGGGGAGGGGGTTGTAGGCCACTCATCAGGCCATTCTGCAGACCTAATCACAGAGACATCCGCACCAGAGTCCAGAAGTCCTCGAAAAGAGCGACCCTGCACAGAAAGCAGAAGCATGGGCTTAGTCTCAGTGAGAGTCTCTGTGATAGTCAGAATGTCAGGGGACTTTTTCGGCAACATGATGAGTTTCACCAAAATGTCCCCTTTCTGAATTGTAGTAGGCAAGGTAGCACAAACAGAGAGAATTATGGTAGGTCCTAACATGTCCTCCAAAAGCACCATTGGAGAAATATGAAGACCTTTTAACTGTGCAATAGGGTGTGGTTGGATGATAGCATCAGCAGGGAAAACAGATAAAGGAAGTGTAGACGTGGTAGGAAGAGAAGCGGGGGTAGGGAGGTGCAGATCAAGATTCTGAGCAGCGAACAGTTCAAAAACATTCTGGATACACAGTGGTGAGGGTGCAGCCTCGAGAGTGGGGCTAGCAGCTAGCCCCTTTACTCATTTCCCTGATCCTCTTCCTGAACAACATTGCGATATTGTGAATTGTTCTGGCCAGTACGGCATTAGCCCAATGATAGCCCTTTTTGCATTTTGGACAGATTGTTCTTGGGTAAACATCACGCCGGGTGGCAGAGCGGGAAGCGCCACTGCCTGGGGCTCTACATTGACTTTTAAGGTGACCGGGCTTACCGCAATTAAAGCAATTACCAGAGGATTTATTGCCTCGAGTAATGGCGGCAGCCATCACTTGGACAGTATATTGTTGCGTGCCAACAACCGCACAAGCCTGAAGAAACTGTGCTAAAGTAGATCCAGGGACATTGATTAATGGAGCAAGAAGGTTTTTACAATCAGCGTTAGCATTCTCATATGCTAGTTTTATGAGTATTTCTTGGCAAGCATCTTCATTAGAAATTTGTCGCCTGAGAGCTTGTTGGAGGTGCTCAATAAAATCATTATATGATTCAGTGGGCTTTTGAATAATTTTTGCAAAAGACTGGGGAGCGGGGCCAGGGTCCTGCACCTTGGACAGAGCGCGAAGAGCAGCTTGAGCAGTCAAGTTAAGAGCAGCTGGAGGGGTGTCATACTGAGCCGTGGCTTGGAGAAAAGCACCTTCCCCAGCTAGCTCGTCAGCCTGGAAATTGGGGTTACGGGCTGCCAAAAGTTGGCAATGCTGAACAAATTCAGAAGACCACACTACAAACTGAGTGCCCGAGGTGACCATATAAATCAAGTTCTTCCAATCAGCCGCAATCATAAGGTGGGAATTTGATAAAGCAGCAAAGAGTCCTTGTGTAAAAGGGGCATTAACCCCATACATCTGATATCTTTTATAAATTTGACGAGGATTGACTCCCAAAGGGGAACATTATTACCCTGAGCGTTGGGAGCGAACACTAGTGGGAAAAGGCCAGGAGAATCTTCAAAGTCGAAATCACCCTCCCGAAGTCCCTTGGCAATAGCAGCATGAACTGCGCCCATGGGAGGTGGCGCCGGACAAGAAGGAGATAAAAACTGTGAAGAGGTGGGTGGAGGGGCTGAAGGAGAGGAAGAGGAAGAAGGAGAAGAGGAAGAAGAAGGCTTCAGAGGTTTGTCGGGGGAAACAGGGGCTGCAGGGGCGACCAGTTGTACAGGAGCATAAGGAGAAGGACAGTGCAAGGGGGCAAGGAGAGGTTGCTCATGAGACCGCAAGGCTTCAAAAACCACCCGCCATGCCAAAATAATTTTCGGGGGTGTGCTTGGGGAAGCATGTAAGTGTTTCCCCAATCGTTGCCATACGGAAGCTTTAAGACTCCCTTTGTGCGGATAGGAGGGGTAATGGGACCAAATATAACTAAGTAAATCCTCTAAAGAGGCTTTACTGAGGGGGTTTTCAAGAGAGCCCCCTCTTTTGAAAATGAAGAAATTTCGTTTGGTTAATTCTCTTAGTTCCTCAATGTGCAATTTCTGGTCCTGAGAGAATCCTCCACCCATACTCATGAGAGATCCACGTTGATCGCCTGCGACCGAATCAGGGATGAGGTATACACAGGCTATGCCAGCCGATGAGTGTGAATGGTCCAAAGATGTACCACCACGCAGATGATCACACAACTGGGTCACCAGTTGTGGTGGTCTCTCATGAAGGAAGACACTGAGACAACGTCTTGAAGCAAGATCAGGATGAGAGCCCAGAGCAGACTCTGACACCCTCTTTTATTAGAAGCAATCCTTGTTAACGTAGCAATTTTTCTTAGCGTCTTATCACAAACGCATTACATCACACAGAATGCACTGATCATTCAAATAAGCATACAAAGCTGCAAAGTTTAAGTTTGCTACAGTTCTGGGTAAGAAATGGCAACAGTTTGTCCTTGCTCCTTGTTCCGTGTTTCAGCCAACCACCACAAGGCTCCGTTGTCCTAGCACGTACACAAAGAACAATTCCCACAATTCTGTGCCACCATATTGCAGGTTTTACTGAATATATTAAATCAACAGAGTGTCCTTGTGGCCAAGATAGTAAACAAGATTTTAAGATGCCAGCTTTCACTCCAGTCATCCCAATCACAAGTTTTGACCTTAAAATTGTCCTTTTCATTGTCTTAATTTATGCTAATATAATTCCTATCTGCTCAGATTACAACTTAGTCTGTCTATTAATAACATGTCCTTTGGTTACTATATTCTTCTTAGTTGGCTTATATTTGTATTTCAAAAGATCACCACAATAGTTAACTCTTACCAATGAACATATTTGATTTTCTCAAACTTTGCTAAGTCAAATAAAACTGATTTTTAAAAAAAGTAATATAAAATCCTAGTTGGAACTCTATGTGTTATCAAAAATAGAATATTTATGAATGGCTTTTTGGTGAACTGAAACAAATGAGCTTTGAGATGAATTTTCCTGATATATAAAGAAAAACCTTACAATAAATTCACTTTATTTTTCTATATCAATGCTGAATTCAGTCTGGAAGGAGGCAGGTTGGGTGAAATTCCCTTTGTCTGTATATTACATTGTTACTACAGCCCATTCAATGGGCTACATTATTGTTACTATAGCCCATTCTTCTTTTTTTGGATCCAACCACTGCCCCTTCCAAGAGAAGGATGGAAAGAGAGAGAGAGAGAATCAGACAATCAAGAGGAAGGATTTTTTTTCTCCTCTTTCTGACACCACAGGTGGTCAATTATTTGAGGCAGCTGCTTAGGGGGAAGCGGTGAGGATATAAAGTACAACTCAATTCCCTTTTTTGTGTGTCTACATATCATATTTCTCCAGAGGATGAGTGTTACTTATATGACGATAATCTGTGTGGCATCTAGGACTTTCCTAAGTCTTTGGGCAAGTGCCAAATTCAATCTGCACACATGCCAGTTGGATTAGGGAAGATTGTCATCTGCTCCTCAAATTCTGATTGGATCTGTTCAAAGACTTGTTAAAACTAATTTGTGAGGCATTTTGAAACTAACATTATTTGATGTCATGGAACTTAATGATACTTTTCAGATATATACTCAAAATGTACAATATATTCCAGAATACTTTTTAATCTGGTTTCCAGTCTTTACTGGAAGACAATTGGCCATGGATATCTTGTTTTCTGACTTTCTGCAGAAAATGGGTTTTTTGAGTCTATGGATCCTGCTAATCTGTTGGCAGTTTGTGACACTATCACCCCCTGTATATTCCAGGTTTGCAGTTGTAAATTAAAGGTTGGAGGAAGTATGTTTTGGTAGTTCCATTTCTATAAACTGGTTTGACCCTATACTGGGGACCATAATTTTGTCTCTAGAGCTTTTTAACTTTAACTCTACTTTATATAAAGCCAGTGTGGGTGGTTAACAGAAATTGTGAGTGTATTATCATTTCATATAGTATCAATATTAGGTACACCTTCAACATATTTAAGAATACCATGTAAGGAAGAATCAAAATTCAAAAAGGAAAAAGGATTTGGATAAGGGATGTGGAACAAGGATAAAAGTTACAATGTTAAACCAGATGACTGTATAACAAAAGATTCCACTTTTTGTATTTGGAAGAAAAATGTATTATCTAATGGTAAAAACATGACCACCATATCTGCATTTCTCATTAAAAGACTTCACATCTATCTTTCTAGCAGAATAATGACATTATACTTTCCATTATAGAACAGGAGGAAGGAAATAAACTTGAGCACTAGAATAGAGATGAAAGTTGATGTCAATGGAGCAAGAGAAAAATAAAAGATACCCCCAAAAAGAAAGATTTGAGGGTTTTTTTTCCAAATGTAATCTTGTAATAGAAAGTTATTTGCTAAAATTGCCTGCCATGCGGGAAAAAGTAATTACTTACCTAATCTAATAAAATAGGTTGATCCAGTACTTGGTGTGGCTTTGGTTCCATAATAAAACTGGACTACAAGTTCCAACTTCTCTTATTTTAGTTTACATTAGTTGGTACCTCTGATCCTTCAAGAAGTAACCACATTTTTTCAAAAACAAAAACAAAAAACCCTATATTTACCTACCTGTACTTTCCTTCACCCAGTATTCTCTTCGAACTACTTTGCTGATTTCCTTTATCTGTTCTTCAGATAATTGCTCATTAATATCAGGAACGACTTTCATTATTTTATAGACAGTCTCATGTTCTTCTTCAGTTCTTAGAATAGGTCTGCAGGAAAAACATGCATAGAAAATAATAGCCCCTGTTGTTTTATAGTTGCATAGATCAAAGAATTTGCCCAGTACCTGAAAAACTTTAAACCAGGTATCAAGAATTTGTGTCAATTACTAAACCCACAATACTTAGCTGCACCAGCTAAGTGAAGGATACTAAAAATAAAAATTCAGCAACTTAAGGAGGACTAGATATCCTCGTCTTGTTTTCTAGGGGTTAGTAAAGAATACAAATATCTGTGTGAATCAGAGGTGGTATTCAGTAGGTTCTGACCAGTTCTTGAGAACCGGTAACAGAAATTTTGAGTAGTTCAGAGAACTGGCAAATACCACCTCTGACTGGAGATTTTACAGTATCCTTCCCCTGCCATGCCCACCAAGCCATGCCCACAGAGCCAGTAGTAAAAAATTTTTGAATCCCACCACTGGTGTGAATATTAGGAGAACTGATTTTCACAACTTGATTTGAGTGGGCCCAATGTTCAGTTGGGGCATTCTAATTTAATAGACTGGTTTGATGGGAGAATTAATTGGTAACTAGAGTTTTTATTATTATTTACATCTTTCTACAATGGGTTCTACAGAGGTTAATTATTCTGACATCTAAGAAATACCATTGCTGTCATGTCTGAGAGCAAAGTGCTATTAAAACTTTATTTTATTCCTTATTTTTCCTATCACAGGACTTTAGTATTTTAATCCAAGACTTTCACTGTGCTCAAATTGTAACCTGCTTTAGAGAAATATCAGTAATGGCAGTTGTAGTTGTCCTACTAACAGTAACTTATAAAATAAATATACCAATTTTTTTCTAAATAATTCAGTAATTGTAATGATAATCTATTATGTCAGGCAGAGAGGGAAATGAGAGATGGGGAGGGGGTTCCCCTTTAAAAATTGCAATTCCCCTATTGCACTATTTTATTATATCATGTCAAGTAATTTAGGTCAAACTCTGTCATTCAGGTTTGCAACCCCCCCCCCTTTAAGTAATTTTAATAAGTACAATTTAAAGCATTGCAGATGATTTCAGCTGCTACTGAAAATCAGTCTAGAAATGCATATATTTATCCTTCAACTCATCCCCAAGCTACCTCAACCACTGGATTCCCAAGTGTGATTTTATGTGGCTGAATACCAACCTTGAATACCACTGGGTGATCGTGAGTAGGAAAATAGATGGTCAAAAAGTCACACACCATTTTTTCCAATCCATTCTTATTACAAAACCAGACCCCCCCTTCGCTCTTTTCTTAAATGAAAAAGGCTGGTTTGTGCCTGATAAAATGTCACACCAGTATGTGGCATCTCTCTTTGACAAAGAGAGAAATTGCACCGAAGGAACAATGGAATTCATAATTTACTGTATGTATGTATGCTTAAAGATACAACACATTAAGCCTCTTTCAAAACAATATCATTTAGTAATCAATATGGATGCCAGCAGACAGGAATGCTCAGCCTTCTCACATGCTTATGTTATGGACATACATATCTAACTGAAGAGAGGTCAGAAGAGCAAAGATTCAGTTGCTAGTAAAAATCTTCCATTTCATCTAAAAAACCTTGCTTCAAACAGAGTAATATCAACATGAGAAAAGAAGCATAGCATAGCAATTTAATGTTCCAAATTATAGTATTTAGGGCTTTAAACTGGACATTTCTCCGGGAATTCAAAGGAACAGTTTGTATAGTCCACATTTGCCAAAAAAAGAGAGCAGCTTTTGCCACCCTTAATTTAAGATTTTGAAAAGCCACAATGCCTTGCAATTATAGGATATGCCACACGAACATGGTCTCCACATCACCTGAGGTTCTGAATGCCAGAGGCTAAACTGGTATTCATATTTACAGATGCAATAACTAAAGTGCTGAGAAATGTTAGTTACAATAATAGAACTTCAACAATAGAGTCCTTTTGCCATTCAACAGTAGTTCCAGAGAATTCAGTTCACTCAAATCTCCATCTAACTGAAGTGGTATAATTACTTATCTCTGTCAGAATGGAGGATATGTGACCAGTATTTCTGAAGACATAGGTCAGTGTTTCTCAACCTTGACTGTTTGAACATCTGTGGACTTCAAATCCTATAATTCCCTAGCCATCATCAATGAACATCTTCAAGTTGAGAAATACTAATATTGATTCCAGAATTATTGTTGTAAACTCTCTGTAGTGAACTAGAAGTACTATATATTAGCAACACACTATAAATGATCGTTACCTCCATCATTGCAGTTATCACTTTCACTTGTTTTTTTTGTTATTGTTGTTGACTGATATCTAAAAGATATCTTTCTTTTCTTGCATCCATTAGGCTGAAAGGGAAATTATTAATGCTAAGAGACAGCAGGTAACCAGACACTCCACCCAGCTGCCGCCACCTGGTTGTAATCTATTGGAAAAAAATTGAGCTTGGTTCTTTACAATCCTACTTTAATACTTAAACCATAAACAGGCTTACGGAGGAAAGAAGCTGCAGATAAGCTGCTCTTAGATTTAGTTGTTTATCTGCCTAGGGGATTGTGGCAATACAGATATGGAAGGTATATTTTGAGGATTAGTAATTCTGGAGCACTAAGGGATTTGGTATCTAGAGCAGTTTTTCTGAAGCTCCACAACTTTAAGATGGATGAAGTGTTTTTTCCAGTAGGACCAGTCTATCAGGGCAACCTGGTCTACGCAATTATGGGTCGCAGCACACTGTTTCCATTTGTTTGTCAGTAAAACATAAATTTAACACAAAATAGTTTGTTGCGAAAGTGACTGCCTGTGAAGGCTCCTGGATTAAGGCTGAAAGATGAAAACAGAAGCAATATGCTCTATAAGGTAGACCAGACTACCCTGATAGACCAGTCCCACCAGAAAAAATACTTACTCTCTCCCCTGGTATGACCAACAAAGTGAGAGGAGCCAGTGGCTTAGAGGTTAATATATCTACCCTAACATGTAAGTAGCCTGGGTTTGAATCCCAGAAGGATACAGCTAGCTGATAAGAGCTGAATAACTTGAAATTGATCTATACTAGTTTCCCTTTATTTTTTTGTCAGTAAAACAAATTTAAGATGGGTGGCCTTCAGTTCCCAGAATTCTGCTTGAGGAATTGTGGGAATTGAAGTCCATACCTCTTAAAGTTGCTGAGTTTGAGAAACACTGCTTTAGAGTATCCTACTGTTATACAGGCTTTAATGCCATATATTGGCCCAGACTGATTCCAGCTGACCCAGATTTTCAGAGATAATTCAGCCAAAACCAAAATTACTTAGTAAGATTTTAACTCCTTCAGCAAAACCATTGAAGAGTTAATCTCAGAAACGGCATCCTAATTTGCTCAAATGTCCTAATCTTCTTGAAATATAGCAATCTGTACAGATATAGATATATCAAATATAGCAATTCAATGGCAAAAATCTAATCTTCTGGTGTTTTATCTTCAGATAAACAGCAGGATGTTGTTAATTACTGAACTGTCAACAAAAGTGTGGAACAGCAAAGAAGTCATATACAAAATAGCATCTAAACAAGGAATTTGGCCAATTAATGATGCTATAAAAGTCTTGTCTTAATATTTGGAAGCTGTGGAGCAGGGGTCTCCAACCTTTTGAACCTCAAGGACTACCAGACTCATAATTTTAAATCCCGCGGTCCACTAAAATGAATTTTGACTGACAGTGGCTTACTGACATTGGTGGGAAAGTCAGTCTATTCCAGAGCTGCAGTAGTCACAAGACTGGCCCTTTGGTAATCCCAGAGCAGCTCCTCCAATCCATGGCAGGCCGGTGCATCCAGGTGGAGGAGCAGCTGCTCCCACCAACATCAGCAAGCCCCCCCGGGATGGATTTTCTTCCCCCACCATTGGTCTTATCTTCCAGTTCCAGCTCTACTCAAGGTAAGATTTGCACTTGGCGAGGGCCAGTGGGTAGGCAGACCATGTGGGTGGTGCAACCTTGTGTTCCTGCACATCCTGGATTAATTGCTTGGGGGAGTCCTTTGGGGGGCATTACTCTGTGGACCACCAAAATTTTCTTGTGGACCACCAATGGTCCCTGGCCCACCGGTTGGCAACCACTGTTGTAGAGGACTGGATTAAGGACAACAGGCTTCAGATGAACATCAGCAAAATTGAGTGTCCTTGGGTTTTGTGGCTTCCAGATTTGGGAATTTATCATTTTTGCTGCTGGATAAGATTGAACTGTCCCAAATAGACCTTCTGCACAATCTGGGATTTTTTTAGACTCACAACTCCTGCTCAAAGACCAGGAGACAATCATGGCCAAGAAAACTTTTGCATAAGTTGCATGCCAGTTGCACTTCTCCTGGACTGGGAAGCTCTTCATTACCCAGAGTTACATCTGTGAGATGGATAATTACATATTATGAACAATAATCTCATGGATTAATGGTATTTATGTTTAATACTTTATTTGGTATATGAACAGACAGTGACCATATGTAATATTTTAGTAGAAAAGAATGCCAGTTGAAATGTGTATCCATGAGATGAAGGCATTTATATAATATGATAACCAGGTGGAAATAATTTAAAGTGGAAATGAAGGAAACATTTTGGAAAATTAAAATGAACTATAAACTAATTCAAACTACACATCTATAAGATATAAAAATCTACTAAACTCCATGCTTTTATTAAAATATAGAATAAAATATTCATGAATATGGTTTAAAATGCCAGCATACATTTTTATTGCAATATTATGCAATTATATTTGACTCTAAATGGTTGGGGAGATATTAAAAATCTCTAGCTTTGCAGCAAAAGAATATGTGGTGAGCCATAAAACCATGTTAAACATCTGATTTAAATTGTGTTTGACTAGTATACTTTGGAAACTGTCAACTATTATTCACACATTAGTATGGTTTGAATGGTATTAGGCTTGACTCATAAGTATTCAGTAATGACATTTTAGATTTTCCCTGGCTGTGGGAAGGGATTCCTGCAACTCAACTGCATTGTAAATTCAATGGGCTTCCTTTCCAAATAAGGATTCACACCTTTGTGCAATCATAATACAAATATGGGCATTTTTATTTACAAGATTGAAATTATACAGAAATTTATAAACCACTTTTTAAGATCAAACCTCAAGAAAACAAAATACAAAAAGGAATCATATTGTATGGTGATTTTATAAGATACAGGACATGGATGCAAAAGAGGTGTGTTTCAGATCACAACAGACAAGAAATATTTATCTGTGTATCAGTCTTAAGGTCACTCACAAATCAGTGATGTTGAATGCTTTACAAAGGGTTATGTTAAAAGTCAAAAAAAAAAATTTGAGAGAGGAATAATAATTTTGCTCTATTGCTGGCAGTTAGTGGGAGCCCACATCATTCTAGCTCAGAGACTGTTTAATGCTTTCCTGGGGGCACATAGGGTGAGGGTCATACAAATCTTAGAGGGTACTACAGCAATAGCAATAGCACTTACATACCACTTCACAATGCTTTTCAGTCTTCTCTGAGTGGTTTACAGAGTCAGCATATTGCCCCCAACAAATTGGATCCTCTTTTTACTGAACTCAGGAGGATGGAAAGCTGAGTCAACCTTGAGTTGGTGAAACTCAAACTGCTGAACTGCTAGCAGTCAGCAGTCAAGCAGAATACCTTATGGCACCAGACTTGAAATTCTAGACCTAGAAAACCTTGAATTACACCGTCTTCGGTCTGATCTAAGTATGGTATATAAAATCATACATTGCAATGTCCTACCTGTCAATGAATATTTCAGCTTCAACCATAACAACATAAGAGCACACAATAGATACAAACTCAAGGTTAACCGCACCAAACTTGATTGCAGAAAATACGACTTCAGCAATAGAGTGGTCAATGTCTGGAATACTCTACCTCACTCTGTAGTTTCTTCCCCAAACCCCAAAAACTTTAACCTTAGACTGTCTACTATTGACCTCACCCCTTTCCTAAGGGGTCTGTAAGGGGCATACATAAGCACACCAATGTGCCTACCATCCCTGTCCTATTGTTTCTTTTATTTTTCTTATATGTATCCATTTCATGTATTCATAACTGTGTATATACTTATACTAATTATCTTGTAAACAATTGACAAATCAAATAAATCAAATAAATAATTAATTAATTAACCTGCAATACTGCACCACCACCATAGCTCTTGAACACTAGTCCATTGGGCAGATGCAGCAACAGAGAAGGCACATCATCTTATTCCCACAAAGTAGCATTGTTTAAGTGATGGGATCTGGAGTATACCAACCCCCTTGAATCTTTTTGGCTGGCCAGAAACAATTGAAGAGCAGTCTCAAAGCCAACAGTGGAATTTTGGAACCATGGCTAAACAATGTTTTTGAGAGGACCATGATTTCTGATACATATCTTAGATATTAAACATGATCACAAGAGTAAAAGAGATTGTTAAACTATTCTAGGATCGAATTATTTAAGATGTTAAAGTTTACCAGTAGAACTTTGCTAGAAATGCATAGAAATGCAGTTCAATTAACCTAAAAGAATGTAATGTTTCGTGCTTAGAATTTTTGAACCTAATGATAATCAAGATGACCAAATTTTGCACTATCTGAAGTTTTTGCAAGGTAGCAAGAAGCAAAAGGTATATTACTCTAATCCAATTTTTAAAAGCTCCTAATGAGCTTTGAAAACTTGAAATTATAGAACACATTACTAATATAGATGGTGTTGACTTTAAGAACATTCTTGAGCTGCATATCTGCTCCATTAGGACCAGGAGGCCATCAAACCAAGATACCTCCCAACCTTACAATTTTATCTAGGAAATTTGCATCTTTTCCCTCCTCAAGCATCTCTGTAGCATATATTATACATTCAAAAATGTTTTACTACATTACTACAGTTCAAATATAGAAAAGAGTCACAGCTTTATCAGAAAACCTTCAAAGATCTGAGAATCTATCTATAGATTTTTCAGAGAATAATTGTAAGATGAACAATTTTATACAAAGTTCTCATAATAAAATTCTATTGTGGTCTGTTATGATCTTTCTGAGTACAAGGAAATTCAAAATCCATTCAAAGAACTGCACTTCAAGATGAAACATATCATTGATAAGAATGGAGGTGGTACATCATTCATGAAGAGACTTAGAATGTTTCCTATTAATCCTCTGGGGGAAGACTTTAATTCTGAGAAAACCTGAAGGAAGGAGAAGAAGAGGACCACAGTGAGATAGATTCAGTTATAGAAGTGATGAGCACACCACTGAAAGACCTAAAAGGCCAGGTTAGGGATAGATTGTCATGGGAAAAATCTATCCATATGGTCTCAAACTATCAACAACAATTGGATGATAAATAATCAATTAATCCCTGAATCCCATTAGTCCTTTCACATTTTGCACTCCAATTTGTTCAGACTGAATGCCTACAGCTCCTTGCTGTCACTCGCCCAAAGCATAGGGTGTGAGTTAAGATATTCATTCTATAGCAATCAACTTCTACATGCCTCACTACAGATGTGGCAAGTCATAGCTTCCTGCATACAGCCAAGTTCGCTGAGCCCTAGTAATAACTGGTGGGTACTCATTTATGAAATAGATGCATATATGCCATTCACTTAAGAAGCATTTCATAATGCATGAACCAAGCATATAATTTTTTTCACCTATCTTATAATTACATGTGTATAATGTTTTTTTTTTTAAAGATTGTAATGAAAGAATTCTAATTGGAAAATTCTAATTAGGTGAAAATCACTCTTATTCTGTTTTATGATCTAAATTATTACTAGTGTGTATCATTATAAAGATTTAAAATAATCTCTCCTCTATTATAAAACAGTTCCGAAGAATTCCCATTAGTTAGAAGCAGCAAAGAATAATTATTATCAGTGTAAACTGACACGAGGATTATTTTAGAAAGGTGCTGTAGTGAATTCCTATTGTTTTGTGACAACCATGATTATACTTCTATTTCACCTTATATGTATAAGGAGCTTCTCAGATGATTTGAAGATGTTATAAAAGAAATATCTCTTTTCAAACTTTGTAACCTTCTGACTTCTCCTGTGTTTTTGATATCAATCTTGTGTAACCCTTGGAGAATGTCTTGATAGAAATGGCAAAACCTATATAGCTATAAATTGTCATAGGCTGGTTCATTCATACATTTTACTTAAATGTGGAACAAAGTGGTATTGATTCCTATATATGTTGCAAAATAATATTGCAAAACTTTATCACACTTGGTTTCTTCTCCAGCAGCAGTAGTGGGATTCAAATTTTTTACTACCGGTTCTGTGGGTGTGAGTTGGTGGGTATGGCAGGGGAAGGATACTGTACAATCTCCAGTCAGAGATGGTATTTGCCAATTCTCCAAACTACTCAAAATTTCTGCTACCGGTTCTCCAGAACTGGCCAGAACCTGCTGAATACCACCTCTGTCTGGCAGCATTACAATTTGATTTTCTATTGCTTTAGCAAACCTCCCAAGCAAATGGGCTAAAGATACATTTCTTTATATATTGGCAAGACAGGCTTTGTTCTCTCAATACGGTTTAGTATAGAGATGTAAATATATATGTTCCTGAAGGTTCAGTACTCATATAGTTCATATATCTTTAAACTACTCCTTGGTAACGAATAGTTTCTTGGATAACAGATAGGTAACCAAGTAAATTGCTACATTTTTGAACAAGCAAGCAAGGAATTCTCAACAGATCTCACTCAAAAGGATGTTTTATCAAATCAGAGATAATTCTATACTACTCTGTACCACTGTTCAACTCAAAATTTCTTCTAGAATGAATGTATTTTACTTCACTGTAGTTAGAAATGTATGAAGAACATCAGGCAGAAGGCAACTTCCCTGGGTCTTGATTGTCTGCCTTAAGAATGCAGATAATAACAGATAATATATCTTCTATAGGTAATAAGTATATCCCCAAAAGTAAGGCTTGTCTAAGAATACACAGACTGAAAACAAGTTCATGAGGACAAATATCAGGTAGTCACATCAAAACAGAGGCTGAATTTAAAATCCATCCTCCAAAATATTAAAAGCAGTGCGGTCTCTGAGATGGGTGATCAATAGTCTATCAATAACGTGGCTTTAGCAATTTTTTATGTGCCTTTCACAACCCTCTGTAATCATGTCATGACATTTGATGGAAAATCAGCACTAAAATTAGTCAGAATGTCATTCTAGCTTCTGGCAATAAACAACATAAACAAAGCAAAAAGGTGTTTTATCCTACATAAAAACAAAGCATGCACTTTAAACTCCATCCCACTCTCACCCGTATGATATTATTGTGCCATGCCTCTCAGCATGTCTCTTTATGACAAAAAAAGATAATAAGATGTCTCTGGAATTCAAAAGTTTATAAAAATCTTTATATGCCTAAAAAATAAATAAATAAAAGTAGTTGCATAACATAGTGTCGTAAGACCTGAGAGCCTTTGAAAGAAAGTAATTCTGCAAATAGGTTGGGGAAAATTTCCCACCAAAAAAGCCCTCAGCCCCAGAATGCTTTTCTGATCTATAGCCCAGAAATGTGTAATAAAAATATTGGCACGACTGCTGCTCTTATACAACTTCATAGCATTAAACTTCTGAATACAATTCCCACAAAATGCTGGCCCTTTTGCTTAATCAAATAGTTGTACAATGTTTCCTGATATCTGGCCTAATAATGTAGTCCAGGAGGAAGTAGGCAAAGAATAAAAGAAGAAAATCAAGGGAAAGTAAGGTACAGAAAGAGAAAATGGGGGAAAGGAACATAAGTAAACAAGCCATGAAATATCTAGGCCAAAAAGTCAAGGAAGTAAAAGAGGATCAGGAAAATGTGACAGATATTGAAGAACAAACATGTTAATCTATCTGTTAACAAATATATAAATCTACACCTCTTATAGAAGAATGACAAACCACTTCTAAAATTTTGCCAAGAAAACTGCAAAGATGTATCCAGGCACTTGCCAGGGTCAACACACACACAAACACTTTCCATACACCTGCCTACTACTTCCAGTACAAAAAGAGTGTCTGTTGTTCAGGAATAATCTTGTACTTCCATGGAATCCAGCAACTAAGTCAACATTCAACCTTCCTTTATCTTGGTCAGCCTCTTTCTTAAATCCAGGTTGCAATGCTATATGCCTACCTGAGCTTTTCCTTGAAATAATGAAAACAATAAAGATGTACAGTTTATTTTAAACCTATAGGACTTTCTAGGTTTGCAAAAATGATGGGAGGTGGGGGATGTTTCCTTCTGTGGAGGAACCAAAACATGGTGTAAGTATTTATTATTTCCTTCCACTTCCCTGAAACAGCACCAGAACTAACTATTTGAAAATGTTCTTTAAAAATAACAGCTGCTATTTTTGATGATATGTGGCCATGTACTCTATGAGCAGAATTAAATATGCAAGGGACTTCTTTCACAGAGTTCACAGGAATATGGTATTTGCAATCATTGCTAGGCAGGAAAGAAAACAGCACATTACAGCAAAATACTGCATTCTGCCATAGGTATGTGTCTATGATAAATCTAATGGGTGCACATTTTCAAATATACCAAACAAGTTACTACTGTTTTTGACTTTTATGACCACTCTTCTTATGCACAGTAGCTTGCTTGATAGGTCTGTTTCTTTGGAGTATTTATTATTTTGTTTTTCTTACAGCATTTGGCTTCCATTCCTGCCTTCCTCCATTCTTGCTCTCTCTTGCAAGCAAAATATAGGATTGTATGTGGCTTCTTCTGTCCTTCCAGTTTAAACCTTCTGGGACAGCAGGGAGACAACTAGGTCATGCTCCCTGAACACATTTAAATGTGAATTGATAGGGAAACTAGGCCAGTCTGTTCCAAGAAACCTCAGCAAAGACCACACAACGGCTCAAGAATGAAATGCTTACTATGAATAATAAACTTCAGCAAAGTAGTGCCCTGAAGGCAACTTTCATTTCCAAGCCACATTTCTAAAAATACATTGACAAATGAGAGAATTCAGAGGAGGAAGAGGGTGAGCACTGGTCTATAATGACTAGGTTATGGAGACAGAACTGTAGTAGTATAACCAGGCTATCTGATACTAAAGGAACCTTTTGTTAAATAAATGCCTATATATTCTCACCACTGTAATCTTCCAGGAAGCCATTTCACATGACCCTTTCATGCATTATTTCTAATTTAAAAATGACACTCTTTATCAGAACTATTTCTATTACTGGCTGCTGCTGTAAAAACATTCAATAGCTGGGTGTAACAAAGACTCTAGACCAGGTTCAACAGAAATTGCATAGTTTGTTTTGTTTGTTCTTTTGCTAAGCTCAGATTTTACTATGTATGACTCAAGTCATAATTCATCCATCATTCATCTGATTTGTTTGGGGTACAGTATGTTAAGGCTTTTGGTTTGCTAACTCAGTTCAAAGGTTTATAATATCACAATATGTGAACCTAATATTGTTTTGGTCTTCTTGCCCTGATACATTATCCCCTTTTTATTACTTTTTCTTTATGAAATGTATAGGCCACCCCAATATGTTACAACTCTGAACAACTTATAAAAATACTGTAAAATGCAGAAATCATGGCAGTCTGGAGGCGGGGGAGGGGGAATCCAATAATTTAAAATCAGAAAGCTATACAAGGAGACCATGTATCCGTACTAACACAGGGTGCAAGATCTACAAATCTCAGAGGAAATGGTGTTCCAGGGGACAGGTGTCATGACAGAAAAGATGAGTTTTCTGGGCCTCACCAGATGGCATTATTTAATAAATGGGACCCAGAGCACATTGACACAATCACAACAGCAGGAGGGGGGGAAGCTTAGCTTCCTACTTATTTAATTCTCCTTTCCTCATTCTTCTTGGTCAGGAAGAAGCACAATCTCTGATAGAGGTTGTCTGGATGGCTCCATTGTTAAGGTAGGCATTTTTTCAGTTATGGTTGTATTTTGGGTTTTTAGGTTATTTATTGCTATGGTTTTTTATATTTTTATTTGCTGTTTTCATGTTTTTTTCCCTTTTATACATTATTGCATGCTTCCTAGAGTTGCCTTCAGTGAGATTGGCAACTATATAAAGTTTATTAGTTAGTTAATAGAATCTTCATTCTAATATAATAGACACTTCTAAAAATGAATTAGTTTTTCAGTTATCTGCTTGATTCCAAGTTACACTTTGCCCATCCTATAAGTATCAATAGCACCATTACAAAACAGATTTATTTATTCAGATAAATTGGCAATGCATGGGGTTTTAAATCACCCAGAGTCTGGAACATGAAACTAGTTTATTGAAATATGCTTGTGTCTGATTCTGGAAAGAAATTGCAATTTGAGTTATACTTGTATATCATTTAATACAAGGAATGTGAAAATAACTTATTTTTAATAAAGTGGTACTATGTTATAATATGCCAACTAGACTTCTAGAAAGTATATGAATTACATCATTTGGCTTTTCATAGGAGAGAGGAAATAAGCCAAAACAAAAGAATTTAAATTAAAACCATAGTTGTCTTTGGAGAGCATTCCAGAAGATTGGAGGATGTTGGGAAAGGATAGGACTTTTAGGAACTTTTAGATAGCCAATTTTTGTAGTAGAAGATACCATATAATATGTAATCAATATAATCTAAGTTTCACTTTCTTTCTTTTTTCAAAATATGTTTCCTGATATGTTTCCTGATACTTCCCCAGTCTATGACCAACGAGGTCAAAATAAAATCATCTCACCTGATTAATATCATGACCAAGCCAGGATATTTCTCATACACACTCATAAATCTTTGGCTGCTAGATTCTTGGAGCAGAACATACTATTATTCCAGTATTTCACTCTATTAATGTGCCTTTGGCATCAGAAAAATGTAATGAAGGGATACTAAATTAGGTTGATACTCAATCCAAAAAAGTTGTCCTTAACCAACAACAATAACTGCTCCTGATTTATAGGATCCAGTTGAGATTTGAAGCAGCATGATTTCCTATTTAGGAAAGATGAGTTTTTCTATTGCTTAATAGAGTTTTCATTACAGCTGAAGTTAAACACTGAAATGTGATATGCAACTATGAATCCTATAACTCTATTTGCAGAATTTACTATGGCAAAACTATTTTTCCATCTGTGTATGTGTCTTTGTATATGGAGAAATAAAGCAACAGACATATTTGGATGCTCAGTGATTGTGCAAAAGTATATGTGTGTGCAGGTGTCTGTACTCTTAGAATACCATGCAGTAATTATTTCAGTATCACTGTTCTAATGTTCAGGATTTGGATGAAATAAAAAGCTACCATATTGTAGTGTAATTTCATCTTTTCCCTTCTGCAGACAAGCATATAAAAACAAACTTACCCCTCGGTCTATCCTTGTAACATTGTTGAATGCAGTTAGTATGTGCTCTAGTTACTAAATTAGGGATTTCAAGGAGTGTTGCTCACACAGATTGAAATGGAATAAAGTAGAATTGATTGAAAAACATTGCTTTAAATACAGTTCATATGATAGATCCCTTTTGGGCTGTTTTTTTTTTTTTTTCAATATCATTTTAAATAAAAGATGTATAGACATTGGGAGTTGCATCTAAGGCGTTTCAAGCAGGCATTGTGCTCTATGGCCTTAGATGGTATATAATTCTATTGTTTCACCTCAAGATGGTTGGTTTTCTTTCAGAAGGCAAGTGTGGGAGAGTATGAAGGAAAAGAAATGTCATTATGTTACATTTCCCAGCCTCATAGCAAGAAGGCTAATCCTAAAACTTGGGTTTCAAGTGGCAGGAAAAAAATCAGAATGCTTCTTTTTGTGTCATACTAAGGGCAAATTCTACTATTATGATTTTTTTTTTTGTATCTGTTCTCTACTTATTGAAGAGTTTGCACTTGCCCTTTGCTATATTTTTCTTTTGTTCACCCCTTGCAATCTGCAAGACATTCTGACAACTGTTCAGGATTGACCATAAAACCCTAAGATCTCATTTGGGATTTTTGATGTGATACAAGCTGGTATGTCAATATCTGTCTCTTAACAAAGAAGTATACAGGATAATTGCTATGGATCCCTATACTCTGTCCTACATAGCTCCTTTCCTCAATGTTATTTTTTACTTCTAATTGGATTGTTAGGGAATTTTCCAATATTGTATTATACGTCAATCATATTTAGTGTTTAGTATAGGTGAACAAGAAGTGTGATGTGAGACTTTAAGATCATTTTGGGGGACCTTGAAATCTTTTCATTACTATTTGGCTGTATATTCCAAATCAGAAATGTGGTTGCTACCAAAATTTGTCACCATGATATTAATAGCATCCAGAACTTTCTAATAATGCCTTTGAATATAAAATGCACTTTAAAATGCATTTGAGGGACTGTAACAGCATTGCCAAAAAGGCTTTAAGAGTTGTTAACCTTATTTTGTGAAACTTCTTCTCTGGCAACATTGAATTGTTAACCAGGGCATACAAAACCTTTGCCAGACAATTCTTGAATACAGCTTGTCTTCCTGGAACTCACACTATATATTGGACATTAATACAATTGAGCGGGTTCAGAAATATTTCTTGAGAAAAGTACTCCACTCCTCCACTCACAATAGAATTCCCTATGCCTCCAGGCTCAAAATTTTGGGCCTGGACAACCTAGAACTGTGCTGCCTGCGGTTCGATCTAAGCATAGTACACAAAATTGTCTGCTACAACATTTTACCTGTCAACGACTTCCTCAGCCTCCATCACAATAATACACAGATAAACAACCGATACAAACTCAAGGTAAACTGCTCCAAACTTGATTGCAGAAAATATGACTTCAGTACCAGAGTGGTCAATGCCTGGAACACCCTACCCGACTCCATTGTTACAGCCTCAACCCCTCACAGCTTCAACACCAAAGTGCCTACCATGGACCTCACCCCTTTCCTAAGAGGTCCTTAAAGGGGATGTGCATAAGCGCACCAGCATGCCTACCGTCCCTGTCTTACTGTCCCCATTTATCTGCATTTACTCCCTTTATTCTTGTTTATGTTTATACTTATATTTATCTTGTACCTGTTTGACAAACAAAATAAATATAAATAAATAAATATGTACATAAATATGCTAGCCTTTCTGGACTTCCTATGGTAATAATTGTCCACCTTGCCTATAAAGGAAGTGATATAAATAGCTAGATTTTCATTAGAATTTTCTATTCTCAAAGATCTTCAGTAGAGTAGATCTTCCTGTCCATGCAGACAATTAATAATTGGTGAAACAAATTAGGAAGTAACCATTGTTCCACATAATACATCATATATTAGGTGTGTCTTTTTTAGATTATCATATGTTTTATGTTAGACCATCAGATGTTACAAAGTGTTTGTTACATATTTAATGTAATTCACAAAATGTTATCTCTGGTTTGGATGCATTTAATGGTTTATAATCCTTGGAATTTATTTACTTGCTGACCAAATTCTTTCCTAAGTTTCCAGGTCACATGCTATAAGCATAGTATAATAATGTTTCCATATAAAGCACACAATTCCACATCAATGAAGCCTATTCATAAATGTATAACTTAATTTTAAACATGTAAGAACAAAATGTGTTACCTTAATATTAGTCCAAATGCTGTACATTATTTGAAATAGATTTTAAAAATAAGTGATTCCATTGGTAGACAAAAGAACCCATATATGATATTTCTTTTGCATTCCTATTTGGTTATGGCATTTAAATTAATATGTAATATGAATTTTTATGCTACTTTACATGATCCATAAAACCTCTGTAAGATTAAGCCATTGTTTCAGAATTGCTATGGCATAGCTATGACCTCTCCACCTTGTAAATCAATGTCACAAATTTCAAAAAATAATATCAAACTGTATTTTCCAGAAGAGTTTTAGAATTAAGACAGAGAGTTACTGTCAGCAACATTCTGAGTCTTGCTGTGGTTCATTCACTTGAAGGCCATCCTTTGACAGCTACAAAATACAATGGTGAACTCAAAAGAAAAAAAACAATGCCATCACATTTTAAACAGAATGCTGCATTTATGTTAAGTAGAATGAACATAGGGCATGTATTAGAAGAAGCAAAATAAAATAAGAAAATATTTTATAAAAATAAAAGAATAACAAAAAAATTGACCCTACAATTTTATACATGCCTATTTAGAAACCAGTGAGCTTTACATTGAGAGTAGTAAGAAGAGAATTTAGCATAGAGTAAATTATATGAGCAATGAACCCAGACCAATTTAACCTTAAGACTATCTGGTTTACCAGTTCCCTTACAGAAATTCTTAGGAACCAGATTCATTCTCCTAAAGTAAATCTGGCCCAATGCTCTCAATGCCCATACAATTGAATCATAGCAGAATTAAGGACACAATGTTTCATTCAATGATACCACCATATTCTTCACATTGGCCAATATTTTAAGCAGATATCTTCATAGCTAAATGAAAAATTCCTATTGTTCCATTGTACTTCCATATATATCCCAACAGAATGCATGGCATCCTTAATAAATAAAGATTTGGACTTTCTTTTTTAAACGAATAAACATCTTTAATGAAAATCCAAGAGTATGTAAGACCTCCATATTTTGAAAGATTAATTGATTATATGCCGTCAAATCATGTTTGACTCCTAGTGACCACATAGATACATTTTATGACTATCTATCCCTAACCTGTTCCTTCAAGTCTCTCATTAGGGTACTTATTATCACTATTATCATTATTATCACTATGACTGAGTCCATCCATCTTTCTCTTTGTTGTCCTCTTTTTTTTTTCTTTCATTCAACCTTTCCCAGCATTAGAGTTTTTGGGTCTTCACATAATGTGTCCTAAGTAGGATAATTTCAGTCTGGTCCTTTCTTCCTTCAAGAAAACTCTGGCTTGTATATTCAATGACCCATTGGTTTATTTTCTTGGCTGTCCACAGTACCCTTCTCAATACCAAAGTTCAAAGACATCAATACTCTTCCTATTCCACTAAAGTTTGAAACAAACATTGGTCAAATATAAGTATCTGAGATCACAGACCATTCTAAGGCATAAATCATTATTTCTACCCACAAGGGCTTGGCAGATCATGCTAAACCAAAACCCAAAAAAATACATCTTAATGTGTCATTTGAACTCTGACAAAAGGTAGGAATCTCACTCTTAGTCTGCTCAATTCCTCAAACTGGACTAATTTACTAATTTTCCTGCAGTGGCAGAAAACACAAGAGAAGACTAAACCTCATTTATATGCCTAAGATGTAGTGAAAATAATGAACTGCTCTTTTCAAAAGATTCTTCAGGTAAAAGTCTTAGGCCAGAGAAGAAAGAAAAATAGAATTAAACAATTCTTCTACAATACAATATTTAAGAAAGGAAGTGAAGAAATTAAGTTTAGGGTTTATTTTCTCAATCATCATTAAGTGTGATTTTAAGTAGAAGATATTGTGTTAAAAAAAAATCAGAGCACATTATTGAAATGCTGAACGGGCTTCCAAGAAGAGAAAATAAATACATAAGCAATTTCTTCACAGCCAGGAATTCAATAATGATAAGTATATGTTGTCAAATGACAACATTGTCTGTATGAACATAAGAGAAATTGTCTGTATTTTTAGATGCAATTCATGATGACTTTTTTAAAACTCCAAAAACAATACAGTTCATCACCATCAAAGATTATTATTTGTTTTTGCTTCCTTTCTTAGGCTTTTAACAGTAGCCTTTTTTAAAAAAAATGGAATTTCTCTTAGCAAAGGAATAATGATGTCAATTATGTTGTAATGTTTGTATCTATGTCAGGGTTCCAAGTAATATATCCATTGCAAGCAAGAACTCCAAGACAGCTGAATATCAAAGAATAGCTTTATTGGAAATATCATATTGGCACATATCTGGTAAAAACAACTCTGAAGGTTTTCACCTAATTAAAAGTAAAAGTTTTACTTCAACCCAAAACAATTGGTCATGTGGCCCAAACACTGCTGGTCTGGTGACATCACTCTTCCTTCCTCTAGCCAGGTGTGAGAATGTCCTTGGTTCCCAGAAGAAGGTTTTTTATTTTGATTATTCCAACCAAAGTATCTCTAACCCCCCTCTTCCTATCCCTCACTCAAGTGTGGCAACACTGAAAGTCCACTTCACCCAGGTCAGCATCAGGGTTGACAATCTATTTGTAAGGGAACCTTGAGAAGGCAGATCGCCGCATATGAAGAAGCTTCTATCATCTTTGATACTCACTTATACATCACTCTACAAAAGGACCAATGTGTAGGCCTCTTTTGAAGGTGACCTTTGTACACTATCTGGCACAGCAGATAGTTGGCTTCTCATGGCATATACTGTATGCCTCCCACAGTCACCACACAGAGAATGTCTCACTATTCAGAGTTCCTCCTCCCACCCCGTTTAGAAAAACTCATTTGGGAATATCTTGTGCCCCAGAAAATACATTGTTCTTCCAGCAATGCAGCTCTTCAGAACTCACTTAATATCTTGTTCTGAGAATTTCTCCAAGTCATCCACTTAATACAGAGAGCTTCCCTGGGAAATTTAGAAGAATGATTCTCACAGAGACTTTATTGCTTGAACAATCTCAGAAGTGAGCATATAGTCTTTCAGATAAGCTGGTCCTATAATATATATGATTCAGAATAAATGAATAATGGAACATACTTCAATACTTCACATACTTTGAAGTATGCATAACTATAAAAATTAAGTCTCTAAGCAGACCTGGTAGCTTCAATGAGATATCCCTGTAATTTTCTTTCTTTTCTTTTTCTTTTTTTTTTTTGTAAATTTTATTTGAGTTTTCACAAAAAAGAAAAGAAACACAATTAAAACATCTTTTTTGAAAGCAGCATAATCCCGGGTTACATTTCTTTGTGCAGACCCAATTTCAGGTTCATGCTCATTTTTATATTCTATTCCATATCTTATTACAATTTTACATTTTCTCCATAGCTTCTCCCCTCTTTTAATTTCTTCAATTTTATTATATTTATTTCATCTCAATTCAAATCATTATATTTATATTTTTTGTCTGTCCTGTTTCAATTGTTTATTATCTTTTCTCATTAAACAAAATTTCTCCTGTAGTTACCGATTGTAGTATGACGCCTTAATATCTTTACCCTAAAGTTATTACACTCAATATAATACATAGCTTCCATTCAGATTCTGTTTGGTACATTCTTAAACTACACACGATATTCTTAAAAAAAAGAAAAAAATATAAATGTATATAATTAAAACAACATTCCATTCCATTCCAATTCAATTCTATCATTAATATTAAAATTCATTAAAGTCAAGATATTTCACATTGCTTTTCAATTAAATATCATACCTCTATGGGAACAATTATTAGCTTTCCTTAATCAATTCCCCCCCCCTCTTCACTTATATTTTATGAAACATTGACTAATTAAAGTGTTCCCATTCCTTCCTAATTCAATTTTCTCATTTCTTTTATTTCATTTACTTTATTCACAAACATTTCACTAAGTTACACTTACCATTCTATCCCTCATTCTAATCATATGTTGTTTCCAATTTTCTAAAATTATTTCTATTTCAAATATAACAACACAATCTCATGTACCTTTACAGAATCCCCCTTTCAGTTAAATTTTTACCCATTATCTCTAAATAGGTCCTGTTTCTTTATATCTTGCTCCGGACCTTTGTGACTTCTTTTCCTTTCCTTTTTCCCTCTCTTCTTCTCCCTCCCCTTTTTACCCCTTTGTCTCTGTACCTCTACTTCCCTCTTCTGTATTCCCCTTTTCTGTTGTTTTCCAGTATTATACTTATTTTTTGAATTATTTTTCTTTTCTTTGGTTGTTTTTTTAAATCTTAAATTCTCCATCCTCTTTTCCCCCTTTCCTTTTTCTTCCTCACATAGAGTTACTTGTTCATTAAAGATGCTTTTTCTTTGTCCCAGTCTTCTTGTTTTGCAGTCTTTTTTTTTGTTGTTTCTCATAGTTCCAAATCTCCATTTCTAGGAATTGAAAAACGAAGCCAAAGGAACCCTTCCCTTCTTGTGCCTCTTTGTACTTTTTAAGTTCCATTTTCAATTCATTGAAAAGTGATGCCATTGTAAAAAAAATTAAACCACCCGATTGATTTTAGTCATTCAAATATAATAGCCAAAAATCCAAAAGTCACCAAATAATCCAAATACACACAAACTGTTTCTTTTTGCTCTTTCTTTTTTTCCCCACTTTCTCTTCCTGGGGTTACTATTTACTTGCAAAGTTTCAGTTAAAATGTATCTTTTAGAAGTCTTATTGAAATTTTACTCTAGATTCTTTTAAAGTCCAGGCAGTCTCCTCCCTCTTCCAGATCCTGCCCTTATTCTTTTTCTCCCCCTTCCTGCTTATAGAAGAAAAAGTTTTTAATGTCCAGAAATCTTTATTGTCCCTTTGGCATTTACTTGTATTTTCAGCTTAATTGCCTGTTGATGCCAAAGTGGATTTTTCCAATTTCTTATTCTTAATTGTCAATATAAGCAAGGAGAGAGAAGGAAAAAAAAAAGCCAAACCTTTCCCTGTTCACTTTATTTCGCTGCTTCCAACTCTTCTTTGGGAGCGATGTTATTTCTTGTAAAATGTAAATTCCAGGGTACCTTAGTTATTGCTTTTTCAACTTAGCCCAGTCAGCCAAAATTTTCACTTCTTATCTTCCTCCTACATGTTCTTTTCCAGTTGAGTACTTTTTTGAGGTGGCCATTTCTGACCACCGCTCCTACCACCTTCAGGAAAAGGAGTTTGACCAGCTGTGAAGGAGAGATGCAGCTCTCCTCGACCCTGCTGGCAGTCTCCCCCTTCTTCACCACCTCTAAGGGGTGGCTTAGCCCCGAAACCAGCCAGCTTGGGGTGCTCCAGCGGCGAGCCTAGGTAGAAACCATGCACGATCGCGGATTCCTGTCTATCGCTGAAGCCCTTCAAACCGGAAGTCTCATCCCTGTAATTTTCTTAACACCAGTACAGAAATTCCCCAGTATTCTCTGGAAATCAAACTGAAATTTAGCTTCCTGGTCAAGTTCAGTCAGTGTTGCCATGTGCTGAGTCCTGATTTGTATGGATGTCTATGTACCTTTGAGCAGAGGTGGTATTCCGCAGGTTCTGACCAGTTCTGGAGAACTAGTAGCAGAAATTTTGTGTAGTTTGGAGACCAGCAAATATCACCTCTGACTGCCCTCACCTCCATCTATTCTCTGCCTCCCGAGTCCCAGCTGGGTCTTCTTTTGTTGCCCTGCACAGAACAGGAAAGCAGATTAGTCAGGTGGGAAGGGAATGGGATTTTGCAGTAACCTTCTCCTGAAGTGGGGTAGGAATGGAGATTTTTCAGTATCCTTTCCCTGCCATGCCCACCAAGCCACCCCCACAGAACCAGTAGTAAAAAGTTTTGAATTCCACCACTGCCTTCGAGTCAGTTTTTGTTTCCTGATAACTGTCTGGACAAGTCCCTGTCATTTTCTTTTGAAGGTTTGTCAGAAGTAGTTGGCCTACTTCCTAGGGCTGAGAGTGATTGTCCCAAGGTTAACTATCTGGCTTTATGCTAAAGAAGGACTAGAACTCTATAGTTTCTAGACTGAGGAATTAACTCATAAGAAAAGTGGCTCTCTACAGAATAGTAATCATTCATCCTGTTTAAAAGGAAGCCCCATCCTCCATAAAATCAGTCAGTTGTTGTTGCTGTTATATTTATATACCTGGCTATTAATAGCCTGGCCATAACAATCTGGAGCAGCTAAAATTTTCAAATATTTTTAAAGAGTGCTTTACAATAGTTGAAACAACATGTAACTCAGCTAGGAAAGGGCACATTGGCACATTACTGCTGACAATACAAGCACCTCTTGACTACCATGAAAAACTGGTTCCCAGCTAAAACAATAGTAACCCCAATACAAATCTGAGTCTAGGAGATGTGGAAATATTTGTAATTTGTATGTACTGAAGTGGTGTAACTCAGATAAGGATGGGCACACATCCAGTTTTATTCTAAATACTCCAAACGTTTTAAAGTTTGTCTTCTCTCCACTTCTATCCCTGGCTGACTCATCTTTTGTCCTCTTTGGAGGGGGATATGCTCTGCTTTTCCCTCCTGTCCCACAAGGCAGAGGATTGTAAAACAATCCAAAGGACAGAATATAGCAGAAAAATGTTGGGTATTTTCTGCATTTGTTTGCTGTCATCTTGTAGTCATTTGTTTTCCCAAGGGATTCTAAATGAAAAAAGAATGAACAAAAGGCTTGATGGTGAGAATATATTATTTAACTGTTTGTTTAAGAAATATGCGTATTTAGATGTTCAGGTTGTTTCTTAGAAACAATCAACTTCTGAATCTCTTTACTAAACCACAAGTATTATAGAATCCATTTCCCTAATAGGCACTAGAATGGGCTAGAGTCGGATGAAAGACATGTTCCAGGATGCTTGGAGGAGTACTTGCATTGTTTGTGCAGTAATACCTAGCAAGACTTGCATTTCTGATTGAACTGGAACAGTAACACTGGCAGACTTTTTGCATCTGTAGTTTTCTTTCTTCTTTTTTCTGAATCCATTGGGAGAAATGTGTGGTGTTGTTTATACTTTGTATTCCTGAAGAAGAGCTAAGTCTTACTTATTCACTTATGTATGAAACAGGATTTAGTAGACATGGACATTATTGGCAATCTTACCAGTAAATCTAATTGGATGAAACGTGGAACTATTCAGTCCAGAAAACTTTAAATCATTCAAATGAAGTGGAGAAGGAATCTCCAGCCAAACTTGCCACGAGTCAGTTGCAGATGATTACACATTGTTCTTTTCTGATTTTTAAAATCTTTACCCCAATGGTATGTTATTGGACTTTTGTATCACGTATTAAAAATAAATGGAACTTCAGACTTCAAATATACTTGATAAAATGTATTAAGAGCTCCAACAATGTGATTTGAACTCTATCTTAATTAGAATTAATTCCATAATAGAGACTTAATTTAGAAGTTTCTGAAAGCTTTTCTTGGGCACCTCTGAGATTAAAACCTGGTTCAAGCAATTTCAGAGAGCTTTATGGTCATTACTATAGGATCCACAAATGTTCAAAAAAAGCATTAGGACCTTTTACCTATGCTAGTCCAATAGTTTGGCATAAGGGTTGCTGCTAGTAAATTCTCCAGATTTTCCTGCCAGAGATGTGTGATAAAACAAGGGACAGATGGCAGACATCTTCAAGAGAGAGAAAAGGCCACTCCAAAGTTTTGGTGGTTCAGAAAGGATGGAACAAGATCCAAGATTGCAGTTTTGGGATTGTCATATATAAAGGACAGATTTTCTGTTCCAGTACACACAGTACTTCTTTGTATGTATGGTTTCCTCAAATTGCCAATAAAGCAATTTGTCTGCTTGGGAACACAGAATATTAAGTGGGCTTATAGCAACATACACATACACACAGATATACACAGACAGATAAACATAAACACAAACTCACATTTGGGTCTATTCATCTGTTTTAAACTAGCTGAGCCTTGTTCTTGTATGAAATCTGCTAAATTTACTGTAACTGTAATTTTCAAATGAAATTTTTACAGGATGTAGGCATCTACAAACTGTGTGTGCTACTTTCCATTTGAAAGTATACGCTACCTATTTTAGCTCTGCTTTCTTCATCTTTCTTCAGCAAGGATCTTCTGGTATCAATCATGTTTTAAATCCCTTTAAATATATGCCTCGTTGCATGGTGTAATCCTTCTCCAATAAATCACTCCAAACTGCACCTGTGTCTAAATGGCTTGCACATCTACCTATTTCTGTCTAATCTATCTAAGTCACATATAGTTCTAAATGTATCTATAGTACTAGCAAGTATAATAAGAAAAGCAGTTCCACATAAAAATCAAGCCTTCAGAAAGAACTTCATAGCTGATTTGATTAAATGTGAAATCACTTTTCTACCATAAAACTTTGGTCAACCATTTAAAAAGTTTCAAAGTATCCATATTTTAACTACAAACTCACAAAGAATTGATAAGCCATCAAATTCTGTTTGCAGCAGATCTATTCATTTGCAAAAATTGTTATACTATTCTGTCACATCTGAAAGTATTGAAAAAAAACACTGAACTGAACCCAACTATGTAGTTCACCCTGGGACCCAACCTTTGCTACTCCTCCAAGTATCCTGGAACATGTTTTTCATATAGACAATTCTTTGTGTTAGTCTCTTTTACAACATAAGGCAATTCTGGATCTTATGTCGCTTAAAAATATCTCATGTTACATCTACAGAAGCAGACAACATATTAATTTGAAGATATCTTATGGGTGATTCATTTTAGTATCCACCAACATTATCAATAGGGAGCCTCACTTGAAAAGTTATAGTGCAGAGGGATCTACACTATTCTAGACTGACTGTTCCACTGTTTAATGGTTCTTATAATTAAGAAATTCCTCCAAACATTCAGCTTGAATCCTACTCCACATTTCCCTCCAACACAGAAACATTTTAAAAGAACCCATTGGGTATGAAGATTTTCAGTCATCCAGGTCATGGTTGTCCTATAAGTGTTTTTCAAAAGGCAACTGGACTTTCTGTTTTGTTTTGTTTTTAAGACAGAGCTGAAGAAGCTTCTTAGATGAGAAGTGAAACATCTTCAAAGAAAAACCAGAAAGTCCAATTGCCTCTTGAAAAAGCACCTTTGGGACAACCAACGACCTAGATAACTGAGTGTCAGGCTGCGCTCCTTCTAGATCCCAAGAAAGAAATACTCAGACTCCATGGTGTAGAGCAAAGTTATCCTTTTACTGGGAAATAAAGTGATAGCTACAAAGCAATTCCGAAACTGAGAAATTGGCGGGTAGAATGCACATACAAAGAAATAGGTTTGCTCCCACCCCCCAAAGTTCAAATGATTCTTCCAATTAAAACTTTTGAAACGGCTCATGTGGTCATCTCCAGATGGTGATGAGACGTCTTGTCAAATGACCTTGACATTTTTGATAAAAGTTCGCAGTTGCGCAAAAGAGGAAAAAGATAGCCAAGAAACGGAAAGTTAAAGACAAGAATCCCCCCTCCCCTTGCTAACCCAGCAAGGAATGCAAACGCCTCCAGCTTTCTTCCCATATAAAATCCCCCCTCCCACCGTTGCCATGACAGCCGAGAGAAATAATGAAATAATAGCAGAAAGGTAGAAGGGGAAGGTATCTTAGCAAAAGGGTAGAAGGGGAAGGTATCTTGAGGCTGACACTGAGAGTCTCCACAGACTTTTAGCAATGCAATTTGGGATGACCACCCTTTGAATGGTGTGGGAGTATGAATGGATTTCCATAAAAATTGCAGACTACAGGAACCATTAGCACTACTCAGGTGACCCTGAGGACACAGATAAATCTCCAAGTGCTTCAGTGATCCTCAAAAAGGATGCAAATGACCAGCTGTTTCCAAGGAATATAAATCCTTCCATTCCCCACCATCCAGTCAGAGCTGAAGGAGCTTCTTGGATGAGAACTAAAACATCTTCAAAGAAAAACCCAAAAGTTCAGTTGCCTTTTGAAAAAGCACCTTTAGGACATCTTTGAGAAATCCTTAGGGTATGTTTATTTAACTAACTGCAGCTCCACCAGATTGCAGTATTAGCTAATTCACATTTCTCTGCCTTGTTTACAAGAACATCATGACACCTTCTCTGAGATCAAGACATAGGACATCCACAGATTTTCTTTGTTTTGCTAAAATTAGTCATTTTATATTTTTTTAATATTTATTTGATTTGTCAATCGCTTACAAAATACAGGTATAAGAATAAATATAGTTATGAATACATGAGACAGATACTTATAAGAAAAATAAAAAAACAATAGGACAGGGACGGTAGGCACGATTGGTACGCTTATGCACATCCCCTACAGGCCTCTTAGGAAGAGAGTGAGGTCAATAGTAGACAGTCTAAGGTTAAAATTTTTGGTGTTTGGGGAAGAAACCACAGAGTCAGGTAGAGTATTCCAACACTGACCACTCTGTTGCTGAAGACATATTTTCTGCAGTCAAGTTTGGTGTGGTTTACTTTGCGTTTGTATCTATTGTGTGCTCTTGTATTGTTATGAATAAAGCTGAAGTATTCATTTGCAGATAGGACATTGCAATGTATGATTTTATATACTATATTTAGATCGGACCCAAGGCAGCGTAGTTCTAGGTTTTCTAGGTCTAGAGTTTCAAGTCTGGTGGCATAAGGTATTCTGCAATGAGTAGAGGAGCAGAGAAATCTTCTTGTGAAATATTTCTGGACTTTTCGATTTTGTTAATATCAAATACATGATACGGGTTCCAGACTGATGAGCAATATTGGTCCAGCAAATGTTTTGTATGCTCTAGTTAGTAGTGTGATATTATCAGAGAAGAAGCTACGTAGAATTAGATTAACAACTCTTAATGCCTTTTTGGCTATGTCGTTACAGTGGACTTTAGCACTTAAATAATTTGAGATGAGTACTCCAAGGTCCTTGACAAAGTTTGCATCCTCAACAAGGTCTTGACTATTGAGCTTGTATTTTATTTTCTGATTTTTTTTCTGCCAATATGTAAGACAGAGCATTTATCTGTTGAGATTTGAAGTGCCATTTGATTGACCATTCTAATACATAGTCAAGGTCTTTTTGAAGGGTAGTAGTATTGTCTATGGTGTTGAATAGCTTTGCATCATCAGCGAAGAGAATGCAGTTGCTCTTAATATGATCACAGAGGTCATTTATGTAGAGTATGAAGAGAGTTGGTCCTAAAACACTGCCTTGGGGGACACCACTGTTGACAGGTACAGAATTTGATAGGAAGTCTGGAAGGTATATTAAACAGCAAATATGATGCACCAATTTGCCTCATCCCAAAGTAGCATGACCATCACCTGCTGGTTGAAGGAAGCTATGCTAAAACTCATTAAATTTATTAGGATATAAATTAAATATATAAATTCTATGCTTTTTAAAATAAAATCAATCCACATAAGAAATGAAATATTTACCATTTTTGAAATACATGGAAAAACAATATATATATATATATACTTTTTACTGAAAAGAATTACAATATAATTTGCAAGGAAATCTTTTTGGGAGGCTATAACACATCTGCATTTCATAATATGTGTGGATGACTGTTGCTTTTACAATATGCTATTTTTTTAAAAAAAAAAAATGAACATGTTTAACCCAGCATGAGAACTACTTTGCAGGGAATGAGCTTTGTGTGATGATCTCTGATCATTATCCTCACCAGGATTTGATGAGAAACTAAAGACAGTTTTCCATTGTTTGTGTAAAATTCCACAGGCACTTTAGTATTTACTATATTCACTGTATAGTGATTGATCTGTCTATTAAGACATAAAGGGATTGAACTGCAAAAAGAGAAGTATGTGTGAATTATCTTGTGCTATGGTAACCTAAGAAAACAGGAAAAATAAGAGGAAGGAACAAAACACCTTTTGAAAAAAAAGGCAGATTAATAGAAGACAAGTGGCATTAACTAAATTATGTGCATATTGCATTATCATGTGTACAATTAATGTAGACTGAATTAGTTTCAAGTTTAGTTTCAAATCCTAGCATGACATATAAAAGCTTAGTTTCAAATCCTAGCATGACATATAAAAGCTCCCAATGTGAAGACACAGGTTCAACAATTAGAGACACCCATAACTACAAAGCATTGATCCATGGGGCAGGAAGAAAAAGTATAATATCCATGTTTTGCATGCTCCAGATCTCCCAGGTTCAATCCAGTTACAAGAACTGGACGTGTGATAAGAAAGAACATTACAGTTAACTAGGTAATCTTACAGTGAATGGACAAATATATAATTCCAGTATGCATTTGTCATTTTCACTTCTAGCTGCAGGAAAGCTTAGTTAGCCTCATGTTGGTACTCTAACTGATTAAGGTTAGGGTAGGCAACACTCAAACTCTTTAGCCAAGGGCTTTCACATCACCTGCTGCCTGATTATTTATATAAATTAGAGTTGACTGGGATCATCATCAAGACAGAATGGTAGAGCATAAGTAGCTGCCAGCAGCTCCTCCTCTTCCCTTTAAGAACAAAGCATATGAATGTTTTCTTACTGGCTATAGCTGAACACAGAATACAGAAAAATATAAATCAAAACTGATCAAGCAATAAAAAATATATTAAGGACTCTTGAAAAGCCACAACAGACCAATGCTACCTGATATTAAGCAGCAAACATTATGATTACAATATAAAACAAGTGAATCCAAGCACTTTAGTTGTTTTGCATCTTCTAAGAAAGATTTATTGTAATCTCAGTTCAAACTGTATATTTTAGTACTATTTGCAAAGATTAAGTTTATGTTGTTGATCTACAACAATGGCTTCAACATGATATCCTGGTTTATAACTGCCACTGGCCCCAGATGTTAAAGAATGACTGGAACTGTAATCTAAAACATTTGGAAAATGCAACATTGAAAAATGCTGAACTTCACAAAGCAGCTGTTCTAAAATATTCTCATAGATATTAATTGAAAATATAATGAATTTACCTTCCATATATACTTGAATCAAATGTTGACATATCAAATAAGTATATTTTGATTCATAGAATTAGTGATTCAAGTCTTAGAAGTTTGGCAAATAGTTTTAAGAACTATAGAAATAAATTTCACATGGAAGCAAGATTAACTGGAAATAATACGACTTATATTATTGTTTGAGGGGGCAAATGTATTTAATAATGATATATTTTTCCTGCTCAACTGGTCTAATTAGGACTTAGTTATTATATAAGACAGAGAGAGCTATGACTTGGACTCTATAGTAGCACTGAATCAGAGGAACAGACATTATTCTTTCTTGTTCAATCCAAATGTTATATATATTTCATTAACTTATTACAAATATTTTCTGTGGAAAAAAGTGGGAATTATTTGTAAAATAGTTTGTCCCCTTGACTTCAGACACTAATGCTGTATACATATTCCAAAAGATCTGGATGCTTAAGCTGTATATGCCTGAATTAGGGTTTTCTTTTTGTTTCCTTGATCACATAGGTGAAAATACAAGAATTTATCCTATAACTGTGGCCCCAATGAAAATTTTGCTACATGTAAGAAAAAGCCCATGAATTAGAACATCATTAGTACCACTGTTTGTGATTGCATTGATTCCTATGGGAACAATACTAAACAAATCAAGCCATGGCTATGAAACGTCAAAAAAATGTGCCAGGCTATCCTACCTCTTTAAATTGTCAGTCTGAAACTGCATGAAAAAATAGCATCTAAAATAGAATTGCTGCCCAACACTATCTGTATACACAGCCAAGCAGTGGTGTTTGGACTGGACAAATGTGCCATCCTCACCATCAATAGAGGAAAAATAGTGAAAACTGAAGGAATTAAGATATCCTAATGGAAACAACATCGAGATTCTGTATAAGGAACTCAATCAGTAAAAATCAATTATTCTATGAAGTATTTGCCATCCTGTCACATAAAATCCCTTGTAAACAAATCCATCTTTTTTCACACAACATAAAATTTCTATCAGAAAAAGTGGAGGGCGGGGTGGGGAATTGATGCAATGACAGGGAAAAATTGAGGAACCTAACTGTACCTGAGAAATTCACAACAGGGCAAATGGATTCATAGTTTGTGTTGGCTTGTTTCTTCTATGGAAATCCAGACCAAGATTCCTCTGGAAAGCATACTATCCAAAGAAGACTATAGAAAAAAAAAGACAATGAGAGACATTTTTCTTGGCAATTCCAGTTGCCATCTGGGGAAAGATGAATAAAAGAAGAAGAATAAAGAAGGTGCTGCAGCCTAAGAATGAATTCCTGATAATGTACTTGCTTAAATCTTAAGTTTAAAAAAGAAGTACATAGGCTTTTCCAAGCAAGATAGTTTTTTGGAATGTGCGTTATTTTTTCCTAGAAGAGAAATGAGAGGATTTGTCACAATGCTTGTTTAGATTGGCTGGAAAACTGAAATACATTTTATATTGAAATAAAGTTGCTATTTCTGTTAATAAACAGGGGAAAAGAAGAGATTTTGTGTGATGTGTGTTAAATAAGCCATAAAAATTGAAAGCCAAAAATGTCTTAGCAGAAATATTTAGAGGTCTTTGCATCCACTTGTAAGAATGTGTTTCCTTTTCTTCCATCTCATGAATGAAACCTCTCTAATAGTGATAATAGAAATGAACACACTCTGCCAGGTGCTACAAATTCCTTAAAAACTGATCATAAGCTATGAGATGAACTAGATAAATTTTAGCTTGGAGGAATCCTTGGTGGGAGATAAAATGAGTTTATCCACTCAAGATAAATCTACTGCAGCAAAGCAAGCAAGAGAATAAACCATGTGTTAATGAGAAAAATTGATGAGTGAACGAGGAAGAAAGGACACATATACCCACAGAATACATCTAATGGCAAATTTAGAATCTGGCAAACAATCAACATGACATCTAAAATGGTCCTTTTAATATAATCATAGTAGCCCTGTAGCACCCACTTTCTTATTAGATTCCCCATATATAATTCAATTGAGAAGAATGCCATTAATTTGGAAATTGCATCAGTCATGTTCTATTAACTAAAGATCATTTGACAGCTTAGGGATATTATTGTTTTTCATTTTCATTTGTATCTTAAATTTTTCATTTTTCTTCCTTTTTTTTTTACTAATCCAACACAGTAGGAAACAACTTGGGAAAAAATAAATTGTGCAAAGATTAATTATCCCTACCTAATATTTTTTCCATTTATAAAAAATGCCAGTAGCTGTCAAAATCCTTCCTAGAGAACAGAAAATATAGAGATCTTTTTAAGCACTAAGCTTTCAGTGATAATTTGAAATAATCATACTGAAAGAATAATATGCCCCTTACAAAAATAATAAAAAAATCTACACAACACGAAACAAACAAGTATCTGGTGTCTAAGGAATTACAGATAAACAGTGATAGAAAGAGTGAACCCTGAACAGTTCATTAAACAATGTTCTTCTGTTCATACCAAAATTATAATATACATTATAGAAAAAAGGAAGGACTCACACCTTCAAATCTTGATGATAAAGCTTAAATAAAAAAATAAGTTGTCTTCCATGCTGAATAAAATTTAGAAAAGTTGTGCAGGTTTCTAAAAAAGCTCAATATAATTTGAATCAATATTTTTTCTCAGTGAATCAATTTTTTTTCATAATTAAGATTCAAATTTAAATAACTAACTAAACTGTATTGATTTAAATCAGTTGATGATGGAATGTGCTACTATACCTATCCCAAAGTCAAAAAGTGCACAATATATTCCAATGGACTTTATATTTTAAACAAGTAGATCATTTAAAATGATTTAATAATCAGAAAATGTTCCCAAACTTCAAAATCTTAATAAAAAGCCAGTAATAGTTCCATTTAAGGAAACAGTATGAAAAAGTTGAGAATACTGAATTTACCTCCAAAAAAAACAAGTTTTTCTCTTATTTCCCCTTCCTACAAAAGTTTATAATGTAAGCTTTGATTCTATTCAAATGGCTGGGCACATTTGTATCAAAACCCATAGAGAAACTAAATCCTAATTTTAAAACCTGGAAAGTTTATGATATAATGAAGAAAAGTTTTAGAAAGAAAATTAGGAGTATAGACAGTTCATTACGTATATTACACTACTGAAGGGTTTTACAGAGAGAAATTAAGAAGGCTTCAGTGATGCAGAAAGGTTTTCTGATCAAGGTAGCTTTAATGATAAATGGAATTAGATTCTCTTGGTAGATGGTTTCTATTCATTCTATAAACAAGTGGTGAAGAAAAATTTCCCATATAAATATAAATAATTTCTGATATCTTTTCAACAGCTAAGTGCAATTTATTGATAGTGAAAGATTCTTTAGAACTACTTTTTCTTGGATTTGGAATAAACACTGGGTTTTTCCAGCCCCTTGGCCAATGCTGTGTTTTCCATAAAAGTGCAAGAAGTACATTAGCCCCATAATTGTTCAAATACTTTGGATCATTTGTTCATGGGGCTTTGTTTTTAGTAGCATTCTCTAGAGCCTCTTTTACGATGATTATATAGAGTGCTATATGTTATGTATGTAAATAGTTAAAATAAAAGCGAACTTGGGGTAAAGTGCAGGGTTCTGGCCCTGCACTTCTGATTGGTTGTTAAGCGGCTCGATCGGATTGGTTGGGCTCAGAGAATCCGATTGGCCCTTAACGAAGGACTCTTATTGGTTCTGGAGCTAGCGTCTTACAGCTCCCTATTGGTTGTTTCGCATTAAGGTTGCCTATATAAGGCAGGGTTGTTGTTATTAAAATTTTAAGTCACTATGTAATAAAGAGCTGAAAGTTCACCAACTAAGACTGTCTCCATTCATTTAACCCATGCCTCAAATTATATCACTGGCGACGAGGATGGGATTTGGAGACATCTGATCTTAAGGAACTTGGAAGAAAAACAGAGCACGTGTTAAGACGGCGCCACCAACGGAAACCATGTCCAGCGGCATCGTGCCACCCGCTCCGTTCGATCCAAACCAAGAGGATTGGGAATCCTACATGGATCGCTTCCAAATGTTCCTCGAAACGAACAACCTGAAGGACGCCACACCAGCCAAGAAGCGGGCGCTGTTCCTGACGTACTGCGGCCCGGCTGTCTTTAAAATGGTGAAAGCACTCGCGAAACCTCGAGAAGTGAAAGCAATGAGCTGGGACGACCTCGAACCTCTCCTGAGAGACCATTACGCACCAACCGTACCTACACTCGTGAGACACCACAAGTTCTATCAAAGAAGCCAGCGAAAAGGAGAGAGTGTGGCTGACTTCGTGGCAGACCTCTGACACTTGGGAGGCCTCTGCGGGTTCGCAGACTTAGATGAAGCACTGAGAGACTGCTTAATTCTGGGATTGGATGCGCTAGGCGTGCAAAGCAAGCTGATGGCGAAGGGTGACATCGACCTTGCTGACGCCATCGCCGAAGCCACTGCTGCTGAGGCGACCAAAAAGTCCGCGGCGCAACTACGGCAAAGCCGAAACCCAACGACCCCACCGACAGGCGACATTTTATCCAAGTCAGAAGAGCGGCTTGTTACAACGCACCACGAGGACCTCTCTTCGTCGTCAGACAGCAACGAAGAAGGGGTCCATCGACTACGGTCCGACCGGGACCCTCGCTCTAAACCCTCACGCCCTTGCGCTGGTTGCGGGGCAAACCACCCCAGGGCAGACTGCAAATTCCGTGATGCGATCTGCCATGAGTGTGGAAAACGAGGCCACATCAGTCGAGTCTGTCGCAGTTTACCGGGACCAAGTCAGGCCTCAAGGGGAACCAACTTTCGCCAATCGGCAGGAAACCGTCCTGTAAGGCGAGATCCAGCAAACCACTCCTACAGATATTGAGCATTGCAGAAAGAAGAGGCTCACCATACTATCACTATAGGTCACGCCTCAGCCATGGATGCTAAGAAGATTCGAGTTTCAGTAGCCATAGAGAACCAACCTTGCCACATGGAGGTCGATTCCGGATCGTCCCTCTCGATGGTGTCGTGGAAGACATTAAAGCAACTCATTCCTACCATCCAACGCCAAGACCTTCAAATGCAACGTCTCATCCTTAAAGACTACCAAGGGAATCGGATCCCTGTGGTTGGGTCTTGTCGAGTCCGTGTCTCGTTTAAAAAGCATACGGCATACTTACCTCTAACGATCATCGATAGGGACAGGCCTAGTTTGTTGGGCCTCCAATGGTTTGCGCCACTCGGCATCGAAGTAGCCAGCGTGAACCGAGTCGGTGATTGCGAGTGGGAGGAGGACCTTATTTCTGAATTCAGCGATGTCTTCGCAGATTGCCTGGGTGAGTATAAGGGGACCCCAATTTCATTTAGCCTCGACTCTAAGGTCGCTCGGATCCGTTTAAAGCCCCGTCGAGTTCCGTTCGCCCTTAAGGCCAAGATAGATAAACAACTTGACAAACTAATTAAACAAGGGGTACTGCAACCCATTGATCATTCTCCATGGGAAACTCCTATTGTAACCCCCATTAAGCCAGATGGGTCAATCCGAATCTGTGGGGACTACCGGGCCACTCTAAACCACGCCCTCCAGCAGAACGTGTATCCAGTGCCGGTGGTGCAGCACCTCCTTCATTCCCTGGGAGGCGGAAAGGTTTTTGCTACATTAGATTTAGCTCAAGCCTATCAACAATTGCCCGTGGACGATAAAACAGCCCAAGCTCAAACGATAGTAATGCACAGAGTTGCTTTTAAATGTACCCGATTGCAATTCGGGGTAAGCGTAGCCCCGGGAATATTCCAAAGTTTAATGGAATGATTATTGCAGGGAATGAAGGACGTGGTTCTGTATTTTGATGACGTGTTAATTGCAGCTCCTAGTAAAAAAATTCTGCAGAATCGTTTAAAATGTGTTCTTAAAAAATTCCAAGAAGTGGGACTGAAAGTAAAAAGGAATAAATGTCATCTGTATACCGACAGTGTTGAATTTCTAGGTTATCACATTGATAGTCAGGTTATTCACCCTACTGAGAGTAACTTAAGGGTGATAAAAAATGCTCCCAAACCCCGTAGCAAAACAGATCTCCAGGCATTTTTAGGCCTTTTCAATTTCTATAATGTGTTTTTACCGCATAAGGCGACTGTGGCTTAACCGTTACACCAGTTATTAGATAAGAAAGCATTGTGGGTTTGGGGTTACCGAGAGGAAAAAGCGTTTCGAAATGTAAAAGATTTACTTACATCTGATTCTGTACTTATGCAATATAATGAAACATTACCATTGATTATAACTTGTGATGCCTCACCGTTTGGGGTGGGCGCCATTCTGACCCATGTGCTGCCTAATGGAAACGAGGCCCCCGTTGCATACTTTTTGAAGACTCTTTTCCATGCAGAGTGTAACTATGGACAAATAGATAAGGAAGCTCTTGCAATTGTGTCAGCCATAAAAAAATTCCATGAGTATGTATATGGAAGGACATTTACCATTGTAACTAACCACAAACCTTTACTGGGGATAATCGCTGGGGACAAACCAACCCCCTATATATTGTCCCCAAGAATGACTCGATGGTCAGAGTTCCTAGCTGCTTATAATTATCGATTGTTACATCGCCCGGGGAAAGCCATTCCCCACGCCGACGCACTCAGCAGAGCACCGCTACCAGAGACTCTCGACGATCCGGCACCAACAGTATCGGCATTACAAATCAAGACGTTCAACTCGCCCCCAATGACCGCTTGAGATATCGTGAGAGAGACCAGACGAGACCACACCCTAGCTCGAGTCCTAGGCTGGGTAGAACATGGATGGCCATTGGACCAGGTCCCAGATGACTTCACGCCATTTAAAACAAGGCAGACTGAACTTTTTTTGCAAAAAGGCTGTGTCATCTGGGGCAATAGAGTTGTCGTTCCAGAATGACTCCAAAAGACGCTGTTACAAATTTTGCACGAAAGACATCCCGGGATCGTGCGGATGAAAGCACTCGCACGAAGCTACGCTTGGTGGCCAGGCATGGACCGACACATCGAGCAATGGGTCAAGGCCTGCACTAAGTGCCAACAAACCAGCAACGCACCACCAAAAGCTGCACCGACTGAATGGGAGACGCCACGCGGATCCTGGTCCAGGATCCACCTGGATTTCGCAGGGCCGATTAAAGGACATACATTGCTGTTGACTGTTGATGCATACTCTAATTGGTTAGAAATTCATCGAATGACCAATACAACCTCCGAAGCAGTCATTAAAGTCCTTAATAGACTCTTTGCAACTCATGGATTGCCGGACGTCTTGGTGTCCGATAACGGACCACAGTTTACAGCGCTAATGTTTGAACAGTACCTTGCTGATAATGGCATCCGCCATGCGCTCACATCGCCTGTGCATCCTGCTACCAACGGCCGAGCGGAACGCATCGTCCAATTTGTAAAAAAGACTTTGCAAAAAGTGGACTATGATAATATTGATAAAAAAATAAACCGCATCCTACTTCTACAACACATCACTCCGCACAGCGTAACTGGCAGAACTCCTGCCGAACTCCTTATGGGGTGAAAACTCCATTCCCGCCTCGACCGATTGCACCCTGCTTACGAGCCAGAAAAGCCTGCAGGATCCAGTGGACGCTACCGTACCTTCAAGGTAGGCGACCCTGTTTATGCAAGAAATTTATCGGGCGACCCGGTTTGGATTGAAGCAACGATAATACGTGAGACTGGTTCCAAATCCTATATTGTAAGATGTGTTGATGAAAGACTGTGGAAACGACATATTTACCAATTACGGTCACGACTCATATCGGCCAGCCAACAACTCCCCTACGACCAAACTGAGGGGGGGGGAAGGAACGGAAGAAGACGATATTCCAGGGAACCTGTTCCAAGAAAGCGATGAAACAAGTGAAACTCAGGAATTGGAGCAGGAGGAAGAGTCATACGCTCCAAGGAAAATCACACCCGAACGAGAAGCTGAGCCACTGCCAAACAACAGCCTACCTCAGCAGGACTGCACACAGCCAGTCCAAAGAAAATCTGATAGACCCAAAAGACAACCGTCCTATTTGAAGGACTTTATAGTCACACCATAATTGAGGAGCCAGGGGGAAGGGGTGTCATGTATGTAAATAGTTAAAATAAAAGCGAGCTTGGGGTAAAGTGCAGGGTTCTGGCCCTGTACTTCTGATTGGTTGTTAAGCGGCTCGATCGGATTGGTTGGGCTCAGAGAATCCAATTGGCCCTTAACGAAGGACTCTTATTGGTTCTGGAGCTAGCGTCTCACAGCTCCCTATTGGTTGTTTCGCATTAAGGTTGCCTATATAAGGCAGGGTTGTTGTTATTAAAGTTTTAAGTCACTATGTAATAAAGAGCTGAAAGTTCACCAACTAAGACTGTCTCCATTCATTTAACCCATGCCTCAAACTATATCACCATACTTAAAATATCTGGTTCTACTTCAGTGATTAAATCTTGATACAAATCAGGCTTTCCATTGTTTTTGGTAAAGTTCTTTGATACATTTGCACCATTTTTATATCTTATTTCTGCAGTACATTTTTGTTTTTTCTATTATAACGTCTAACCTTGCATGAAAAATAGAAAGGTTGTATAAGTTATTGTTTGATTGCTTTTGTTAAAAAAATAAGAATCACTCTACTTATTGATGGCATGCTGGTAAGACAGTTAAAGCGGGCTTGTATTTCTTTCAAGCAGCTTAGGTTTCTAAGTTTTGGTAAGGAAAACAAGATACTAAAACCAATTAAGGCTCAAAAGGAGTCTGCCTTTGTCTGTATAGGAAGTATAGTATGAGAGATTTTTTTCCCCGTTGCCTATCAGACAAATTGATCACTCATGATGGAGACAGTGAATGCTTGTTTAACCTTTGTCCTCCATGGAATACTTTACTCATGCATTTTGAGAGAAAAAAATCACAACGCATAGTGCATACAGATAGTCCTCAACTTATAACCAGAATTGATCCCATAATTACACTGTATTCACCCCTAGTCCTTCTTTTCATTAAACTAGACATACCCAATTACTGCAACTGTTCTTCATATGTTTTTGCCCAGTCCCCTAATCATCCTTGTTGCTTTTCTCTGTACTCTTTCCAGAGCAGGGGTGTCAAACTTACGTCGTCATGGCAGTGTCACGTAATGTATCACAACTTTTCCCCCCTTTGCTAAACTGGGCATGGGCATGGCCAGTGTGTGACACATCCAGCCACAAGCCATGAATTTGACAGCCCTGTTCTGGAGTCTCAACTTTTTTATATTTATTGTGGCGATCAAAACTGGATGCTATGCTCTGTGAATTTGTCCAAGCATAAGAAAAGAGAGCCAATTTGGTGTTCAGGTATCAGGGTAGAAACTGGGAGACTGTGGGTTCTAATCTTGCCTTAGGCACAAAGCCCTCTGGGGACCTTAAACTAGTCAGTTTCTCTCAGCCCTATCTAGGAAGAAGGCAATGGCAAACCAATTCTCAAAAACCTTGCCAAGAACCATTCACGGGCTTGTCCAGGCAATTTCTGAGAATCAGACACAACTGAATGGAAGAAAAACAAAAAAGTAAAAAAGGTAAAAATAGGTCTGCTGGATCAAGCCAACGGTCAATGTAGTTCAACAATTTGTTTATTTCAGAACCTTTCCCCACTGTCGCCTAACCATGGCATTAACCTGTCTATCAACCTCTTTTTATTGTCATGTCCTCATGACCTCGCTTTCTTCTCGTCTCCAAACCATATGTAATGCATCTTAAGCTTATCTTTAGTTTAACTGGTTCTAAACTAATATATTCTGTTCTGTCCTGAATTTGAATACTCGAAATCCCCGCGCCTTGATTGGCTAAGGCGCGGGGATTTCTGATTGGCCAGGCGAGCCGCGCTGATTGGCCCGATTGAAGTCTCCCGCGATTGGCTCGCTCCAAGAGCGGGAGACTTGAATCGCTGCCATTGGCCGCGGCCGCCGAAGCAAAAAGGATAAAAGCCGCGGGCTTTTTCCTTTTCGCCGGTTCAGTTCACAACAGTTTAATAAAGAGCTTGAATGATAGTCACGGACTCTGAGCTTTCTTTTGCGGACACGACACTGGAGACGAGGATGGGATCCCGACCCTGAACCGAACCCCGTGTCCAACAAGAGCCAGTTCCAGTGAAAGAGATGGCGAAGATCGCACCGCCCGCCCCCTTCAACCCCGCCAACGAAGACTGGGAATCGTACTCAGACCGGTTCCGAATGTACTTAGAATGCACCGGAATGAAGGACGCCCCGGGCCCGCTAAAACGCGCCGTCTTTCTTACTCACTGCGGACCAGAGGTCTTCCAGATGGCCAAAGCATTGGCCAAGCCGGCAGACGCAACCGCCATGGACTGGGACGTCCTCGAGCCTATACTGCGGCGCCATTACGCCCCCGAGGTCCCCATCCTGATACGGCGCAACGAGTTTTACCGCCGAAATCAGAAACCAGACGAGAAATTGAGCGACTTCGTCGCCGAGCTGCGGCGCCTAGGAGGACTCTGCGAGTTTGAAGGTCTAAACAGCCTCATTAGAGACCGATTCGTGCTCAGCCTATGGGACCCTACACTCCAGAGCCGGCTTATGGCCAAGGGCGACATCAGCCTAGCAGACGCCCTCACCGCAGCCGCAGCCGCAGAGGCAACCCGCTCGTCCGCTGACAGCATGCGAAGATCCGACGCAAAGGGCGGTAACAACAACCCGGCAAGGTCGGCTGACCCTAGAAGCGAATCAACCGCACACTACGGAGAATTTCAGTCAGCCTCCAGCACGTCGGAAGACGAGGAGGACATACATCGCGTGCAGACGGGACGCGGCGACCAGCGGAATCGAAGAGGTCGTAGGTCGAGGACCAACTGTGCCGGGTGCGGCGGCGACCACCCCAGGTCAGAATGCCGATTTTTTGACTCTATTTGTAGGCATTGTGAACGACGGGGTCACATCGCTCAAGTTTGCCGCCAAAAGAAGACCCGCAGCCCGCCCAGATGGGAACAACACGACCGGAAGAAGGAAAGCCCCCCGCCCAAGACCAGAGAGCGCCAACCGGACGGTCGGTGGGACCGTACCCAGCGATCTTCAAGAGTCGGCGACGGTCGGCGAAAAGAAGAAACACACCAGACGGTGACCATCGGCCATGCCATCTCCGACGGCGCCAGAAAGGTACACGTTGAAGTCCATATTGAGGGCCAGCCATGCAAGATGGAAGTGGACTCCGGGTCCTACCTCTCCATGATTGCATGGCGCGAGATTAAGCGGCTCGTACCCACACTCCATAAGAGGAACATTCATACCCAGAAAATCATCATAAAAGACTACCAAGGGAACCGCGTCCCGGTAGTGGGCACCAAGAGCTTCAATGTAACCTACAAGGGCCGCACCGAACAACTGCCACTCACCATCATCGATCGCGACCGCCCAAGCCTACTGGGCTTACAATGGTTCGCCCCGCTTGACATCGCGCTGACAGGAGTCAACCACGTTGCCGACGACGGTTGGGAACAGCGGCTAGCCCAGGAGTTCCAGGAAGTTTTCGATGGAAGCTTGGGCAAGTACCAGGGGCCCCTTATTTCATTTGATCTAGACCCAAAGGTTCCCCCCAAGCGGCTTAAACCTAGGAGGGTACCATTCGCCCTGAAGCCTAAAATTGACGAGCAGATCAACAAGCTCGTCGAACAGGGGGTGTTGCAACCAATAGACCATGCCCGATGGGAAACCCCTATAGTGACCCCAGTAAAACCAGACGGGTCCGTGAGAATTTGCGGGGACTATAAGGCCACCCTAAATGGCGCATTACAACAAAGCGCCTACCCAGTCCCAATCGTGCAACATCTGCTGCACTCACTGGGAGGGGGCAAGGTCTTTGCCAAGCTCGATCTCACCCAGGCATATCAGCAGCTACCAGTAGATGAGAAAACGGCGGAAGCCCAGACCATCGTGACCCATCGGGGGGCCTTCAAGTGTAACCGACTCCAATTCGGAGTCAGCGTGGCACCAGGCATCTTTCAAAGCCTGATGGAACGTTTGCTACAGGGCATCGAGGGGGTGGTGCCCTATTTTGATGACGTATTAGTAGCGGCGCCAAACGAAGCCGAATTAGAAAACCAACTCAGACAGGTCTTAACAAAATTTAAAGTGACAGGACTTAAAGTTAAACGAGAAAAATGCCAACTATGCACAAAGCAAGTGGAATTTTTGGGCTACCTTCTAGACCGGCATGGCATTCACCCTACAATTAAAAAAGTGAAAGCCATCAAAGAAGCCCCTACCCCAAAGTCTAAAACGGAACTACAAGTGTTCTTAGGGTTGCTGAATTTTTATAATGTTTTCCTACCCCAAAAGGCTACGGCGGCGGAGCCTTTACATAGACTCCTGGATAAGGCGGCAACCTGGACTTGGGGGAGACGAGAGCAAACCGCCTTTCAAAAAACCAAAGACCTCCTCACCTCCGACGCCGTCCTGATTCAATTCAGCGAAACCTTGCCCTTAGCTGTCACTTGCGACGCATCACCTTTCGGCGTCGGCGCTGTCCTCAGCCATACCCTCCCCGACAAAAGGGAAGCACCCATCGCATTTTTCTCCAGGACTCTGACTAAACCAGAGCGGAACTATAGCCAGCTGGACAAAGAAGCCTTGGCTATAGTTGCCGCCGTTAAGCGTTTCCACGAATACCTATATGGCCGCCCGTTCACCATTGTGACAGACCATAAGCCATTGCTGGGAATCCTCGCCGGAAACCGAGCCACCCCGAACATTTTATCACCCCGGATGACAAGGTGGTCCGAGTTCCTGGCAGCTTACAGCTACGAACTGTTACACAAGCCAGGTAAGAAAATTTCGAACGCGGACGCTTTAAGCCGTTCCCCCTTACCAGACTCTGATCCTGACCCAGCACCAACAACAAACACCCTTAGCATTGAAAACCTACCCATTACCGCATCGGACATTGCCAGAGAGACTGTTAAGGATAAGCATCTGGCGCGAATCCTACATTGGCTAGAAAAAGGCTGGCCTGAAAGGGACAATGACGAATCCATTAAAACGTTCAGAAACCGCCAGACTGAACTATCACTTCTTAAGGGATGTATCTTGTGGGGTGACAGGGTAGTCATCCCGGACAGATTGCAAGGGAGGGTCCTAGAGATGCTGCATGAGGGTCATCCTGGCATCGTCAGGACTAAAGCCCTGGCCAGAAGTTAAGCTTGGTGGCCGGGGATGGACAAACAGATTGAGCAATGGGTCGCCAAATGCCATCGATGCCAGGAGACCAGACCCAGCCCACCCGCAGCACCCATCCGGGACTGGGAAATACCAAGGGGGCCCTGGTCCAGAATCCATTTAGACTTTGCGGGTCCAACAAATGGGCATACTTTTTTGATCACAGTCGACGCTTACTCCAATTGGTTGGAAGTAAGCGATATGAAATCCACTACCACGGAGGCTGTCATCAAAGAACTGTGTAAACTGTTTTCCACGCACGGCCTCCCAGACGTCGTCGTCTCAGATAACGGGCCCCAGTTTACTTCCCTCGAGTTTGAAAGGTTTTTGGCGGAGAGGGGCATCCGCCACGCATTAATGGCACCGGCACATCCGGCGGCGAACGGTAGAGCGGAACGGATGGTCCAGTTTACAAAAAAAACCCTCTGGAAAATGGACCACGGGGAGATCAACGACAAAATCAACAAACTCCTCTTCATACAACACATCACCCCTAACACCACTACCAACAAGAGCCCAGCCGAACTGTTAATGGGCAGGAAGCTGAGGTCCCCACTCGACAGGTTGCACCCGACTTACAACCCGGAGCGGCCCCCAGACTCCAGCTCCAAATACCGGACATTTGCCCCCGGTGACTTAGTTTACGCCAAAAATCTGACGGGGGACCCCCTATGGATCCCAGCCGTCATCACTCAAATCACCGGTCCACGGTCGTACCGGCTCCAAACCACCGATGGGCGAGCCTGGAAACGACACATCGACCAGCTCCGGTCACGTACGGCAACAGACCTCAACCCCCAAGAATTGAACCAAGGGGGGAGGGAACACCCGAATAAAATAGCGCAAGAAAAAATCCAAAAATACTCACCGGAACGCAGCCATCGCGAGTCCCCTCCGGAGAAGAACCACCTGGCCAGCTCAACCGACTCGGAGAAACCAAGCGGGAGCGGCGAAACCCGCAGCTCAACCGACCCGGTAGGCCCAGGCGGGAGCCACGGAGAACGAACCAGCCCGATCATCCAGCCGGTTCACACAGAGGGAGGAGCAGCCAAAAAGATGATCGCTCCGGCCAAGGTACAGCTTGAAACTGAGTTGCGCAGGTCAACTAGGACTAGACGGAGCCCCGCCTACCTGCGTGACTACGCTACGTGATGGACCATACCAAGAGGGGAGGGGTGTTCTGTCCTGAATTTGAATACTCGAAATCCCCGCGCCTTGATTGGCTAAGGCGCGGGGATTTCTGATTGGCCAGGCGAGCCGCGCTGATTGGCCCGATTGAAGTCTCCCGCGATTGGCTCGCTCCAAGAGCGGGAGACTTGAATCGCTGCCATTGGCCGCGGCCGCCGAAGCGAAAAGGATAAAAGCTGCGGGCTTTTTCCTTTTCGCCGGTTCGGTTCACAACAGTTTAATAAAGAGCTTGAATGATAGTCACGGACTCTGAGCTTTCTTTTGCGGACACGACATATTCTCTTTTAAGTAGCCTGTAACTGCTGAAAAGAGAATATATGAGTGTGACAACTTTGTCCTGGGTGCAATTCCAAGCATTTCTTCAATGAGTGTCAGTGCTAAGCTCTTCTTAATGTATCTTTTGCACAATAAACAAGGAAGCAGGATTTTCCAGCAAATTGCCTGGGGATAGGTAAGGAACTGTGTGGTAGCAGCAAGCTTTATATCATTTTCTGCTGATGTATGGATATATGAATAGGATTTTGATTTGGGCATAAGTCCACACCAGCAAACAACATGTTTCTGAGATGCTCACAAAAGAGAGGTGGAGACATAGTGGTCCCTAATTCCATAAGTAGTATTTCTTTTAAATCCCTCTAATTTACACCAATGAGCGCAGTAAATTCCAGTTGTATATACATTATATAAAGAAGCCCTTTTTACTGGGGTTGAATACACCCACGTTTATATGGATGAGCCGCAGTTCTAACACAAGGAGGAGATTGGAAAAAGTTTTCTCTGTATTCCCGGTTTCCATACTATACTTGGTTATATTATTCACATTTGGTCTAAACTAAAAAGTGGCAATTGCAGCAATCATTCCTCATAGGAACTTACTCCCCCTAATTAACCTAATGTTCAGGGTTGCCTTTTTAAAACAAAAAAACTTTTCCAATTTGGCAATATACTTTTTAATATAGTGATTAGAACTATATGCAGAATTTCAAAATTATCTTGCTGTAGATTGATGAAAGGGCATTACTACATTAGCAGTTCTTTACAGGGATTTTTTTTTCACTAAGACTGTGTTAAATATGGCAGCCCCTTTATCTTGAACATGTCTAGTAAGAAAGTAGTGTTCCAATATGAACTGCTATATTAGTATGCATCAGCTCACTTTTATGTGCTCTACTGCCATCTAGTGAAGACTTGAACAAATACAGGGTTAAAATAGTCAACATCAGCAACCTGTTTCTAAGAATATTGCTCATACCTATCTCAAAAATAAAATAACTCGGGAAAAAACCATTGAGAATTTTCATTTCAATCCTATGTTTATTGTTTTGAAAATCTATGGCTTTTGTTCTGGAATCACGTTTGAAAATTGATGCTGAAAAAGAAAAAAATCTTTCTTTGAGATTCAAATTAGGGTTACCATACATGGTCTGCAAAAGTCTGGAAGACTACTAGAATTTTTCATGTACCTATTTGCTGAAATCCATGCCCAGATTGTTTAGATTGTTTAGCCTAGATGTGGTAGCCGTCATTTATATTCATCTAATTTCCAGGATAATTTTAGTGGCAAGACAAAACAGTTGCAGATAATTTAAAATAAAAGCTAAATTAGGTATCTTGAGGCCAGGTGCAGAACCTGAAACCTTGAGTGCAGCTGTCAAAACCTCTCCAGAAGTTCTCATTTAACTGTCAATTTGAAGTATGGTGGAAGAGAAAACTGTTCATACAAAAGGATTCATCGTGTTGCTTTTATTTAAATATGTTTTAATTAAACTTTAATTAATCCATGTTTGTTTTGGCAGTGCCTATTTTCCTGATTCTATTTTCTGCATTGCATGAATAATAGATATGTTCTAGACTACTATATAAAGACTAAATAAAACCCTTAACCTGTAAAAAGTGTACCTCTGTAATAATACATCAGAACCAGTTTGTTCACTATTAGGCATGTTTCATTCTGCTGCCTTCCTTCATATTCTTTATGCTGATGACTTCTGAGGCTACATCTAAAGATTAGAAAGGACCTAAGACTAAAAAGGGAAATAAGTATACTATATATTTCAGTAAACCTAATTGTCCTAAAACTAATAATAAGATCTTGATGATCTATATTCTACATGCTGTCTATGATGGGACTGTGGAGGATGGATGGAAGGATGGATGAGTAAATAGATAAACAGATAAAGATAGAGAGTGTGATAAAAATCAACCAAAACAAAAATGGATTTAATTAAAGTGTAATAAATTTTACATATCATAGATAGACAGGTAGGTAGGTAGGTAGATGATAGATAGATAGATAGATAGATAGATAGATAGATAGATAGATAGATAGATAGATAGATAGATAGATAGAGTGAGTGAGGGGGTAGGATGGAGGGAGGGAGATGGAGAGACAAATAGATCTTCATTATTCTTGCTGGCATAAGAACTGAAATTCATAAAAGAGTCAGGCACTTTTATCCTGATGAAAAAAAGATACACAGTTAAATTGCAAGTAGCCCAGAGCAAATCTAAGTCTGTTTAATGAAGCAATAAGATTGATCAGCAGATGTTACTATGTATTTCTTAAAACCCTGCAGCTTTCACACCACATTATGTATGTTTTGTTTTATTGTTTGTGAATTAATAAATATCAGACCTATCTGCATTGGTTTTTATTCCTTGCAAATGTGGAAATCGTGATGAAGATTCAGATATGGAAATCATAAAGCTGAAAAGAATTAAGAATCAGACCACTATGCTCCGCATAGTCTTAAGAAAATGTTCTCAGCAATATTATGACTGCAATGATGAATGAGCCCAGTTGCTTTCTAAAATAGTCAAATATGACTATTCCACAAGTTATTGCAAATATTTGTCACAGGAAAGAGGAGCAATCTACTTCATTTTCTCTTTTGTGTTGAAAGAAACAAATTATAACTGAATACAACTCAGCAATTATACATTAACAGTGTGGATATGAATGCTGTGATTGCACAATAACAGATAACAGATATTCAGAGTTGGAAGGGACCTTGTAGGTCATTTAACTCAAGCGGGAGACACTACAACATTTCTGATAAATGGCAGTCCAATCTCTTCTTGACAATCTCAAGTGATGATGCTTCCACAACTTTTGAGGGCAAGCTGTTCCATTGGTTGATTGTTCTCACCGTCAGAAAGTTTCTCCTTATTTCCAGGTTAAATCTCTACTTGTTCAGTTTCCATCCATTATTCCTTGTCTGGCCTACAGGTGCTTTAGAAAATAGCTTGACCCCTTCCTCTCTGTGGCGGCCCCTCAAATATTGGAACACTTCTATCATGTCTCCCCTGGTCCTTCTCTTCACTAGACTAGCCATGCCCTGTTCCTGTAACAGTTCTTCATATGTTTTGGTCTCCAGTCCCCTAATCATCCTAGTTGCTCTTCTCTGTACTTTTTCTAGAGTCTCAATATCTTTTTATAATGTGGTGACCAAAACTGGATGTAGTACTCTAGGTGTGGTCTTACTAAGGCTTTATAGAGTGGTATTAGTACCTCCCTTGATCTCAATTATATCCCTCTGTTAATGCACCTTAGGATTGCATTAGCTTTTTTGGCTGCTGCTGCACACTGCTGGCTCATATTTAGCTGGTTATCCACTAAGACTCCAACATCCCTCTCACAGTTACTGCTGTTGAGCCTGGTTTCACCAAGTCTATATGGGTACTTTTGGTTTTTCTTGCCTAAGTATAGGACTTTATTTTTCTCTATATTGAATTTAATTTTGTTAGATATGGCCCAGTGTTTTAGTCTGTCAAGATCCATCTGGATCTTGAGCCTATCTTCTTGGGTGTTAGCTATTCCTGCCAGCTTAGTATCATTTGCAAATTTGGTAAGTCCCCCTTCTATTCCCTCATCTATGTCATTAATGAAGATATTGAAGAGTACTGGGCCTAAGACGGAACCTTGTGGCACCCCACTGCTTACTTCCCTCTATGTAGACTTCTCCCATTAGACCCATTAAGGATTACTCATTGCATGCAGTTTGTCAGCCAGTTGTGACTCCATATAGTGGTGGTGCTATTTATTCCACTTTTTTCTAGTTTACCAAGAAGCAGGTTGTGGACTACTTTGTTGAATGGCTTGCTGAAGTCTGTAAGTTGAAAGAAGCAGGAAGTCAAATTCTTCTCCTTAAAACAAAAGTGATGGTGATGCTAGAATTAGAGGAGGTTTTGGCCTGCCTAATTGGGAATTGTATTATCAAGCTGCAAGTTTGATGTGGGTCAAAGAATGGATAACATTAAGAAAACATAGATTGTTGACATTAGAAGGGCATGGTTTGCTGTTGGGCTGGCATGCTTTTTTATGGTATAAGGGAACTAAACACAGGGTTATTTTAGAAGACATTATATACGGGAGTCTTTGTGGTTAAATTGGGAGAAGATAAAAAAACAATGTTATTTGAAAATTCCAGTTTGGTTATCGACTATTGAAGCATTTTCCTATCCTATAATCTATAAGAAGGAACAAACAGTTAGATATGGGGAACTGTTGGATGAAAAGGGTGGACTTAAATTGATCCAAAACTTAGAGGAACAAGGTATAAGGATGAATTGTTTTCATATGCGCAAATACATTCAAGGTATGATGAAGATTCTAAAATGGAGGGATTTTATGATAAGCAGACTGATTTAGATAAGATCTTGATGGTACTGATGAGAAGGTGATTAAAACATTGTATGGTTATTTACTGGGAATTAAATTAGAGGAAGAACAAGTCAAAGAAACTATGATTGCTTGGGGGAAGAATTTTGGATTTTGGATTGATCTAGAGAAATGGCAAAAATTGTGGTCTCAAAATTATAAAATGACAATGTCAACAGCATATAAAGAAAACTTGTATAAGATGTTTTACAGGTGGCATTTTCCCCCTACAAGAATAGCAAGAATGTTTAAGAACAAATCTGAAAAATGCTGGAAATGTCATCAGATACCCGGCTCGTATTACCATATGTGGTGGACTTTTGAGGACGTTAGAAAATATTGGACTAAAATTCACATGTGGTTGGAAAAAATGACAAAGAAACACAATGTCAGGCTGCGCTCCTTTTAGATCCCAAGAAAGAAACACTCAGACTCCACGGGTAGAGCAAAGCCATCCTTCTACTGGGAAACAAAGTGGTAGCTACAAAGCAATTCCGAAACTGAGAAATTGGCGGGCAGAATGCACACACAAAGAAATAGGTTTGTCCCCACCCCCCAAAGTTCAAACGGTTCTTCCAATCAAAACTCCCGAGACAGCCCATGTGGTCATCTCCAGACGGTGACGAGACGCCCCGTCAAATGACCCCGACATATTTCGACAAAAGTTCGCAGCTGCGCAAAAGAGGAAAAGACAGCCAGGAAACAGAAAGTCAAAGACAAGAATCCCCCCTCCCCTTGCCAGCCCAGCAAGGAATGCAAACACCTCCAGCTCTCCTCCCATACAAAATCCCCCCTCCCACCGCTGCCATGACAGCCGAGAGAAACAATGAAACAACAGCAGATAGTTAGGAAGGGGAAGATATCTTGAGGCTGACATTCGGACCCCCTAGAAGAAGGACATAAGTCCCTGAAAGAAAAATAAAATAGTTACATGTTAACATTAATGTACATTTCTATGGTTTATCAGGATATTTGGCATGAAATTTCTTTAAAAGTTCAGGAGCCCTAAGGTCCTTTTCATTTACCCATTCAGAATGGGATGGAGGAAAATGTTTCCAAGCTACAAGGTATTGGGTACGACCCCTCCATTTTCTAGAGTCCAGAATTTCTTTAATTTCGAAATGTTGTTCTCCCTCAATCAATATTGGCACAGGGGGATCAGATTGGATTGGTCTCAAGGCACAGGTACGTTCTGGTTTCAACAAACTAACATGAAAAACAGGATGAATACGACGAAGAGTCTTTGGTAAAGTCAGTTGGACAGTTACAGGATTTATAATCCTCTCAATGGGGAAAGGTCCTACATACTTAGGACCCAATTTCTTTGATTTTTGGGTAGTTTGTAAATATTTGGTCGAGAGAAATACTTTATCGCCCACTTGATATGACATCTGTGGAGCTCGCTTTTTGTCAGCAAATTTCTTATGAGATTGGTGCGCCTCATCCAAAGCTTTGCGGACAATTGGCCAATTAAATTGAAGTTGAGATATCCAATCACTCAATGACTGGACAGTTGGGTTTTCACCAGGCAGTTCAGGTATGGGTACAAAATCTTGCCCCGTTGCTATTTTGAAAGGAGTGAACCCCGTACTACTGTGAACAGAGTTATTATACGCCACTTCCGCAAAAGGTAACAGATCCACCCAGTTGTCTTGTTGAAAATTTATGTAGCATCGGAGGTATTGCTCTAGTACTCCGTTAGTCCTCTCGCAGGCTCCATTAGTTTGGGGATGGTGGGCGGAGCTTAAGCTTTGGGTGGAGCCTATTAACTTCAGAAACTCCCTCCAGAAATTAGAGGTAAATTGGACTCCTCGATCAGAAACTACACGTTCAGGTACACCATGCAATCGGTAAACGTGAAGAATGAAGAGTCTGGCTAAGGTTTTCGCCGAAGGGATCTTTGAGCAAGGAATGAAATGAGCTTGTTTGGAAAACAAGTCAGTCACTACCCAAATGACCGTGTGTCCACTGCTTTCAGGTAGATCTACTATAAAATCCATGGAAATTTCCTTCCAAGGGGCAGTTGGTCTGGCCACATTCTGTAACAGTCCTGGTGGTTTACCCGGCGGTCTTTTTGCTGAGGCGCAAATCGGACAGCTCGCCACATAAGTCTCAATGTCCTTTTTCAAGGAAGGCCACCAAAACTGTCGTTTCACCAAATGCAAGGTCTTCACAAAACCAAAATGACCAGCCACTTTGGAATCATGGGTTTGTTGCAATACATGGCTTCTCAGGGTTTGTGGTACATACAATTTCGCCCCCCCCTCCCTCTCATACCTTTGGGTTGTGCCGGGCTCTCCAGGAACATCCATAGAGATTTTCTTGGCTTCATCCAGCTTGCCTTCCATCTCCTCCCCTTCCTGCCAGAGCCGTCCCCTCGCACCTTTTCGTCTTACAGTGATCCTAGGAGGAGGGGGGTCTTCAGGGTCTCTCCAACCAACCCCCAACGACCATCTGGGCATTTCAGCTGAGGTTTCTTCCAGAGTCAATTCGGCCAGCAGGTCAGCCACCGACCCTTCTGGCAGCGGCATGGGCTGCCCCCCCACAGCTCCCTGCTCCTCTTCATCGCCGGTTGGAGACGACATGGGATGAAACCCCCTCGGAAGAAAAGTTGCTGTTTTCTCCGGGTGGGTTGATGCGGTAGTTTCGGAATTATGTCAGGCTGCGCTCCTTTTAGATCCCAAGAAAGAAACACTCAGACTCCACGGGTAGAGCAAAGCCATCCTTCTACTGGGAAACAAAGTGGTAGCTACAAAGCAATTCCGAAACTGAGAAATTGGCGGGCAGAATGCACACACAAAGAAATAGGTTTGTCCCCACCCCCCAAAGTTCAAACGGTTCTTCCAATCAAAACTCCCGAGACAGCCCATGTGGTCATCTCCAGACGGTGACGAGACGCCCCGTCAAATGACCCCGACATATTTCGACAAAAGTTCGCAGCTGCGCAAAAGAGGAAAAGACAGCCAGGAAACAGAAAGTCAAAGACAAGAATCCCCCCTCCCCTTGCCAGCCCAGCAAGGAATGCAAACACCTCCAGCTCTCCTCCCATACAAAATCCCCCCTCCCACCGCTGCCATGACAGCCGAGAGAAACAATGAAACAACAGCAGATAGTTAGGAAGGGGAAGATATCTTGAGGCTGACACACATAGACTTGAAACCAGAGATCTTCTTATAGGGAATTTTACCTGATATATATAGTAAAGATTTGAAATACCTGATTGTAAATGTATTAACAGCGGCTAGGATTGTATTTGCTAAAAATTGGAAGAATGAGAAAACACCACTACAGGAAGAAATTATTAAGAAAATATTGGAATGTGCTGAGATGAGTAGATTGACATTTGAAATTAGAGAGCAAGTGGATAAACAATTTTATGAAATTTGGGATCTTTTTTATCAATGGCTAGATGATAAAATATGATAATAGAATATTTAGAATGCTAGACAGTAAGGAATATCTTTATTTTGCTATTTTGTTATTACTTTATTTGACATTATATTTATAAAGGGTTTTTTAGGATTGATTTGGTATGATTATATGATTTGTTACAGAATAAACTGGTTAAAGTATTGTTATCTCATAAAGCATGAATGATTAAAAGTATAGTCAAAATTTTCTTTTTTCTTAGTGATATTAGGATATATAAGTTTGGAATGACAATATGAGTTGTTATGTAACATAATTGTAATTGAGACTACAAAAGGAATGCACAAAACTGATGAACCAACTGACACACTGGATGTACATATGAGAGTTGATGTTTTAATGTTTTGTTTGTCTTGTTTGTTTGTAGAAAATTAATAAAATCTCTTTCAAAAAAAAAAAAGTGATGGGACTTCCGGTGGCAAGGCAAGGACGAACAGAGGTGCAGAAGCCCGTCTGTGGTTTCAATTAATTTCTTTTTGTGGTTGGTGCAACCCTTTAAGGGTACACAACTCTCAGAGAGGTTTGTGTTGGCATGGGGGAGATTCGGGTTGCAGTGTGGAGAAGGCAACCCCAATGCAGTGAAGAGGAGCTCTCCAGAGCCCAACAAGCAAGAAACAGCCCCCTATCAATGGTGGCTCCAAAGTCCGGACTGCCACCGATGTAAAGAAGCGAGTGAGTGACAGTTTGTGAGATCATTGGGGAAGAGTGTGGCAGAGAAAATTAGCGGCGGAGAGGATGATTGGAATGCTATAGACTTTTATAAGGCTGTTACAAGTGTCTGTCTGGAGCCCTAAAAGAAAGAGGCCAAAAAGCAGATGAGAGGCAAGGGAAAGGGAAAGGGCTGAGCAGACAGAAGAGAGAGAGGGGACAATAATGAGTAAAAAGGGAAGTTTATGAGGTTGGAAGACTAGCGGCTGGAAGGTGCCTGGAAGTTGTGGAGGATTTGGACCATCTCATTTGGTTTCTATTCTGAAAGGCTTCATTAAAGTGGAGACAGGAAGAAGATCGGAGCTGACAGAACAGAGACAATGTGGCGCCACATGTGATACTTAGAAACCCTGAAGCTATCGTAACAATATAACTGATATAAACCATTTAACAGCCTCTAGGGAGCATACTGATCTAATTGAGGAGGTGGTTCCATCTGAGGAAAATCAGGAAAATTGAACTTAGGAACGCTAAGACAAAAAGTAATAGTGGAAGCTTCCGAATGTGTGGAGATACCGTGTAATTGCAGTCACTACTCAGCATTTTTTACCTTCCCACTTCTGGTGCGTTTGGAGTGAAAGCTCTTAAACTTAGAGATGGAAAGCTAAAAACTTACTTCAAAATTCCTTTTCCCCCCCTTTTTACTTCCTTTTTTCTGTATACATTTGCTCAATTTTTTTTTCTTCTTTTTCCCCCACCACCCAGCGCTATGATGAGCTATCTCTCCTTTATTCTCTCTTTATAATGATTATAAATATGTATACTGGGGAAAAGAAAAGTGATTGTTGTAATTGATTGTTAAATAATTGAATTAACTGATTTAATTGATTTATTAATAATAGTAATAGTTATACTTTGATTAGATATATATAAGGAAAATAGTAAGAACATTATTATTTAATTAATAATTATAGGATTTTAAGTATTAATATTATAATTTATTACATGATAACAATTAATCCACTTGAGGATGAATGTAATACTGTTTGTGTTTAAGAATATTTAAAATAAGGTTACATAAATACACATATTTATTTATAATATTTAAATATAGTTGGATTTGGATATAATATACACATACACACACACACACACACACACACGTGTGTGTGTGTGTGTGTGTGTAGAAATAATAAAATTACAAAATCGGTAGCATACAAAGAAAATGCCTATAAAATGTTTTATAGATGGCACCTTCCACCTTTGAGATTAGCGAAGATATACCCCAATATGAGTTCCAATTGCTGGAAATGCAAAAAAAAAAAAAAAAAGAGGGAACTTTTTTTCCATATGTGGTGGTCCTATACAGAAGCTCAAAAATATTGGCAGAAAATTAGAAATTGGCTGGAAGAAATGACAAGAGAACAGATCAAATTCAAACCAGAGTCCTTTCTGTTAGGGATCTTTGATAAACAAATATCAAAAAAGTGAAATATATAATAATACACATTTTGACAGCGGCCAGATTGGCTTTTGCACAACTTTTGCACAACAAGCAGCCTCATGCTCCACCAGAAGAGATGATTATTCAAAAAATTTCAAGTTGTGCAGAAATGGACAAATTAACTTTGGCATTAAAAAATAAAGACACTTCAATATACTACAACAGCTGGAACTGCTGGTACAAATGGATAGACCAAAGATAGACTTCACACTAAAAGGCAAAAGAGGACAGGATAGATCCATAGTAGTGATATACAGATATATGTAAGGATTAGGTGTTTGTATACAGCATAAAATAAGGATAAAAAAGAGGTCTTACAAACTGTTGAAGATGAGAATGTTTTTAATTGTTTTCTATTTTTCTCTTTCTCTTTTCTTCTTTCTTTCTTCTTTTTCTCTCTTTCATTTATGTATGTGTTGTTGGTTTGTTTTAATTGTAAAATCAATAAAAAATTATTTTAAAAACAAACAAACAAACAAAAGTGTTGGATTTATAACTGAAGAAACTTGAAGACTTAATAAAAACCTTCCACACCATGAACAACTGATTTTTGACATGTCAAAGGCTCATCAAGCTAAATATAATTTACTAGACTTTGGGTGATTATCAGTCTGTACTTAAAGCAGTGGTGGTATTCAGCGGGTTCGCAACAGATCGGGTGAACCAGTAGCAAGAATTTGGCATGGGTTGCCAAACCAGTAGTAAGTTCTGGTTGGCCACGCCCCCCACCTGGTCACCCTCCCGCCCGATGTTCGCTCACCCCGCCCGCCTGCCTGACATTCCCCTAAGGTATGTATTTCTTTTTTTTCCCTCCTGATAATCAGCTGTAGATAAGATCAGCTGTGCCAGGATTCCCCTTGCTGAGGCCCAGGAAGGCAAAAAATGGAGGGAGGAGCTCAACCCCCCCCCCATTTTTTTGCCTTCCAGAGCCCCAGAGGAGCCTTAGGGGAGCAAAAACACCCCCCCCCAAGGCTTCTCTGAGACTAGGAAGCTCCCAAAAATGGGTGGGGGCTGCAAAAAAAGCCATGCCAATTTTGCATGGAAAAGCAAATGGGAAAAAGCTCGAATATTTTCTATCTCTCCCCCATTCTTTAATAGAAAAAACACCTTATCAATGTTTATGGTCGTGTGTGTGTGTGTGTGTGAGTGTGTGTGTGCACGCCCACACACACCCACACATACCCACACACAAACATACATAGACTTGTTCTAATATATCAACTAAAGGAAGTGGTTCATTAAAATAATAATTATAACAATTCTTAGACAGAAACTAACACCATCATTACAATATAAACATTATGCAGTGATGATTGTCTTGAAAATTTATGAAAGACTATAGTGTACTCAAAAAAGCAAATGAAAAAGGACTATAATCAGATATACTTGCTTTGTTTTTTTCTGAAATGCCTAAGAGTCTGAGCCACATTGACAAACCTTGTTCAGTAGTTATGTATTTCTTGTCTGGCCGCTCATAGAGGGTCAGATTAGGTAATCATACCTCTTCGGCCCTTATTCTTAACACTGGGACACCACAGGGTTGCGTGTTGAGTCCCTTACTCTATACTCTTTATGTGCATGATTGCATTCCCACTCACATTAGTAATACTATTGCTAAATTTGCAGATGATACAACAGTGGTGGGACTTATCTCCAGGGGGATGAGTCTGCCTATGAGATGAGGTGGACCAGTTGCTTTTGTGATATGGAGATAATAATTTGGTCCTCAACACCAATAAGATCAAGGAGCTTATAGCGGACTATAGAAGGAACAGATCAGACATCCAGGCCTTGCTTATCAATGGAGACCGAGTGGAGCAAGTGGCCAGTTTTAAGTTTCTGAGCGTTAACCTAAAAGAGGACCTGACCTGGGGTGCCCACATTGCAGCCCTGGTCAAAAGGGCCCAGCAGAGATTATACTACCTGAGGCTTCTCAGAAAACAACAACTGAATGAGAAACTGCTGGTGACCTTCTACCGCTGCACCATAGAGAGCATTTTAACATACTGCACCTCTGTATGGTTTGCCAATTGCACAGTGGCAGATAGGAAAGCATTCTAGAGGGTTAATGCCATTGCACAGAAGATCATTGGTTGCCCTTCTCCTCTCCTTGGAAGAGCTTTATAGTTCCCGCTGCCTTAAGAAAGTTCAAAACATTCTCAAAGATCCATCTCATCCTGGGCACCCTTTTTTTTTTTTTTTAACTATTACCATCTGGCAGATGGTACAGAATAATAAAAACAAGGACAAAAAGGCTGAAAAACAGCTTCTATCCCAGGGCAGTAGCTCTGTTGAATTCTATTGCATAGAATTCCAGTGCAGTGTTGGTGCAGTGTTGGGTATTTTCAATTCAATGTAGGGAGTCTGAAAGATGTGTGTTTGTGTTTATTTTCATGGTCATGATCTGCACTGAAGATGGTGTTGGATTTCATTGTACGAGGTGCAATGCCGATAAAGTAAACTAATTATTTAAATTTGCTGTGCTGTTAAAACCGTTTGTTATGCATGAGCCTATGAAAAGGTGATTTAAAGGTTAACTTGATTTTAGAACTGCAACTCACCTAGCAAAATTATTCTATTTAATAGTGTATGTTTCCGTACATAAATAGTTATAGTAATTTGTACAGATAAAATTGTTGAAGCATGAAAACTGTACTATGTAATAAGTAACAACCAAATTAATTAGACAGTTCCATTCTATTTCAAATGAAATATACAACATTTTTTCTATTTATATTGATAACATTGGCTTTTCTTCTAGAACTATTTAAAATTATTTAACAAAGTTATTTATTGTAAGATAAATAACAGATTTTTAGATAATAGGAGGCTCTTTCTCCCATGATCACATCAGTCAGGCAGATATGGGAGATATGTGATTTCTCAAGTATCACAGGCACATATATAATCCAAATTTTTTAGAGTCTTTAAATATTGGAACAGGATTATATAAGTGGAATACATATCCAAATAAATGACTTCTTCTGCAGAGCCTTGGGAGATATATAGAAAGGCAGCATGGGGAAAACACCCGGTTTTTCTATGCAGCCCTGGAACATCTTGGATGCAGCTGCAGAATCCAAAGATCGTTGCCATGTTGTATTTCTTAGAACATTTATTAAATAATTATAGTTATTTAGGAAACATTGATTTAAATAAAATCAAATTTAGGTTTAATCCTAATTCCACATAATCATTTGTTGACCTACCTATTTTTGGTTTAGCTTCCATTATATTATTCAAAGTGTGGCCTTGGGAGAAGCTGGATCCTTCCTTTCTATTGGGAATCTTGATTGACTAAAAGGCATTGTGAAATGTAGCCCTCTTCCTATATGTATCCAGTATCAGAGTGGAAAGGCAAGGCACAAACATAATTTACCAATAGCACCAAGCAGGAAAGACTTGGGAGGTATCAGTTGAGATTTCTGAATTTCCCAATAGAGTTGTCATTTTTGAGAAGTGACAAGCTTGTATGACATGACAAGGAATTCTGCTGAGTTTTCATATATGCTCCCAATAAAGTATCAGGATGCAACTCTATACAATCCCAAACTTGTTAATGACACTCTTTCACTTTCCTAAGAATGCTGTACTATTAAAAAAAAAAATCCTTTGTTGCTCCTTATTCTTAGAAATACCACACAGCTTTACCTTACTGATTTCCATCAAGTCTTTCCTTCAAACTAATCATATACTAAGAAAACTGTTCTTGCTATTCCTGGTAAGTCATCTTAAGTATACATAACTGAAACTGTATTATACTCTTTTCTTTTCTATTTTGTTTTCATTTTCTTTCTCTTCCTTAAATCTGAATAAGTGTCCACTGAAGATGCTATATAAATGGACACTTTTTATTTATTACTTCCAACCCTGGAAATGGGAATAATCAATGTTACAAAGAAAATAAGTTACAGAAAAATGAACAACAGTCTTTGTTGGGTTTCTCAAGAATTCTTTATACTCCTTGCTACTTTCTCTAATCCGTGTATCCATGTCTCCTTGCTACTTTCTCTAATCCATCATCTCCATGTACCACTGAAAGAAGTAGAGGGAATTTTGATCTATTGAAATGGATTCTGGATGTAACTCCCAAGCTTATAATTAGAGAATCTGTATGTTAAACCAACTCAATAGACAAGATTTATGTTGAGAAGCAGTTCTTTTATATCTTTTATACATTCTAGTATTAAAAACCAGGTAGGAAGGAATAGATGAAAACTATGGAAATGCTTTAAAGAATTGCCTCACAGTTATGTATTTAATGGTTAATGATGTGTTGTTTTATCTTTAAAATTAATAAAAATTTGTTTCAAAAAAAAAAAAAGAATTGCCTCACAGTATATTTTTAAAATTGATGGCAATCTTTCTACTATTGCTACATATTGCATTTCACTTGTAACACATGTTATAGCTAATCAATCTGAAAATTCTTAACAACATTCCATTAAAAACCAGGTATATGAAGGTTTTTATCAGATGTTAACTTTCAGGTTACAACTGGCTACAGCTGGAAATTTAAAACTGGAACAACACATTTTTTATCTGCTCTGAGTTTCTTTCCACCTGCAAGCAACTTCCAATGAAAAAGCAGGGGGGAGAAAAAAAGAGTTTGATGATATCCATCATACTTTTTGCTTTAATACCCAGTATCAGAAGAAACAGTAAGGAGGTAGAGAGCCACCTTTTTTTTTTCAGTAACTTCTTAATTGATCACAGTAATTCGAAGTTCCTCAAACCACTGCTTTTTAACTCACATAATACCTTACAACTGCAGAGCATCAGGCTGGAGAAAGCTTCTTTAATCCTAGCCTTTAGTACTAGGATTTAAGAGTGAAGTTGACTGAAATAAACTGGGATTTGAAGCTGTGCATCTTGAGGAAAGAAAGGGTCTACATCAGCATGAAAAGAAATGCCGCATACTCCCTCCCTTCCCTCTAGTTTTCACATAACTACACCTGCTTATGCTGATGTTGCTGTGTGGCAGAACACAGGAACTTACAGCCTATCTTTACATTGGAAGTGTCAAACTCAAGGTGCACAGGTCACATCCAGATACTTAGATCTGGCCTGCAGAGCCAGATCTTCTGGCAGAGGGCTGCAGGAGGACCCCCTGGCCCCACCCAGGCCACCACATGTTCCCCTTGCCATGAGTGATATCAAGCTGGCCATACCCATCCTGGCCACGCCCACCCCAGCCCTGCCCATCCCCCCAAGGTCAAACACAACCCTGATGAGGCCCTCAATGAAATCAAGTTTGACACCCCTGCTTTAGATGGTATAAATATAGCTATGAGACTGTGGAAGAGTTGCATTTGCAGTTTGAAGTTGGATAGACTGACAGTTTTTTTTTTTTAATCAAGAGAACCATAAAGGCTTTTTTCTGTTTTATCTGTAAAGCTGGAAGCTGTACCAGCTAAATCCAAAAGGAAAACCCTAGCTGTATGCTTCAAGTTGGAGAAGGTAAAGAAAAACCCATAGGAACGATAGGTAGAAATCCAATGGGAATCAATTGGCAGATCAGGAAAAGCCCAATGACTTGACATGGATGCTCAGAAGCATTGCAATGGACAAAGCCGAATAGGAGTTCCTATGGCTGTAAGTAGGCAACAATGAGGGCACTAAAAATAAAATAAGAGTTATCTCACTGCAGCATCTGTCAGTCTACTGATTACCAGGGTTGGTACCAGGGATTATTGATTATCAGGGTTGATTCAACATCAGAGACATGGAAATAAAAAGAAGAATACTGATCTCATGCAGCTATAATGGAGCAAAGCACATTGACAAAAGTATTGTTGCTGTCTAATGTAAAAAAAGAGACAAAGAGAGAGAATGGTGTTTCATTGTCCAATGTGAAATATCCTGCAGCAACATGGACAAAGCTATTTGATATCATTGAAACTGTACTCAGTATTGGTCTACAATTACATAAGGCAAACCCCTCCCACTAGGATTCAAGTATATTCCTTTAATTTAATTGCCTTTCTAAATATCTTTTAAACCACCTTTTGAAAATTGATGAAACACTGAGAAATTCAGTATACTTTTTATTTCCTTCTTATGCTCAGCATTTATTTTATTTGTTTATTTATATACCACCTTAATATTTTTATCAATAAGTCAAGGTGGCTGAACACATAATCCTTTTTCCTCTTCCTATCTTCCCAACAACAGCAAGCCTGTGAGATGAGTTGATCTGAGACAGGATGACTGGTCCAAAGTCACTCAGCCAGCTTTCACGCCTAAGGAGATACCAGAATTCGCAATCTCCATGTTTCTAGCCTAGTGCCTTAATCATTAGACCAAACTGGTTTTCAATATGCTAGTGAGTGATCATTTGCATGTTATTATGTGTGCATATCTGCATGCTTTTATAAATTAACTAGTCTGAGACTCTGGACCCAACAGATGCCATTAAAATCCAGATCACATTTAAATATAATATGGGAAAAAACAATATGTTCAGTCAACACATTATCATGCATGAGTTGAATATGGCTCAGTGAAACCTGCTGCATGCCAGTTTGCATCATCTGCCTGAATTTCAATGAATGCTGTCAAAAAAAACCTATATCTTTGATGACACTAACATGTGAAATCAGTAAGCATCTGTCAGTTTCCTTTGAAACTTGAAAAATAATCAGATTGAAGACAAGCATGTGATTATAAAATCCGCACTGGCACCAGATCATCCTATTGTGGGGTTTACCTTTCACAATGATGAAGCTGCACTATACAACCATAAACTCCACAACAGTCATTTTGTAGAAACACTTGACATTTTTCAGGGAAGGTTTTTATTTCTGTGGTAATTCTATCAGCATGTGGGAAGATTTTTTTTAAAAAAATATTATTTGGTAATTCCAGACTTGTTGATTTGCAATTGACTTTATTGTATAAAGCCTTAAGAACAGCAACACACGGAATTACTTAATTGCAATTTCCTTTATTGTCCTTCACCTAAAGACAGACTCTTGCCACCCTAAAACAACTATTTGTATAGCTACAGATATACTCAGAATAGCAAAGGAAGAGACATTTTAACCCTCTTTCTGCCTATGAAACTGTTATGAACTAATAAAAGCGCTCAAATAAAGTTTTAACAAACCTTAAGAAAAAGCAGGGTTCTAATCCTGTACTTCTGATTGGCCAATAATAGCGATATTGGATTGGTCCGTTCTGGGGAATCTGATTGGCTGTTAACGAGCCACTCTCATTGGTTCAAGGGTTTAAAACTTCCATGTTTCTCATTGCCCTATAAAAGGGCTGCTGCTGCCCTAGGGTTTTTGCTCTGTTCAGGATGATTAATAAAGAGTTGAAGTTCACTGTTCACTGCCTCATCTCCGTTCCGTGCACCCATGCGCAGAATTTAACACTGGCGATGAAGGTGGGATGTGGAGACATCAGAGCTGACTGAACACTACAGAGCACCAAACAGAGTACGTGGCTGAAGGCGCATCGACAACGGAAACCATGTCCGGCGGCACCATACCACCTGCTCCATTTGACCCGGCACAAGAAGACTGGGACTCGTACATCAACTAGTTCCAGATGTTTCTGGAGACCAACAACTTGAAGGATGCCACTACAGGAAAAAAACGAGCAGTGTTCCTGACCCATTATGGGCCTGCCGTCTTTAAGATGGCCAAGGCACTAGTGAAACCGGCTGAGGTGAAAACCATGGACTGGGACGTCCTTGCACCTCTTCTACAGGCCCACTATGCACCCGCCGTACCAACGCTTGTCCGAAGACGTGAATTTTACCAGAGGGACCAGTGGAAAGGAGAGAGTGTTGCAGATTTCATTGCGGATCTCCAGAACCTGGGAGGCCTCTGTGGGTTTACAGATCTCGAAAAAGCTCTGAGAAACCGAATAATTCTGGGATTAGAAGACCACACAACGCAGAGCAAGATCATAGCCAAAGGGAACATCGATCTTGCTGATGTCATCAAGGACACTACTGCAGCAGAAGCAACCAGGAAGTCGGCCGCCCGAATGCGCCGCACCAACGCACTGCTCCGTCAACTCACCAGCGATACCTCACCTCGCCTAGAGAGGCACACAACAGCGACCCACCATGAGGACCTCGAATCGCCATCACAAAGTGATGAGGAGGAGGTCAACCGGCTCCGGTCTGAATGTGCCGAATGCCACCAGTGGAATCAAAGACTACCACACCAATGCGCAGGTTGTGGGGCAAACCACCCGCGATCAGACTGCAAATTCCTCGACGCATTCTGCCATTTCTGTGGGAAAAGAGGCCACATCGGGAAGGTCTGTAGAAGCAAGCAAGGATCCAACCCACTTCAGAGGGGAAACAACTACCGCCAGACCACAGGGAATCGCCCTGTGAGTCGGGAACATTTGAACCACCAATGGAACAACCACTCCTACAGAAATAAAACACTGGCCATTTCAACAAGACGAGAAGAGGCACACCAAACCATTACAATCGGTCATGCCTCATCACTAGATGCAAAGAAGATCCGAGTGAAGGTTGCCATCGAAAACCAGCCTTGTGTGATGGAAGTCGATTCAGGATCGTCCCTCTCAATGGTTTCGTGGAAGACTCTTAAACAATTAATCCCTGCCGTCCAGCGTCAAGACCTCAGAGCCCAAAGAATCATACTCAAAGATTATCAGGGGTGTTAAGCCTGGGTTCCCCAACCAGGGTTAAGGAGACAAGCTAAACAGAATGTGCAGCGTTAGTCAGATAGGCACACAGATAAATGAGTGAGATAAGCTTGTATGTTTGTTAACATACAGTAAAAATAACAGATACGCTTGTGCTATCAAAATATAGTTTATTCCATTTAGAGTTTATAGCATAGTCAAAATAACAGTCCATTAGTCATGTATCATTTTAGTCAGTCCATTCAAGGATATTCAGTTAGCAAAGTCCGTGTAGAATATCCTCTGTCAGTTCACTTACAAATCAGTCCTTTATCTCTCTCCCGTTCGAGTAAGGAAAAACGCAGTCTTCATCCAGTAATTAGGGATCATCAAGCCAGAGAAAGCAAGCTGACGTTCCTTGCTTCTTTTATGGTGCTTTCACAACCATTCCCTTCATTACATTCCTACAGTTAAAGTTGCAGACACTTTAACTAACAAACTATGATAACATATTTATTATTTTACCTAAACCAGTTAGGGTAAACAATGTTATCCCTAACAAGGGGAACCGAATTCCAGTCATTGGATCCAGCCAAGTCCAAGTATCATTCAAAAATCGTACTGTGTCATTACCACTGACCATCGTCGACCGTGACCGGCCTAGCTTGTTAGGCCTTCAATGGTTCGCCCCACTCGGGATCGAGGTAGCCGGTATTCACCAAACCAAAAAGCAATGACTGGGAGGAGGCATCGTCCAGGAATTCCAGGACGTCTTTGTAGACAAACTAGGCAAGTATAAGGGGACCCCGATATCATTTAACCTTAAGCCTGAAGTAGCCCCCATCCGCCTTAAGCCTCGTTGGGTACCTTTTGCCCTTAAACCAAAAATTGACAAGCAGCTTGATAAATTAATAGCCCAGGGTGTTTTAGAACCAACTGACCATGCTCGTTGGGAAACCCCAATTGTAACACCCATCAAACCGGATGGATCTTAAGGATTTGTGGGGAGTACCGGGCCACCCTTAATCATGCCCTTCAACAGAACGCTTATCTGGTGCCGGTGGTACAACACCTTCTACATTCCCTGGGGGGCGGGAAAGTCTTCGCTAAATTGGATTTAGCACAGGCATACCAACAACTGCCTGTAGATAAAAAAAAAACTGCAGAGGCACAGACGATCATCATGCACCGAGGTGCCTTTAAGTGCAACCGACTCCAATTCGGAGTGAGCGTAGCCCCAGGGATTTTCCAAAGTCTGATGGAGAGACTCTTGCAAGGGATCAAGGGGGTCGTGCCATACTTTGATGACGTTTTAATTGCTGCCCTGAATAGAGAAATACTAGAAAAGTGTCTTAAAATGGTTCTCCAGAAATTTAAAGACTCTGGCCTTAAGGTTAAAAAAAATAAATGTCAATTGTGTACACATAAAGTAGAGTTCCTAGGGTACCTAATTGATAAACAAGGCATTCACCCCACTAATAGCAAACTAAGGGCAATCAAAAATGCCCCAAGACCCAGAAATAGGACTGATCTCCAAGCTTTCCTGGGGCTCATTAACTTTTACAACATCTTCTTGCCCCAGAAAGCGACCGTAGCTGAGCCCCTACATAGACTTTTTGACAAAAAAGCAACCTGGGTCTGGGGACACCGAGAGGAGCATGCATTCCAACAAGTGAAAAACTTACTAACCTCAGATGCTGTTTTAATGCAGTATAATGAGACTCTGCCTTTAACAATTACATATGACGCATCACCATTTGGAGTAGAAGCCATTTTGAGTCATGTGTTACCAAATGGTTGTGAGGCCCCTGTTGCCTATTTTTCAAGGACCCTATCAAAGGTTGAACGTAACTATAGCCAGATCGACAAAAAGGCTCTTGCTGTTGTATCTGCTGTGAAACGGTTTCATGAATATGTGCATGGATGAGTTTTTACTATTGTTACTGACCACAAACCTTTGCTAGGGATTATAGCGGGAGACAAGCCAACCCCCTATATATTGTCATCTAGAATGACTCGTTGGTCGGAGTTTTTAGCTGTGTACAACTATAAATTACAACACCGCCCGGGGAAAGCCATTCCCCACACTGATGCATTGAGCTGTGCCCCACTTCTGGAAACCATCAACGACCCAGCTCCAACCCTTACGACACTCCAGATTGAAAAGCTATATTCACTGCCGCTAACAGCCAGAGACATTGCAATCGAAACAAAACGAGATCCTGTCTTGGCGCGAGTTCTTAGCTGAGTCGAAAGAGGATGGCCAATAGAACAAACCCCTGACAACTTCACCCCTTTCAGAAACCAGCAAACAGAACTTTTTTCGCAAAAAGGCTGCATCCTACGGGGAGATAGAGTCGCCGTCCCAGAGCGGTTACAATGAGCAGTATTGAAAACATTGCATGATGGTCACCCCAGCTTCGTGCATATGAAAGCGCTCGCACGAAGCTACGCGTGGTGGCCGGGCATCAACAAACAGATTGAAGCCTGGGTAAAGACTTGCTTAAAGTACCAAGAAGTCAGCAGTGCCCCACCTAGAGCAACTCCAACAGAATGGGAAACCCCCCCGGGGGCTGTGGTCCTGCATCCATGTTGATTTTGCGGGACCTACTAAAGGACTCCTAAAGTGGATGCCTATTCCAACTGGCTCGAGATCCATGAAATGAAGAATACTACAACCGAGTCCGTCATCCAAAAATTGAATAGGCTATTCGCAATGCACAGGCTGCCAGATGTTCTGGTCTCCGACAACGGACCCCAGTTCACCGCCCTGGCGTTTGAACAATACTTAGCGGACCAGGGTATCCACCATGCACTAACTTTGCCAGTGCACCCTGCGGTTAACGGCAGGGCAGAGCACATGGTACAATTTGTTAAAAAAACTCTCCACAAAATGGACTATGGGGACATTGACGACAAAATAAATAGAATACTCCTACTCCAACACATCACTCCGCACAGCGTCACCAACAAGACCCCAGCTGAACTGTTGATGGGATGCAAGCTCCATTCCCACCTCAACCGGCTTCACCCATCCTATGAGCCAGAGAAACCCTGTGGATCTACTGGAAAATGCCACGAGTTCAAGGTAAGCGATTTAGTGTTCGCAAAAAACCTCTCCGGCGAACCATTATGGGTCGAAGCAATTATAATTCAAACCACCAGGCCCAGATCATACCGTGTGCAAACCTGCGATGGAAAAATATGGAAACGCCATATAGATCAGCTTTGCTCTAGGCTACAACCCAGTTCCCGCAACTCCTGTGACTTCCAAACTGAGGGGGGAGGGGATGTCGAAGAAACCGAATTCGAGATGGTGGAAAGTAGAAGTGAAGGAAGTCAGCAATCGGGTGCGATAAATGAAGAAGAATCAGGGAGGGGACTCTCCTCGCTACAGAGGAATATCTCAATGGAGGCGAGCCCACAAAGATCAGAGGACAACAATGACAGCATTAATGGCAATGAGTCGTCCAGTGAGGATGCAGAACCGCCTGTACCAGATATGTCCAAAAATGTCCCTCCAAAACCGGATGACAGACAGGAACCAGTGGGACAGTGCAAATCCAATAGACAGTTAAAACAACCTACATATCTTAGGGATTACGTCACCGCACCCCTCAAACGGAACCCGGGGGGAAGGGGTGTTATGAACTAATAAAAGCGCTCAAGTAAAGTTTTAACAAACCTTAAGAAAAAGCAGGGTTCTAATCCTGCACTTCTGATTGGCCAATAATAGCGATATCGGATTGGTCCGTTCTGGGGAATCTGATTGGCTGTTAACGAGCCACTCTCATTGGTTCAAGGGTTTAAAACTTCCATGTTTCTCATTGGTTAATAGGTCAGCAGCCTGCCCTATAAAAGGGCTGCTGCTGCCCTAGGGTTTTTGCTCTGTTCAGGATGATTAATAAAGAGTTGAAGTTCACTGTTCACTGCCTCGTCTCCGTTCCTTGCACCCATGCGCAGAATTTAACAGAAACTTTCCAAACTCTTTGCCATCTGGGAAGCAACTCTTCTCTCCTGGGAATCCAGATTACATTCTTACATATTGGAATATAGATTACATATTGGTAGATGTGATTATTCATTGAAAGCAATACAGTGTGGATAAACACCTTCATTGTCTTGTATGTGGAAATATTTTAAGGGGGAGGATATTTCAGTACAGCCTCCAAGGTCCATTTATTATATATATAAAGATAACATTTATTGTTATCTTGTTCCAGCTTCCAATTCTATTTACTTATTTTTCTCCATTCTATGCATTTATATAGATGTCTCACTCTGATAAACAGTCAAACTTCCCCTATACCATTGGCTAATGAGATTGTACAATTAACAGTGGATATCATGGTTGATGACTTTATGGAAATAAGTAGTTTTTCTGCCATTCCCTTCTTTCAGGATATCATTTCAACTTCCCAGTATAACCTGGCATATAAGCCTGACATTCCTGAAGATGTCTCTTTCGAGTGTTATGCAGAATTATTGCAGCATGTTTAATATATTTTGGAGAAATTCGCAAACACGGAGAACAATAAAAATCAAGTGCACAGTTACCTGTAACTGTCCTAGTTGTTACTTAAAACCTTCTCCTCAAATATCTATCTAGCCATTCTTTAAGATGACATATGCAATGGACTTCTGGTCTCATCCAGTAATTATTAACATAAATAAGGGACACATGAAGTATGTTCAAATGTGGCCAAATATTAATAAAAATCTAGAATGCATACACACAAAGGGCCCAGAAGGTTTTTAAAATTTAAGGAAGTGATTATTGTAATTGTACAAGTCTTCCTTTGCTTCTGGCTTTTGGTGATTGATGACAACTCTCACTTGTCCCCCAATATAAAAAGATGTTCACAGCTCAGTCAATTAAATATTCAACAATTCAAAAGAGTATTATAATAATTACAGAATAATGGATTACAAAATATTAGTGTTGTGGAAATAAAGTGAAAAAGGCTCTTTCTGAAGTTTAAACCTGTCTTGTTTTGATTACAAAATAAATGTTTAAACTATTGTTTCACCTAATGAACATTTTTTCTATCTTGTAAATTAAAGGTATGTAATTTCATACTTGTGACTGTCTTTGAAATCAATTTTATGCACACAAATTAAAGCAAAAATCATTGAAATGTCCTGAAATGAAAAGGTTTGTTTATGCTGTTCACACAGGGCCACATTCTAACTCCCGGCTGTCAATTCTCTCTGAAATGAGTTGCCCTGAGGTAAAATATCCAGTAAAAGGTGAAGAATAGCTGAAAACATTTTGTTCAATTGTTGACATTTAATTTCAAGACTGGCAAGGGAACAACATCCTTCAAAAGGCCATGGCTAAATATCCATGTATGTGGAAGTCTAAATGGCAGACTACCCTCCAGCATTATATTTCTCTCTATTCTGTGTTTCAATTTAGATGTCTCACTCAGGTAGGATAAATTCCCTTGTACCTTTCCTATGTTGTTGTACAATAAAGAGTGGGGATCATGGTTTGGAGGACCTATAAGATAGGATTAAGAGACCTACAAGATTTTTATAGTTACATAATCATCAGTCATATTTGCAGTCATATATCTCCAATGTTGAGCTGAAATGTTGGGGATTTTTTTAAAATTTATCATTGTTTTAAAAATCTTTAATGTTTTGCTTTGTGATTAATCCTATGGTTTCTCACAATCATAATCACTATTTTTGTAAGCCACTATGAGAACACATTAGATTAGTTATAAAGCAAAGCAACAAAAATCCCAAATAAGCAAAGAAATAAAAAAATACAGGTCTGGGAGAAGCCAGATTTAGGAATGGCCATCTCCCACCTAAAAACTGATATTATGGCATTCGTAATATTGATAATGCTCTAATATTGAATTTGTGTTTAGATTTTTAATTCAAATCCTTCCATGGATCAAGCTAAGATCAGTATGGCTTGCTGTTTTTCTGTACAATTGCTGTCTTGAAATAATAAGGAAATCAGGATAGTTCAATTTAGGGATATGTACTATTCTGCAAAATTATACATTATATCTCAGATGGGAAACATGCAGCTTCGGAACTTCTTGTTTACAGATTCTTCTAAATATATTACCAGTTGTTTTGTTGTGGTTTCTTTTGGAGGAGGGGCAAGGTCAAACAGGACAACTATTGACATGATTTCCTGCCCTGGCATCACATTTTTAAAAAAACAACATATCTAATGCATTTTTTAAAAGCAAAGAAATTTGGGAAGGAGAAGAATGGAGATTTGTAGCCCTTCCTAATTGAATAATACTGCCCTTCCATTTAGCTGTATCTAATCTGTGACAGACAGCCCTCAACCATTCCATAAATAAAAGAATAAATAGAATTTAATTTCATATTAATGAGTAATTTTCTAAAGAAGGAAAAGTGGGGTGGGAAGAGAAAAGATTTCATTATGAAATAATTTATAATGATATTTGAAATTTTTGGCAAATGTCCACAAAGAACCTAATTTAAAATTCTCATCTCTGAGTTTCACACTCAGGATGGACCATTCATACCTTCCAGTTATATCTTTGAAAGGACTTTGTCTGGAGGGAAAAAATCCCAGTTCAGTATTCAAATTGATAAATCTGTTAATCTTCCATTTTCCCACAATTGAATTTGTTTTAAATTTAAATTATTAAATTTATTTGAAGAAAGAAAGAAGACAGAGTTTAATTCTAGGTTGATATAGGAGCAAACATTAAAAGGTCATGAAGAATGACTCATCTCAACTACCATAGGGCTTACAATGATGAGTTAACAAATGTATGCATCACAACTGTTCATTTAGTTCACTTTTGGTTCCCCGTGTATTTCAAAGTCCAAGCAGAACTCATCCAACTCAGAACTATGGGGGGAGGAGCAGAAGGAGGAGGAAATTCTAAAGTGTTATTCTTCTCAGGAAAAAAAAAACCTGGTAAGTGGATTTCATCAGAACTATCCCCACTGGATGAGCTAGCTGCATTTTAAAAAATTGTTCCTCAGTCAATGAAGTATTTGGAGGTAACATCTTTTGAATTCATTTTAGTAAAAAATATAAATGTATCTTTACAAAAATATATTACTGTTTAATTTCATCATAATTGTCGTGTCCATCGTGGGAAAGGAGATGCGGAGCCAGTGACTTGGTTTCAGCTCTTTATTAGGTCCCTAGATTGGCTCGGGGTTTAAAGGGAAAAGCCGCGGCTTTTATTCTCTAGCCGTGGCAGCCGCTGCCAATGGTGCCGCTTTGAATCTCCCACGATTAGTTTCCACCAATCGCGGGAGATTCGTTATGGGCCAATCAGCGCAGCCTGCTTGGCCAATGAGATCGCCGTGCACTTTGGCCAATCACCAGCGCGGCCAAGTATGTTAATGTCCGTACAGAACACCCCTCCCCTCTTGGTATGGTCATACGTAACGTAGTCCCGTAAGTAGACGGGGCTTCGTACTTGCCTACTTGACCTGCGTAGGTTAGTTGTTGCTTGGCTCCCAGCTGGTTCGGCCGGGTTCTGTGTTGCTCTCTGCCTCGTTGATGGAACCACCTGGAAAGGCTCACTGGGCCTTTCGTCGCAGCTCCCTCCCGGTCTACTCGGGCTGGGTGAGCTGCGGTTGTTGCCGCTCCCGCCTGGTCTTTCTGGGCTGATTGAGCTGGCCTGGCTGCTTCTCCCTGGTGAGGCTTCGAGCTGGCTGCTTTATGGTGAGTATGGCTGGTTTCTTTCTATTGCTTCCTGGTTCCCGGGATATTCCCTCCCCTCTTGGTCTGTGTTGTGGGGCCTGTCTGTGTCTGTTTGTGTGTCGGTTGTGTTTCCCGTGGTTGTCCTTGATCTTATTTGATCGATGTGGCGTTTCCATGCTTGTCCGTCGGTTGTTTGGAGGCAGTACGAGTGGGGACCTGTCAGCTGGGTTATGGTTGCCGGTACCCAGAGTGGGTCTCCGGTGAGTTTCTTTGCAAAGACTGCGTCACTTGGGGAGAATGTTCGGTTTTTGCTTGAGGAGTTTGAGGGTTTTTCTGGGTTGTATGTGGGGTGCAGTCTGTCGAGTTGGGACCTTAATTTCTTCCCCATTAATAGTTCTGCCGGGCTTTTGTTGGTAGTCGTGTTCAGGGTTATGTGTTGTATAAAGAGCATTTTGTTTATTTTTTCTTGGATTTTCCCGTGTTCAATTTTTTGGATTTTTTTTTGTAAATTGAACCATCCGTTCCACCCTCCCGTTCGCCGCCGGATGTGCCAGTGCTGTCAGTGCGTGTCATATGCCCCGTTCCGCTAGGAATTTTTTGAATTCCAGTGAGGTGAATTGGGGCCCGTTGTCCGACATGATGACATCTGGGAGGCCATGGGTTGCAAACAGCTTGCTGAGTTCCTTGGTCACGGCTTCCGTGGAGTTGGAGTAAGCATCTACTATGATAAGGAATATATGTCCTTTCGTGGGCCCGGCAAAATCTATGTGGATCCTGGACCATGGGCCCCTGGGGGTTTCCCATTCCAGGATTGGTGCTGCAGGGAGACTCGGTCTGGTTTCTTGGCAGCATTTGCATTTTGCCACCCAGGTCTCGATTTGCTTGTCCATCCCTGGCCACCAGGCATAACTCCTGGCCAGGGCTTTTGTTCTAACTATGCCCGGGTGCCCTTTGTGTAACAACTCCAATACCTTCCCTTGTAACCTTTCCGGAATAACAACTCTATCCCCCCAAAGTACACACCCTTTTTGTAATGAGAGTTCTGTTTGCCGGTTCCGGAATGTCCTGAATGCTTCGTCATTGTCTCTTTCCGGCCACCCCTTTTCTACCCAATGTAACACCCGCGCCAGATATTTGTCTTTATTTGTCTCGCGGGCAATGTCTGACGCGGTTATGGGTAGATCAAGCAGAGTCTCTATGCTGAGGGTGGCTGTCATGGGTGCTGGGTTGGTGTCTAGGTCAGGTTACGGCATGCAGCTCAGGACGTCTGCGTGGGTGATTGTCTTACCGGGTCGGTGTGTGAACCAGTAGCTGTAGGCAGCAAGGAATTCGGACCACCTTGTCATTCTAGGAGATAGAATGTTCGGGGTGGCCCTGTTCCCTGCCAGGATTCCCAGCAGCAGCTTGTGGTGGGTGATGATGGTAAACTTGCAGCCGTAGAGGTACTCGTGGAACCTCTTTACTGCGGCAACGATAGCCAGGGCCTCTTTGTCCAGTTGACTGTAGTTTCTTTTTGGTTTGGTGAGTATCCTTGAAAAGAAGGCGATGGGTGCTTCTTTTCCATCGGGCAGCATGTGGCTGAGGACGGCACCAACGCCAAAAGGTGAGGCGTCGCATGTGACAGCAAGTAATAGGGTCTCGTTGTATTGGATTAAGATGGCATCTGAGGTAAGCAGGTCCTTGGTTTTGCTGAAGGCGGCTTCCTCACATTTCCCCCAAGTCCATATGGCCGCCTTGTCCAAAAGCCTATGCAAAGGCTCCACCGCGGTCGCCTTTTGGGGCAGGAAAACATTATAAAAATTAAGCAGTCCCAGAAATGCCTGCAGTTCTGTTTTATTCTGTGGTGTTGGGGCTTCTTTAATGGCTCTGATTTTTTCTGCAGTTGGGTGGATGCCGTGTCGGTCTAGGAGGTATCCCAGGAATTTGACCCGCTCTGTGTACAGCTGGCATTTCTCTTTTTTCACTTTTAGCCCGGCCTCTTTGAATTTGGTTAGACGACCCTCCCTTAGACGACCCTCTAGTTCTTGTTGGTTGGCCGCTGACACTAGTACGTCATCGAAGTAGGGCACCACCCCTTAATTCCTTGCAACAGTCTCTCCATGAGGCTCTGGAAAATTCCCTGAGCCACGCTGACTCCAAACTGGAGTCTGTTACAGTGAAATGCTCCCCGGTGGGTAACTATGGTCTGCGCCTTGGTGGTTTCTGCATCGACCGGCAACTGTTGATAGGCTTGCGCTGGGTCGAGCTTCGCAAAGACCTTGCCCCCCCAGTGAGTGTAGAAGGTGTTGCACCACTGGGACGGGGTAAGTGCTTTGTTGTAAGGCGCAATTTAGGGTGGCCTTATAGTCCCCGCAGATTCTCACCGACCCATCAGGCTTGACTGGGGTAACTATGGGGGTCTCCCAACAGGCGTGGTCAATTGGTTGTAGGACCCCTTGTTTGACGAGCTTGTCAATTTGCTCGTTGTTTTTGGGCCGGAGTGCAAAAGGTACCCACCGTGGTTTTAGGTGTATTGGGGGAATGCTGGGGTCTAGGCTGAACGAAATAGGGGGCCCTCGGTACTTGCCTAGGATGCCATCAAACACTTCCCAGAAATCCCATGCCAGTTGCTCCTCCCAGTCGACATCTGCGATGTGGTCGACGCCCGTAACCTCGATCCCAAGTGGTGCGAACCACTGTAGTCCCAAAAGGGGCGGTCTCGGTCCACGATCGTCAGGGGAAGCTTTTCTGAGCAGCCCTTGAAGGTTACCTCGAAGTGTCCGGTTCTGACTACCAGGATGCGGTTCCCCTGATAGTCTCTGAGGATTAGTTTCTGGGTTTCCAACTTCCTCTTGTGGATTTCTGGCACCAACCGCCTGATTTCTCGCCAGGCAACCATGGAGAGGTAGGACCCGGAGTCCACCTCCATTTTGCATGGTTCACCTTCGATGCCCACTTCTACGTACACCTTCCAGGCATCTGTGGTGGATGAGTGGCCAATGATGACCATTTGGTGGGTTTCCTCTTTCTGCTGGGTTTCGCCACTTCATCGGTTCCGTCCATCTCGGTTCCAGTGATTTTCGGCTTGGCGGTCTCTGGCCCTGGGGGGGGTGCTGTCTCATCTCCTGTTGCTGTGGTCCCGCCGACGGGGGCTGTAGGCTTTTCGCAGTCGGCAGACTCGGGCGATGTGACCTTTTTTATCGCAGTGCCGGCAAATCGCGTCGAAAAACTGGCATTCTGATCGAGGGTGGTTGCCTCCGCACCCGGCACAAGTAGTCCCCAACTTACGACTTCGCCAATCGTGCCGATCTCGTCCTGACTGGAGCCGATGGTGGGTGGTGGTCTCCCAGTGGCTTGCTTCTGGGTGAGCCTCAGTCGCCCGGCCCATCTCAGTGGTTGCTGTGCGTTCCCCGGTGTCCGGTCTCCGCATTCGATTCACCGATTTCTGGGTTGCCTCGGCTGCGGTGGCTTCAGCGAGGGCGTCGGCGAGGGCCATGTCACCTTTTGCCATCAGCCAGCTTTGTAGGACTGGTTATCTGAGTCCGAGCACGACATGGTCCTGCAAAGCCTCGTCCATGTCCAAGAACCCGCACATGCCCCCTAGGCTCCGCAAATCAGCCACAAAGTTGCTGATGCTCTCACCCGATCTCTGGTCCCACCGGTAGAAATCGTGCCACCTGATGAGGGTGGGCACAGCGGGGGCATAGTGGTTCCGGAGCAACGGCTCGAGGTCGGCCCAGTCCATCTCCTTCACTTCCCTGGGTTTCGCGAGCACTTTAGCCAACTTGAACACTGCGGGCCCGCAGTGTGTTAGGAAGACAGCTCTTTTCTTCTGCCTGGTTGCATCCTTCAAATTGCTACTTTCAAGGAACATTAGGAATCGGTCTGTGTATGATTCCCAGTCCTCGGTAGCTGGGTTGAAGGGTGTGGGCGGTGCGATGCTGGCCATCTTGTTGGTCTTGTTTCCTCAGGACACGTGCTTGATGGGTTAGTCTCGGGATCCCACCCTCGTCACCAGTGTCGTGTCCGTCGCGGGAAAGGAGACTCGGAGCCAGTGACTTGGTTTCAGCTCTTTATTAGGTCCCTAGATTGTCTCGGGGTTTAAAGGGAAAAGCCATGGCTTTTATTCTCTAGCCGCGGCAGCCGCGGCCAATGGCACCGCTTTGAATCTCCCGTGATTAGTTTCCACCAATCGTGAGAGATTCGTTACGGGCCAATCAGTGCAGCCTGCTTGGCCAATGAGATCGCCGCGCGCTTTGGCCAATCACCAGCGCGGCGCTTTCAAGTATGTTAATGTCCGTACAGAACAATAATCCCTAAAGAAAAACTTGTTAATTGGTAGGACTAAGGTTAAAAAAAAAATGTGTCCACATTTTAACCTCCTAAGTCCAGATGGATAAGAAAGGGTTTTGTAGTTCCTGATGTGCTGAAAGCTGAAGCTATTTTTTCACACCTAGTTATGAGCTCATCTCTACATGAAAAGGGAAAAAGTTTAAAGTATAGCTTTGATTTATTTCAAGCAACTGACATAAAGCCAAACCTCCCTCCTTTAAATAATATTAAACTATTTCTTCATAGCTACATTTTTCAAAATTAATTGAGAATGTTTATATATTTCTCTACAACATTTCAAAAACGTAACAAACAAGGAAAAATGTGTCCTATGATTACCTTTGTTAAACACAACTATTTGGTCGCAAATTATTATTTCTCATTAAGAAACTCACTGAAAGACTCTTAAGTTTAATTCACTTTATCCTTTAATCTTATTCCTAAATCATTCTTACTTGCTTTAAAATATTTTAATCTGCCCATCATGTTGAATTATTCTAGGGTGGTGATACTATAATAAAAATGGAGAATAATAAAAAAAAGAGATACAACATATCAGCCTTTGAACAGCTATAAGATTAAAGGGCAATAAGTTTATAAAAACACAGTAAGTAAGATTAAAAGGCAGTAAGTTTATAAAAACTGATAAAGTAATTATGGTGGTAAAGAACTGCAATAGCCATCAGATCAAGTTTGTGGCCAATTAATACCATAATTCAAGAACATTGTGAGCAATTCCAATTTATCCTATGCCCAAATCCAATATTTGTCTATTCTGATTTTTTTCATTGCCTGGCCCTAAACTTCATGATAAACAAGGTGCCCTTGAAAAACATTACAACATTTTAGCCTTGTTTATTCAATTGGTTAGAAACATACTTTACCACTTAAGCTTAATTACTGTACTTTCTCAAATATACTGACTATATTAGAGAGACTTGGTTAGGTGTCCTCTATTCCAGAAGCTCCTCAGAGTGTTCAGCAAGAAAAGCAAATTAACGAAACAAATTAGTTTGGACCAACTTCCAACTGTGATCATGATAAAGAAGAGCCAAAATGGCTACAGTATAATCTTATTCAGCAATGGTACAGTGAATATGAGTCCCATGGTAAATTGAAAGCACTCCAGGAATCATGAGGTAACCAGTTATAATATACCAAAAGAGAAAGAATGTACAGTAGGCTATTGCAATCCCCAAAATAGATTATTATAAATTTCCTAAAAGAGTTGTCTTTTCTTATCCATTGACAGCTAAAGACCATGCATATTTTTCTCAATGTGAACATTTGTTGCTACTTCAAGAGCCAAAAACTCAGGAGAGCATTGAATTGGGAACACAACTTGAAGAAATATCTAGTAGAAGTTAGTCAGACTGATTTCGCTTTAAATCTAAAATGTGTTACTTCTGAAAGCTCCATGTTACAGTCCATTTAGTTACTGATTCATGGAAAATACCTTTAAAATTTATTTAAACTAATAAAGTGGAGGATAAGATAATTAAACAATGAGCACAAGTAGTCCTTAACTTACAATCACAATTCAACCCCAAATTTCCATTACTAAGCAAAACAATTGTTAAATAAGTTTTGCATCATTTTATGACCTTTCTTGCCATATTTATTAAGTGACTCACTGCAGTTGTTACAATAGTAACACAGTTGTTAAATGAACCAAACTTGCCCCTTGATTTGTCAGAAGGTTGCAAAAAGTGATGACATAACCCTGGAACACTGTGGCCCTCATAAATATATCCCAACTGCCAAGCATCCAAATTTTGATCAAGTGACATGGGGATGCTGTGTTGGTCATAAGTTGAAAAACGGTCATAAATCACTTTTTCAGTGAGTTGTTGTAACTTCAAATAGTCACTCATTATAACTAGTCTTCATGCAGGCAATATAGTCCATTTTGGTTTTTTTGTTTATTGCTGCTGCTCTTACTAATGTACTATAATTTTAATTCTATCAATGCAAAACTATTAAAGTTTTATTCCTGTGAATAATCCCATAATTCTTCCCATCATTGTTTCCATATGCATTTTCCCCTGTCTGCCATCTTCTTATATCTGCTTGTTTTTCATCAATTTATTTAGTATAACCTATTTTAATGTTCATGTGTTACATTTTGGGTTTTATTTTAAAGAAAGCTTCAGACAGAAGTGATCCTCCTCATTTCTCCAGTTTTATATGCACTTCACTAAAAATATAGTTTTTTAATATATATATATATACATTTTATATTAAAGAACACATTTGAACTATTTACTTGTATTCCCACTTCAAATTATTCTCTATATCGGCATTTTTCAACGTTTAACTTTAAGATATGTGGACTTCAACTTCCAGAATTTCCTGGATCAGCATAGAAAGAGAAACAAGCAAATAAAACAACAGAACATTAAAGGAACATCGAAGTTCCTGTTCTTATCAAGAGGAAAAATATAGAATGTCTTCCCAATTTGTTTGTCAAATTTCTCAATGTAGTTCCGTTCTAAATCAGGGTACGTAACTCTAAATTGAGGATATTGAACCATCACTTTCAATAATATATGATACGCATACAACTACACAATAATGGCTTGCATGAGTAATCTTTGGATATATTATACGACACTGAAATTCAAATTCAAATTTTAAACTACATACTTTAAAGAGTAAGGGGGAATTTCATTGATGAAAGAGAAACCTTCCCCAGTATTCTGATATCCCATTTCAGAATGTTCAATTATGTTGTCCATAGAAGGGTTATATTGTCAATCTCAGAGATAAATTGTCTTTTATACATTAAAAGATTATTAACAATCACATGGGGTATGCCATTAATACTGAGATACTGAAAGGTCTACAATAAAAGGCCACAGAACTTTGTGGCATCCTTGTAAAATGTCTTCGACCACTTGGTCATAAAGCATATATTAAAAACATGTCAAAATTCACATCAGCTTTATAATCTTTTTACAATATATAGATTAACTACTTTTAAGCATCTAGTATCACAATATTCCACCTTAGTATAGAAAGCATATAACATTAAAATAATGGCTTGCATTAGCCGGCCTTGAATAATCCAATTGCAATGAAGTAGTATGCTGCAAATTCAGTTATCTTACTATAATATAGTTAATATGCTAATATACTATTAGCCAATTAATACTGCCACAAGATCTCTGCTGCAAAGATGCAAGGTATCATTAAAGATAAATTATCAAGGTATGTTATGGACAACGATTTAAAACTATGATATTAGCATATAGCCATAAAAATAACATTTCATAAAGTTTATATAGCAAGTTTATGTACCAACTAAAGAATATATTTTGAAAAATATTTGCTTCTATGTATCCGCCAAAAGAAGTCATAGAAAGCTCTGAATAAATTTGATACTTACATTTTCTTGAGTATTTTTATTAAATTGTGCGCACTCTCTCGGGATTTTGGAAAGCTGGGCTGCAACCTATCGGGGCTTTTCATCTTATTCAAATAGAAATGTATGTTATGAAAACTTTCAGCAGTTACAGCATCAGTGCAGAAATTGCAGGAATGTACCCTACAGACCAGAAGAAAGAAGGAGAATGCTATTATTAAAGCATACTTATCCTTGAGCTTCCAGGGAATAAAATGAGATTTAATTTAAAAAAAAAATAAACATCTTTGGAACATCATTTCCCTCAAGGTAAGATTAGTCCTGGCCTTACTGGCATTTAGAAAATTTAGAATTTGTTTTCAATAGGCTTGGGGGAATCACGGAGAAATGAGAAGCCTGCTAAGATGGCTATATTGTATGTAGGACGATGGACTGCTTTCCCAAATTTTATTTTTATTCTCCTTTTATTTGCAATTGTGTCCAATTGTTTTCAACTGTTGTTTTAATTGTTTCAACCGGATGTTATTGTATGCTAACCAGAGTCATGACTGTGATATGGGCAGTATTGTATGTCAAATAAATAAATAAATAAATAAATAAATAAATAAATAAATAAATAAATAAATAGCCCAAAAACAAGGACAAATCTGTGACAAATTATGGGTTACTAAGAAATTACATTCATAATTTAAAACAAAATTACAACTGGTAACTGTCAGCCTTCAAGATTTTCTTCCTTTGCTTTGCATCTTTCGGCTGTCATAAGTAATGGGGGGAGGAGGGGGGACATGGTTATGGGAAGCGAGCTGGAGGTGTTACAAAACAAAACTATATAAGTTGAAGGGGAAGGGCCTTGCTTAGGTTTCTATCCTATGCTATGCGCAGCCGCAGCTCTTTATCAGAATATGTCAAGGTCAACAGACAGAGGCCTCATCACCACCTGGAGATGCCCACATGATGCTATACACAACTTTTAATTGGATGAGCCCATTGAACTATTGGGAGTGGGAACGTTGCCATTATTTTGTATATGTGATTTACACGCTCATTTTCTCAGATTCAGAATTCTTTTGTTGCTACCACGTGACTTCCAGTAAAGGATACCTTTTCTCTAATGAATGGAGTCTGAGTATTTCTGTTATGGACTAAGCCAATGCAGTGATACAACCTTGTAATCCTGTACTTCTCATTGGTCCGTACATAGAAAGTCATGATTGGTCGTTTTTGGCCAGTCTGATTGGCTGTTAACAGGACCCCCTGATTGGACGCTTGTAAAAGTGATAAACTCAGTTCATTGGTTGTTTTGACGGCAGCCAGCTCTATAAAAGAGCTGCTTCTGCCCAGGTATTTTGCTCTGTTCTTCCTAGTTAATAAAGAGTTGAAGTCACCATTCGATGTCTCATCTCCGCTCCTTGCGCCCATGCCAGGACTTAACACTGGCGACGAGGATGGGATGCGGAGACGATAGAGCTGACTAGAACGCATCAAACAAGACAGGGCACGTGGCGAAAGAGCGCACGCAACAAACGGCAAGATGACCAGCGGCGCCGTACCACCCGCTCCATTCAACCCAGCAACCGAAGACTGGGAATCGTATATAGATCGCTTCCAGATGTTCCTGGAGACCAACAATTTAAAAGATGCTGTGCCTGGCAAGAAATGAGAGGTGTTCTGACTCATTGCAGCCCAGCTGTTTTCAAAATGGCTGAAGCACTAGCAAAACCGGTGGAAGTGAAGACCATGCATTGGGATACCCTCGCTCTGATCCTCCAGGCCCATTACTCACCCACAGTACCTACCCTGATACGAAGACATGAATTTTACCAGAGGGACCAACAGAAGGATGGTTGGTAATTTCATAGCTGACCTCCGGAATCTAGGAGGCCTTTGTGGTTTTGCAAACTTAGAGGAAGCCCTAAGAGACCGTATAGTTCTGGGTTTAAATGCACCACATGTGCAGAGTAAGCTGATGGCGAAAGGCGACATCAGCCTTACAGATGTCATCGCCGACGCTACTGCCGCAGAAGCAACCAGGAAGTCAACCGCTCGAATGCGCCGAGCGAATGCATCGCTTTGCCAACTCGCCAACGAGATCCCACTCGCCACTGAGAAGCACACTACCACTACCTACCACAAAGACCTCGAGTCATCCTCAGATAGTGATGAAGAGGAGGTCAACCGGCTCTGCTCGGAATGAGAGCAAACGAACCAGAGACGTCCACGCCAATGTGCTGGTTGCGGGGCAAACCACCCGCAATCGGACTGCAAATTCCTCAACACGCTCTGCCGTAACTGTGGGAAAAAAGGCCACATCACAAAGGTCTGCAGAAGCAGATGAGAGTCCAGTCCCAACCGAAGGGAGAACAACCTCCGTCGGGAGATAGGCAAACCTCCTGAGAACCGGGACCGTCTGAACCACCAATGGAACAACCACTACTACTACAGAAACCAAGCACCTGCCTCTTCAACGAGACGAGAAGAGGCCCACCAAACCATTATCATCGGCCACACTTCATCATTCAATGCAAGAAAGATCCGCGTAAGGGTTACTATTGAGAATCGACCGTGCGTGATGGAAGTCGATTCAGGATCATCCCTATCAATGGTATCCTGGAAAACCCTCAAACAGCTGATCCCTGCCATTTGCCGCCAGGACCTCAGCACACAACAAATCATCCTGAAAGACTACCAGGGAAACAGAATCCCAGTTTTCGGTTCCAGCAACGTCCAAGTATCCTTTAAGGACTGCACAGCAACACTTCCCCTGACTGTCGTCGATTGTGACCGACCCAGCTTGTTAGGGTTACAGTGGTTTGCCCCACTCGGGATTGAACTAGCCGGCATACACCAAACCAGAAGCGACGACTGGGAAGAGGCTCTCATCCAGGAATTCCAGGACATGTTCACAGGAACATTTGGCGAATACAAGGGGACCCCTATATCATTTAATCTCAGCCCCAATGTAGCTCCCATTCGGCTTAAGCCTCGCCAAGTACCTTTTGCCTTAAAGCCGAAGATCGACGAGCAGCTAGATAAACTGATAGCCCAGGGCATATTGGAACCGATTGACCACGCCCACTGGGAAATCCTGATAGTAATGCCCATGAAGCCAGATGGTTCGTTAAGAATTTGCAGGGATTACCGAGCCACCCTAAATCATGCTCTTCAACAGAGTACTTATCCAGTACCAGTGGTTCAACACCTTCTTCATTCCCTGGGTGGCGGAAAAATATTTGCGAAATTGGACTTAGCTCAGGCGTACCAGCAACTACCTGTAGACGCAGCAACTGCAGAAGCCCAGACAATAGTTACACATAGAGGCGCTTTTAAGTGCAATAGACTCCAATTCGGAGTAAGCGTGGCGCCGGGCATTTTCCAAAGTTTAATGGAGAGACTATTACAAGGCATAAAAGGTGTCATGCCTTATTTTGACGACCTCCTAATAGCTGCCCCCACTAAGGAGTTATTAGCACAATGACTCAGAAAAGTCCTTCAGAAATTCAAAGAAGCTGGTCTGAAGGTAAAAAGAGACAAGTGTCAACTTTGTACGGAGAGAGTGGAGTTCCTGGGATACCTTCTCAACAAACAGGGAATCCACCCCACTGAAAAAAAAAACTAACTGCAATTAAAAAAGCCCTGAGACCTAGGAATAAGACAGACCTCCAAGCCTTCCTGGGACTCATTAACTTTTATAACATTTTCTTGCCCCAGAAGGCAACCATAGCCGAGCCCCTACATAGACTTCTCGATAAAAAGGCTTCCTGGGTGTGGGGACAGCGTGAAGAGACAGCATTCAAAGAGATAAAAGACCTTTTAACCTCCGATGCTGTATTAATGCAATACAACGAGACTCTACCTTTGACAGTTACCTGTGATGCCTCACCATTTGGAGTAGGAGCCATCTTAAGCCATGTCCTACCAAATGGAAATGAGGCACCCATTGCGTTCTTTTCGAGAACTTTGTCTAAAACTGAAAGGAACTATAGTCAACTTGATAAAGAGTCCCTCGCTATTGTATCCGCAATTAAACGTTTCCATGAATATGTATATGGGAGACCCTTTACCATAATTACAGACCATAAGCCGCTACTTGGTATTTTGGCGGGAAACAAACCAACTCCCCATATCTTATCACCAAGAATGACACGTTGGTCAGAATTTTTAGCCGCCTACGATTACTGGTTGCAACATCGCCCAGGGAAAACCATTCCCCATGCTGACGCTTTGAGCCACTCTCCACTACCAGACATTATAGAAGACTCTGCTCCAACTGTAACCATATTACAAATCGAAACCCTCAAATCGCCGCCACTAACTGCTCGAGATATAGCCTTAGAGACAAAAAAGGACCCTGTTTTGGCACGAGTCCTCAGCTGGGTAGAACGGGGTTGGCCGGTCAGTGCTACTAATGACACATTCAAGCCATTTAGGAATCGTCAAACAGAACTATTTTCCCAGTGTGGGGAGACAGAGTCATAGTCCCAGAGAAATTGCAATGTAGGGTATTGAAAATGCTGCACGATGGACATCCAGGCATCGTGTGGATGAAGGCACTAGCCAGGAGTTATGCATGGTGGCCTGGTTTAGATAAACAGATAGAGACTTGGGTAGCAAAATGCAGTAAATGCCAGGAGACTCGCTCCGCTCCTCCAAAGACTACCCCAACTCAGTGGGAAACGCCTCGAGGTCCTTGGTCCCGTATCCACATCAATTTTGCGGGACCCACAAGAGGACACACTTTCCCCCTAACAGTGGATGCCTATTCAAACTGGCTTGAAGTCCACAAAATGAAAAGCACCACCACAGACGCAGTCACTAAAAAACTGAATAAACTATTCGCTACCCACGGACTTCCCAATGTCCTGGTCTCAGATAATGGCCCCCAATTCACTGCCCTGCCATTCGAACAATACCTGGCGGATCGGGGCATCCGCCATGCTTTAACATCGCCAGCTCACCCTGCGGCCAATGGTAGGGCTGAGAGAATGGTTCAATTTGTAAAACAGACCCTGCACAAAATGGACCATGGCGACTTTGACGACAAAATAAACCAAATGCTTCTTCTCCAACACATAACCCCAAACAGCACCACAAACAAAACCCCAGCTGAACTCCTGATGGGCTGAAAACTTCGCTCTCATCTCGATCGCCTCCACCCAAACTACATGCCAGAACAACCCCCGGGATCCAGCAGCAAGTGCCGGGCATTCCAGGAACAGGACCTTGTGTTTGCAAAAACCTTCTCGGGCGACCCATTGTGGGTCCCCGCGACAATAACACAACTTACAGGACCCCAATCCTATCACCTATAAACGGCGGATGGTAAGATGTGGAAACGCCACATAGACCAACTCCGTTCCAGACTAGCACCAGAACCTCTAGGTGGGGGGGGGGAAGGAACATTGAGGAGGATGAAGAAGAAATGATAATCGAAACCCAACAGTCCACACCATCAACCAGGGGATACTCACCATCCGAAGGAGAACAAAGCCAGGGAGCGGCCTCGCCATGTTACAGTACCGCGATGGAAGCGGATTCAGGAACCCGGAAGACAACACTGACGTAAGCAGGGAAAGCAGCCCGGGGCCACAATCTCTGCCATCCAACCCAGCTAGCAGCCCACCAGAACCAGAACCAGAACCAGGACAGAACCCGGTGGGACAGCGCAGGTCGAGCAGACAGGTGAAGCGACCTGCCTACTTGCGAGAGTACGTCACCCCACCCCTCAGATGGAACCAAGGGAGGAGGGGTGTTATGGACTAAGCCAATGCAGCGATACAACCCCCAACAGCTTCGTATTACAGCAGGCTTGTAATCCTGCACTTCTCACTGGTCCGTAGATAGCGAGTCGTGATTGGTCGTTTTTGGCCAGTCTGATTGGCTGTTAATGGGACCCCCTGATTGGATGCTTGTGAAAGCGATAGACTCAGTTCATTGGTTGTTTTGACAGCAGCCAGCTCTATAAAAGTGCTGCTGCTACCCAGGAATTTTGCTCTGTTCTTCCTAGTTAATAAAGAGTTGAAGTCATTGTTCGATGTCTCATCTCCGCTCCTTGCACCCATGCCGGGACTTAACAATTTTTTTCTTGGTTTTTGAATGGAGCACCATCTAACATGTTAGTTACTGCCAGTTTTGATAACTGACTATTATTATAGGGTTGTTAAAAAGTGTAACGTAATTTTCTAAATAAAATAAAAATAGAAGAAAGTGTGAAATGTACTTCTAACTTCCTACAAACAGGCCTGTTTGGCCTGTTCTAATCCATTATATACATTTGCCTCTGATACTTGAAACCTAGTCGGCTGATTGTTCTTCAAGACTTGCTAGTGGAACAAAGAAATATATTTTCTACTGAATTCTTTTGCTTTTGAATAATTGCTCCGGAAAGGTAAGAAAAAAAGGTAGTAATCCCTATAACAAATATTTTTTAAAACAGAACTCAAGAATAGGAATTTTTAATTTAATGCACTTTATTAAATTTTAATGGGACCAATCTCCCTATAAGGTGATTGGATTTCAGTATAAACATAAGGTCAAAATAATATTAAGTAAAAGTTTAGCAATGCTGTGTGTATCTGTGTGTGATGAGAAGGAAAATCCTTGTGTTTTTTTTAATGCTTTGATGGCAGAAAGACACAACAAACTCTAGAATAGAAAATAGAAGTGAGACTGCCGTAAAGGTCAACTACCATTGTTTGTTTTCCTCTTCAGAAGGCCAATACCTGCACCTGTCTGAAAAACTTCACTCATCTCTCATTTTGGATTGCTGTTATTTCAATTAGGCAACTGTTATTTTTATCACGCTCCATATAATTGGGAAAGATCAAGAAACAAGAACTACACTTTTTTTTTTAGTAAAGTAGCTTCAATAGCAGACTTCTGAAAACCGTATGAGAAATTTTCCATCTATATTTATTGTGAGATAATTATTGGGTAGTCTTTTTGAATAATTTGAAATGTTTCTTTTCAGTTTCAGAGGTGTTATTCATAGAATAAGGTCCCAGCTGATTCTCCTATCTCTGGCTTATATGTCTACTATGCTATTTATTTCTTTTCCAGCTTCCTTATATCTTTTCTACTTCTAGTCTTCCCTCACCGATCTTCCCAGTATTGTCCTGCTACCACAATCACTTCCTACCTCCCATCTTCAATTGTATGCTTTGTAGCATATGTATGGTTCATTCAATTTAGTGCATAATAACAAAAGATGGGATATAACTTAGAAAAAGTTCCCGTGGACTAGTTCAAATCTGCCAGTCAGCATCACTGTCAGTTTCCATCCTTGTATAAGAAGGGGTAAATTAGAAAGTCACTCTAGAAAACTTGATCAGAAGCAGCAAAGTACACACATGCCCCACCTCAGAAAAACAAGTAGAAAACTGAGCCTTTTTTAAACAAAAAGATCTTAAAACTGGAAGCAAATAAAATTTCATGAGAATGCCATTGAAACTTGAATTAAAAATTCAAACTTTGTTGGAGTTAGAAATTATTATTAAAAGAATATTATTTTAAGCTGATTTTTATATGGTGGAGGGAGGGAGGGAGGAAGGGAGGAAGGATCTAGCAATAATTAAATAAATTAACATCACTATGATATAAATGTATTACTTAATTTATCAATTGACTCATTATTGTAAACATCTGCCCTGCTGCTTTATATATATATTGCTTTAAGATTAATGTGTGTATTCTCAGTTGTTTGCACGTGCACAATTTACTTGTAAGCAAAATTATTCTGAAAAAGCTTTACTTTCTATTTAAAAGTAGAATTTGAAAAGCTATATTTCATTCAATGTCCTTCTAAAACAAAGAGGCTGACTTTCTGTGTATAATATTCCAGACAGTTTCTCTTTATAAACATTACATCAAAGTTTAAATGATATATTCTCATGAAGAAAATTTCATATTGTCACATGATAATCTCCTTCCGAGGGATTTCAGGTTTGCTAAATATCATTGAGCAGCATATTTGGGGCAATTATACAAGCTTCCTCTACTTTTCTCAAGGATCTAAAGGTGTAAAAAAAAAGTATGCTATTATGCTGTCTGTTATGTATGCATCATAGTTAATAAAGTATGAGCTTGAGGTTAAGTGCAGGGTTCTGGCCCTGCACTTCTGATTGGCTGTTAGGCGGCCAGATCGGATTGGCTAGTTCTTAGGAATCCGATTGGCCCTTAACAGAGGATTATTATTGGTTTAAAGTACTTGCGTTCATAGCTCGCTATTGGACAATTCTCACAAAGGTTGCCTATATAAGGCAGGGTTCACTGTTGTTGTTTTGAGAAGTCACTATGCTAATAAAGAGCTGAAAGTTCACATTCAAAGACTGTCTCCATTTACTCCAACCCATGTCCAAGTACATAACACTGGCGACGAGGGTGGGATTTGGAGACGTCTGAACCTAAGAAGCCAGGAAGCAATACCGAGCACGTGATAAGACGACGCCAACAACGGAACCATGTCCGGCAGCATCGTACCACCCACTCCGTTTGATCCAAACCAAGAGGATTGGGAATCCTACATGGATCGCTTCCAAATGTTTCTTGAGATGAATAATTTGAAGGACACTACACCAGCAAAGAAGCAGGCACTGTTCCTGACACACTGCGGCCCGGCTGTTTTTAAAATGACAAAAGCACTCGCCAAACCTCGAGAAGTGAAAGCCATGAGCTGGGACGACCTCGAACCCATCCTGAGAGATCATTACGCGCCAACCGTGCCTACACTCGTGAGACGCCATGAGTTTTATCAAAGGAACCAGCAAAAAGGAGAGAGCGTGGCCGATTTCGTGGCAGACATCCGAAATTTAGGAGGCCTCTGCGGGTTCGCCAATTTAGAAGAAGCACTGAGAGACCGATTAATTCTGGGATTAGATGCACTAGGCGTGCAAAGCAAGCTGATGGCGAAAGGCAACATCAGCCTTGCTGACGCCATCGCTGAAGCCACGGCTGCAGAGGCAACCAAAAAGTCAGCTGCACAACTACGGCAAAACCGCACTCCGGTACCACCACCGACAAGCGACATTTTATCCAAGTCTGAAGGACAGCTCATGACGACGCACCACGAGGACCTCTCTTCGTCATCAGGCAGCGACGAAGAAGGGGTCCATCAACTGCGGTCCGTCCGGGACCCTCGCCCGAAGCCCTTACACCCGTGTGCTGGCTGTGGAGCAAACCATGCCAGGGCCGAATGCAAATTCCGCGATGCACTCTGCCATGAGTGCGGGAAACGAGGTCACATCAGCCAGGTCTGCCGCAGCTTACCAGGACCCAGCCAGGCCTCAAAAGGGGCCAACTATCGCCAATCGACAGGAAACCGTCCTGTAAGGCGAGAACCAGTAAACCACACCTACAGAAATTGCGCTTTGCAAAAAGAAGAGGCTCACCATACTATCACTATAGGTCACGCCTCAGTCATGGACACTAAGAAAATTCGAGTCACAGTAGCCATTGAGAACCAGCCTTGCCACATGGAGGTCGACTCGGGATCGTCCCTCTCGATGGTGTCTTGGAAGACACTCAAGCAACTTATCCCCACAATCCAACGCCAAGACCTCCAATTTCAATGCCTCATCCTCAAGGACTACCAAGGAAATCAAATCCCTGTGGTCGTGTCCTGCCGAGTCCGAGTCTCCTTCAAAAAACATACAGCGTACTTACCTCTAACGATCATCGACAGAGATAGGCCTGGTCTATAAGGCCTCCAATGGTTCACGCCACTAGGCATCGAGGTGGCCGGCGTGAACTGAGTCGGTGGTTGTGAGTGGGAGGAAGACCTTGTTTCTGAGTTCAGCGACATCTTCGCGGACCGTTTAGGTGAGTATAAGGGGACCCCAATCTCATTTAGTTTAGATCCAAAAGTAGCCCCAATTCGCTTGAAGCCCCGTCGAGTTCCATTCGCTCTTAAAGCTAAGATCGACGAACAACTCGATAAGTTAATTGCTCAAGGGGTGTTGAAGCCCATTGATCACTCTCCATGGGAAACCCCTATTGTAACGCCCATTAAGCCAGATGGGTCAATCCGAATTTGTGGGGACTACCGGGCCACTTTAAACCACGCCCTACAGCAGAAAGCGTATCCAGTTCTGGTGGTGCAGCACCTCCTCCACTCCTTGGGGGGCAGAAAGGTTTTCACTAAATTAGATTTAGCTCAAGCTTATCAACAACTACCAGTGGATGAAAAGACGGCTCAGGCCCAAACAATTGTAACGCACAGAGGTGCTTTTAAATGTACTCGATTGCAATTTGGGGTTAGTGTAGCCCCGGGGATATACCAAAGCCTCATGGAAAGGTTGTTACAGGGAATCAAGGGCGTGGTTCCGTATTTTGATGACGTATTAATTGCAGCCCCTACCAAAAAAATCTTGCAGGATCGTTTGAAAAGTGTTCTTAACAAATTCCAAGAGGCAGGACTTTAGGTGAAAAAAAACAAATGTCACTTATATACTGACAGTGTTGAGTTTCTAGGGTACAGGATTGATAGCCAGGGCATCCACCCTACCGAAAGTAAATTAAAGGCGATAAAAAATGCCCCCAGGCCACGTAACAAGACCGATCTCCAGGCATTCTTAGGCCTCATTAATTTTTATAATGTATTTTTACCGCATAAGGCGACTGTTGCTGAACCGTTACACCGGTTATTAGATAAAAAAGCATTGTGGGTATGGGGTTACCGGGAAGAACAAGCGTTCTGGAATGTGAAAAAATTGCTCACATCTGACTCTGTACTTATGCAGTATAACGAAACTTTACCATTAGTTATAACCTGCGATGCCTCGCCCTTTGGGGTGGGCACCATTTTGAGTCATGTACTGCCTAATGGGAATGAAGCCCCTGTTGCATACTTTTCGAAGACTCTTTCACATGCAGAGCGGAACTATGGACAAATTGATAAAGAAGCTCTCGCAATCGTTTCAGCTGTAAAGAAATTTCATGAATATGTGTATGGAAGGACATTCACCATTATAACTGACCACAAACCGTTGCTAGGGATAATAGGCGGGGACAAGCCAAACCCCTACATATTATCTCCTAGAATGACCTGATGGTCAGAATTCCTCGCTGCTTATAATTATCGCCTTCAATATCGCCTGGGGAAAGCCATTCCCCACGCCGACGCATTTAGCCGAGCACCGCTTCCAGAGACTCTCGACGATCCGGCACCAACGGCAACCACGTTGCAGATCGAAACACTCAACTCGCCGCCTATGACCGCCCGAGACATCGCGAGAAAAACCAAACGAGACCACACCCTAGCTCGAGTCCTAGGCTGGGTAGAACATAGATGGCCATTGGACCAAGTCCCAGATGACTTTGCGCCATTTAAAGCAAGACAGACTGAACTTTTTTCACAAAAAGGCTGTGTCATCTGGGGCGATAGAGTCGTTGTCCCAGAACGACTCCGGAAGACGCTACTACAAACCCTGCACGAGGGCCACCCCGGCATCGTGCAGATGAAAGCACTCGCACGAAGCTACGCATGGTGGCCGGGCATGGACCGGCAAATCGAGCAGTGGGTCAAAGCATGTACCAGTTGCCAACAAGCCAGCAATGCCCCACCAAAAGCCATGCCTACTGAATGGGAAACGCCACATGGACCCTGGTCCAGAATCCACCTGGATTTCGCGGGGCCAACCAAAGGTTATACCTTCCTGCTGACAGTTGACACATATTCCAATTGGTTAGAAGTTCATCGTATGACGGCCACAACTTCTGAGGCAGTGATTAAGTTCCTAAATAGACTCTTTGCAACCCACGGATTGCCTGACGTCCTGGTGTCCGATAACGGGCCACAGTTCACGGCATTGATGTTCGAGCAGTACCTCGCTGACCGCGGCATCCGCCATGCGCTCACCTCGCCTGCGCACTCTGCGACCAATGGCCAAGCGGAACGCATGGTCCAATTTGTTAAAAAGACTTTGCAAAAAATGGACTATGACAATATCGATGACAAAATCAACCAAATTCTCTTTTTGCAACACATAACTCCACATAGCGTCACCGGCAGAACTCCCGCAGAACTACTGATGGGCCGAAGACTCCGTTCCCACCTCGACCGGTTGCACCCTGCTTACGAACCGGAAAAGCCAATAGGATCCAGTGGCCGCTGTCGCACGTTCCAGGTAGGAGACCGCGTTTACGCACGGAATTTATCAGGCGATCCGTTATGGATAGAGGCAACGGTAGTATGAGTGACCGGCCCCAAATCCTACGTAGTGAAATGCTGTGACAATAGACTGTGGAAACGGCATATCGACCAATTACGGTCACGACTCATAACGGCCAGTCAACAACTCCCCCATGACCAAACCGAGGGGGGGAGAGGTACAGAAGAAGAAGATGACGTTCCAAGGAACCTGCTCAAAGAGAGCGATGAATCAAGTGAGACTCAAGAAATGGAGCAGGAAGGAGAATTGTTGGCACCACAAGAAATTGCACCTGAACAAGAAGCAGAGACACTGCCAAACAACAATCTACCTCAACAGGATTGCAATCAACCAGTCCAATGAAAATCCGAAAGACTTAAAAGACAACCATCCTACTTAAAGGATTATATAACTACACCATAATTAACTTCTGATTGGCTGTTAGGCGGCCAGATCGGATTGGCTAGTTCTTAGGAATCCGATTGGCCCTTAACAGAGGATTATTATTGGTTTAAAGTACTTGCGTTCATAGCTCGCTATTGGACAATTCTCACAAAGGTTGCCTATATAAGGCAGGGTTCACTGTTGTTGTTTTGAGAAGTCACTATGCTAATAAAGAGCTGAAAGTTTACATTCAAAGACTGTCTCCATTTACTCCAACCCATGTCCAAGTACATAACACTGTCAAATCTATCAAAATTATCTCTCTGGGAAATGAACACTATTAGATCTGGTTGTGACTGCCTCCTGTTCATTTTATTGACCAAGACTTCTAATAATAAAAAAATGCCAACATGAATAAAATTTCAACATAAAACTGCTTTTGTCGAAGAGCTGACATATATGAATAGCTTTAAGTCTTAATTAGATTGTTGGGGGCAATATGCTGACTCTGTAAACCGCTTAGAGAGGGCTGTAAAGCACTGTGAAGTGGTATATAAATCTAAATGCTATTGCTATTGCTCCTTAACCAGTGAAAATTAAGAGATTCCCAACAGATGAAGAGAACAGAAAGGGCATATGAAAGACAGAGGAACAAAATGAATGGAAAAATGTTCAGAATGGTAACACATATTGTTTAGAAAAATGTCTCACTTTCAGAGTATAATAACTCTTAACTTGGAAATGCCTTCTTGTAATATGCATTGGTCTGTTTAATGCCAAACACGTCTATATCTCAGAATTATGCAACTGGAAAAGTAATGGGGGGTGGGACTGGAGTGGCCTCCAAATAAGGGGTTTCAGTAGTATGCAAGTACTACTCTTCAGTTTATGTTATGTATGACACTGAAATATGAAATTAAAAATACACTGCTCAAAAAAATAAAATCCTAGATCTGAATGAATGAAATATTCTTATTAAATACTTTGTTCATTGCATAGTTGAATGTGCTGACAACAAAATCACACAAAAATGATCAATGGAAATCAAATTTAGCAACCCATGGAGGTCTGGATTTGGAGTTACACTCAAAATTAAAGTGGAAAAAAACACTACAGGCTGATCCAACTTTGATGTAATGTCCTTAAAACAAGTCAAAATGAGGCTCAGTAGTGTGTGTGGCCTCCACATGCCTGTATGATCTCCCTACAATGCCTGGGCATGCTCCTGATGAAGTGGCGGTTGGTTTCCTGAGGGATCTCCTCCACCACCTGGACTAAATCATCCCGCAACTACTGGACAGTCTGTTGTGCAATGTGATGTTGGTGGATGGAGCGAGACATGATGTGCCAGATGTGCTCAATTGGATTCAGGTCTGGGGAATGGGCGGGCCAGTCTATAGCATCAATACCTTCATCTTGCAGGAACTGCTAACACACTCCAGCAACATGAAGTCTAGCATTGTCATGCATTAGAAGGAACCCAGGGCCAACCGCACCAGCATATGGTTTCACAAGCAGTCTGAGGATCTCATCTCGGTACCTAATGGCAGTCAGGCTACCTCTGGCGAGCACATGGAGGGTTGTGCAGCCCCCTAAAGAAATGCCACCCCACACCATTACTGACCCACTGCCAAAACGGTCATGTTGGAGGATATTGCAGGTAGCAGAACGTTCTGCACAGTGTCTCCAGACCTTGTCACATCTGTCACATGTGCTCAGTGTGAACCTGCTTTCACCTGTGAAGCGCACAGGGCACCAATGGTGAATTTGCCAATCTTAGTGTTCTCTGGCAAATGCCAAATGTCCTGCATGGTGTTGGGCTGTAAGCACAACCCCCACCTGTGGATGTTGGGCCCTCATACCACCCTCGTGGAGTCTGTTTCTGACCATTTGAGCATCCACATGCACATTTGTGGCCTGTTGGAGGTCATTTTGCAGGGCTCCGGCAGTGCTCCTCCTGTCCCTCCTTGCACAAAGGTGGAGGTAGCGGTCCTGATGCTGGGCTGTTGCCCTCCTACGGCCTCCTCCACGTCTCCTGATGTACTGGCCTGTCTCTTGGTAGCGCCTCCATGCTCTGGACACTACGCTGACAGACACAGCAAACCTTCTTGCCACAGCTCGCATTGATGTGCCAACCTGGATGAGCTGCACTGTCTGAGCCACTTGTGTGGGTTGTAGATTCTGTTTCATGCTACTGCTAGAGTGAAAGCACCGGCAGCATTCAAAAGTGACCAAACCAGAAAGCATAGGAACTGAGAAGTGGTCTGTGGTCCCCATCTGCAAAACCACTTCTTTATTGGGGATATCTTGCTAACTGCCTATGCTTTCTACCCGTTGTCTACTCCATTTCTATAACAGCGTGTGAAATTGATTGTCAATCAGTGTTGGTACCTAAGTGGACAGTTTGATTTCACAGAAGTGTGATTGACTTGGAGTTACATTGTGTTGTTTAAGTGTTCCCTTTATTTTTTTTAGCAGTATATATAAATAAATAATGACAGTAACAATAAATAATGCATTAAATTCTGATGGAAGATTTTTAAGTAGCTTTTCCAATGCCTCTGGACATAAAAAAAAAATCTATTAGGGAAATTTAGCCACTATAAAACAAAATGGGCATATCTATATTTCTATAATTATGCACATGTGACAAGATGTCTAGGCTCAATCAGCTTTTGTGGTGGCTGCTGATAGAAGTTGCAACTAAAAAGCATAGTGCATATTTGTTAAAAACATAACCATTTTCACAGACTTTTTCACAGGAAAGGGGTCTGCTGTTGTGCTAATGAGGGAAGAGCGAAACTGGAAATTTAAAAAGGAGACTTGCATGAAGGAGAAAAAAAATATGTTTAGTAATACTAAAATTTCTTTTGGAGACCAACTGTGCAGCCACAATGGCCAATATATATTTGCTGCATATTTCTTACCTACTTGCTACTGGTTTAATGATACAACATTAAATAGTAAAACATTACTACTGTTTTAATATCTGTAATATATTAGATTCTATATTAGAATTCACTACAAGTTGCAGAAATAGACAATGCCTTTATTTTTATTTCATTTATCTAATTTACTCACTCTCAGAATAACTCTGGGTAGTTTACAGCTAAAACATAAAAACCATATAAAAGATACAATACATTAGTAAAATGGGAGTGAAGTAAAGAAAGGAAAGGTAGTTTCTTTTAAGTTGTTGAGATAAAAGGTTGGACCACTGGCCTCAAGACCTTAACCATCCGCAGGATCGTATGCCATTCTGAGAGCCCTGTGCCATTTGGCATTGCCAGATCTTTACATCCTTCCAAAAGCCAGGAAATAAATAAATAAATAAATAAATAAATAAATAAATAAATAAATAAATAAATAAATAAAGGCAGCTTTGCTCTGCTGAAGACTCATTGGCTCAGAGGAAAGAATGAGGCAAGACTTCTGATATGGAGCTGGGACAGATCTGGAGAGGGTCCATTGAAAAGGGAAGAACAAGGGCAAACAGGAGACGAGATTTTTCAGCTCAAATGACTTACAAAAGAAGTTGAAGAGAGTGAAAAAAATATATTCAACTAATCTAAGGGAGAAGTGTAGTTAACCCCTGCTTAAGTCTAAGTAGAACCAAAGCAAGTGGGGCTGCGAGTGCCGGTGCCTGCCAGGATTGTGTGGAAGCACATGCATTCTGGCCAGTGGTGGAATTCAAAAAATTTTACTACCAATTCTGTAGGCATGGCTTGGTGGGCGTGGCTTGGTGGGTGTGGCAGGGGAAGGATACCCCATTCCCTTCCAACCCCACTAACCTGCTTTCCAGCTCCATTCTCCTGTACAGGGCAACCAAAAAAAGACCCAGCCGATCAGCTGAGACTTGGGAGGCAGTGAATAGATTGGAGAAGGGCCAGTCAGTGGTGGTATTCCAGACTACTCAAAATTTCCACTCCCGGTTCTCCAGAACTGATCAGAACATGCTGAATACCATCTCTGACACCAGCCCACCACTCACATGACCCAGTTGTGAATAAACCACAGCCCAGTATTGGGCCATGGCCCACAGATTAGGGACTGACCTAGAGAGACTGTTAACTTTAAAATGTTTGACCATATAAACAATAATGAAGCCTGTGGCTTATCATTTTACTGCTATTTCACTGCTATTTATCCAAAAACCTAGAGCAAAAGGGGAGCGTGTAGAAGAAATCCAGTTTTGTTGAGTATTATTCTTCCACTTTCATATTAAGGATGCACTACAACATTGATACAGTTAAATAGGTTAAAATTTATCCCAAGGCAAGCAACTGTGGATGAAGTAATGGTAAACACTAAGAATAATATATTCAAGGTGAAAGAGGGTGTCTAACTTGTGGGACTGAAGTCAACAAAGGAAGCCTCAAAAGCTTCAAAATATCACACAATCATGGAACTCAACTAAAAGGGACTTAGAAAGGGAACATTTATCATTTACAATTATGGTCAGAGACAAAGATGCAAATAATACTATCTACTGGCTTGAGATTTCACTCTGCATGTGATGGCTTTGTGATCTGGAAAGAGCACTATTTTCACTAACATTCACCTTCCATAGTTTCCTCCTGCTCATATTTCCTATATATATATAATGGAATTATACATAAATATAATGGTGGCACAATGATTAGAATGCAGTATTGCAGGCTACTTCTGCTGATTGCCAGCAGTTTGATTCTTACCAGTTCAAGGTTGACTCAATTCCATCCTTTAGAGGTCAGTAAAAGGAGGACTGTGATGACCTGGGGCATGGCACAGAGGCAACACAGCCAGCTGAGAGTTTAAACTCCCGTTTAATGCTCCAAATTTCCCATCAAATGCTCCCACATTCTTGGCAAGTCCCAGTGCAAAGCACACACAGCATCTCCTTAAGCCTCAATTGCCAGGTGTGCCTTGTGAAGAGGGCTGGGATCATTCCTGCCTTCTCTCCATGCTTGAGTTTGGGGGGTCCTGCTTTTTACTTTCCAAATCTTACAAAGCTTCTAGGATTAGTTTGTTCAGCAGTATAGGACTGCAGCATTTATTCCTTGTAAACTATAGATTGCTCCTCTTTTTGCATTGTGATTTGGGTTTTTGTTTTGTTTTTTGTGGGATTTTTGAAAATCTTTTTCTTCTCCTATGCTTTACTGCAGTGAAAGAAAAAATATGGTGACATATAATTAATTTATATGGATAGTACACCATGAATGGTCTCCAATGTTAATGGATTCCATTTTAAACAATAATGAAGAGGAAAACATGGCTATGTAAAACTTGGACTCAAAATTGGACTATGAACTAGACATACTTTTCTCAGAGGTAGGACAAAATACACTTTGAAACAACAAACAGATGTTTCTGCTCAAGCAGAAAATAAATTTACCACTAGCTACTAATCTTTATATTTGACAGCTGTTTTGAGGCACATGTTGGTGACAACTCACTTAATATCATTGCCTGATTCCTTTTTTACATTAAATACAGATTTTTAAAAAAATGAATTACCCCGTTATTCTTTTTTCAGGAATACCTGGCAATATGGGCTTTTTTTTAATGAAGATCTTGGGATAAATTTTCATAAATTTTTGATGAGCTTCTCAGTGGAGCATAAATTCTCCCTAAAAAAGGAAATATGAAAAAAAGCAATAAGATTGTACTTCAGATTGTACAATAAGATATATTCTAGGAAATATTATTGCTAATTGCAGAACTGTTTCAGTTGGAAAGCCTTTCCCAGGCTGCTAATGTTAGGATGAGATGACCCAGCAGTTTTTAAGATTTCTCAGACAGTACTGGCCACTTAGAGAAATATTGTAAAATCTTTGCATGGTAATCAAAAATGATATAGGAGTGACCTGGGAGTTCTACATTCTGAGATACCATTGTGATGAATTAATTAATTAATTTGTTTGTTTGTTTGTTGAATTGATATTGCCCATGGCAACTCAAGGGGGTTTACAGAATATAAAACCACATTTAAAATAATAAAAACTAACAAAAAGAATGAAATGAATTAATAAAGTACAATATAACAAAATCACCCCCACCCCCACCCTCCGCCCTGATGACAGCAGATCACATGGGGCATTTAATGGGCTCCATCCCACTCTGGGTTCCCTAGGCCTGATGGCAGAACCATATCTTCAGCACCTTCTGAAAGAGTGTTAGAGTGGGAGTCATTCTAATCTCTGGGGGAATGATGTTCCAACCATGGAGAAGGACCTTCCCACCGGGTGTATGTCCCTCGGGGATGGGACCTGCAACATTCCCTGGCTCCCTGCTCTGATGGGTCAGGTAGATGTGATTGGCAAGAGATGGTCCCTCAGGTAACCTGGTCCCAAGCCATGAAGGTCTTTAAAGGTGACAGCCAGCACCTTGAATTGCACCCAGAAGCAAATTGGCAACCAATGCAGCTCCCACAGGAGAGATGATACATGTGCACACTGGGGTCTGCAGAAAACTATGGGGGCCACTGCATTTTGCACCAACTGGAGCTTCTGGATGCTCTTCAAGTGCAGCCCCATGTAGAGCAAATTGCAATAGTCAAGACAGGAAGTGACTAGGGCATGAGTGACTCTGAGTAGGGACTGTTCATCCAGGAAAGGGCATAACTGGTGCACAACCCGCAGTTGTACAAAGGCCCCCCTGGCCATGACCACCACCTGCTCTTCAAGCAGGAGTCATGAGTCCAGGAAAACCCCAAGATTACACATGGGGTCTGTTTGGGGTAGTGCCACCCCATCCAAGACCAAAGGTGGCAATTCTCCCTCAGCCAATAAACCCCAAACCCAGAGTTACTCATTCTTCCAAGGGTTTAGTTTCAACCTGTTGCTCCCCATCTAGCCCCTAACAGCCTCCAAGGATTGCAAGAGGAAAGACACAGCAACACTTAACTCACCACGGGTCGAGACATACAGCTGAGTATCATCAGCATATTGGTGATATCTCAGTCCACGGTGATGGATGATCTCACCCAGGGGCTTCATATAAATGTTGAACAAGAGCGGAGAGAGTACCAAATCATTTAATACTTCCATGGATTTTTTTTATTTCCTTTTTTCATATCCTTGCTTAATTATAGATAGGTGTGTTTAAAACGATCTATGATTTCAATCAAGATTTTTTTCTTATCTTATAGAATTCATTTTGTGCTAGAATGTTTTCATTTTGAATTATGTTTTCTTTTTTTTTCTTTTTTTTAAACAAATTTTATTGATTTTACAGAACACAAACAAAACTAAAAGATCTTTTCTGAAGGTTGTCTGATCCCGGGTTGAAACTCTTCGCACAGACACAAATTCAAACATCATATTCACTTTATATATCCTTCCATATCTTATTATCATTTTCTTTTTTATATTATATATATAAACCATTTTTATCAATTTTATATAAACAATGCACAAGGCATAACAGCTTATAAGTTCTTTTCTAAGAAAAAATAATAAAAGAAGAAAACCAATAGAACATAACAATCCCAAATTATAGTATCAATACTTTGTCTATTTAACTTCATATCTTATCCCAACTTCTCCTTTTCATCCAAATTATTTCTTATTAATTAAAAAAATTTTTTTTTGCCTTTTTTCAATATACAACATCCAAAAAAAAAAAAAAAAGCATAACAAAACCTTTATATATCCTTTCATATCTTATTACCATTTTCAATAATATTCTTTGTCTGTTCTATTTCCAACTATCCATTCATCTTTTTTCTTTTATTATACTTCTATACACCAATTGGAGTAACGTCTATAACTCATTACCCTAATTTAAAAGTACTTCATATAACAATTTTTCTTGGGATTCTGTTTAAAAGATTCTAAAATTACACAATGAATTTTATATTCTAAATACACATATAAAAAACACAATCTTATGTACCCTCCAGAATCCCTCTTTTATCCTAAATTAAATTCACCCATTGTCTCTGAATAAACTTTTTTTCTTTAGATCTTGCTTCCCCCCATTGAGGCTTCTCCTCCCCCGCTTTCTCTCTTGCTTATTCTTCTCCTTGCCCTTTTTACCCCTTTGTCTTTCCTCCTCCCTTTTCTTACTCCCTTTCCTTTGCTTTCTAACCTTGCCTCCACCTTTCCGCTCATTTTTCTCTTCTTTGGTTGTTTTTATAATTCTTAAAATCCCCTTTTTCTTATCCTTTTTCTCCTCCTCCCCGGAAAGAACCCATTGTTCATCAAAGATGGCTTCTTCTTCCTCTTCTTCTTTGTCCCAGTCCTTCTGCTGCGTAGTCAACTTTTCATAAGTACATAACGCCATTTCTAAGAATTGAAACAAAGTGCCCAAAGTATCTTCTTTTTTATATTTTTGATATTCAGTCTTTAGTTCATCCACAAGCGATGCCATTATGAAAAAAGAAACTTTTCCCAAAACAACCACAAATATTTTTAATCAAGAATAATTCAAAAAAAAAATTCCCAAAATTAATACTTTTCTTCCTTCTTCTCTTTCTCTTTCTGGGGTTAATGTTTAATCAAAGAGGTCCAATTACCATATATCTTTCTTTGGGATTCTAGGCAATCTCCTCCTTTTTCAGCTTCTGCTCCAATTTTTTTTCCTCTCCCTTCCCACTTGCAATATCAATTTTAAATAATCAGAAATCCATACCTCCAACAAGGGTTTTCCAATTTCTTAAGTTTTTCAATGTCCAAAAACCGTTTTGTCCTTTAGCTTCAACTCTCAAAACAATTCACTTTCAATGTCCAATATGTCCAAACATATCTGCTGTTTCCATGGGGTGGGAGAGTGAAGAAAAAAAAAAGTTCCCTTTAACAGCTTCTCCGCCACTTTCGATCTTCTTAGGGATACAATGTATCCTCCAGCAATTCAAACAGCTCAGTTCCAACCAATTTTAAAGATGTTACTTGACCCGGCTCAGACAGCACTTTCACTTTTCTTACTTCCTCCAGCACAATCTTACCCGGTTGCTGGCTTCTTCGTGGCGGCCATTGCTGACCGCCGCTCCACCGCCTTGGGAAAAAGGGGTTTTTCCGGAGGAGGAGGGGGTCTGTGACACCCCCAACCCCCTGTCCGACTCCCCTCTCTCTTCAGCTGTCCCTACAGGGCAGCCATATCCCCCTGACCCATCTGGATCGGGGGTACCTCGGCGGCTAACACAGCAGGAATCGCGAGCTGTCGTGAATTCCTGCTGCCCCGAAGCCACGCGAAAACGGAAGCTGAATTATGTTTTCTTTTAAAGTACCTTGACCCAGGAAAAGAAAATCTCGTGCTGAAAAGATAGAATTATCATAGGAAAATGTAATGTAAGAAGTGTAAATACAGAAGAATTCAATACAATGAAAGATGAAATGAAAAAACTAAAAACTGACTTCTTAGGCTCCAGCAAATTGAGAACACTTGAGGCACAAATGACCAGGCTCAAATGATCTTTCTTTGAACACATTATGCAAAGACATTCCTCTTTGGGGAAGGCTTTAATATTGGGGTAAGTGGAAGGAAAAAGAAGAGGAAGACCATCAACAAGGTAGTCAGGTTGAGTTGCAGTGATGATAAGTGCACCATTTATGACTTGAAAGACCAAAATACAGATCATCATGGAGAATCTTATCTATGCAACTAGAAGTCAAAATGACTTGATGGCCCAGAACCATCCTTCCCAAAATATGTCTTTCCTTCAGGTATATTAAAATGGCAATTTCAATAAGAGATCATTTGCTTTAGGAAAGTCAAACAAAGTTTTGATCTCACTCTTGCTCTCAAATGTTGTCACCTCTGATGGCTTCCTTCAGCTTACATTAAAAAATAGACAATTCAACTATATTTTCAACTTCAGAGCCAAAGAAGTTAAAGAAAACCCAAGCTATTCTACTTTATCATTATATTTCAAGGCAGAATTTCATAGTTGGCATCTATCAGTACATTTTAGTAACTAAGTTAGATGGAGTAAAGTTATATATAATCAAATTTAAGCATAAAGCAACTTAGGAAACCTGTGGTCTACACGTGCCTGGGGGTGGCACAATTTCATTGCACTGGGTGAAAAGGCTTGAAGAAATGATTTCAATCTTGAGTTACATCTTGAAGGTTGTGGCCGAGAACTGTGGCCACAAAAGGTATTTAAAGGGAGTCCATGGTGAAGAAAATATTGAGAACCACTGCTTTAGATTCCGTAACTTTATAATATATTAAAATCAATTTCAGAAATACGTCAGAAGTGGTTTATCAGACTGGGGACTTTTAAGCTGTTCATTTATCTGGCTGCTATGAGGTTCATTTGGCATGGTAACAGTGTTCATAGTGAACATTTTAACTTTTGATATATTTTTTCCAGATTGAAGAGAAATGTAAATCTGTATCTTCCATATCGAAAACCTGCAGGTGCAGTTTGAGATGCATTTAACTAATTTCATCACCATCTAAGTATACCATGCCTAAAAATTTTCTTTAATTATGTACTATCTTGAAGAAAATTGTCCTTAATTATACATATTTTTGAAATGTCCTGAATTTAAAGGTCACAACACCAAAAAAAAAAAAAATATTATTCAAGCTCATATCATTCAGCTCACTATTTTATTTTCTTTAGTTCATGTTTTTTTAAATCATTCCATAATCCATGGACAGAAATATGTTGACTGATAATCCCTTGTTGAGCAATGATTGATCAATGCATAGATTCAAATAAAAACTAAAGTCTTGTTTTCTGGTTTGACATACTAAATTTAAGGTTAATGACATACTAAATTTAAGGTTAGGTTCACATCTAATAAAGTGGTTATCTGCTTATGTTTTAACTGCTTCACTGCTTAATTGGTAAACATAAAACTAACCAGTGGCACCTTTCACTTGATTTATTATGGATCCAAATATAAGAAGACAGAGAAAACAAAGTTTCTACTTCCATTATTACTTGCTCATGGGAGAAAAGCTTTCTGATCTGGCATTAGACCAGCTGAGAGTTTTGGTTTAGTTTAGTCCACACCAAGCTTGAAAGAAATGAGCTTTTACAAATTCTAAAAATTTGTACACCATAGGCAAGAACTTTTCTGTATATGAAAAGTTCTTGCCTATGGTGTACAAATTTTTAGAATTTAGACTAGATCTGTATATATCAAAATTATTATGGATAAGGAATCAAAAACTTTGAATCAAATATTTGATATTTGCTGTCGTGTCCATCGGAAATGATGCCAGGAGTCGGTGACTTGTGCCTTAGCTCTTTATTGGGTACAGGAACCGAACTGGGTCTAAAGGCAAACTTCGCGGCTTTTTATTTCCAAGCTGCCGCGGCCGCGGCCAATGGCACCGCTTTGAATCTCCCGCGATCCGAGTGGACCAATCGCAGGAGATTCTCAGCGAGCCAATCGGTGCGGCTCGCCTAGCCAATCAGAGTGCCCCGCGCTTTGGCCAATCAAAGCGCGGGGATCTCAAGAATGCAAATAAGGGGACAGAACATTTGCTTTGTTTGTTAAACACTAGTCAACATTCAACCTCACTTAGTAAAAACACAGAAAGATAACAATATAATAATAAAGATAAAATGAACCAAAGATGGGAAAATCAGGCAACAACAATAGACATACTTATACAATACAGAAAGCACTTCAATCATCCTAGCTAAAGATCTGTTCAAAGAGCCAGGCTTCAAAACCCTCTGAAACACCAGAAGAATGGAAGCTATCTAGGGATTTCCTTGTTCCAGAGGGGAATGTGATTGTAGAGAAGACATGCTTCTGGGGTCCTTATAGGTATTGTTGAAATGTCCAGAAATGTGCTAACCCTGTTGCATTAAATAGTCTGGGCAGATACTTTAGGACAGGAGCCCCCAATCCCTGCATCATGCACAGATACCAGTCTGTGACCTGTTAGGAACCAGGCCAAACAGCTGGAGGTGAACGGTGGGCAAACAAATCATTCCTCTTCCCCCCCACCGCCCCCAGTCCATGGGAAAATTGTCTTCTACAAAACCTATATCTGATGCTAAAAATGTTTGGGACTGCTGCTATAGGAGATAACAGATGTAACCAAGAACTATGCACTATGCCATCGTAAATTTAAAAAATAGCAGAGTTGAAAAGTCTCATGATTGATTCACATAGTAATAATTGTCATTCATGGTAATAATGTGATTTAATTGATTCCAAGAAGTATATTCTAGTTTTGCATAAGAGATTAGGGATGAAATTCTCTGCATGTAGATTTGACAGTAAGCATTACTGAATTGAATGGGGTTAAGATTTGAACTCAGTAGAGGAGAAGAGGGGGGTCTGTCATGCCCCTGGTGGAGACTAACCTTGAGGGAGAGGAGGAACAGCCAACGCGAATAGAAGTGTGGCTCCGGAGGTTGTGGAGGAGGTTGGGAAAGGGCAGAGGCAGGCTGAGCAGTCAGAGAACCACCCAGGCCAATTTCCTATCCATCCTAGGCATGCAGGGAGGAGAGGATAAGGGAGAGACGTGGTCTACTCATGAGGGGAGGGCCTTGATCCTCTTCATGGGCTGCAGCTGTGATAACTGAATAAGAGGACGGACTTGTGTACGGGCGAACACTGGAAACAAAGGGTGGAAATATCTCTAGTTTATGGTTTCTCTCTGAGTTTGGCATCCTTCCTTGTGTGTTATCTGTGGATGTCCTCCAGCCCTTATCTTGCTTGGTTTGTGTTGCTTTTTTCCTTCTTCTAGTAACTGTTTGTGTGGGAATTTTTTGTCTTCTGTCAAGAATATTTGGAGCTTGGAAGCAAAGTGAAGGAATAAAAGAGGCTTCACCTGTTTTCTGTGACTGTGTTTGTTTTGTATCCCACCCTGGGTCTCACAGGGTCACCTATTCCATTCAGGCAGATGTTTACAGCTTAGCATCACAATCCATACTGAACTGATATCCCATAGTTTCATTTTGGTAAGGACAATTATTCCTTATAACTCCAATAATTCCAGCAAAAGAAATCCAAGAGTTTCCACTTTAAAAAATAACAAATGGTAAAAATCACTATAAATAAATTTTAATCCCTATTTATATAGGCTAGGTACAATGCCTTATTATAAAAATAATAATAAAAAAGGTGTGTATTAATTTGTATAGAGCAGGGGAGTCAAACTCGCAGTGTCATGGCGGTGCCATGTGATGTATCGGGACTTTTTCCCCTTTGCTAAACTGGGCCAGCGCATGACAAATCTGGCCCATGTGCTTCAAGTTTGACAGCCCTGGTATAGAGAGTTAGTATTGTTAATAAATACATGTAGATGTTGATGTATAAAAGAATAGCATAATAATATGAAGAAAATGGATGCTTCTGCTGATCAAAATCCCTTCTGACTGTTTTTTTGTTTTTGTTTTTGGCAACTTAGTTTTGGCAGCAGCTCAAGGAAAAAATAGTTCCTTGGACTTTTATAGTTTCAAGCTAACTGTCAGGTTTTTTATTTGTAGCATGAGGGAAACCCATGTCAGGTCAAAGCAATAAAATATATATTTTACAAGTAAATTAATTCCATCAGTCTTGTTTCTTTTGCCTTGATTGTTTCAACTGGAAATACGAAGGCCTTTCCATTTCTAGTTACATGCCTTACAAATCTATGAAGCCAAGTTCTTAAAACTGGCGGTGTAGTTTTAAACCATTACAACCCAGAACCAATAGTTCTGAAACCCTTCATATGGAAGATATTCTTGGTACATTGTCAAAAAAAAATATTTTTTTTAATGTTTTGTCTCTGGCTAAGGCACATGTGATGTCTGATTTTTGTTTAAATTTAGCAAAGAGTAGCTACATAAGATTCCAGTTCAAATGAGAATCACAGCAACAACACTGAAAGATGGATGAATTTATTTGTTATTGAATTTATATCCCAGTGCTATCAAAGCAAGATTCTCAGCAACTCACAATAAAACTTTCTTCCCATAGTGTTTTCAAAAAAACTTTGATTGACTGTACTGAGATGTTATGTTTGAATAATAGATCATTTTAGATCCAATATTAAATCACCTTATGGGGACATACTTTTATATGGCCATGTGTATGAGGGGGGAGGAGGGGAGGGAGGAAGAGAGAGGTATGTATAAATACACATACATACATATGTATTTGGCCATATAAACGGATGTTCCTTTTTTCCTTTCCTGCATTTTTTATCTTTTCTTTCAATTGTTTCCCTTGAAGAGCATCCAGAGGTTCCAGTTGGTGCAAAATGCAGCAGCCTGCATGGTTTTGTGCAGATCCCAGTGTGCATATGTATCACCTCTCATGCGGGAGCTGCATTGGTTGCCGATTTGCTTACAGGTGCAATTCAAGGTGCTAGTTGTCACTTTTAAAGCTTGGGACCAGGTAATCTGAGGGACCGTTTCTTGCCAGTTACATCTACCCAACCCATCAGAATGGGGAGGCAGGGAATGCTGTGGGTTCCTTCACCAAGGGAGATACAGCTGGTGGGAAGGGCCTTCTCCATGATGGCTCCCTCTCTCTGGAGCATCATTCCCCCAGAGATTAGAAAGGCCCCCACTCTAATTCTCTTCCAGAAGGCACTGAAGACCTGAGTCTGTCAGTGGGCCTGGGGAACCCAGAGTGGAATGAAGCCCATTAAATGGCTTATATGATCTGCTGTCACTAGGGTGGGAGGTGAGGGTGTTATATATTAAATTATTTGATTCTTCTTGCTAGTTTTATTGTTTTAAATATGGTTTTATAGGTGGCAATATAAATCCAATAAATGAATAAATTGTCTTCTCTTTGTTTAAATTTACTTCATATTACTTTGTAATTTACACTCTTAATAAAATAATAATAAAAATAATTAGATAGATGATAGACAGATGGATGGACATGAGACGGGGGGAGGAAGAGAGGGAAAGAGAGGGAGGGAGGGAGAGAGAAAAAGATGATTAAGTCAAAAAAACACATTAACAGTATGAATAGTCTGTTTTCATATTGCTGTTGTAACTGCCTAAAATCCAGGGACATCAGCAGATGGTGGCATATGGGGACAAAGTCAGCAAGATGGAGGGCTCTGATGCGAGACCCATTCTGTTGTATGAACACTAGAATCAAAAGATACTATGATGCTTCCATTTATTTATATCTAAGTATATCTGAAAAAACATATTGATAAAAAAAAATCAGACATTCCCTTCAAGCTACCTTTTTACAAATTGTATATGCATCTAAGAAAAAAAATCAAATAGCTTACTTGCTTTGAAGATGGCGAGTGAGGAGTAATGCATCCAATTGCTCATAGTTCAACTTTTGAAAATCTACAGCGATATTGCAAAAATGTGTTTACAAAAGAATTGTTTGCAACTAGAAAACTACATTTAAAAAGGAGAAATAATTCATCTAAACTATAAGTAATTACATGGACCGTAGCAAATATTGCTATTACCAAAGCTGCAGAAGTTGATAAAATACTCACTGAACTATTGAAAACTCTGCAAGATAATAACATTAATCTGCTGTTTGTACTCTGTAAATTGGTATGTAAAATTCAGCAATGGCCAAAAGCCAGGAAAATATTAATTATTAATATATGTACAGACTTAACTATAGTTTCAACTAGGAAACTCTTACCATCCTAAACTAAGCCAACTCCAAAAATGCTAGAGAATTTCTGTAAGCCTGGCATTGTGACAAGTGGGCCATTAGAAGACAAATAGACATAAATGCCATCTATATACCATGCAATAAAGATAAGGGAACAAAAAGGGAACAAAAAGATCAAAACCAGCAATCAACATGCATAGATTAACTGCAAGATTAATATGAGACCAACAACCAAGAAGTCTGCAGAGATTCTTAGTCATCCAGGTCATGGTTTTCCCAAAGGTGCTTTTTCAGGAGCCCAACCATGACCTGAGAATCTCCACAGACTTTTAGCTATACAATTTGGGATGAACACCCTTTGAATGGTGTGGGAATAAAGAATGGATTTCCAGAGGGAAAAAAATTGCAGACCATAGGAACCAGGAGCCCTACTCAGGGGACCCTGAGGACACAAATAAATGTCCAAGTTCTTCAACGACCTTCTAAAAGGACGTAAATTACTAGCTGTCTGCAAGGAATATAAATCTTCCCTGTTGTGAATGCATAAGGTTTAATAAAGTTATTTTGAGCTTGGAGTCAAGTGCAGGGTCCTGGCCCTGCACTTCTGATTGGCTGTTAAATGGCAGAATCTGATTGGCCATTAACGGAGCCTTCGTATTGGTTAATGGAGCTAGCGCTCCTGGGTTATTATTGGTTAAATAGTTATTGGGTTGCCTATATAAAGAGGGCCTTAGCTGCCCTTGTTTTTAGAGCAGTCACCATGTAAATAAAGAGTTGAAGTTCACTGTTCCAGAGGCTCGTCTCCATTCTTGCTCACCCATTCTCCAAACTTAACATTCCCATTCCACACTATTCCTGTCAGAGCTGAAGAAACTTATTGGATGAGAAGTGAAACATCTTCAAAAGAAAAACCAAGGAAGTCCAGTTGCCTAACCCTAATCCTCCTGAAAAAGCACCTTTGGGACAACAATCAAAAAGTAAACAATACTCCAATCAAGGAACTACCAAACAAGATAACAGTTAAAAAAAAGCCAATGAACCTCCAAGACAGCTCCTACCAACACTGGTATGGTAATCCACCAGAATATAAACTGAGAATAAACCCCACTCCTTATTAGCACTGATGACATTACCTAGTTTGGGTAATGAAATATCTGCAAGAAAATAACTAAGCTCAGAGAGTATCAAGGACCCCTCTTTTCAAACCTGAGCTACAAATATTCTTCTTTATTGGAATCAGTAAATGGTTGAACAAGTCATTCTCTAATAATCATTTTCTCTTCACTTAATATACATAAAACATTATTTGATCTAGAACTTTTTAATATGCAATGCAAATACTAGCTATTAGTGGTGCATAGAACTTCAAAGGTACAATGAAGCTTTGAATAATGCACAACCCCCACAGCACCTGCCCACTGCCAAGCAACCAAATGCAGCATCTGTACTTTTCACATCACACACAGAAAGTACCTTCTGCACAGGGACAACCAATACACAAAACTTATTCTTTTGAAGCAAAGCCACATATTGTATTTATTTATTTATCTGTACATTCACACATATAAAATATTTTTCTACTTTTTATTTTAAAAGCGATTGACAATTTAAAAAAAAAGGAAATTAAAGCAATAGTTTGCAACACAAAAACATTTTTATTAAACACAAAAGCTTATCTTATTAATAAGCAGGTCAAAATAAGAAATAAGATAAAGTAGCAGCAGAAGGTTAAAAATCATAGCAGCATGATTATCAAAAACCTTTGGTAGTATGAAAATGTATTTGCCAGGCATCAAAAAGATCATAAAGATGGTTCAAGATATAGCCTGTTTGAAAGGGCATTCCAAGGCTGGGATTGTCACTAAACAGGTCCTCATCCAAGGAAGTTCCCAGTCCCACATCTGTCAATGGCAGGAATATCCAGGGGATATCCAACAAATAAAAGCACCATTCATTATTGAAATCTTACCTCTTTTTACACATCTGTCACATGTAAAAAGAGGCAAGGGTTTACTATCCTGCTGCAGCCACCATCATGATTATTTACCTCCCATCCCCATCCCTGCCAGTCAACAGTATCAAGCCTTTAAATGGTGGAATTTTCCCATTTTTTTCTCTCAGCAGAGATAATCCACCTGAGCATCCCAAGCAGTTCCAGTGCCAAAACTAGGCCTAACATTTCCTTGAAATTGATCTGGAAAATTTAGTTCAGCCAAAAGGATCTGGATGGATTTGATCAGCTATGATGTGTTCAAGCATGTCATTGTCCAGCCATCTTTAACTTGTATAAGACTTTACCAATTCTCAAACTGACTGAGAAAGAATACCACTTGGGGAGATTAGATGTAATAAACCATAAGTAGTATAGTGGCTTCAGAGGTGGTATTCAGTAGGTTCTGACCAGTTCTAGAGAACCTTTAGAGGAAATTTTGAGTTGTTTAGAGAACCGGCAAATACTACCTCGGATTGGCCCTATCCCCATCTATTCTCTGCCTCCCAAGTCCCAGCTGATTGGCTGGGTCTTCTTTTGTTGACCTGCACAGGAGAACAAAGATGGAAAGAAGGTTAGTGGGGTGGGGAAGGAATGGGATTTTTTGTAGTATCCTTCCCCTGGATAGGGTGGAATGGAGATTTTTCAGTATCTTTCCTCCGCCATGCCCACCAAGCCATGCCCACCAAGCCACACCCACAGAACTAGTAGTAAAACAAATTGAATCCCACCACTGGGTGGCTCACCTCATTTTTTTTCATTTTTATATGCCTTAGAAATAGATCATATATTGGACTGAAAATGGACAAAACAAACAGCTTTCCTTCCTTCAGGGTGTGAATGGAATGGTATGATGTGGGTATATCAGAAAAGTAAATGTACAGGTTTCCCCTGTCCAATCATGTCTAATCTAGGGGGCAGTTCTCATTTTAGCCGAAGGAGCCAGAGTGTTCCATGATCACATGACCAGCAAGTAATGGGAGCTCACCCCATCGCACAGCGCTTGGGTTTTGAACCCAGGCTGTCAGCTTTCAACCTGGAAAGCTCAGAGTTTTCAACCATTGAGCCAACAAGCCACCTTGGATACAAGACACACTATTGTTTATTGAACATGTTAATATTATCTAAAAGGACAGAATCCAAATAGTGTGAGAATTTACAAGGTACTCAATTTTAATAGTTTATCAAAAACATTCCAGTGAAAGGATTTACTATATTTCTTTATTTTTATGTAGGGTAAATTACTCAACATAATATAGTCTGTAGCCTTGTTTTACTCCCAGCCCTCTCCTGCAAGTATGGCAGTCCAGCGATCACTATATATATTCCAATAAAAATATACTTGCATTTATCTCCAATTACCGTATATACTCGAGTATAAGCCGAATTTTTCAGCACATTTTTTGTGCTGAAAAAAACCCCCTCGGCTTATACTCGAGTCAGATTCCCCTCTGAAAAAAAAATGGTGTGGAGCTCCGAAGCTGGGCAGCCGCTTCCCTGCTTCCGTGTTTCCTTTGCAACTTTTAAGCATGGGAGGGGGAGGCTTTTCTGAGCTCTAGGCTGAGAAAGCAACGCGAGCCGAGGTCGCTCCACTCGTTTCATTTCCTCAGCTCCAGCTGCTTTCAGTCCACTCGGGAGGAGGGGGAGGAGGGGGAGAGAGAGAGAGAGAGATATCATAAGAACGGCTCTTGGTTTTTTCTTGCAAGGGAGAGAGTGACTCCTGCCTACCACTGTCATCATCATCATCTTTTGGGTTAGTGAATCAATCAAACCTTTCATGATAGTGAGATCGTTTCCCAAATTTCCCTTAAATCAGGGAAGAAATCAGAAACAAACCTTTGGGCTGAGAATAAGCTTGTTCCTATGATGCCATTTTTGTTCACTTCAGTGTGAAAAGTGTGAAAAAACACACTTCTTTTTCTTCATCTTCTTGTTCCCTATTTACTGGTCTCTTTCAAAGAGGAAATTGTGAACATTAAACTTATTCTCAACTGTCCTAGTGAAAGTTTTTATTGGCATCTATTTTTATTTTTGAAATTTACCAGTAGCTGCTGCATTTCCCACCCTCGACTTATACTCGAGTCAATAAGTTTTCCCAGTTTTTTGTGGTTAAATTAGGTGCCTCGGCTTATATTCGGGTGGACTTATACTCGAGTATATACTCTTGTTTCTTATTTAAGTGAGCATTTTTCTTACAACAGTGGCAAAGGTCAAGAAACAATGTGGCTGATCAAATGCATTTACCTTATTCACATCTAAAATTCCATATGTAAACAAATCGAACCTTGAAACATATACAAATTGAACTGCCATAATTAGAGATTCAGTTGTGAAAATTAGATCAGTTTTTCCCTCAACATGTTTAACCCCATGTTACAACGTTGCTAAAGGTGCTATATAATATGATATTTTGAACATTTTAAATTCCATTCAGCATAACTCCAATGGGTAATAGTGAGATATTGATACTGAGAAGAGACAACAGCAGAAGAAAGAATTCACGTTATGCCCTTTACTTTGTTATACATAGAATCAATAAGAAGTTCTTAGTACTCATAAAGAGGCTGAAAAGGCCCTATACCATTCTCAGGTATGATCATGTCAACTGCCTTGGTCATCTCTTTATTCCATAAGGAAGTGAAATTATTGGCAGGAGTGTGTATCATACTGTCTGGAAAACCTGAAGTCCACTGAAATCCAGTAGCTTTTAGGGATAGTCCATTTCATTAGTTCTCCCACTTTTCTAGAGAGAAATAGGTGCAGTAATCTGAATTCCAACAGGAAATGTGTGTTTATGTGTGTACCTCTGTGTGTGTGTGTGTGAGAGAGAGAGAGAGAGAGAGAGAGATGAGTCAGTCTAATGTGACCTGCCAGCAGTAGTGGGATTCAAATAATTTAACTGGTTCTCTGCCCTAATGATTTCTTCCAGCAACCAGTTCACCAAATTGCTCAGAAAGTTAACAACCAGTTCTCCTGAAATGGTGCGAGCTGGCTGAATCCCACCAATGCCTGCCAGGTGTGTTGGCCAATAACAATTTGAGAAAGACCTCTGATTTTTATGATGACTGTGAAGTCCTGAGCAGCCCTAATTAAATCAGTCCCAGCACACATATTGAAACTGCAGAATTAAATTCTAAATATTTATAATAGTAGTTCCATGACCATTTCTACCAGTTTCAGTAAGATTGAAAAACCGTGGAGTGATAAAAATAGAAGCAGAATTCCCTCTTTAGCCTGAGTGCAGATTGCAAGATATATAGCCCCTACAATGTCTTTGTAGGGATCTGGGACTATGCTCAACCCTTCACAAGGAAAAGAGTTTCCCACCATTCCATAAAGCATCAAGACAAAACACTTCCCATAAACTACCATAAAATATCAATATTCCCTCCAATGAGAATTTTAGCTTTCTTCAAAGGGTTAGCTATTTTTTCATTTCATGAGTTCATGTGAAAGACCACTGATCATTCCCAGGGATTATATTTTTGTCACAAAACAATATATTAATTCAATTATAAACATTTTTCTATGATACACAGAGGTGTTCATAATACATATTTGAGCAACACCAACATTCAGGGTTCTGGATGTTTTCATTTTTTGGCAAAATATGCAGCTTGGAAATAGAGTTTTGCACATGGATAAACGAAATAGCCTTTTGGAAACAATGCAGTCTACCCCTCAGTGTTACACTCAATTTGCAAAGATCTATTTGGATTCCTCTGTACCGTGAACAGAACATTATTGTGGATGTATAAGGACCTGGAAATGAATAGCTGGATGCTTCTGTGTCCAAAGAGGGGAGGAGGAAATGTGACATGTTGAAAAAAAAAGTTTTGGAAAGCATGGGAAACTAAATTGGTGCAGATGCTTAATTGCCTCAGGTGCTCTGGGCACACAGCAGGCATCTTAATGAAGCAATACTTGCATAGCCTTTGGATTTTTGCAACACATTTGGCTGTCTCAAATTATTGCCGAAAATAATTCAGTCTATAAATGATACAAAATGATTGCCATGCGTCACTGAAGGTGCAAATGTACGTTTTTAAAAAAGGAAGAAATAGGAAGAAAACAAACTGAAAGAACTTCAACCTTTCTTCCTGCACTGTCAAGAATTCTTGTTCAAAATATGTAATTTCAAAATTACTTTTGGCGGGGGCAGGTTGCTTATGTTAAAACTAACATTTCCTGTTCGCATTCACAATTCATCACTAGGAACAAATTAAATTCATTTTAATTCCAGTAGATTAGTTTTATAGTCTAATCCTTCTTAGCAGCTCTGTGTTGACAGATGGAAAGTTATCAACATCTCATCATAGATTTTATGTTTTCATAGGGCTTTTCTGAACAAAAAATGTATTTGATAATTGCCCAGTTCACTTTTAACAAAAATTGGCTGTTTACTGAGTCCACTGAGTGTCTGTTCAGAGTATAAGTAAATTTTATGCTTGCCAATTGACACTATTAGAGCTAAACCCTGAATAGCCCAAAAAACTATAAATCATCCACAATTGTCAGTGAATCATTTTCCTCCCAGATCATATCTAAGGGTAAGGAGCAAATTTTCCAAACAGTAAAAATCATCTTATAATGAATTAAAAAAATGAATTGGAAATGCAACAATAGAAATCCTAAATGTGTACCTGTTTCTACATTGGTTTAATACCTATGAATCATTTTCTTAAAATACCACTATTTATACATACATATGCTATAACTGTCTCTATTTCTCTGGTAGTGTTCAAATGTGATGGATAATTCCTACCACTTCTAGCTAGAAAGGATGACATAGGAAGACTAATTTACAAAACTAAAGAATTATGTAATGCCAATACAAAAAGATATTCAAAATCTATGTTGATACTTTCAAAAGGATGTAATAATGTATCCATTCATATCCATAGTATATCAAAATGACCATGGACAAATTCATGATTAGCAAAAGCTGATTTGAAGTTTTATATACTGTATGCAACTATTTATATGTACATAAATATAAACAGAATTAAAAAGCTGTGATAAAGCCTATTAAAGTCTTTCTAAAAAGTTAGATTGGTAGCGTTAGTGGTTTTATGAATTACAGATAATCCTTGATTTACAACAGTTCCTTCAGTGACTGTTCAAAGTTACAATGGCACTGAAAAAAGTGACTTATGGACATTTTTCACACTTAGAACCTTTGTAGAAGCCCCATGATCTTGTGATCAAAATTCAGATGCTTGGCAACTGGTTCATATTTATGACCGTTGCTGTGTCCCAAGGTTATGTGATCACCTTTTGCAACTTTTTGACAGGCAAAATCAACAGAGAAGCCAGATTAATAACCAAGTTACTAAGTTGACAACTGCAGTGATTCACTTGACAAATGTGGCAAGAAAAGTCATAAAATTGGGCAAAAGTCAAGAAATGTCTAATTTAGCAACATAAATTCTGGGCTCAATTATGGTCATAAGTTGAGAACTATCTGTATAGTTCCACATGCATTTGCACCACTCAGCTGACCCTGATGACATAGATAAATCTCCAGGTGGCCTCAATGACTCAATGAAAGATTGCAAATGACTAGTTGTCTGCAAGGAGTATAAATCCTTCCATTGCCCATCATCCAGTCAAAGCTGAAGGAGCCTCTTGGATGAGAAGTGAAATGTCTTCAAAGAAAAGTCCAGTTGCCTCTTGAAAATGCACCTTTGAGATAGTTACAAAAAACTACTTTTTGACAGAAGCAACTGAGAACTTAAATGTAATTCCTTTGGAACAGAAGCATATAACTGGCAGAACTGAGCTTTTTTTCCAGTTCAGTTGCCCTTTTGAACCAGCACTATTTAGAAATGTCCTGTTTTTTTGAAGACAAATACAGAATCCTTTCAGAAGAATACTAAACCAATGTTTAACATTGTGGTCTAGCACTTTTTCAAAAGTGCTATCTATAAGGACCCTGCAAAGCACTGATGAGAACTGCAAAGCATTGGTGAGAACTGAAAGATACATTTCTGGAAGCAGGTACCTGGTCTATTCTGTATTTCAAGCCCAAATTAAAATTAATGCCCAGTGACAGGAAGGAAAGACACATCCTTCCAGGAAAAGTAGCTAAATTTCCTGGGCAGATTCCAATCTCCAACTGTACCATCACGAGTATGGTCAGTGAAGTGACATAGATTGATTAATTGATTGATTAAATTTTTTGCCTGCCAACTCCACATCATTCTTTTACTAATCTTGGGAAAAGAGAAAAATGGAAGCACTATATATGAATGTAAGGCACTTCCACTGTGAACTGAGGATGAACCATAGGCCATATCATGAGGATGTAACCTTGAAAAACAGCCAAGGAGGCATCTTCACAAGTGATGGGACATAAGAATAAGCCAACAGATTCTTTTAATTAATTTACAAGGCAATTTAGTATAATACATAGCAAAGCACAGGCTCAAGCAAAATATAAATTTCCAAGAATATTTCCAGGTCTCCATAAAGAAACTTAGTTAGAAAAAAGTTTTTAAAAATTGAAGGCTTTCTATGAAATATTTGTGCCTGTTAATTTGATATGTGGTGACTAGCTATGGCAGTTCTATTTTGAGAGGCTCCATCATATAGTTTCAGATTTTCATGCAGGCCTATTTGCCTAAAAGTATAAATCCCAGTATGGCTGATGGATTGGAGTAGCCTGGCAGGTCACAAATTGAACAAATTATTTTTTGTATGCATTGAATAATAGCTTAGCTATTTCCTAAAGTAAAGATCACAGAAAAACAATCAATGATATTAGAGTTATCTGATCCCAATTTGTGCATTTTAAATATGACTCCATAACTCTCAAAGTGCTATAACAAGAAACAAAAACATACCAGTCAGCATGCTTAGATGTATAGAAATAGCACTGTGATGCTATGTTTTCTTCTAAAATAATCCTAGTAGAATATTAGCTGAAATTCTAAGAATTTTGAAATACTTACAGATGAAGTCACAAAAGAGAAAATGAAGGCATAATCATCTGCAATATAGAGGCAGTCACTGATCTTTTTTTTTTTTTGAAAAAAGATTTTATTAATTTTCTAAAACAAACAAGACAAACAAAACATTAAAACATTCAACTCTCGTATGTACATCCAGTGTGTCAGTTGGTTCATCATTTTTGTGCATTCATTCTGTAGTCCCAGTTACAGTTATGTTACATAACAAATCATACTATCAATCCAAACTTATATATCCTAATATCACTAAAAAAAAAAAAAGAAATTTTTGACTATACTTTTAATCATTCATGCTTTATGAGCTAACAATACTTTAACCAGATTATTCAACAAATCATATAATCATACCAAATCGATCCTAAAAAACCCTTTATAAATACAATATCAAATAACAAAATAATAGCAAAATAGCAAAATATATTTCTTACTATCTAGCATTCCAAATATTCTATTATCGTATTTTATCAGCTAGCCATTTATAAAAAAGATCCCAAATTTCATAAAATTGTTTATCCTCTTGCTCTCTAATTTCAAATGTCAATCTGCTCATCTCAGCACATTCCAATATTTTCTTAATAATTTCTTCCTGTAATGGTATTTTCTCATTCTTCCAATTTTTAGCAAATACAATCCTGGCCACTGTTAATACATTTACAATCAGGTATTTCAAATCTTTACTATATGTATCAGGTAAAATTCCCAATAAGAAGATCTCTGGTTTCAAGTCTATATGTTTCTTTGTCATTTTTTCCAACCACATGCGAATTTTAGTCCAATATTTTCTAGCATCCTCACAAGTCCACCACATATGGTAATACGAGCCAGGTATCTGATGACATTTCCAGCATTTTTCAGATTTGTTCTTAAACATTCTTGCTATTCTTGTCAGAGGAAAGTGCCACCTGTAAAACATCTTATACAAGTTTTCTTTATATGCTGTTGACATTGTCATTTTATAATTTTGAGACCACAATTTCTGCCATTTCTCTAGATCGATCCCATATCCAAAATTCTTCCCCCAAACAATCATAGTTTCTTTGACTTGTTCTTCCTCTAATTTCATTCCCAGTAAATAACCATATAATTTTTTAATCACCTTCTCATCAGTACCCATCAAGATCTTATCTAAATCAGTCTGCTTATCATAGAATCCCTCCGTTTTAAAATCTTCATCATACCTTGAATGTATTTGTGCATACGAAAACCAATTCATCCTTATACCTTGTTCCTCTAAGTTTTGGATCGATTTAAGTTCACCCTTTTCATCCAAAAGTTCCCCATATGTAACTGTTTGTTCCTTCTTGTAAATTATAGGATAGGAAAATGCTTCAATAGTCGATAACCAAACTGGAATTTTCAAATAACATTGTCTTTTTATCTTCTCCCAATTTAACCACAAAGACTCCCGTACATAATGTCTTCTAAAATAACCCTGTGTTTTAGTTCCCTTATACCAAAAAAAGAATGCCAGCCCAACAACAAATCATGCCCTTCTAATGTCAACAACCTATGTTTTCTTAATATTATCCATTCTTTGACCCACATCAAACTTGCAGCTTGATAATACAATTCCCAATTAGGCAGGCCAAAACCTCCTCTAATTCCAGCATCTTGCAAAAGCTTTAGCTTTATTCTCGCTTTTTTACCTTGCCATATAAACTTCAACATAATTTTATTTAAATCTTCAAAATAGTCTTTTCCAAGCCTAATTGGTATTGTTTGAAACAAAAATAAAATTCTAGGTAAAATATTCATCTTAATTGTTGAAATTCTCCCTATTAATGATATTGCAAGTTTTCCCACTTCTTCAAATCTGTAGTTATCTGTTGTTTAAGTTTAATATAATTATTCTCCTTTAATGTGCTACATCTTGTTGTCAAATATATCCCCAGATACTTAACCTTATTTGTAACTTGAATTTTCAAAAGATCTGCCAGTTCTTCTCTCTGTCTCAATAGCATGTTCTTTGTCAAAATCTTTGTTTTATCTTTATTTATTTTCAAACCAGCCACCTCTTCATATGTCTCTATCCTTTCCAATAACTTTGGAGCTGTTTCTAGCTGATCTTCCAGAATAAAAGCTAAATCATCAGCAAAAGCTTGTAGCTTAAATTCTTCCTTCTTAATTTTCATTCCTTTTATGCTTTTATCATCCCTAATATTTCTATTCAACACTTCCAAGGTCAACACAAATAGCAAAGGAGATAGGGGACATCCCTGTCTTGTGCCTTTCCTTATATTAATACAATCTGTAAGTTCCCCCTCCATCATTACCCTTGCTGTCTGTTTATTATATATGGCTTCTATTGCTTGAATAATTTTTTTAGCAAAACCCATCTGCTCCAATAGTAATAACATAAATCTCCAGTTCACGTTGTCAAATGCCTTTTGAGCATCTAAGAATATCAAAGCCATTTGCTTTTCAGGATGAGCCTCATAGTATTCCAAAGTGTCCAAGATTACTCTCATATTGTCTCTAATTTGTCTCTTTGGCAGAAATCCATTTTGATCTGGGTGAATAAAATTATTTAAATATTTTTTAAGTCTTTCTGCTAAAATTGAAGCAAAAATTTTATAGTCTGCATTCAATAAAGAAATAGGTCTATAATTCTTAATTTGCAGTGGGTCAGTCTCTTCTTTCGGTATAAGTGTAATATAAGCCTCTGACCATGCTTTGGGTATCATCTTTTTTAACATAACTTCATTCATAACTTCTAACAATGGGATGCTCAATGATTCTTGAAATGTTTTATAGAATTCTGCTGGAAGCCCATCTGGACCCGGAGCTTTCCCATTATTTTGTCTCTTAAATGCTTCATTTAGTTCCATCATTGTTATATTGCTTTCTAACATTTCTTCAGTCTCTTTAGGTATCTTCGGTAAATTAGCTTCCTGTAAATACTGTTTGACTTTTTCCTCATCAATATTCTCTTGTTTATATAGTTGCCCATAAAAATCTCGTATAATTTCTTTTTTTTCCTTATTCCCATAACAAACTTGGCCTTGTTCATCTATTAACTTCAATATTTTTCTTGATTCCTTCTCTTTTCTCAATTTATATGCTAGCCATCTACCTGGTTTATTTGCATCTTCAAAATAATTCTGTTTAGAGTTTCTGATTTTCTGTGACAATTCTTCTTTCTCTATTAATTCCATTTTATGTTTGATTACATCCAGCTTCAATTTAATATCCTTTTTCTGTGGCATTTTCTGTAATTCTTTTTCAAGACTTTTATACTCGTCTTCCAAGGCCTGAGAAGCTTGCCTTTTCCTAATATTCTTTTTTGTTATATAATCTATTATCAAACGTCTAGCGTATGCCTTCATTGTATCCCACACATTCTGCGTTGAAGTGTCTTCTTTTTTATTTTCTCTGAAGAAAAAAGCCAATTCCTTCTCCATCCATTGTATAAAATCTTTCTCCTTTAAAATAGTATTATTTAATGTCCATCTCGATCTTTTTATTTGTCCCTTCCATTTAATTATCATTGGGCTATGATCTGCCCAAGTACTTGTTTCAATATTTGTTTCTTGAATATTGGATATTAATTCTGTTGAGATCCAAATCATATCTAATCTGGACCATGATAAATGTCTATTTGAATAAAAAGTATATTGTTTAGCTTTAACATTTCTTTCTCTCCAAATATCTTTTAAAGTTAATTCATCTGTCATTTTAAAAAAAGACTTAGGGAGAATCTTTGTATTTTGCTTTGTTGTTGTTGCTATATAGTCCAATTTATTGTCCACAATTCCATTAAAATCTCCCATCATAATTATATTAACATAGTCCAGTCCAATTATTTTCATGTGTAGCTTTTTATAAAACTCTTCTTGTTTATCATTCGGAGCATAAATTGCAATCAAGAGTATTTTTATATTATTATCTATTATTTCTACCATTAATACTCTTCCATCTTCATCCGTGTAGATCAATTTTGCTGGGATAGCCTCTTTAATGTATAGAACCACTCCTCTTTTCTTACATTGAGTCAAAGAAGTAAATATTTTCCCCAATTTTGGCTGTACTAACAATTGTTCATGTTGTTTTTTAATATGAACTTCTTGTAGACAAATTATATCAAATTTTAATTTCTCTAATTTATGAAAAGTTTTCCTTCTTTTAACAGCTGAATTAAGTCCATTTATATTCATTGTAATCAGTTTTTTTTCTTCCATGATTATGCTTTATATTTAGGTCGCACCGCTCTCGTGGACCTCACTTCACGCTGTTCTTTGCTATCCACCTGTCCCCCTACTGCTCCTTTCTCTTTTTCAGTCTCCAGTTGTTCCTCTTGAAACTCAATTAATGAGACCTCTTTCTCTGCCTCCTCTCTTCTTCCTCCAAAAAATTCTGCATGGAAAAGTTCTGCTTTCTCAATTGAATCAATTCTATGTCTCTGCTCTTGCCACCTAAACATTAGTCCTTCTGGAATCAGCCATCTATAATTCACTTCGTTTTCCAATAACATTTTGGTCAGAAATCGATATTCTCTTCTCATCTCTCTCACTCTTCGGGGTATTTGTTTTAAAACCACAACCTCTTTACCTTTGTATTTCAATGTTTTCTCTCTTACTACTTGTAATATTTGCGTTTTAATGGATGTTTTGGTAAATCTAATATGGACTTCCTTGGGTAATTTATTTCTCATCGCATACCTTGTATAGACTCGATATACCTCATCTATTCCATCCATCATCTTTTCCTCTGTAATTTCCAAAGCATCTGCCAAAATTTCTATCATTATTGCTGCCAAATTTTCTCCTTTTTCCTCTTCTATCTTTTGAAATCTAAGGTAAAATTCTGACCTTTCCATCTCCCACCTCAACATCCCACTTTTTTCTTGTTCAACCGCTGTTAATCTATTGTCAATATTTCCAATCTTCTCCTCTCTTTGTTTTCCTTCTCCCTCAATTTTTAGGAATCTCTCCTCATACTTGACCATCATCTGTTTAATGTTTTCCACTTTTTCATCAGTCTTCTCTATTCTTTGTTCAATATTTTCTGTTCTTTGTCCAATGATGTCTGATTTTGTCTTGGATTCCTTGCATAATCATCTGTAAAGTTACTCTTTCTTGTTCCTTATCTTGCTTCAACATTGTCTGAATTAAACGTTGTCCTCCAGCTGGTGGGGAAGCAGAGGTAGAAGTAGAAATGCCAGATGGTATTGGTTTCCTGCTCATTTCAATGCTTCCAAAGCTTCAAGTTCTTTTTGACTTTTAATCCAACTGGTAGAGCAGCCAATTTTAATCCAAAATGGAAAACTCCAATAGTAAAAGGCATGAAACCAAAAAAGAAACAGGAAAAAAGGAAGAAGAAGGATCTTCAGGTTCTTCTAGACACTAATCCAATTACAAAGTAGTCTACCATAAAAAAGAAAAAATAGAAAGGAACCCAAAAATAATAATATTGATTAAGAGCAGAAAAAAGCAAAAAGAGAAAAAACAAAAAGTTCCTTCAGGTTCTTCACACCTTAGTCCAGTTGAGAAGTCTCAATAATCAAAAAAGAAAAACAAAGTGGCCCAAAAACATGGATAGAAAAAGCAAAAAAGACCCAATAAAAAGAAAAAGAAAAAGAAGAAAAATAAAGAAAAAACTCTGAGGCTTTCCCTTAAAAGTAAAAGGCAGAAATAAGAATATTACTAGAATTGAAATTTAGAAAAAGGATATTCGGGTATTTTCCCACATGGTGCTTTTAAAGTTGTAGCAACGTTTCAGCAGAATCTCATCTGCCATCATCAGGCTTCTGTATGGTGTTTGTCTGTGAGTCAGACTTTTACAGTGGTTTCAGATTTAAATTTGGGGCAGCCTATTGCTGTGTCAGAATGGTTTTTTCTTCCTCCTGATTGGTTGAGAGTCTTGGTCTGTGTTTATTAGTCTTGGAGTTTGCTGTGTTCTGCTACTAATATCTTCTGTCTGTTTTTTTTGGGGGGGGGCTCTTTTTGTATCTTGATTGGCTGGCAACATTGTGTTACTTTGTTGGAGGCCTTTAGTGCAGCTTGGCTTCGGGTAAATGGACGGCTATCATTCGTTAGGAAGCTGGGTTTCATCTGGGTGCCTGGTTGGGGTGTGTTTGAGCTGGAGGTATCAGGGGGGATCTGTTTGTGCCCAGGTGTTTGCCTGGCTTGTGGTGTGGAGATTATTTTGTTTGTGAGTGCAGGCTTCCAAATGATTGACAGCCTGGTGGAATCATCTCTTCTGTTCATGCTTTCTGGTCTTTTTTCAATCTCTATGGCTTCTCTGATGATTCTGTGGCTGGGATTTTCTATGGTGGCTAGGGTTTTGGTGCCATTGAAGTTGATGTTATGACCTGTGGCTTCCATGTGTTGGACAAGTGAGGAAGTGTGTTCCAGCTTTTTGACTGCATTTTTGTGTTCATCTAGGCGGGTGCTTATTCTTCTATTGGTCTGTCCAATGTATGTGGCCGGGCATGATGCACAGGGGACTTCATATATGCCTTGGTTTTCCAGGTCAATTTTGTCTTTGGGGTTCCTGAGGATGGCTGCTATTTTTCTGTCTGCTTTGAAGGCAGTCTTGATGTGGTGTCTGTATAGAATCTTACTAATTTTGTCTGTAGTGCCTCTTATGTAGGGCAGGACAGCTGTTCCATGGGTCTGTTCATCTTCTGGGTCTCTACTATGTCTCAGTGTGTTTTTGTGGATCAAGTTGGTGATTTTGCTTTTGTGGAAGCCGTTGGCTGTCAATATTTTAGTCAGGGTGCATAGTTCAGTCTTAATGTGTGTCTTGTCTGCCAGGCGTTTGGTTCTAGTAATTAGTGTTTTAGCCACAGAGTTTATCTGTGCTGGGTGGTGGTGGGATTGGGCATTGAGGTAGCGGTTGGTGTGTGTTTTCTTCTGGTATATTGTGTGTCCTAGTGTGCCATCTGTTTTCTTGTAGATTAGTACATCTAGGAATGATAGTTGTTTGTTTGTTTCTGTTTCCATGGTGAACTTGATTTTGGGGTGTGCGCTGTTTAGGTGTGTTAGGAAGTTGTTCAGGTTTTCTTGTCCATGGGGCCAAATCACAAATGTGTCATCTATATATCTTAACCATAGTTTGGGTTTGAGTATGGCATTAGCCAGGGCTCTGGATTCGAATTCTTCCATGAACAGGTTTGCAATGACAGGTGACAGTGGTGATCCCATGGGGGCTCCTTCAATTTGTTTGTATCTTTGTCCTTTGTATATGAAATATGTGTTGGTTAAGCAGTGTTCTGTTAGTTCCATGAGGTGTTTAGCTGGTTTCACTATTCACTCAAGTCCCGATAAAAGAGACCCTCGAAATCATCAAAAATAAATACCAACCAGCTAAACACCTCATGGAACTAACAGAACACTGCTTAACCAACACATATTTCATATACAAAGGACAAAGATACAAACAAATTGAAGGAGCCCCCATGGGATCACCACTGTCACCTGTCATTGCAAGCCTGTTCATGGAAGAATTCGAATCCAGAGCCCTGGCTAATGCCATACTCAAACCCAAACTATGGTTAAGATATATAGATGACACATTTGTGATTTGGCCCCATGGACAAGAAAACCTAAACAACTTCCTAACACACCTAAACAGCGCACACCCCAAAATCAAGTTCACCATGGAAACAGAAACAAACAAACAACTACCATTCCTAGATGTACTAATCTACAAGAAAACAGATGGCACACTAGGACACACCATATACCAGAAGAAAACACACACCAACCGCTACCTCAATGCCCAATCCCACCACCACCCAGCACAGATAAACTCTGTGGCTAAAACACTAATTACTAGAACCAAACGCCTGGCAGACAAGACACACATTAAGACTGAACTATGCACCCTGACTAAAATATTGACAGCCAACAGCTTCCACAAAAGCAAAATCACCAACTTGATCCACAAAAACACACTGAGACATAATAGAGACCCAGAAGATGAACAGACCCATGGAACAGCTGTCCTGCCCTACATAAGAGGCACTACAGACAAAATTAGTAAGATTCTATACAGACACCACATCAAGACTGCCTTCAAAACAGACAGAAAAATAGCAGCCATCCTCAGGAACCCCAAAGACAAAATTGACCTGGAAAACCAAGGCATATATGCAGTCCCCTGTGCATCATGCCCGGCCACATACATTGGACAGACCAATAGAAGAATAAGCACCCGCCTAGATGAACACAAAAATGCAGTCAAAAAGCTGGAACACACTTCCTCACTTGTCCAACACATGGAAGCCACAGGTCATAACATCAACTTCAATGGCACCAAAACCCTAGCCACCATAGAAAATCCCAGCCACAGAATCATCAGAGAAGCCATAGAGATTGAAAAAAGACCAGAAAGCATGAACAGAAGAGATGATTCCACCAGGCTGTCAATCATTTGGAAGCCTGCACTCACAAACAAAAAAATCTCCACACCACAAGCCAGGCAAACACCTGGGCACAAACAGATCCCCCCTGATACCTCCAGCTCAAACACACCCCAACCAGGCACCCAGATGAAACCCAGCTTCCTAACGAATGATAGCCGTCCATTTACCCGAAGCCAAGCTGCACTAAAGGCCTCCAATAAAGTAACACAATGTTGCCAGCCAATCAAGATACAAAAAGAGCCCCCCCCCCAAAAAAAACAGACAGAAGATACTAGTAGCAGAACACAGCAAACTCCAAGACCAATAAACACAGACCAAGACTCTCAACCAATCAGGAGAAAGAAAAAACCATTCTGACACAGCAATAGGCTGCCCCAAATTTAAATCTGAAACCACTGTAAAAGTCTGACTCACAAACACCATACAGAAGCCTCAAAGCCAAACCTCAAGTGTTGAAATATTGATAACAGTCCAGGAAAGCACCTGCAATAATATTTTGCTGTGCTCTCCCTCTATCTTATCATCTTAAAATGTCCTTGAGAAGAGGTCTTTTTGCAATTCTCTCCAATTCAAATAAAATACTTTCAAGCCTCTAGTTGGCAGTGTTGCAAAGTTTCTTAATGCTCTTCCTCCCCCCCAGCCAGAAAAAAGAAGCAATATATATGGAAAAAAAGAAAAAAAATAACCAAAGGGAGCCTCTATCCTAAAGAAAGTTAAAAAATCAAAGAGAGCATAAAAATATATATAAGAGAAAATTCAATCCGGTTACCTACAAAGTCACACTGAAGTCCCCCCCAAAAAATATAGGAAAAAGAAAAAAAAAACCCAAGCCTCAATTTGACATCACTTTAAAAAACGCCGCTCAGACAGTTTCGGTCAAAAAAAAAAAGTCTCACTGATTTCTTCTTTGTTCAGGGTGCCCTTTCCAACCTCATTGAATTTACAACACAAAAGAGTTTTTCTCACCCAACCATCACACTTCTTTCCAGCCACTTTCTTTCCGGAGCTGTCCCAACTTCAGCAGCTATGGATGCTGCCTCTCCGCCGCCAGCAAAAGGGCTTCTCCTGGATCAAACCAGAGATTTTGCGGTATCTCTGGGATCCTGGGACAGTACCCTTCTCTATCCCCATCTCTACGGGACGGTTTAGGTCCGTTGGGACCGACCAGGGGCAAAAATATTGGCTGCAATCTCAGAGCCCCGAGATCGCAGCTGTTTCACCAAAACAAAGCTCCGCCTTCTCCTAGGCAGTCACTAATCTTATTAACAGTGCAGAATATGGATTTCAAAATGCAGAATTATTATCACATTCATTTTCAAAGATGTTTTCAGTGTCACATTTTTCCACATAGAACATAGACTCCTATGACATCTAATAATTAAATCATTTATTGCAGCCAATGCTTGTGTGTATACATATATATCTATGAGTCAGGGCTAGGCGATACATCAGATTTAAAGGCAAGATGTGTTTCAGAAAGGCTGGAGAATGAAGCTAGAAAAGTTTCAGGAAGGTAGAATGCAGATTTTCAGTCAGTATATAAAACAATAATGAGCCATGAAATATATGAGCTTTCCTAATATATATGATCAGCATCCAGTCACCAGTCAAGGACAGTTTAGCTTTCCATGATTGCTTGTCATCCTCATACATTTGAGATGGCCAGCCATGTAAATTTAAATACATACATACATACATATATACATACATACATACTCTTTATCTTAGTTCTAAGTCACATAATCAACAGCATAAGATTATACAGCATGCAGTACAGAGGTGGTATTCAGCAGATTCTGACCAGTTCTGGAGAACCAGTAGTGGAAATTTTGAATAGTTTGGAGAACTGGCAAATACCACCTCTGACTGGAAATTTTACAGTATCCTTCCCCTGCCACGCCCACCAAGCCATGCCCACAGAACCAGTAGTAAAAGAAATTGAATCCCATCATTGATACAGTACCTGTTGCTTGAATTTATTAGATGTTTAGAATCGTATTATTCTTAATGTACAAAATTCAAAATATTTATGCTTACACCTGCAATATATTCAGATAACATAATGAAAAGTTGTCAACCATATATCATAACTCAGTTATTGCTGCTTGCGTGTGTCAGTCTTTGTTTATAGCTAATTGTTCAAGGGCATCTGCCAAAGGCAATAAGAAGAATCTTGAATTTGTGATATTCTCCACCTTCATCCACAAATGTTCTTGTGGTGTCCGTGGCAACTCTAAAACAGGCATAGGAATGCTTTACAAGTTGACATTCTGCTTACTTTAATTTCTATGTGAGTTGTACCTTATATTGTCAGCTTTCCTTTTCAATAGTATTAAACTTGCAACCTTTTTTGGAATACTATTTTAGTAGGATGTTTCTTAAGTCTATTCTTTTGATTGATGTAACTTAGCATTTATTTCCAGTAAGGGAAAAGGGATTAAACTGGTCAGCATGTTTGCCTCTGAATCCTACTGATTCCAGTTTAAACACATCCAAACTGATCTAGGCTGTTTTGATTTTTTCCCCAATAACACAATACTCTGATCATAAGATGTCTGCATATGTCATTGTATAAACAACTGACAATTGATCATCACTTTTCTTTTCTGCCCAACAGTTCAATGACAACAGTCAGACAATAAGTGGTGGCTTGTTGGCCAGTAATTCAAAGCTTTCTCTTGCCCTTTCAGGCCTTGCCAGAAAACTATCACAAAAATAAAACGACATATGTTTCTAGTGTTCCCCCTGATAGTAATATGTCAGCATATTTGGATTCCTTTACCAAGCTTACAACCCAACAGATTTTAGGGCCTATGTAGCTCTTTGGTAGGACCCCAGAACTAGTTGCAGATGCATTAAAATTATTCCTTATTGCTTTTCAAGCCATACTCATGCCTTTCAAATGGAAGTACGGTAGCTAGCTCAATGAAACTGTTGTGTCCGCGAAATGATGCCAGGAGTCGGTGACTTCAAATCATGCTCTTTTATTAAAGTAGGAACCGAACTGGCTCTTCGCAAAAGGTTCGTGGCTTTTATTTTTTCAGCCGCGGCTGACGCGGCCAATGGCACCGTTTTGAATCTCCCGCGATTCGAATGGACCAATCGTGGGAGATTCTTAGCGAGCCAATCAGCGCGGCTCGCCTGACTAATCAGAGTGCCCCGCGCTTTGGCCAATCAAAGCGCGGGGATCTCAAGAATGCTAATTGGGGACAGAACACCCCTCCCCTCTTGGTTCAGTCCTTACGTCGTGTAGTCACGTAGGTAGGCGGGGCTCAGTCTGAGCCTACTGGACCTGCGCAGCTCAGTCGTAGGTTGGATCCCGGCCGGTTCGGTTGGGATCTCTGTTGCTCCTGATGCCGTCGTGGGAACCGGCTGGTCGGTTGGGCCGGGCCGCTCTCCGTAGCTCCCTCCTGGGCCTCCCGGGTTGGTTGAGCTGCGGGTTTCGCCGCTCCCGCTCGGTCTTTCCGGGTCGGTCGAGCTGGCCTGGCTGTCTCTTCCTGGCGAGGGGTCGTGATGGCTGCTTTCCGGTAAGTATGGCTGGTTTATTCTTCTTTGGTTTTGGTCCCCTGGGTATTCCCTCCCCCTTTGGTTTGTGTTGTGGGGGTTGGTTTCGCCTGTTTGTACGTCGGTGGTCTCTTGGTTGGCAGTCCTCGACCTTAATTGGTCGATGTGGCATTTCCACGCTCGTCCGTCTGCTGTTTGTAGCCGGTACGAGTGTGGGCCTGTTATTTGTGTGATGATGACCGGTATCCATAGTGGGTCTCCCGTCAGGTTTCTTGCGTAAACGGGGTCGCCTGGTGCGAAAGTTCAGTGTTTCCTGTTTGAGTCTGGGGGCTTCTCCGGGTTATATGTGGGGTGTAACCTGTCGAGTGGTGACCTTAATTTCCTCCCCATTAATAGTTTGGCTGGGCTCTTATTTGTTGTGGTATTTGGGGTTATGTGTTGGGTGAAGAGTAGTTTGTTTATTTTCTCCTGGATCTCCCCGTGGTCTATTTTCCGGATGGTTTTCTTAGTGAATTGCACCATCCGTTCTGCCCTACCGTTTGCCGCCGGGTGCGCCGGTGCTGTCAGCGCGTGGCGGATGCCCCTTTCCGCTAGGAATTTTTTGAATTCCAGCGAGGTGAATTGGGGCCCGTTGTCGGAAACGAAGACGTCTAGGAGGCCGTGCATTGCAAAGAGTTTGCAGAGTTCCTTGATCACGGCCTCCGTGGTTGTTGTCTTCATGTTGCTTACCTCCAGCCAGTTGGAGTAAGCGTCTACTGTTATAAGAAAGGTGTGTCCTTTTGTGGGCCCGGCGAAGTCTATGTGAATCCTAGACCAAGGTCCCCTTGGGGTTTCCCACTCTAGGACGGGTGCTGTGGGTGGGCTTGGCCTAGTTTCCTGGCATCGTTGGCACCTTGCTACCCAGGTCTCAATTTGTTTGTCCATCCCTGGCCACCAAGTGTAACTTCTGGCCAGGGCTTTAGTCCTAACGATGCCAGGGTGCCCCTCGTGTAGCAGTTCCAGAACCTTCCCTTGTAGCTTTTCTGGAATGACCACCCTATCCCCCCATAGTATGCACCCTTTTAATAACGAGAGTTCCGTTTGGCGGTTTCGGAATGTTTTGACGGACTCGTCATTGTCCCTTTCCGGCCACCCTTTCTCTACCCAATGCAACACCCGCGCCAGACATTTGTCTTTATTAGTCTCTCAGGCAATGTCTGACGTGGTTATGGGCAGGTTGGGTAGAGTCTCTATGCTGAGGGTGGTCGTCGTGGGTGCTGGGTCGGTGTCAGGTTCCAGTAGTGGCGAGCGGCTTAAGGCGTCTGCATGGGAGATCGTCTTACCCGGTTTGTGTATGAGTCCGTAGTTGTAGGCTGCCAGGAACTCGGACCACCTTGTCATTCAGGGAGACAGAATGTTCGGGGTGGCCCCGTTTCCTGCAAGGATTCCCAGCAGTGGCTTGTGGTCGGTTATGATGGTGAATGTCCGGCCGTAGAGATACTCGTGGAATCTTTTTACGGCAGCAATGATAGCCAGAGCCTCTTTGTCCAGCTGGCTATAGTTCCGCTACGGTTTGGTGAGGGACCTTGAAAAGAACGCGATGGGCGCTTCTTTTCCATCGGGGAGGGTATGGCTGAGGACAGCGCCGACACCAAAAGGTGATGCGTCGCATGTGACGGCCAGAGGTAGGGTCTCGTTATACTGTATAAGGACGGCATCCGAACTGAGGAGGTCCTTTGTTCTTTGGAAGGCGGCTTGCTCGCGTTTCCCCCAAGTCCAGGTCGCCGCCTTGTCCAGGAGCCTATGCAAGGGCTCCGCCACCGTTGCCTTTTGGGGCAGGAAAACATTGTAAAAGTTAAGTAGCCCCAGGAATGCCTGTAGTTCCGTCTTTGACTTGGGTGTGGGTGCTTCTTTGATGGCCTTGATTTTTTGGTTTGTGGGGTGAATGCCGTGACGGTCTAGGAGGTATCCTAGGAATTCTACCCGTCCCGTGTATAATTGGCATTTCTCCCTCTTGACTTTGAGCCCGGTCACTTTGAATTTGGTTAGGACCTCCCTTAGGCGACCCTCTAGTTCAGCTTGGTTGGTTGCCGACACTAGGACGTCGTCGAAGTAAGGTACCACCCCCTTGATGCCTTGCAATAGTCTTTCCATTAGGCTTTGGAATATTCCTGGTGCTACGCTGACTCCGAATTGGAGTCGGTTGCATTTAAATGCTCCCTGGTGGGTGACTATGGTTTGCGCTTCTGCCGTTTGCTCGTCGACTGGCAACTGTTGGTATGCCTGGGCGAGGTCGAGCTTGGCGAAAACCTTGCCCCCTCCCAGTGAGTGCAGTAGATGTTGCACTACTGGGACGAGGTAGGCGCTTTATTGTAGCGCACCATTTAGGGTGGCCTTATAGTCCCCACAGATCCTCACCGACCCATCGGGCTTGATCGGGGTGACTATGGGGGTCTCCCGCCGGGCGTGGTCTATGGGCTGTAGGACCCCTTGCTTGACGAGCTTGTCAATTTGCTCGTCTATCTTGGGTTTAAGTGCGAATGGCACCCGCCTTGGTTTCAGGCGTTTTGGGGGGACGTTTGGGTCTAGGCTGAATGATATAAGGGGCCCTCGGTACTTGCCTAGGTTTCCGTCGAAGACCTCTTGGAATTCCCGGGCCAGTTGCTGCTCCCAGCTGTCGTCGGTGACGTGGTCGACTCCCGTGACTGCGATGCCGAGCGGGGCGAACCATTGCAGTCCCAGTAGGCTTGGGCGGTCGCGGTCGACGATTGTCAGGGGAAGCCTTTCGGTGTGCCCTTTATATGTGATGTTGAAGTGTTTGGTTCCGACTACCGGGATGCGGTTTCCCTGGTAGTCCTTTACTATGAGTCTCTGGCTGTCTAGGTTCCTCCTTTGGATGGTAGGCACCAAGCGCTTTATTTCATGCCATGCTATCATGGAGAGGTAGGACCCGGAGTCCACCTCCATTTTGCATGGCTCGCCCTCGATGCCTACCTCCACGTGGACCTTCTGGGCGTCATTGGTTATGGCGTGGCCGATGGTGACTGTCTGATGGGTCTCCTCTCTTCGCCGGTTATCGCCGCCTTGCAGGGATCGTCCGTTCCGGTCCCATCTGTTGTCCGAGGGGCGATCTCTGGTCTGGGGTGGTGTGTTCTCTCTCCTCCGGTCGCTCTGGTCCCATCGTGCCGGGCTGCGGTTCTTTTTTAGGCGGCAGACACGGGCGATGTGTCCCTTCTTGTCGCAATGCCGGCAGATCGATTCGAAAAACTGGCATTCCGACCTGGGGTGGTCGCCGCCGCAACCGGCACAGTTGGTCCTCGACTTACGACCCCGCCGGTTCCGTGGGTCACGGCCTGTCTGGAGGCGATGGATGTCCTCCTCGTCATCGGAAGTGCCCGATGCCGAGTGGAAATCACCCTGGTGGGTGGTCGTCTTGGGTTGGGCCTCGGCCGACCTCGCAGGGTTGTTGTTTCCACTGCGGTCCCCAGCGTTCGGTCTGCGCATTCGGTCGGCAGAGGTTCGGGTTGCTTCGGCGGCTGCGGCTGCGGTGAGGGTGTCTGCTAGGCTGATGTTGCCCTTGGCCATCAGCCGGCTCTGGAGGACGGGGTCCCACAAACCGAGCACGATTCTGTCTCGCAGGGCGTCGTTCAGGTTGTCGAATTCGCAGAGCCCCCCTAGGCGCCGTAGCTCGGCGACGAAGTCGCTGAAGCTCTCACCCGACCATTGGTCCCGACGGTAAAATTCATTTCGTCGGATCAGGATGGGTACCTCTGGAGCGTAGTGCCGCCGAAGTATTGGCTCGAGGACGTCCCAGTTCATCGCGGTCGCATCGGCGGTTTTGGCAAGCGCCTTGGCCATCTTGAATACCTCGGTCCCACAGTGGGTCAGGAAGACGGCGCGCTTCATGGGGCCGGTGGTGTCCTTCAGGTCGCTGCACTCGAGGAACATGCGGAATCGGTTGGAGTACAATTCCCAGTCCTCGGTGGCGGGGTTGAAGGGTGCGGGGGGGTGCGATTTTCGCCATCGTGGTGGTTCGTCTGGCTTCCGTCGGACACGTGGTTCGGTTCAGGGTCTGGATCCCACCTTCGTCGCCAGTGTTGTGTCCGCGAAATGATGCCAGGAGTCGGTGACTTCAAATCATGCTCTTTTATTAAAGTAGGAACCAAACTGGCTCTTCGCAAAAGGTTCGCGGCTTTTATTCTTTCGGCCGCGGCCAATGGCACCGCTTTGAATCTCCCGCGATTTTAATGGACCAATCGCGGGAGATTCTTTGCGAGCCAATTGGCGCGGCTCGCCTGACCAATCAGAGTGCCCCGCGCTTTGGCCAATCAAAGTGCGGTGATCTCAAGAATGCTAATTAGGGACAGAACAGAAACAACAGAGATAAATGACATTTCTGTTTTGACCTTATCAAGCAGTATAACTCTTGTGGCTCCCTTTTTCTCTTTTCTTAAAGAGTCACTGATGTTACCTAGTCCATCAAGGTATAATTTCCTGAGAAACATTGTAAAATTTCACATTGTTAAATAAAATATTCTAAGTATTTGATAGACAAGAAAGTATTATTTTGTGTCAGTAATTGCTACTTCATTTCACTTCAAATAATTTGTGGTTATTCCTCCTTTCATCTTAATTATTACCTAGTAAAAAGTGTTCTTCAAGTAATTCATATGGTGACAATTAAATGATCACCTCTTGAAAAATAATTTGGCTTGCAGCTAATCTCCTGTAATTCACTTTTTGTTGCAAGAAAAATATGTGCAGCAAATAAATAATAGTGATATTTTTCTTCTTCTCAGATAAATAATCACGGGAGAGTTTGGATGCAACTCGTCCAGTTGCTCGATAAAGATTGGATCTTCAGGCAATGTGGCAATATTCTATACTGAGGCAAGTCTTGTTTTCACTACTTCAGCCAAAAACGTATCAGGCAGAAGACACAAATTAATGACACTGACTCTCCAGTACTTCATGACTTGGTGATCACAAAGGAACACTTGGCTATAGTTAAATATTTACTCTACTTCCCCTCTTTCTTTATCAGTCTTCTGATCTTTGTTTTATAACATTACGGATCTCAGCCACTTCCTTTCTTCCCAGAGCAAACTGTTCTTTGTACAGAGCAATTGCTCTTTGATTCTCTTCCAGGTAGGATATAGATAGCTATGTATAGTACTAGCTCTCACCTATCTCTAGAATTTATAAACTGTAAATAGATATCTTTTCCTTATTATTATAAAACCTGTGTTGAAAATCATTGCTTTCTGTTTTTTGCTCTCACAAAGCATTTCTACCTCCAACCAAAAATGTTTTTAAAAAGCTTTCTATGTGGCTGAAATATAAACAGAGGACCAATGTCTTGTACATAGACAAAATGTTCATAGTTCAAACTAACTATAGCAACTTTCCAGAATTTCAAGCATTCTAATTGTCTGGAGACACCAGAAATTGAACATGAAATTTCTGCATCTGTTGGCAGCTTCTCCATACAACACTGATTTGGGGAAAATTATTATTACTTTAAACATTTCCATCCTGATTATTGGATATATGGAATAGCTATGCAGATCTGAAGAAAAAGCAGTGGATATGTAGTAAATAAATAAGCAAATATAGGCTGAGGTGTTCCAATATTTTAAGCACTCTTCTGTAATTTATTTTTGGATGAAATTAACATAAACTTTTGCTGCTTCTGATTTTCAGGACTGATTTTAAATACTTTAAGATTATATCTTTCCTTAGTTTCTTTAACTTTAGCAATCTGATGAGAAGGAGCTTCAAAGGGGGAAGGAATGATTAACCAAGATAATGAGAAAACAACCTTAAATTTACCTGTAGCTGTAATTATGAGCTTCTTCTACATGCTAAGAACCTTTAAAGTAATTTGTTTTGTATACTTTGTTACTCTGTCTTGCTATATATACTTTACTCCTTATCTTTTAACCTAATCCTATTTAAAACATTTCTTAAAATGAAAGTCTGCCTTTTATAAATTGGTGTTTTCCAGATGTGTGCCTGATAGATAAATTAAAGCATCTTACCCAACCTGGTCTTATCCAACCATCCCCTCCAGGGATGCCAGCTTTCTACCACCATCATTTCTGATTGCATGCCCCAAAATATTTTTTTTTTCTTGTCAAGAAACATGAGATCCAAAGTCCAATGCTTCCAGAGGCATCAGGTTGGAAAATATAGTTCTGTTTGTATGATCTAGCTTCCTGGAGTTTCTATAATGCTGAAAGGGGAAAGCAAGTGTCCATTTTGCAAAGAGATCTAGCAACTAAGATCAGGTGGAGGTAACCCTTGATGCATTTGATCCACTTGCACTTGCTATATGATGGGAAAGAAGAGACACAATCAAGGGGCAGATTTGGAAAACTCTGCATGGAGAAATGATTTCCCCCTCAAATCAGGCTTTTTAGCAGCCTGTGCTTATTTCCAGTTCATCCTACCAGGGGTTTCTGTCCATGAGTAGAAAAGCATTAGGGAAAGCTGAACTTTTAGAACTCTCAATTGTCTCTAAAGATCCCAGAGTTGAGACTTTTAATACTTCTTTATTGAATAGATTGAGGGAACTCATTTATAAATGACCTGTCCAGCTCCAAATGCAGCACTATCATTATATACAATTTTCTGTTCTACCAAAGGCAAAAAAAACTATCATGGCAAAAAACAAAAACCCTATTGCCATCTGCATTTCAGTTCTTTCCATTAGAAAATTACCTTGTGGAGTAATCGTGCCCTAAAGGTTAATGAACATTCATTACAGTGAAGTAAATGGATAATGAAAAGACAAGACAAAGGCATTTAAGAGAAGAAATTGGGACTTCTGCACTGGAAGCATTACAATTACATGAGGTATTGAAAGCAATTTTGGGGTGGAAGCATATTGTTTATGAATTGCAAAAATTCTGAAGACCTACTGCTTATCTGTAGTCACACCTTGCCACTCCAATTAAAATTTTAATAAACCAACATTACTGGACTTTTGACACTGCTGAAAAATCTGTGTTACATGTCACTTTTCAGAGTAGATTTATTGTTTTGATTTCAGTTTACAAGCTTTTATTGTAAGAAATCATTTAGGGGTGGGGTTTTGGCACAGAAAGATACTCATTTGCTTTCAGTAAATTATTAAAAATAATTTACTATATTTTTCAGATGTATAATTGAAAAAGTGCTCCATCTGCAGGCTTAGCTAAATTTATAAAATTCTTATGGACAAAGAAGAAGAAGAGGGAGGAAGAGCTGGAGACAAGATTAATAATTTAAGGATTAGCCATTTGAATTGTCTTGGTTTGTCTTAATCTGAGCTTTCCAACACTCCGCCATGTGTCTGTCAAATCCCTCTTCCTAATTAGATTTTAGATCAGGATTGTTCTTCTTAGGGATTTGCATGGTAAAACATAGGCAGGCATTTGTCAAGACATTCTCTGAAGGCTGCCTTGTTGATGTAGCAGCAAATGCTAAAATAGATCAGATTGCATTTCTTTTTAATGGTCTGAAAAATATGTACATAATATGGTTCTTCTGTTGTTTTAGCTTTCTGTCATTGATTTCTAAATGCATCAAAGCTGCTGTCCTATACCCAATGACTTAGAAAGTAAGAGCTTTTGAATATAATAAGATATGTATTTGTAGATAAACCTGTTCAGTATTATAACTCTACCATATAAGAGCCATTTGACTTCTTTTCTCCTCCCACCCATCATCGCCCAATATTCTGGTAACAGGCATTTTGTAATTGCTCATAAATATAGAATAATTTCTGTCCTCCAGAGAAACAAGAAACCGTAACTTGGTTGATGTCTACTGAAGCTTAAGAGACTTGCATGTACTAAATTAATGAAATCTTATTAAAGTCTGGCTTCAAGGACAGCATTTTAAATATTTATTTAAGCCCTTTATATTTTGCATTTTAAAAAGTGAATAGTTATCATTTTTACTATGCATGCATTGCAAAAAAAAAGAGCATGCAATAGGTGAAAATAAACAACAAAAACTCTTAAAAATACATTTAGGGAATACAAAAACACATTATATATATTTGCATGAATGTGATAAGGTTTGAAGTTTGTGGCTAACTGAGATATCAGATCCTAAAGTGTGCCTCCATTAATTGAGTCTGCAGACACTTGCCTTCTGCCCCACTGGTTCCCTGACTTGGTCAGGTTTTTTTTTTTAAAAAAAAAATTAAGATTATTTTATTTAAAAATAAAAGGAAATTTTGCATTGCTGCTCTCCTCACTTACCTCCTCGGGAAATAAACAGTGCAAAATATATGTGGAAATGAGTTCACTAGCACATAAAACAAACAACTCCTGAATGTTGATCAGAGAGTAGTAGGGAGCATTCTGGGGTCTCCACTAGGTGATGTCTCCTTATGAGAAATGTTCAAAACATCCCTTTATGAACTGACAAGTTCCTGGCTTGTGGTAGCTCTATTAGTGTTCCTATGAGGACAGTTCATGAATAAAGATTGAATTCCTCCACTACTTGAATAGGAAACAACTGCTGAAATAAATATACAGATATATCTGAGCAAAGTACCTCAGCCAACTGAAAGTCAAGAAACAGGTATATTACAATGGTGCTCATATCCAAATAAGCCAGTCATCCATATATTTTAATGTCATGGCTTGATAGCTGTCTCAAGGATTTGAAAGTATACATTGACTAAGTATCTTAAAGGGGATGGTGGAAGAGTTGTCCAAAGTATAGAGGAAAACTATATAGACAAATAATATGTGGAAAAGTTATCTACATTGCTTGATAGAGTAATGTCCCAAGTTTGACTTATCAGAAAAGAAAGATCCAGAATTGTGGGGAACAAATAAGTGCTCATCATTTTCAGCATAATGCCATGTAACATTAGAAGAAAAATCTTGTGGACAGCCAACTAATTTTTACAAGAACAAGAAATTACAATATTTATTAATAGCACATGATAAAAGTGATGACTGTATCAGTCTATCCTCAGAATCAAATACATAGAAATACGTTGGCCTTGATTCAACTTTCATATAATGTAGTACTAAGGGTACTCTCAAACTGAAAGAATAGTTAGCCTGATATCTTTTATGCTCACTTTGTAATTGTTAAGTCTGGAGCATGGGTGCGAATAATGGAGATGAGCCGGTAGAAACAGTGAACTTCAAACTCTTTATTTACATGATGTGACAGCTCAAACTTGAGGGCTGCTATAGCCTTCCTTATATAGGCAACTTATTAACTATTCAACCAATAGCAATCCTGGAGCGCTAGCTCTGTTAACCAATGAGAATGGCCTGTAAATGGCCAATCAGATGCTCCTGAATGGAGCAATCCGATCCTGCCATTAACAGCCAATCAGAAGTGCAGGGCCAGAACCCTGCACTTGACTCCAAGCTCAAGATAACTTTATTTGGCATTATTCATCCCCAACACCCCTTTTCTCTGGCTTCTGCCCACGGGGCACGGTTACATAGTCCTTGAGGTTGGACTGCTGTTTTGTTAGTCTTTTTGATTTTCGCAAAGTGCCTGGCGGTTGGCTGCACTTCTGTTGAGGTAGATCGTTGTACCTCAAGGGGTAGGGGTGCCTCTGGTTCCGAGTTCACGTTCCCGTCATCACCAATATCACTGGCCACTCCCTGAGGTGAACTCACTCCGGTCTCCGGTTCCTGTTCCTGCGATTCAGGTCCGTTTTCAGTCCCTTCAAAAAGGTTTTCCTCTAGTTGCAATTCGCTTTCCTCTGTATCTCCCCCCTCCTCAGTTTGGTCATAAGGGAGTTCGGAATTGCGTGACGGTAGCCGCGATTGTAGTTGATCTATGTGGCGCTTCCAAAGTCTATCGTCAGGGCACTGAACGAGATATGATCTTGGGCCGGTTATGCGGATTACGGTCGCTTCTACCCACAGCAGATCACCCGATAGGTTTTTAGGGAATACTAAATCACCTACCTGGAAGGTACGGCATTGACCGCTGGATCCGAGTGGCTTTTCTGGTTCGTAGGCTGGGTGTAACCGATCGAGGTGGGAGCGGAGCTTTCGTCCCATTAGCAGCTCGGCGGGAGTTTTGTTGGTGACGCTGTGAGGTGTGATGTGCTGTAGGAAAAGGATCCGGTTGATTTTCTCGTCGATGTTGTCGTAGTCTATCTTTTGCAGAGTCCTTTTGATGAATTGTACCATGCGCTCAGCCCTACCATTGGCCACAGGGTGCACAGGCGAAGTAAGCGCATGTCGGATACCGTGGTCAGCCAGGTACTGTTTAAAAGACAGCACGGTAAATTGGGGCCCGTTGTCAGATAGCAGAACGTTTGGTAATCCGTGGGTTGCAAACAGTCTTTCCAGTCTTTTGATGACCGCTTTGGTGGTCGTATTCCTCATTTGGTGAATCTCGAGCCAATTCGAGTAGGCGTCAACAGTTAGCAAAAATGTGTGGCCTTTGGTCGGCCCAGCAAAGTCCAGATGGATGCGGGACCAGGGTCCCCGCGGCATCTCCCATTCGGTTGGGGTTACCTTTGGTGGAGTGTTGCTTACTTCTTGGCATCTCTGGCAAGATTTAACCCACGATTCAATTTGTCTGTCGATGCCTGGCCACCACGTGTAGGTTCATGCGAGGCCCTTCATGTGTACGATGCCAGGGTGGCCATCGTGCAAGGTTCTTGGCAGTGCCTGTTGGAGTCGGTCTGGGATAACGACTCTATCGCCCCAGATGACACAGCCCTTCTGCGAGAACAACTCTGTTTGATGGCTTTTGAATGGTGCAAAGTTGTCTGGTACTTGGTCCAATGGCCATCCGCGTTCCACCCATGTGAGGACTCATGCTAAGATGGGGTCGCGTTTTGTTTCTCTCACGATGTCACGGGCAGTTAATGGCGGCGTATGGAGTGTCTCGATCTGCAACGTTGTCATCGTTGGTGCAGGATCATTGATGGTTTCAGGGAGCGTTGCACAGCTCAACACGTCAGCGTGGGGAATGGCTTTACCGGGACGATATTGTAGCTGATAATTGTAGGCAGCCAAGAATTCTGACCAGCGGGTCATCCTGGGAGAAAGTATGTAGGGAGTTGGCTTGTCCCCAGCGATGATCCCCAGCAATGGTTAGTGGTCAGTTACAATGGTAAAAGCCCAGCCGTACACGTACTCATGGAATCTTTTAACAGCTGATACAATTGCCAGAGCCTCTTCATCGATCTGGCTGTAATTTCGCTCAGTTTTTGAGAGCGTTTTTGAAAAGTAAGCAACAGGGGCTTCGCTGCCATTAGGTAATACATGGCTCAAAATGGCGCCCACTCCAAAAGGCGATGCATCACATGTGATATTTAATGGCAAGGTCTCATTGTACTGCATTAGTACGGTGTCAGAAGTCAGTAGTTGTTTTACATTACAGAACGCCTGCTCTTCTCTGTGACCCCATACCCAAATTGCTTTTCTATCTAGTAGGCGATGTAAAGATTCAGCGACAGTCCCCTTGTGCAGCAAGAATACATTATAGAAATTGATGAGGCCTAAGAACGCCTGGAGGTCGGCTTTGTTCCAGGGTCTGGGAGCGTTTTTTATTGCTCTCAATTTGCTATCGGTAGGGTGAATACCCTGACTGTCAATTAAGTACCCTAAGAATTCAACATGATCTGTACACAGTTTGCACTTATTTTTTTTCACTTTCAGGCCTGCTTCTTGGAATTTTTGTAAAACCAGTCTTAAATGATCCCGTAAAATTTTTGGAGTGGGGGCAGCAATGAGCACATCGTCAAAATAGGGGACAACGCCTTTGATCCCCTGCAATAGTCTCTCCATTAGGCTCTGAAAGATCCCTGGGGCTACACTGACTCCGAATTGAAGCCGCGTACACTTAAAGGCACCTTGGTGTGTTACGATAGTCTATGCCTGTGCCATTTTTTCGTCAACCGGCAGTTGCTGATAAGCCTGAGCTAAGTCTAGTTTAGCGAAGACTTTTCCGCCCCCCAGGGAATGGAGGAGGTGTTGCACCACTGGCACCGGATATGGATTTTGTTGCAGGGCGTGGTTTAGGGTGGCTTGATAGTCCCGACAAATTCTAATGGAGCCGTCCAGCTTAATTGGGGTCATGATTGGTGTTTCCCATGGGGAGTGGTCGGTTGGCTTTAAAACTCCCTGGGCTATCAACTTATCAAGCTGTTTGTTGATTTTTGGCTTTAGAGCAAACGGGACTCGACAAGGCTTAAGGAGGATGGAGCTATCTTTGGATTAAGGCTAAAGGATATTCATGGGCAAGGTCTTCTTCCCAGTCACTGCCGCCGATTCGGTTAATGCCTGCCACTTCAATGCCGAGTGGTGCGAACCATTGCAGGCCTAACAAGCTAGGCCGGTCCTTGTCGATCACCATCAGGGGTAAGTACGCCGTGCGGTTCTTGAATGCAACCCGGACTCTACTGGATCCTGCGACTGGAATCCGGTCCCCCCGGTAGTCCTTTAACATGAGCCATTGGAATTAAAGGTCTTGGGGCCGGATAGTGGAGATGAGTTGCTTGAGGGTCTTCCAGGAGACCATTGACAGAGACGACCCTGAGTCAACTTCCATTTGGCAAGGTTGATTTTCGATGTCCACTTTGACCCGAATTTTTTTTGCATCTTGTGAAGAGGCTTGGCTGATAGTGAGTGTTTGGTGGGCCTCTTCCTGTCTCGTTAGGCGATTCATGGGTCAGTTTCTGTAGGAGTGGTTTGCTGGTTCTCGCCTTACAGGGCGATTCCCTATCGATTGGCAGAGATTGGTACCCTTCACGGTCTGGCTGGGTCCGAGGAGACTTCTGAAGACCCGTCCGATGTGACCTCATTTCCCGCACTCGTGGCAGAGTGTGTCGCGGAATTTGCAATTGGAGCGGTAATGGTTGGCGCTCCAGCCAGCGCACGATTGCTGGGACTTCAGGTAACGGTCCTGATTGGACTGCAGGTGATGGACCTCTTCTTCGTCGCTGTCTGACGACAAAGAGAGGTCCTCATGATGGGTCGTCTGCAGCTGCCCTTCTGCCTTAGGTGAAACTTCGCTGGCCGGTTGGTGTGCTGGAGCGCAATTTCGGCATAGTTGGGCAGCCGACTTCTTGGTCGCCTCCGCTGCTGTAGCTTCAGCTATGGCGTCTTTAAGGGTGATGTCGCCCTTTGCCATTATTTTGCTCTGTACATTTAGAGCGTCTAACCCGAGAACTACTCAGTCTCTCAAAGCCTCCTCTAGGTCGGTGAAATCGCAAAGGCCTCCCAAGTTCCAGAGGTCTGCAATGAAATCGGCAACGCTTTCTCCTTTCTGCTGGTTTCTTTGATAGAACTTGTGTTGTCTTACAAGCATTGGAATGGTCGGTGCGTAGTGGGCCCTTAGTAGTGGTTCGGGGACATCCCAGTCCATGGCCTTCACTTCAGCCAGTTTTGCTAACGCCTTTTGACATTTTGAACACCATCGGGCCGCAGTGTGTTAGGAATACCGCCCGTTTCTTCCCGGTTGTGGCATCCTTCAGATTATTTGTTTCCAAAAACATTTGGAAACGGTCCATGTAGGACTCCCAGTCCTCTTGAGCTGGATCGAATGGAGCGGGTGGTACTGCACCACCGGACATGGTTCCGCCGTTGTGCGCTTCAGCCACGTGCTTAGTTGTCTTCGTCGTTGGCTCTGATGTCATCCAATCCCATCCTCATCACCAGTGTTAAGTCTGGAGCATGGGTGCGAATAATGGAGACGAGCCGGTAGAAACAGTGAACTTCAAACTCTTTATTTACATGATGTGACAGCTCAAACTTGAGGGCTGCTATAGCCTACATTAAATAGGCAACTTATTAACTATTCAACCAATAGCAATCCTGGAGCGCTAGCTCCGTTAACCAATGAGAATGGCCTGTTAATGGCCAATCAGATGCTCCTGAACGGACCAATCCGATCCTGCCATTAACAGCCAATCAGAAGTGCAGGGCCAGAACCCTGCACTTGACTTCAAGCTCAAGATAACTTTATTTGGCATTATTCATTCACAACAGTAATGATTAAAAATGATTCTATGGTTAATATGCAAAATGGATAACCCTACCACTGTGGCATCTGCAGTCATACCACTGCAATCTGTTTTAGGCATTTGTGAATTGTCTACTGTATTCACATTCTTGAGAAGCTCAGCCATATCATCATTCTGAGACACTAAGTGAATGGGACCTTGGCACAATTACCAGCCATCACTTCCACTCAGCCAATGGAGCCTCAGCAATGGGAAAGATACTTAGTTCATTACTACTCCTGCCTTTTAATTAACCTTCCTAATATACTACCCTCCAGTGTGTTAAGCAACAAACCCACGAAAAATTTAGAATTATGGGAACAACAGGAGTTAAATGTGACTTAAGAACACATTTATTTAATTCAGCACTAGAACACATTTATTTTAACACATTTATTTTAATTCAGCACTAGTGAAAGAGCTCAGGTCGAGGAATTTACAAACTATTTTCCACAAAAATTTCATGCAAGTTAAGTTCCTGTAGTAGGTTTATTATTTTTGTGAATACAATGCTTGTGTTATCAGTATTTTTCTGCATTATGTCTTGGCTATAAATAAAGATTGGCTGTAAATAAAGATTTACATACAGCAAAATGGTGGGATTCAATTTTTTTTACTACTGGTTCTGTAGGTGTGGCTTGGTGATATTTGCCGGTTCTCTGATTTACTCAAAATTTTCGCTACCGGTTACCCAGAACTGGTCAGAACCTGATGAAATGCCACCTCTGATACAATAGTCTTCTAATAGATTTCTTTTCTGGTCAGGATTTATATAAATAAAACCTGTTAGGTTCTGTGTATGGGCGCTAAGAATGGAGATGAGCCGGTGACGGTGAACTTCAAAACTCTTTATTAACATGGTGTAACAGCTCAGCTCTATGGCCGCAATGGCCCCCTTTATATAGGCAAGCTCTTGAGTATTTAACCAATGAAAACACAGGGAGCGCTAGCTCCGTTAACCAATAGGAGAGGCTCGTTAATAGCCAATCAGATCCTCCTGAACAGACCAATCCGATATCGCTATTATTGGCCAATCAGAAGTGCAGGGCCAGAACCCTGCACTTTACTTCAAGCTTTCAATAGTCTTTATTAAAGCACATTTATTAATTCACAACACCCCTTCCCCCTGGGTTCCGTTTAAGGGGTTCGGTTACATAGTCTTTGAGGTAGGCAGGTTGTTTTGTTTGTCTATTTGATTTACGTTGTATTCCTGCTATTTGGCTACAGTCTTGTTGGGGTAGGACGTTATCTGGTGAAAAAGTTGCCCCAGTTCTGTATCTAAATTTTCGTTGTCGCTAATGTTTTCGGCATCCCCTATCCTTCTTCCCGTGTTGCCTCTGAGCGGTCATTACTTCCACTTAAGCTTTCTGCCATTTCAAATTCATCTTCCTCAGTATCTCCTCCCCCCTCAGTTTGGAAGTCAGGGGACTCAGAGATCCCTGACTGTAGCCTTGAACACAGCTGATCAATATGGCACTTCCATATTTTATCATCGCGACATCTCACGCGGTACGATCCGGGGCCGGTTACTTGGACAACAGTTGCCTCGACCCACAACGGATCGCCCGAAAAGTTCCTCGCGAAAACCAAGTCACCTACCTGGAAGTTAGGGCATCTCCTGCTGGATCCGTGTGGTTTTTCAGGTTCATACAATGGGTGCAGACAGTCGAGGAGGGACTGGAGCATCCGCCCCATTAATAACTCGGCGGGAGTTTTATTGGTGACGCTGTGCGGAGTGATATGCTGCAAAAGGAGTATCCGGTTAATCTTGTCTTCGATATTGCCATAGTCCATTTTATGCAAGGTTTTCTTGACGAATTGTACCATGCACTCGGCCCTTTCGCTGGCCGCAGGATGCGCCAGCAAAGTCAGCGCATGGCGAATACCGCGGTCCGCCAGGTACTGTTCAAAGGACAGCGCAGTAAATTGGGGCCCGTTGTCGGATACCAGAACGTCTGGTAATCCATGTGTTGTAAATAGTCTGTCTAGTTTCCTGATGACAGATTCAGTTGTTGTATTTCTCATCTCATGGATTTCAAGCCAGTTCAAGTAGGCATCAACCATTAATAAGAATGTGTGACCTTTGGTAGGTCCCGCAAAGTCCATATGAATACGGGACCATGGTCCCCTCGGTGTTTCCCATTCAGTCGGTGTTGCTTTCGGAGGGGCATTGCTTACTTCCTGACATTTGTGACAAGCTTTTACCCATGTCTCGATCTGCTTGTCGATGCCGGGCCACCACGCGTAGCTTCGTGCGAGGGCTTTCATGCGCACGATGCCAGGGTGGTCATCGTGCAAGGTTCTTAGTATCGCTCGTCGTAACCGCTCTGGGACAATGACTCTATCACCCCAGATAATGCAGCCCTTCTGGGAAAACAGTTCCGTTTGTGGATTCTTGAATGGGACGTAGTCATCAGGTATCTGGTCCAATGGCCATCCGCGCTCGACCCAACTGAGGACTCGTGCTAAAATGGGGTCGTGTTTCGTTTCCATCGCGATATCTCGGGCTGTTAGTGGCGGTGTTCAAAGTGTCTCGATCTGCAGTGTTGTAACTGTCGGAGCGGGGTCATCAATGGTCTCCGGAAGTGGTGCACGGCTCAATGCGTCGGCATGGGGAATGGCCTTCCCTGGGCGGTGCAACTTATAATTATATGCAGCCAAGAATTCTGACCAGCGAGTCATTCTGGGGGATAATATATAAGGGGTTGGCCTATCTCTCGCTATTATTCCCTGCAAAGGTTTGTGGTCAGTGACTATAGTAAAGGCTCGGCCATACACGTATTCATGAAATCTCTTAACAGCAGACACAATAGCAAGGGCCTCTTTATCAATTTGACTGTAATTGCGTTCTCCTTTTGATAGCGTCTTTGAGAAATAGGCAACAGGGGCTTCATTACCATTTGGCAAAACATGGTTCAAAATGGCGCCCACTCCAAATGGTAATGCATCACACGTGATTGTTAAAGGTAAAGTTTCGTTATACTGCATCAGAACAGCATCAGAAGTCAATAATTTTTTCACATTTTGAAACGCCTGCTCCTCTCTGTGTCCCCATACCCAGGTTGCTTTTTTGTCCAACAAGCGATGTAGGGGTTCGGCTACGGTTGCTTTGTGAAGCAGGAAAACATTATAAAAATTGATAAGGCCGAGAAAAACCTGGAGGTCGGCCTTATTTCAGGGTTTTGGGGCATTTTTGATTGCCCTAAGTTTGCTATCGGTGGGGTGAATGCCATGACTATCAATAAAATATCCTAAAAATTCTACACGATCCGTACATAGTTTACACTTGTTTTTTTTAACTTTGAGACCTGAGTCTTTAAATCTCTGGAGAACCAACCTCAGGCGATCCCTTAGTACTTTTTGAGTCGGTGCAGCGATTAACACATCATCAAAATATGAGACAATGCCTTTTATCCCTTGTAATAGTCTTTCCATCAAACTTTGAAAGATTCCCGGGGCTACGCTTACTCCGAACTGGAGTCGGTTACATTTAAACGCACCTCGGTGCGTACCGATCGTTTGGACCTCTCCCGTTTTTTTGTCTACAGGCAGTTGTTGGTATGCCTGGGCTAAGTCTAGTTTAGCGAAGACTTTTCCGCCCCCCAGGGAATGGAGGAGGTGTTGCACCACTGGTACCGGGTAAGCGTTCTGTTGAAGGGCGTGGTTCAGGGTGGCTCGGTAGTCCCCACAAATTCTTAACGATCCATCCGGCTTTATGGGTGTTACGATTGGGGTTTCCCAGGGAGAGTGATCAGTTGGTTCTAACACACCCTGGGCTATTAATTTATCAAGCTGCTCGTCAATCTTTGGTTTAAGGGCAAATGGAACTCGACGAGGCTTAAGGCGGATGGGAGCTATTTCGGGATTGAGGTTAAATGATATTGGGGTCCCCTTGTACTCGCCTAGTTTTTCTGCAAAGACGTCCTGGAATTCTTGGACAAGGTCTTCTTCCCAGTCGCTGCTGTAGGTTTGGTGAATGCCGGCTACTTCAATTCTAAGTGGAGCGAACCATTGGAGGCCTAACAGACTAGGCCGATCCCTGTCAATTACAGTCAGGGATAGGAATGCTGTACGGTTCTTAAATGATACCCGGACTCGGCTGGATCCAACGACTGGAATTCGATTTCCTTGATAGTCTTTGAGTATGAGTCTTTGGAATCTGAGGTCTTGCCGCCGGACCGTACAGATGAGCTGCTTGAGGTTCTTCCAGGAAACCATCGAGAGGGACGATCCTGAATCGACTTCCATCAGGCAGGGCTGGTTTTCAATGGCTACTTTCACTCGGATCTTCTTGGCATCAAGAGATGAGGTGTGACCGATCATGATAGTTTGGTGAGCCTCTTCTCACTTCATTGAGTGGTTTAGGGTTTTGTTTCTGTAGGAGTGGTTGTTCCATTGGTGGTTCATGGGTTCTCGCTTTACTGGATGGCTTCCTGTCAGTTGGCGATAGTTAGCCCCCCTCGAGGGCTGGCTGGGTCCTCGCTTGCTTCTACAGACCCGTCCGATATGGCCTCTTTTCCTACACACATGGCAGAGTGCGTCGAGGAATTTGCATTCTGATCGGGGGTGGCTTGCCCCACAATCAGCGCATTGGTACTGAGATCTCTGGCGTTGGTCTCGTTCGGACCGAAGTCGGTGGACCTCTTCCTCATCGCTTTCTGATGATGATTTGAGCTCCTCGTGGTATGCTGTCAAAAGCTGTCCTTCTGACTGAGGTGAAATTTCACGGGCGAGTTGGTGAAGTCGTGCGTGGGTGCGGCACATTCGGGCAGCCGACTTCCTGGTTGCTTCTGCTGCAGTAGCTTCAGCAATAGCATCTGCAAGGCTGATGTCGCTTCTCACCATCAACTTGCTTTGTGTATGTGGTGTATCCAATCCCAGAATTATTAGGTCTCTCAGGGCTTCTTCGAAGTCGGCAAACCCGCATAGGCCTCCCAGATTCCGGAGATCACCCTTCCACTGACTTCTCTGGTAAAATTCATGCCTTCTAACGAGTGTTGGCACGGTCGGTGCATAGTGGGCCCTCAGCAGGGGTTCGAGGACGTCCCAGTCCATAGACTTTACTTCTGCCGGTTTCGCTAGTGCCTTGGCCATCTTGAATACGGTCGGCCCGCAATGAGTTAGGAATACCGCCCGTTTCTTCCCAGTAGTGGCATCCTTCAAATTGTTGGTCTCCAGAAAGATCTGGAAACAATCCATATATGAATCCCAGTCTTCTTGCGCCGGGTTGAATGGAGCGGGTGGTATGACGCCGCCAGACATGGCTCCACCGTTGGTGCATTTCAGCCACGTGCTCTGTTATCGTTCTTCGTTGTTCAGTCAGCTCTGATGTCTCCACCTTCGTCCCACCTTCATCGCCAGTGTTAGGTTCTGCGCATGGGCACTAAGAATGGAGACGAGCCGGTGACGGTGAACTTCAAAACTCTTTATTAACATGGTGTAACAGCTCAGCTCTATGGCCACAACGGCCCCCTTTATATAGGCAAGCTCTTGAGTATTTAACCAATGAAAACACAGGGAGCGCTAGCTCCGTTAACCAATAGGAGAGGCTCGTTAATAGCCAATCAGATCCTCCTGAACAGACCAATCCAATATCGCTATTATCGGCCAACCAGAAGTGCAGGGCCAGAACCCTGCACTTTACTTCAAGCTTTCAATAGTCTTTATTAAGGCACATTTATTAATTCACAACAAAACCAGTTACTTTTACCAGCTAAAGGTGTCCTGAATTCTACAAATGAACTTTGCATTTTATCACATTGTATTCCCCCAAACAGTACACACTGAAATGCAAACTGTATTTCTTAAAGATTTTCCACAAATTTCTGATAATGAATTGTTCATTTTCTTGTAAGTCAGGGTATTAAAAGTTCTGTTCTGACCTAGGCTTCCCCAAAAAGCAGTAAGCAGGCTCTTGGGCCTGGCAAAACCTCTTTTATTAAATGAAGGTTAATTTCTTGCATTCACATTCAGCCAAAGCCCTGGCAAACAGTCTTTCAAGGGTATAATTAGGAACACAGACCTTATCTAGCTTGGAGAGCTGCCAAATAAATATTTTCAAATGCAGTGCTGACAAGGAAGGACTCAGCACAGAGTCTCTGAGATGCACAGACAGATCTTTACACTGCTGCAATGAATGAATTGATTCCTGCAAAATCCCCTTCCCCTTTTGCTCCTCTTTTAATCTCTATGGGTAGGGCCATTCACCATCCACCTGTGGCTTTACTCCCACCTCAACTGTTAGTTCATAATTGTTCTTTTCTTTTGGCAGCTCTGCACATGTGCAAGCTGGGAACCAGCTCCAGGTGCTATCCCACCTCACTGCTGTTTGACTCTGAAGGCAGCTGAAAACTGCCAGGTTGCCCTGGCCCCATCTCTACCTCTGATTCAGAGCCCACATCCGAGCCTTCCTCCGCCTCCAGGACTGGCTTTGTTCCTCCCTAACCTCCTCACTGTCCGACTCTGCTGCTAGCTCTGCTAGCCACCAGCGGGCCACAACAAATTCCAAAATATTTTTCAAGTACTTATAATCCAATTCTAAGCATAAAGACAGAAGTTATTTTGACACACTTAGAAAGGTAGCTTTAGTATTCATTTAATCAAATATACATAAACATATTTTAAAAAGTAAGATCAGAAACCCATCCTTTACAGTCCATCCAAAGTCTACGTTACACTTCCCTAGTGTAACTCAAAGACTGACATAAATCACTGATGCAGAAACATCCCATCTCCACAAAACCAGTTAAGCTTGACCTATCCATGTCAAACTGACATCTGCTAAGCCAATGTGTTGAGGGAATGGAAGCACACACACAAAGCAGTGCAACACCATTTTAAGCCAAAGTAGTGCATCTCAGATCTGAGTTTTTCAAGCAGAATGATAGGAGCAAGTAAAATACAATTTTTGTGGTAAAAATGGTGACTTGGGGCATGTGAAGAAAGTAAGCAATAAAGTTTATCAGGCAGGCTCCCAAGAAATGTCCATTGGACAAAAATCATTTCAATAAAATAAAACAATATCATAAAAAACAGTGAAGGACAGTAAAAGATTATAAAACTATTCAGAATCAGAATACTATTCAGAATCAGAATGTAACTCTGGCTTAATTTACATTTCCTTACTCCTATAGTGTGTGTGTGTGTGTGTGTGTGTGTGTCTGTATGTGTGTGTGTGTATGTGTATGTGTCTGTGTATGTATTTTTTTTCCTCTATAATAAGAGTGGGAAAAGTTTGATAAGTCTTCTGCTGGGCATAGTGCATCCATTTATATCTGTAAAACCACTAAAGAGCTACAAAAACATATAAGAAAGCTCAGGGTTGAAAGATTATAAAACATATTACCTGAGCAAACTAGGAGAAATTCATCATTCTTGTAATGAAGTAATATACTATAGCCTATTTTTGAAAGGAATTTGCAGGATGTATTTTAGCCAATGAAATTACAGTCACTTGGCATTCATTTCTCCAGAGGTTTATCCTCAGGAGTTAAAAAGAAGTTGAAATAGCTGCTGTGCTCCTGAAAAAGCAACATCGGTAAAAAATCTGAGCATCCTATGCCATTTTTTAAAATTCCATCATGTCTAATAACTAAATTGAATTTAAACTAAAGTCATTCTTTAGAAATTTTATAAAGTATCTCAAATATCTAGTTATCTCTGTTAAAAAAAACAAAAAAGATTAAATGCAACCACTACATAGTCCACTGTTAAACAGTGTGATAATTTTTTTATCTTAGGGTAGAATAGGATAGGATGCAATGGGATGGAATAGGATGGGATAGAATAGAATAAAAGAGTTGGAAGAGACCTTGGAGCAGTGATGGGATTCAAAAATGTTTACTAACGATTCTGTGAGTGTTGCTTGGTGGGCATGGCAGGGGAAGGATACTGTAAAATCTCCATTCCCTCCTGTTGTGAATGCATAAAGGTTTAATAACGTTATCTTCAGCTTGGAGTCAGGTGCAGGGTTCTGGCCCTGCACTTCTGATTGGCTGTTAATGGCAGGATCGGATTGGTCCGTTCAGGGGAATCTGATTGGCCATTAACAGAGCATTCGTATTGGTTAACGGAGCTAGTGCTCCTGGATTGTTATTGGTTAAATAGTTATTGGGTTGCCTATATAAGGAAGGCTATAGTAGCCATCCAGTTTGAGCTATCACACCATGTAAATAAAGAGTTGAAGTTCACCGTTCCACAGGCTCGTCTCCATTATTTCTTGCCCATGCTCCAAACATAAAACTGGCAACGAAGATGGGATGTGGAGACGTCGGAGCTGACTGAACTAAGAATAAACAATGAGCACGTGACTGACAACGCAACATGACGGAACCATGTCCGGCGTCTTTGTACCACCCGCTCCGTTCGACCCAGTGCAAGAGGACTGGGAGTCCTACATGGATCGTTTCCAAATGTTTTTGGAAACTAACAATTTAAAGGATGCCACAACCGGGAAGAAATGGGCAGTATTCCTAACGCACTGCAGACCAACTGTATTTGAGATGGCTAAAGCACTAGCCAAACCTGCAGAAGTAAAGGCGATGGACTGGGACATCCTCGAACCCCTACTAAGAGCTCATTATGCACCGACCGTGCCCACGCTCATGAGACGGCACGAGTTCTATCAAAGAAACCAGTGAAAAGGAGAAAGCATCGCCGACTTCATAGCAGAACTCCGAAATCTGGGAGGCCTCTGCGGATTCGCCGATTTGGAAGAGGCGTTGAGAGATTGAATAGTACTGGGATTAGATGCACCAGGCATGCAGAGCAAGCTGATGGTGAAAGGCAACATCAGCCTTGCCGATGCCATCGCTGATGCTACTGCAGCAGAAGCAACCAGGAAGTCAGCTGCCCAATTACGCCGCAACCGCGCTCCAGTACACCAACCGACAGGCGACATTTTACCCAAGTCAGAGGGACAGCTATCAACGGCCCACCACGAGGACCTCTCTTCGTCATCAGACAGCGACGAAGAAGAGGTCCATCGACTGTGGTCCGACTGGGACCCCTACCCGAAGTCCCTACACCCATGCGCTGGCTGTGGAGCCAACCATGCCAGGTCCAAATGCAAATTCCGCGATGCGCTCTGCCATGAGTGCGGGAAGAGAGGCCACATCGGACGGGTCTGCCGAAGCTTCCAAGGACCCGGCCAGGCCTCAAAAGGGGCTAACTATCGCCAATCGACAGGAAACCATCCTGTAAGGTGAGAACCAGTAAACCACTCCTACAGAAACTGAGTTTTGAATTGCCCCACGAAGCGAAAAGAGGCTCACCAGACGATCATTATTGGTCACGCCTCTGCCTTGGATGCCAAGAAAATCCGAATTACAGTGGCCATTGAAAATCAGCCTTGCCAAATGGAAGTCGACTTGGGATCATCTCTCTCAATGGTTTCCTGGAAGACCCTCAAGCAACTCATCGCCACTATCCAGCACCAAGACCTCCATTCCCAAAGACTTATTCTTAAGGACTATCAAGGGAATCGAATCCCTGTCGTTGGATCCAACTGAGTCCGGGTCTCATTCAAGAATCGCACAGCGTACTTACTGCTAACTGTGATCAACAAAGATTGGCCTAGTCTGCTAGGTCTCCAATGGTTCGCACCACTTGGCATTGAAATGGCAGGCATAAACCAAGTCAGCAGCAGTGACTGGGAGGAGGACCTCGTCCATGAATTCAGGGACGTCTTCGTGGAAAAATTAGGTGAGTACAAGGGGACCCCAATATCGTTCAGCCTTAATCCAAAGATAGCTCCCGTTCGCCTTAAACCCCGTCAAGTTCCGTTTGCCTTAAAGCTGAAAATTGATGAACAGCTCGATAAATTAATAGCTCAGGGGGTGCTAGAGCCAACCGATCACTCTCCCTGGGAGACCCCAATCATAACACCAATTAAGCCGGATGGTTCAATTAAATTTGTGGGGACTATCGGGCCACCCTGAACCATGCCCTAGAGCAAAATGCTTATCCGGTGCCGGTGATGCAGCACCTCCTCCATTCTCTGGGGGGCGGAAAAGTCTTCGCTAAACTAGATGTAGCTCAGGCATATCAGCAACTACCTGTTGATGAAAAGACGGCACAGGCACAAATGATTGTGACGCACCAAGGTGCCTTTAAATGCACCCGGCTCCAATTCGGAGCCAGTGTAGCCCCGGGAATTTTTCAGAGCCTTATGGAGAGGCTACTACAAGGGATTAAAGGCGTAGTCCCCTATATTGACGATGTATTAATTGCTGCACCTACAAAAATTCTTACGGGATCGTTTAAAACTAATTCTACAGAAATTCCAAGACGCCGGTCTTAAAGTGAAAAAGAATAAGTGTTAACTGTGTACAGATCGTGTCGAGTTTTTAGGGTATCTAATTGACAGTCAGGGTATTCACCCTACCGACAGTAAATTGAGAGCAATAAAAAACACTCCCAGACCTCAGAACAAGGCCAATTTCCAGGCGTTCCTAGGCCTTATCAACTTTTATAACGTATTTCTACCACATAAAGCATCTGTCGCTGAACCATTACATCGTTTACTAGACAAAAAAGCAATTTGGTTATGGGGTCCTAAAGAAGAACAGGCGTTCCGTATTTTAAAAAAACTACTGACTTCTGACGCTGTACTCATGCAGAACAATGAGACTTTGCCGTTAAATATCACATGTGATGCTTCGCCTTTCGGAGTGGATGCCATTTTGAGTCATGTACTGCCTAATGGTAACGAAGCCCCGTTGCATATTTTTCAAAGACGCTTTCAAAAACTGAGCGAAATTATAGCCAAATCGATAAAGAAGCCCTCGCAATTGTATCTTTCATTAAAAGATTTCACCAGTACGTATATGGCCAGGCTTTTACTATCGTGACTTACCACAAACCGTTATTGGGGATAATAGCCGGAGATAAGCCGACTCCCTACATATTATCCCCCAGGATGACTCGCTGGTCAGAATTCTTGGCTGCTTATAATTATCGGCTGCAATACCGCCTGGGGAAAGCCATTCCCCACGCCAACACATTGAGCCAAGCACCGCTTCCAGAGACTCTCGATGACCCCGCACTAACGGTAACCACGTTACAGATTGAGACACTCCATGCACTGCCATTAACCGCCCAAGATATCGCGAGAGAAACCAGATGAGATCCCACCTTAGCGCGAGTCCTAAGCTGGGTAGAACGCAGATGGCCATTGGACCAGTTATCAGATGACTTCGCACCATTCAAGACTCGACAAACAGAGTTGTTCTCTCAAAAGGGCTGTATCATCTGGGGTGATAGAGTCGTTATCCCAGAATGACTCCAACAAGCAGTACTGAGAACCTTGCACGATGGCCACCCCGGTATCGTGCGAATGAAAGCCCTCGCACGAAGCTACGCATGGTGGCCGGGCATCGACAAGCAAATCGAGAATTGGGTTAAAGCTTGTCATAGATGCCAGGAAGTGAGCAACACCCCACCAAAAGCCATTCCGACCGAGTGGGAAACGCCACGGGGACCCTGGTCCCATATTCACCTGGACTTTACAGGGCCGACCAAAGGCCACACCTTTCTTCTAACCGTCGACGCTTACTCGAATTGGCTCGAGATTCACCGCATGACGAACATGACCACCGAAGCAGTCATCAAAAGATTGGAAAGACTGTTTGCAACCCACGGATTACCAGACGTTCTGGTATCCGACAACGGGCCCCAATTTACCGTGCTGTCTTTCGAGCCGTATCTGGCTGACCGCGGCATCCAACATGCACTCACCTCGCCTGTGCACCCTGCAACCAATGGCAGGGCTGAGCGCATGGTCCAATTTGTTAAGAAAACTTTGCAGAAATTAGACTACGATAACATCGACAACAAAATCAACCGAATCCTTTTTCTACAACACATCACACCTCACAGCGTCACCAACAAAACTCCCGCCGAACTGCTAATGGGACGAAAGCTCCACTCCCACTTCAACCGGTTACACCCAGCTTATGAACTGGAAAAACCACTCGGATCCAGCGGCCGATGCCGTACGTTCCAGGTAGGCGATTTGGTGTACTCTAAAAACCTATCGGGTGATCCGCTGTGGGTAGAGGCGACAGTAATCCGTGTAACCGGCCCGAGATCCTACCTTGTACAATGCCTTGACGATAGACTATGGAAACGCCATATCGATCAATTACGATCACGGCTCCGGTCGGGCATTTCTGAACTCCCTTATGACCAAACTGAGGGGGGGGAGATACAGAAGAAGACGAAATTCAACTAGAGGAAAACCCGTTTGAAGGGAACAATAGCGGAATAGAGACACAGGAACTGGAACCAGAGATGGGAGTAGGTTCACCTCAGGGAGTTGCCGAAGATATTGGTGACAACGGAAATGCAAACTCTGAACCAGAGGCAACCCCTTCACCAAACAACCTCAGTGATCTACCTCAGCGAGATTGCAGCCAAATGCAAAATGCACAGCGAAAATCAAGCAGACTAATAAAGCAACCGTCCTACCTTAAGGACTATGTAACTGTGCCCTGTAAACAGAAGCCAGGGGGAAGGGGTGTTGTGAATGCATAAAGGTTTAATAAAGTTATCTTGAGCTTGGAGTCAAGTGCAGGGTTCTGGCATTCGGATTGGTTAACGGAGCTAGTGCTCCTGGATTGTTATTGGTTAAATAGTTATTGGGTTGCCTATATAAGGAAGGCTATAGCGGCCATCCAGTTTGAGCTGTCACACCATGTAAATAAAGAGTTGAAGTTCACCGTTCCACAGGCTCGTCTCCCTTCTTTCTCGCCCATGCTCCAAACATAACACCTTCCCACCTGCTTTCCAGCTCTGTTCCGTTGGGCAGGGCAACAAAAGAAGACCCAGCCAATCAGCTGGACTCTGGAGGCAGAGAATAGATGGGGGCAGGCCCAGTCAGAGGTGGTATTTGCTGGTTTTCCAAAATTCAGAGCTGGTCAGAGCTTGCTGAATACTCCCTCTGCCTTGGAGGTCTTCTATCTTGCTGCTGTTAAGGCTACAATTGTCAAAATACTTAAGCAGCAAAGAAGCCTCATTAAACACAGGAGGGGTCCTACATCTAAATAAATATGCAAAGATTTTGAAAATGCTGCAGGCTCTCAAAGATAATGTGTCTGTTAATCATTTTTGTTATTTGGTTTGAAGCAGAAATCTTTTTTAAAAAAAATTCCCGTTGTTTTTTGCTACTGGGATGTAAAATAACTAAGTTTGGCTCGGAGATCAAGCCAACTTTTAACATTTTTCATTCACGTGGCATTTCAGATGAACCTGGGCAATTAAATGATGGTCTGAGTATGAGGATGCAGCTTTGGTACAAAAAGTCAGATTCTATTTATCCACAGATAGAACCAAAGTTTGTTTCTACAAATAACCTAGCTGTACCTCTTAACTTTTCTCTTCTTTCATCAAACAGAGGATTTCTTCTGCTTTATTCGATTCTTATTTCTTCCAGGGATTTATTCCACAAATGTTAACTGCAAATGCCAGGAATAGAATATGGACATCATCTCCATTTTAAAGAGAGGTTAATATAATACTTCTATTCAGGGTATCTGAAGAACCATCTTACCTACCTCACTCATTCCAGCAGAAAGGACCTACTTCAGATTCCATCTGCCAAGGAATTTTGACTGGCAGAGTCCAGGAGAAGAACTTTTTCCATTGTGGCCTTCGAGAATATTCTCCCTTCATTTGTGAGATCCACCCCACATTCCTGGCCTTCCAGAAGAGCCTTCAAACTTAGTCTGCTATATTAGGGTGGCTGATGGGGTAGAGAAGATTCTCATCCCCAGGCTGCCCATCAACTTGGTTCTTAACTTTTCATCTTTTTAATTCTAATTTTAATTGGAGGGGGGGTAGCAGTTTTTAACTTCTGCCCACCCAAAAATATCATTATCGATTACATTTATATGCCACCTGACCTCCATGGAATCTTGACAGTTTGCAAATTATTTATTAGTTATATCATTTTTAGAAGGGCAGTCCCTCTAATCCCTAAGAAAGCAAGAGCTTCTTTCTTCCCAATTGTCCGTTAATTCTCATGTTTTAGCATGCTTTCATAGTTGTACAAAATTAGACCAGATGCACACTGATCCTCAGTCTATACTTTGAATTTAAGCTGATAAACTGGCAGTTTAATCCTACCTTAACATATGCATTAAGACAGTAAGTCAGAAGTCAACAGGGGTCATGTACTGGACACAAGGCAACTAGAAGAAAGAATCTGTATCCTGTGACATCTTTTTACAGCTCCTAGCCTGCCAATATCTGCTGTTTTGATATAGCAGTTTTACACTGTTTAATGAGGTGGACTGAGGATTATGGCAACAGCCTAAACAATGGATTTTAAAAATGGGGATGAAGAAGAATTCTTTATTCCCATTCTTTTTCATTTCCTTTTCCATCAATGGGGCTCATTGTCGTTGGTGTCTCAAAGAAATTTCTCTGTTTTGAAACTGGTTGTATGTGATGACTCACTTTAAGAATAAAAACTCCATCATACTCCCTTCCTGTTCTTGTCAAACACAAAGAGCTTTTAGTTAGTAGTTATACTGGCCAGAGTCAGCATGGTTAAGAAGCTAATTGGATACAGACCAGCCACCTTGCCTCCTGCAACATTAATCTTCTTACTTAACAGTAGGTCACAATATCCAATTAATTGAATTGCTTTTGGTATGTTCACTAGATGAGAAATAGCTAAATAGCTATTGTGCATAAAAGATCACCAAATAGGGAAGCAGGTTAATCACCTTCTACACAGACATAGTTCAGGGAGAAAAAAATGAAAGAAGAGGTAATGGAACAAGTTATTTCATTTGTAAGAGCCTCTCAGGTTCATTATGATGTGATTATTGTTTTTGAATGGTAACTTAGAAAGGTTTTTCAAAACATTAATGTTATTAGTCACAGCCTAAACCAATATAACATTCATTAGTCATAAATGTCAGCAATTATTAAAAAGTCCCCAAAAACATTTCCTTATTTAATATCTATCACACTGATTTTTCATGCATTTTAAATATACGTGAGAAACAGTACAGAGTGTTATAATTGAAGAAAGCTGAAATTTCAGTGGCGGGAGGGGGGACTTCCTTTGAGTTCATCAAAACTCCACACAAAACAGTTCCTCTCTCATAATTCTGTGTTATGCCACAGAGATACTGCATTTGTAAAAAAATCAAGACAATATGTTCCAAGGGAAATTCATTAACATATGTTCCTCATAAAAAGAATGTGCATTTACAGACACACAAAAGCAACACTCTTAGCTCGCCCAGTCCCTATTTGACTTTAATGTTACAGCTTCTGCTTCCTCCATTAAATTTCAAATTTACTGGAAGCAACTGATTTCTGTAATCATATCACGATGGCAATCTCTGGGAGAGATAAGAAATAATGCTTCCCAAAATTCCACCTGGCCATTCTCACATTCAGATAGTCCTCAAGTTATTACCACAGTTGTCCAAAATTTCCATTGCTAAGTGACAATTTGTTAAGGGGGTTTTTGCCCCATTTTATGACCTTTCTTGCTACAGTTGTTAAGTGAGTTCCTGCATGTGTTAAGGTCATAACAGAGTTGTTAAGACTTCCCCATTGACTTTGCTTGTCAGAAGGCTGGAAAAGATGAATATATAACGCCAGGACATTGCAACTGTCATAAATATGAGTCAGTTGCCAAGCATCTGATTTCTAATCAGGTGACCCTGAGGATGCTGCAACTTTAGTTCACAACATGTGTGAAAAATGGTGATGAGTCACTTTTTTCAGTGCTATTCAATAACTTTGAATGGTCACTAAATGAATTGCTGTAAGTCAAGGACTACCTGTATAGAGTTCTTCCAAATATAAAAAATGAGCAAAAATTATATGTGTATGTATGTATGTATGCATGTATGTATGTATGTATGTATATTATTCAGCTTTGTTCGGGTATTTTCCCACGTCATTGTAGTTGTGCTTTTAAAATTGTAGCAACGTTTCGGCAGAAGCTCATCTGCCATCATCAGGCTTCTGTATTGTGTTATATATATATATATAACTTAAGAAAACATATATATATATATATATATATATATATATATATATATATGATTGATTATATATTTGAGAGCTATTGTTCAGATAGAATACAAGACTTCTATCTTTGATTTGATATTTTCATGCATGATTTTATAAACATGAATCATTTTGAATGAGCTTTACCTTCTTGAGTGATAAACCAGCATAGTAAAGATTGAGCAAGATTAGACTTCTCAACCTGGCTAATTAGAATGTAGCAAAATAATTTTCATAGTTCTAACATTGTTTGGTTTGTATTTTATTAATCTTTAATCTAAAATATTCAAACTATATAATTACAACCCAAATATACAAAATTTCCTTCCTTGGAAGCACATGTATCAGAATAAAAAAATAAAATAATTCTACTGAATTCGTGCAATCTATTATTATGAAGACCCAAAATTATTGATCACTGTCCTTTATTCATTTTATCTCAATGCATTTTTAATTAAAACTTTATCTGCAAACACAGTATCATAAATTGATGCTGAGTAACAGTGTGATATGCTACAGCAAAAAGGTATGCAAAATAAATTAGGCACCCAGTGATGGTTGTTTTTTTAACTCCAAAATCTCAAAGCACATTTTCAGCATAAATTTATAAGTAACACCACAAGTAAAATAACAATAAAAATAAACTACCTAAGAAAAGCAATTGTTTGGATAGGCTGTCTTTGCAGGAGATTATGAAGTACTCTGCAAAACTAAGCCCTGATTAAACATCTAATTGGTTTGAATAATACTGGCCTGAAAAGCTAAACGCCTCTAGCATTTAATTACAAATGACCAAAGATTTTATAGATCTGTGCGAATAAATATGTTCAGTAAATTGAAAAGAAAATTCACCAAAGTGCTATCACATCCAACAGAGGAAAATGTGGACCAGAACTCACCAGAACCATCATCGCAACCTTCTCCGGTAGGTTTCCATAATTGATTTCATTTTTTGAGATTACATTTGTTGCTGGAGAAGACTTCTACTAGATATTATCATCCACATATTTTTACAAATGTTTGAATTAGAATACAACTTTAGTTGAGCTTATTTTATAGCACTTACTCAGAAATAAATTCCCATGAACTGATTGAAGATCTTTAAGACCAGATATAGTCTTGGTTGATATTATACTGGTTATTGTTATAGTAGCTGTTGTTATCTATGTAGCTATCTGCCTCCAAATGTTGATTTCTAAGAAAATTCAACTCCTTATGATTCTTCCGAATAACATAGATTACTTTGTAATAATAGAATGTAACAAAATTGCCTCTTCTATGTAGTTATGAGAATTCTGACAAATCTTACTATACTGTTGTTGAAAAGAGATTTGGCATTACTTAGCTACATCATTTGGGTACAATATGTTTGGATGGGGTTACAGCTAAGCCATCCTGTGGTGTGGCTAGTTTCCCTTTGGCAGTTAGTGTTTTTTATTTTTAATGTGTACTTGGAATATCAAATAATATTTTAATATTATCAAACACTTATTAACCTTTTAGAACACCAGATTGTAGGAAATGGAAAATCATTGGTAGTATGATCTGTAATCTGCATGCTAGATTGGTTCTAAATACCTTGGCATTAGCATTTAACAAGGAAATCAAGTAAGAGCTTTCATAAACAATAGCATATTTAATGTAAACCTAAAAAGGGGGGGGGGAGAGACTATTAAAAATCACCATTATAAGCCTCTAAAGCAGGGGTATCCAACCTGGGCAACTTTAAGACTTGTACACTTCAACTCCCAGAGTTCCTCAGCCAGCAGCTGGCTGAAGAACTCTGGGAGTTGAAGTCCACAAGTCTTAAAGTTGCCAAGGTTGGACTTCCCTGCTCTAAATGTACTAAAGGCAAAGAAATCAATGCTGTATGATAGCATTCAATGGATAACCATCACAATCAGGAGCTCTTCCTGTTGCAAGTTCCAATCTGGGTCGGTCACTGGGACCAGAGGTTTTGTCTTCCGAGTTTTTGGACTCATGCTGAAGCACCTCCCTCAGGGAACTTCTCTGTCGCAGAGCATTAAAGAGAATCTCTAGCTCTTTCTGTGTTTGTAGATAGGTTGGAATCAATTATTCCTTAGTGAGATAAAGAAACAGCCAAGTAGACAGATTGGTTGAGGGGATTGTTTTTGTTAGTTACATTTGACTAAGTATTATACTGTAATGTCGTGGGCATGGGCGCAAGGAACGGAGACAAAACATCGGATGGTGACTTCAACTCTTTATTAACAAGAAAGAACGGAGCAAAATATCTGGGCAGCAGTAGCTCTTTTATAGAGCTTGCTGCCATCAAAACAACCAATGAACTGAGTCTATCGCTTTCACAAGCGTCCAATAAGGGGTCCCGTTAACAGCCAATCAGACTGGCCAAACCCGACCAATCACGACTCGCTATCTACGGGCCAATGAGAAGTGCAGGATTACAAGCCTGCTGTAAGACGAAGCTGTTGAGGGTTATATTGCTGCATTGGCTTAGTCAATAACAACCCTCCCACCTTGGTTCCGTCTGAGGGGTGGGGTGACGTATTCTCACAAGTAGGCAGGCCGCTTCACCTGTCTACTTGACCTGCGCTGTTCCACCGGGTTCTGTCCCGGTTCTGGTTCTGGTTGCAGTGGGCTGCCAGCTGGATGGCAAAGATTGTGGTCCAGGGCTGCTTTCATCAGCGCTGTCTTCCGGGTTCCCTGGATCCGCTTCCATCGCAGTGCTGTCATGTGACGAGGCCGCTCCCTGGCTCGGTTCTCCCTCGGATGGTGAGTATCCCCTGGGCTGTTGGGTTTCGATTTCTTCTTCGTCCTTCTCAATGTTCCTTCCCCCCCCACCTAGAGGTTCCGGTGCTAATCTGGAATGGAGTTGGTCTATGTGGCATTTCCACATCTTACCGTCTGCCGTTTGTAGGCGATAGGATCGGGCTCCTGTAAATTGCGTTATTGTCACGGGGACCCACAATGGGTCGCCCGAGAAGTTTTTTGCAAGCACAAGGTCCCCTTCCTGGAATGCCCAACACTTGCTGCTGGATCCCGGGGGTTGTTCTGTCGTGTAGTTTGGGTGGAGGCAATCAAGATGCGAGCGAAGTTTCCGGCCCATGAGGAGTTCAGCTGGGGTTTTGTTCATGGTGCTGTTTGGAGTTATGTGTTGGAGAAGAAGCATTCGGTTTATTTTGTCGTCAATGTCGCCGTGGTCCATTTTGTGCAGGGTCTGTTTTACAAATTGAACCATTCGCTCAGCCCTAACATTGGCCGCAGGGTGAGCTGGTGATGTTAAAGCATGGCGGATGCCCCGATCTGCCAGGTATTGTTCGAATGGCAGGGCAGTGAATTGGGGGCCATTATCTGAGATGAGGACATTGGGAAGTCCGTGGGTAGCAAATAGTTTATTCAGTTTTTTAGTGACTGTGTCTGTGGTGGTGCTTTTCATTTTGTGGACTTCAAGCCAGTTTGAATAGGCATCCACTGTTAGGAGGAAAGTGTGTCCTCTTGTGGGTCCCGCAAAATCGATGTGGATATGGGATCAAGGACCTCGAGGCATTTCCCACTGAGTTGGGGGAGTCTTTGGAGGAGCGGAGCGAGTCTCCTGGCATTTACTGCATTTTGCTACCCAAGTCTCTATCTGTTTATCTAAACCAGGCCACCATGCGTAACTCCTGGCTAGTGCCTTCATCCGCATGATGCCTGGATGTCCATCGTGCAGCATTTTCAATACACTATATTGCAACCACACTATGCAACCTTTCTGGGAGAATAATTCTGTTTGACGATTCCTAAATGGCTTGAACGTGTCATCGGTTGCACTGACCGGCCAAACCCGTTCTACCCAGCTGAGGACTCGTGCCAAAACAGGGTCCTTTTTTGTCTCTAAGGCTATGTCTCGAGTGGTTAGTAGCGGCGATTTGAGGGTTTCGATTTGTAATACGGTTACGGTTGGAGCAGGATCCTCTATAATGTCTGGTAGTGGAGAGCAGCTCAAAGCGTCAGCGTGGGGAATGTTTTTCCCCGGGTGATGTTGCAATCGGTAATCGTAGGCGACTAAAAATTCTGACCAACGTGTCATTCTTGGTGATAAGATATGGGGAGTTGGTTTGTTTCCCACCAAAATACCAAGTAGCGGCTTGTGGTCTGTAATTATGGTAAAGGGCCTCCCATATACATATTCATGGAAACGTTTAATTGCGGATACAATAGTGAGGGCCTCTTTATCAAGTTGACTATAGTTCCTTTCAGTTTTAGACAAAGTTCTCGAAAAGAACACAATGGGTGCCTCATTTCCATTTGGTAGGACATGGCTTAAGATGGCTCCTACTCCAAATGGTGAGGCATCACAGGTAACCGTCAAAGGGAGAGTCTCGTTGTATTGCATTAATACAGCATCGGAGGTTAAAAGTTCTTTTATCTCTTTGAACGCTTTCTCTTCACGCTGTCCCCAAACCCAAGAACCCTTTTTATCAAGAAGTCTATGTAGGGGCTCAGCTACGGTTGCCTTCTGGGGCAAGAAAATGTTATAAAAGTTAATGAGTCCCAGGAAGGCTTGGAGGTCTGTCTTATTCCTAGGTCTCGCTGCATTTTTGATTGCGGTTAGTTTTTTTGGATTCCCTGTCTGTCGAGAAGGTATCCCAGGAACTCCACTCTCTCCGTACAAAGTTGACACTTGTCTCGTTTTACCTTAAGACCAGCGTCTTTGAATTTCTGCAGGACTTTTCTGAGTCGTTGTGCTAATAACTCCTTAGTGGGGGCAGCTATTAGGACGTCGTCAAAATAAGGGACGATACCTTTTATGCCTTGTAATAGTCTCTCCATTACACTTTGGAAAATGCCTGGTGCCACGCTTACTCCGAATTGGAGTCTATTGCATTTAAAAGCGCCTCTATGTGTAACTATTGTCTGGGCTTCTGCAGTTGCTGCATCTACAGGGAGTTGCTGGTACGCCTGAGCCAAGTCCAATTTCGCAAATATTTTTCCGCCACCCAGGGAATGAAGAAGGTGTTGAACCACCGGTACTGGATAAGCGCTCTGTTGAAGAGCATGATTTAGGGTGGCCCGATAGTCCCCGCAAATTCTTAACGAACCATCTGGCTTCATGGGTGCTACTATCGGGGTTTCCCAGCGGGCGTGGTCAATCGGTTCCAATACGCCCTTGGCTATCAGTTTATCTAGCTGCTCGTCGATCTTCAGTTTTAAAGCAAAAGGTACTCGATGGGGCTTAAGCCGAATGGGAGCTACATCGGAGCTGAGATTAAACAATATAGGGGTCCCCTTGTACTTGCCTAATGTTCCTGTGAACACGTCCTGGAATTCCTGGATGAGAGTCTCTTCCCAGTCATCGTTTCTGATATGGTGTATGCTGGCTAGTTCAATTCCGACTGGGGCGAACCACTGTAACCCTAACAAGCTGGGTCGGTCACAATCGACGACAGTCAGGGGAAGCGTTGCTGTGCGGTCCTTAAAGGATACTTGGACGTTGCTGGAACCAACAATTCTGTTCCCTGGTAGTCTTTCAGGATGATTCACTGTGTGCTGAGGTCCTGGCAGGAAATGGCAGGGATCAGCTGTTTGAGGGTTTTCCAGGATACCATCGATAGGGACGATCCCGAATCGACTTCCATCACGCACGGTCGATTCTCAATAGTAACCCTTACGCGGATCTTTCTTGCATCGAACGACGAAGCGTGGCCAATATATATGATAATATATAACAATGATAATGGTTTGGTGGGCCTCTTCTCATCTCGTTGAAGAGGCAGGTGCTTGGTTTCTGTAGTAGTAGTGGTTGTTCCATTGGTGGTTCAGACGGTCCTGGTTCTCAGGAGGTTTGCCTATCTCCTGACAGAAGTTGTTCTCCCTTCAGTTGGGACTGGACTCTCGTCTGCTTCTGCAGACCTTCACGATGTGGCCTTTTTTTCCACAGTTATGGCAGAGTGCGTCGAGGAATTTGCAGTCCGATTGTGGGTGGTTTGCCCCGCAACTCATACATTGGCACGGACGTCTCTGGTTTCTTTGTTCTCGTTCTGAGCGGAGCCGGTTGACCTCCTCTTCACCACTGTCTGAGGATAACTTGAGGTCTTCGTGGTGGGTAGTGGTAGTGTGCTTCTCAGTGGCGAGTGGGATCTCGTTGGCGAGTTGGCGAAGCGGTGCGTTCGCTCAGCGCATTTGAGCGGCTGACTTCCTGGTTGCTTCTGTGGCAGTAGCATCGGTAATGACATCTGTAAGGCTGATGTCACCTTTCGCCATCAGTTTACTCTGCACATGTGGTGCATTTAAACCCAGAACTATATGGTCTCTTAGGGCTTCCTCTAAGTTTGCAAAACCACAAAGTCCTCCTAAGTTCCGGAGGTCAGCTACGAAATTACCAACGCTCTCGTCCTTCCGTTGGTCCCTCTGGTAAAATTCGTGTCTTCATATCAGTGTAGGTACTGCAGGTGCGTAATGAGCCCGGAGGATTGGAGCGAGGGTGTCCCAATCCATGGTCTTCACTTCCGCCGTTTTTGCTAATGCTTTAGCCATTTTGAAAATGGCGGGGCTGCAATGAGTCAAGAACACTGCTCGTTTCTTGCCAGGCATAGCATCTTTTAAATTGTTGGTCTCCAGGAACATCTGGAAGCGATCTATATGCGAGTCCCAGTCTTCGGTTTCTGGGTTGAATGGAGCGGGTGGTATGGCACCGCTGGTCATCTTGCCGTCTGTTGCATGCGCTCTTTCACCACGTGCTCTGTCTTGTTCGATGTGTTTTAGTCAGCTCTATCGTCTCCGCATCCCATCCTCGTCGCCAGTGTTATGTCCTGGGTATGGGCGCAAGGAACGGAGACGAGACATCGGATGGTGACTTCAACTTTTTATTAACAAGAAAGAACGGAGCAAAATATCTTTGCAGAAGTAGCTTTTTTATAGAGCTTGCTGCCGTCAAAACAACCAATGAACTGAGTCTATCGCTTTCACAAGCGTCCAATCAGGGGGTCCCATTAACAGCCAATCAGACTGGCCAAACCCGACCAATCACGACTCGCTATCTACGGGTCAATGAGAAGTGCAGGATTACAAGCCTGCTGTAAGACAAGCTGTTGAGGGTTGTATCGCTGCGTTGGCTTAGTCCATAACATATACAATTAAGTAAGATCTTGATGATGTTGATGTAGTAAATAAGGCATGTGCTTTGCCCAGAACATATTATAAATAATTTTAGCATTAATATTAGAAATATTATTTTGTTTCAAATGGGATGCCAGTAATTTATCAGCTGTTTAACCTTGCTCCTAATGTCTAATTCAGTGAATATTTTGTATTGAATTCAATAGAGGAAGTTAATTTCCTTTTTAGAACTCATAAAAGCTTTAGTTACTGAGGAAAAAGCAATTACTGCAATAGCATTTGAATTTGTCTTAAACATCTGAAGGACTGTCAAGATCTGAAGCTGACAGTCCTGTTTCATAGATTTATAATGCAAAGTTTAAACACTTCTTTTAATAGCTTTCCTTATTGTTGCTTTAAAGGAATCTTTACATTAATTTAAAGGATTATTCAAAGACTTAATAACTTATTAAGAAGCTAAAGAGTAGTGTTTGCGTCCTTTGAAATAACAACCAAGACTATTTGGATTGCTGTACAGTAAATCTGACAGACCAACTATACAAACCAAAGGAACCATAAAACAACATGATTAACTGTACTACTAGGACTTAATGAAAGAAAAAGTTAGCTCTGAGCCATTCCTCTTAATTGCTTCCTTGTGAGCAAAGGAAACTCTGCTTTCGTTGGTTAAAGTCATTTAATTAAGGCTGTGATCCCAAACAGGCTTTATGCAAAGCATAACTTTATTGGAAGAAGAGAGCATATTTCACAATAAATGTGTTTATCATCAGTATGTAAAAGTATGGAAAGCATTTGATGGTCAAATGTGAGATAAAACTGATTGCCAAACTCAATTAAAAATTACCCTGATATTAGTTTAACCCTAGGCCTTAATAAATCTTATCCCAGTCCTAACTTTACCTTAATCCTTACTCCAGTACTTATTACCAACTGTAACAAATACCTAAGATGGTTAAATTTAACATAAAGGTTACAATTATATACAGTATTATATAATACAGTATTATATAATTGATTATATACAGTATTATTTTTAACCATACAATTAGATTTAAACCATCAAAACTCACTCATTAATGACATTACATTACATTACAAATTCATTACATTAAACATTATAATAAACCTCAATAAAGCTGACTCTTTACCCATTAATAACATCAACTTTAATAAAAAAATATTTACCTTCTATCACTAATAATGGTGATACGTGTGATGGAGATATAATATGTGTTCATTAAGAACACATATTGGTGATTAACGGAACATAATCAATCAGTCAAGTTACACTAAACAATAATATAAACCTAAGACTACCACTACTATAACAATAAATTTTAACATGGAAAAATAAGTTTCCCCAGAAACTTTAGATAGATAGATAGATAGATAGATAGATAGATAGATAGATAGATAGATAGATGGATGGATGGATGGATGGATGGATGGATGGATGGATGGATGGATAGATAGATAGATAGATAGATAGATAGATAGATAGATAGATAGATAGATAGATAGATAGATAGATATACTAACCCAGTACACAATCCAAATAGAATAAACCTAATAAACCAGTTTCCTAATTCCAGCCTCCCAATATAATCATAAACCTGAAGCATATCCCTAACCACAAGTAATACCAACACAAAGATTTACCCATTCTTTCCCCCCAGTACTCATTCAAAAAAATAACACAAACCATAATACAAACCAAAGACTACCACAAAATATAACAACTCATCCAGTGTTAACCCTGACAGGAAATGTAACCATCAGGCACAAAGAAGATTAATTTTAATCTTAATTTTACCTTAACACCGATGCAAATACTTAGGCTAACATTTATTATACCACTCATTCTCAGTGGTAACATAAACATTTCCTAAATAATCCATACAATAATGAAATACAATTAAATGGCCAAACTAGATATAACTAGATAACCCATGGCCCAGTGGATAAATGCTTCAGGGTAAATCCTTTCCCAAACAAAAAAACAGAATGACCACAAACAGGCACTGAACACTGAGGAAGCACATAGCACAAATATCAGTGGAAGCAGGAATGACTTCCATCTTCCTATGTGCTTCCTCAGTGGTTCTGCATTGAGTTTCCTGGAGGGAAACTGGCAGTCAGCAACAGAAATTGTCCTTCTCACTTCCTCCTTTTATGCTTCCCAGCAGACAGATAAGTGGTTGCTATGAGGGAGGGGAGAAAGCAGGGAAGCGTGGCTGGTGCACAACAAGCATAGAGGGACTAGATCTGTGAGGCAAACCTATGGCACACATGTCAGAAGTGGCACCGAGAACCATCTCTGCCGAGATGCGAGCCATCATCACAGCTTACTTGCACTGTGCATCCCTGCGCACCTCCCTCCAGCCAGATAATTTTCAGGTTTCTTCCATGCATGCATGGGGGTGAGGTGCATGCAAGAGATGCCTACACATGCTCAGGGGATTGGGGGAGCACCGGGGGTGTTGCATGTACATGGCATTATTATACTTTTGGCACGCAACAACAAAAAGGTTCACCATCACGGGACTAGACCATTTCTCCATTGATCTTCTCCTGCCAGTTTCCACAAGCAAAGTCTGCTAGTGGACAGGTGAGAAGGTGCATAAGAGTGTCAGTAATCAAATCAGTTTCTTCTGGATTCCCCTTTGCCTTGTGAGAAGCTATCATAGAGAATTGAAAATGAACATCCCAAGATGACAGCTGACAGCAGCCGCACAACAGCATTTGAAGTGGGCAAAAAAACCATCAGATTTTATTCTCTTGGGAATAGAGAGCCCCAACATTCTATAAATTAGCTCATCTGAAGTACTTTTCTTGATAAAGCTTTGGCCTATGATGCAGTTTTCATTTATAAAAGGTACAAATATCAAACAGAAAAGAAAGTTTTAGTAGTGTGCAGATAAGGAAATTAAGGAACAAACAGGAATCTGGATATTTGTCTTACTTTATAGAGGTATTCTGTCCCATGAAAACTAGCAAATGACCTAGCAGTAATGATGGAATAGTCAAAGTCTCTCATTTTGGGAGCACACAAGTATCTCCATGCAAAATCTTTGGGCAACAGGAGAATCAAATAGAGCCTGTGAATGAGCCAAATATAGCATTACAAAACTAATCCAAAAGAAGGAAGATAAGATCCCATCCATGTAATTGTATGAAATGATGAAGGTTTGGTCTCCCTCTCCCTCCCTCTCTCCCTCTCCCACTCCTTATCTCTCTCTCTTGCTGCAATCTGATTTATAAAACTGGAAATTATACGCTGTCAGCAATGGTTCTGCTGCAGAGGCCAAAAGCTTCGTTAAATAAATAAATTTAAAAGTTAAGAACAAAAGCTGGGAAAACCACAAAATATAGAGGCTTCTACTGGTAAATATAGCAAAAGCTGGTCTTTTTAGGGGAAAAAAGATGAATTCTCTTTCCACCATATGGACAATCCCTAAAATAGCAAAAAAAATTCCTTACAACAGTCTGAAACTGCTCTGGAAAAATTGGGGAACTGCAAAAGGAATGTGGGTGTAGCTTGTTCAACAATGTTTAAACCGTGTTGTTTATATTTTGATTAGAACTAGTAAACAGCATTTCCTACAGTCCATTATTCTGAACATGTGTTGTTGTTGTTTTTGCCTCGGCTATTATTCATTAGATTTTAAAAAAGAGGATGCAGAGGAAGGAAAGGAACTGTGGAGGCAAATATAGCCTATGGATCCTGTTAAGTTCTGTGCATGGGTGCAAGGAACGGAGACGAGGCAGTGAACAGTGAACTTCAACTCTTTATTAAACATACTGAACAGAGCAATTACCCAGGGCAGCAGCAGCCCTTTTATAGGGTTGGCTGCTGTCCTATTAGCCAATGAAAAACATGGAAATGTTAAACCCTTGAACCAATGAGAGTTGGCCCATTAACAGCCAATCAGACTTCCCCGAAAGGACCAATCCGATGTCGCTATTATCGGCCAATCAGAAATGCAGGATTAGAACTCTGCTTTTTACTTAAGGTTGTTAAAAACTTTATTAAACGCCTTTATTAGTTCATAACACCCCTTCCCCCCTAGGTTTCGTTTGAGGGCTGCGGTAATGTAATCGCGTAGATATGGAGGTCATTTCAATTGCCTATTAGATTTGCACTGTCCCACCAGTTCTTGTCTGTAGTCCGATTCCGGTGGAACGTTTTTTGATTTATCTGGTACAGGCGGTTCTGCATCCCCACAGGATGACTCGGCACCGCTAATTCTGTCATCGTTGTCCTCCGGTTCCAGCAGGCTCGCTTCCGTTGAGGTGTTTCTCTGTGGCGAGGCACACCCCCTTCCTGATTCTTCTTCATTGAATGAGCCATGCTGCTGACTTTCTTCGATTTTGTCATCCAGCATCTCAAATTCGGCTCCCTCGACATCCCCTCCTCCCTCAGTTTGAGGGTCACAGGAGTCGTGGTAACTGGTTTGCAACCTAGAGCAAAGCTGATCTATATGGCATTTCCATATTTTCCCATCCCTTGTTTGTACGCAGTACGATCTGGGCCCGGTGGCTTGGGTTACGGTTGCCTCGACCCACAACGGCTCGCCGGAAAGATTTTTAGCGAAGACTAAGTCACCTACCTTGAATTCGTGGCACTTTCTGCTAGATCCACAGGATTTCTCTGGCTCGTAGGCCAGGTGGAGATGGTCGAGGTGGGAGCGAAGCTTGTGTCCCATCAACAGTTCAGCTGGTATTTTGTTGGTGACGCTGTGCGGGGTGATGTGTTGGAGTAGGAGTATTCTGTTCAGTTTGTCGTCAATGTCCCCATGGTCCATCTTGTGGAGAGTTTTTTTTAAGAAATTGGACCATGCGCTCGGCCCTTCCATTGGCCGCAGGGTGCGCCGGCGAGGTTAGCGCATGGCGGATGCCCTGGTCTGCTAAGTATTGTTCAAACGTGAGGGCAGTGAACTGAGGTCCATTATCGGAGACTAAAACGTCTGGTAGTCCATGTGTTGCGAATAGTTTATTTAATTTGCGGTTGACTGATTCCGTTGTGGTAGTTTTCATCTTGTGGATTTCGAGCCAGTTGGAATAGGCATCCACTGTTAAGAGGAACGTATGTCCCTTCGTAGGTACCGCAAAGTCAATGTGGATGCAGGACCACGGCCCCCGGGGAGTTTCCCACTCCGTTGGAATCGCTCTAGGTGGGGCACTGCTGACTTCTTGGCATTTTAGACAAGTCTTCACCCAGGCTTCGATCTGCTTATCAATGCCTGGCCACCATGTGTAGCTTCGTGTGAGCGCTTTCATACGCACAATGCCGAGGTGACCGTCATGCAATGCTTTCAAAACTGTTCATTGTAACCACTCTGGGACGACGACTCTATCTCCCCATAAGATACAGCCCCTCTGCGAGAAAAGCTCTGTTTGCCAGTTTCTGAAAGGGATGAAGTCGTCAAGGGTTTGGTCTGCTGGCATCCTCGTTCGACCCAGCTGAGAACTCGCGCCAGGACAGGATCTCGTTTTGTTTCGATAGTGATATCTCTGGCTGTTAGCGGCGGTGAATTTAGGGTTTCAATCTGGAGTGTCATGAGGGTTGGAGCTGGGTTGCTGACGGTTTCTGGAAGTGGGGCACGGCTCAATGCATCAGCGTGGGGAATGGCTTTCCCCGGGCGATGTTGCAATTTATAATTGTACGCAGCTAAGAACTCTGACCAACGAGTCATTCTGGGTGACAATATATAAGGGGTTGGTTTGTCTCCCGCAATAATCACCAGCAAGGGCTTGTGATTGGTAATTATCGTGAAGGCTCGTCCATAAACATATTCATGAAACCGTTTCACAGCAGATACAACAGCAAGAGCTTCTTTGTCAATTTGGCTATAGTTGCGTTCAGCCCTCGATAAGGTCCTTGAAAAATAAGCAATAGGGGCCTCACTACCATTTGGTAACACATGGCTTAAAATGGTTCCTACTCCAAACGGTGACACATTACATGCAATGGTTAAAGGCAAAGTCTCGTTATACTGCATTAAAACAGCATTGGAGGTTAGTAAGTTTTTCACTTGTCAGAATGTGTGCTTCTCTCGGTGTCCCCAGACCCAGGTGGCTTTTTTGTCAAGAAGTCTATGTAGGGGCTCAGCTACGGTTACCTTCTGGGGCAAGAAGATGTTGTAAAAGTTAATGAGCCCCAGGAAAGCTTCAGACTTTGGAAAATCCCTGGGGCTACACTCACTCCGAATTGGAGTCGGTTGCATTTAAAAGCACCTCTATGCGTCACGATAGTCTGCGCTTCTGCGGTTTTTTTATCTACGGGTAGTTGTTGGTACGCTTGCGCTAAATCCAATTTAGCGAAGATTTTTCTGCCCCCCAGGGAATGGAGAAGGTGTTGAACCACCGGCACCAGGTAAGCCTTCTGTTGTAGGGCATGATTGAGGGTGGCCCAGTAGTCCCCCCAAATTCTTAATGATCCATCCGGTTTAATGGGTGTTACGATTGGGGTTTCCCAACGGGCGTGGTCAGTTAGTTCTAAAACACCCTGGGCTATTAATTTATCAAGCTGCTTGTTGATCTTTGGTTTTAGAGCAAAAGGCACCCGACGAGGCTTAAGGCGGATGGGTGCTACTTCAGGGTTAAGGTTAAATGATATCAGGGTCCCCTTGTACTCGCCTAGTTTGTCTGCAAAGATGTCCTGGAAATCCTGGACGAGGGCCTCCTCCCAGTCGTCACTTCTGGTTTGGTGAATGCCGGCTACCTCGATCCCAAGTGGGGCGAACCATTGAAGGCCTAATAAACTAGGCCGGTCATGATCGACGACGGTCAGCGGTAACGATGCAGTACAATTTTTGCATGATACTTGGACTTGGCTGGAGGTGACGACCGGAATTCGGTTCCCCTGGTAATCTTTGAGTATAATTCTTTGGGCTCTGAGGTCTTGACACTGGACGGCAGGGATCAACTGTTTGAGGGTCTTCCAGGAAACCATCGAGAAGGACAACCCTGAGTCAACTTCCATCACGCAAGGTTGGTTCTCAATGGTGACCCTCACTCGGATCTTCTTTGCATCTCACGATGAAGCGTGACCGATGGTAATGGTTTGGTGTGCCTCTTCCTGTTTTGTTGAAGTGGCAAGTGTTTTATTTTTGTAGGAGTGGTTGTTCCATTGCTGGTTCAAGTGTTCCCGACTCACAGGATGATTCCCTGTGGTCTGGCGGTAGTTGTTTTCTCTCCGAATTGGGCTGGATCCTCGCTTGCTTCTACAGACCTTCCCGGTGTGGCCTTTTTTCCCACAGGAATGGCAGAGCGCGTCGAGGAATTTGCAATCTGATCGCGGGTGGTTTGCCCCACAACCCGCACATTGGTGCGGTAGTCTTCGATTCCGCAGGTTGCGTTGGTTGCATTCGGACCAGAGCCGGTTGACCTCTTCCTCATCACTTTATGATGGAGATTCGAGGTCCTCGTGGTGGGTCGCTGTTGTGTGCCTTTTTAGGTGAGGTGAGGTATCGTTAGTGAGTTGATGGAGCGGTGCGTTGATGCGGCGCATTCGGGCGGCCGACTTCCTGGTTGCTTCTGCTGCAGTAGCATCTTTGATGACATCGGCAAGATCGATGTCCCCTTTTGCCATGATCTTGCTCTGCACCATTTGGTCATTTAATCCCAGAACTATTCGGTCTCTCAGAGCTTCTTCGAGGTCTGCAAACCCACAGAGGCCTCCCAGGTTCCGGAGATCTGCGATGAAATCTGCGACGCTCTCTCCTTTCCGTTGGTCCCTCTGATAAAACTCATGTCTTCAGACAAGCGTTGGTACGGCGGGTGCATAATGGGCCCGTAGAAGGGGCGCGAGGATGCCCCAGTCCATGGATTTCACCTCAGCCAGTTTCGCTAGTGCCTTGGCCATCTTAAAGATGGCAGGCCCGCAATGGGTCAGGAACACTGCTCGCTTTTTCCCCGTCGTGGCGTCTTTCAAGTTGTTGGTCTCCAGAAACATCTGGAACCGGTCCATGTAGGAGTCCCAGTCTTCTTGTGCCAGGTCAAACGGAGCGGGTGGTATGGCGCCACCGGACATGGTTTCCATTGTCGATGCACCTTCAGCCATGTGCTCTGTTTGGTGCTCTGAAAGTGTTCAGTCAGCTCTGATGTCATCCCATCCTCGTCGCCAGTGTTAAGTTCTGTGCATGGGTGCAAGGAGTAGAGACGAGGCAGTGACAGTGAACTTCAACTTTTTACTAAGCATACTGAACAGAGCAATTACCCAGGGCAGCAGCAGCCCTTTTATAGGGTTGGCTGCTGTCCTATTAGCCAATGAAAAACATGGAAGTGTTAAACTCTTGAACCAATGAGAGTTGGCCTGTTAACAGCCAATCAGATTTTCCCAAAAGGACCAATCCAATGTCGCTATTATCGGCCAATCAGAAGTGCAGGATTAGAACCCTGCTTTTTACTTAAGGTTGTTAAAAACTTTATTAAACGCCTTTATTAGTTCATAACAGATCCTCCTTTGCTAAGATCTACATCTTTCATCATGCTAACAGTCACTCCAAACCCCAAAGGTTAAGCCAACTTCAGGCTTTGAATGATCAGTTATGTTACTGCCACACAGAGCCAAAAGTTGTTCTGAGCACTATATTTTCTCCATGCCATGCTAATATGAAATTGAGAAGAGTGAGACCTTTAAAAAAAAGCTAACCCAAATCTCACAAAAATCAGGGTGATTTTTATCATTCAAATGATATTAAGAAGCAACACCCAAATCAAAAAGGGCCAAATATTTCATCCCTGCCTACTCTAGCAATGTCATGTCACCAGCCAGTCCTTTATATTCATTTGAAATCATTTTAGAGGGTGGGAAAAGAACACGCCTCCATTCTCAACATCAAGAGAGATGCCACCCTTGCTTTGAAACTTTTCCACACGTTCCTTTGTGCTCCCAACTGCCTCTTCCAAGTGCAGTTAACCTTCGGGGAGAAGAAAAGGTTTTTGACAGAAGCCTTGGAAAATGTGAAGATTCTGACAGGATAAACAGGACCAGCCTAAGGCATTTTGTTGCTGGAGGCAAAGGACAAATGTCACATTCTACTTTCCAGATGGAGAAAACAGATGGAGTGGCCGCTTAATCTTACTTCAGTCATGGCAATGGAAGAAGACTTTCTTCACAGCTAAGGACAGCAGAGGGGAAATGCCAAGCAGATGGCCTCACCCAAAGGCCATCTGCCACCTAAGACAACGGATTCATATTACCATATGGAAGGAGCATTCCTATAGATAAAAATGACTGGAAAATTCTATCCTTCTATTTTATTCCTCTACCCCAATTCTGTTAGGGTAATGATTTAATAGCTGGCCAGCTGCTGTAATACTGCTGTAAATGCTGATGCAATGAGGATGAGTCAGCAGGAATATTCCCACTTTAAGATTGAGGATGGGTCCACATACTTATTGCCATTTTAAGAAGCTATATAGGTGGCCATGAGAGGGCACATTTCTCTTTCCTCATGTTCTATCTCCATTGTAGTTCTCCATGCAGAGTATTGAAGATTGCTTGCTTGCCAGGTATATGCCTACCATGTTTAAGTATCTATATAGCTATCTTGTATATAAACCACTGTTAAAAGAGAAAGCCTCTGTGTGCTGTGTTTTGTCCTGGATTGTCTCACAATAGTAGTCACACTGCAAATACTCTGACAAATTCTATAGCCATTTGGCATTTAAAAAGCATTGACAGGAAATCCATCACAAATGTTGTTTTGATCGTGGCATTCATATAGCAGTGGGGAAAGCCGCTGGTCTCATCAACCATTGAAAAAAGAAAAAAAACACCTCCCAATTCTGATTTATCTTATAATACATAGCATAAAAGTTGGTCTCTTTGTTAGCAGTATGCTTCTCATATTGTATATCAATAAAATGGGGCACTGTCTTCCTCATTGGAGTCAATTATCTTTTCCAACTCTTTTACCAACAGAGGTCATAGGAAACACCAATATTTTCAATGAAATGAAGAAATATGTTGGATTTATTTTGTCTTTGTGTTTCTACAGTTCCCCCCTTATTTTTATTTGTTTAATTAATTAGTTTACAGTCTTGGACCAAGAGAACAATAAAAGCTTATATAAGTCTAATGACACAACTAGCAGTAGAATGAAAATGGATATAAGAGCCCCCTGCAAAAAAAAGTGGGGTAATGGAAACTTTATTGTTGTGAACTGCCCAGAGTTGTGTTTTAAGATGTAGGAACCACAACAATCATTTAAATAAATAAACAAATTTTTCACCACAAATAACTTGTTTCATAAGTAGGTATACAAATTGGTCCAATCTTGTGAAATCCAATGTCTTTTGATTACAATAATGAACATTTTCATAACTTTCATGGAGAGCATAAATAGATTAAATAAGCAATGTAAATTCTATATATTCACATATATAGATAGGCAGATTATAGATTACAAGTTATTTTTTTAAAAAAACTTGTTCACTGTGCTGAAATGATGATTTTATTCAAAATTTGTTATCTGCGCATATACCTTGAATACTTCGGTTTTCTTTTTGGCAGGAAAAAGATAAGAAAAATGATGTTGAAAATGGGAACTTGAAAAAAGAAGAAAACATGGCACAATCAGTCCCCAAGCAACAAAGTGAGTAATATAACCTGAAAATCTTTTTTTAGAACCTTCAAATTATAAGAAACTTGAAGGTTCTAAAAATAAATATATTGCTGTCTTGGATTCCAATTACTACAATTAAAGACTTATTTCTGAAATACTGTAGTACAGTATTTCGATATTATATTCTTAATGTAATATTAAACTACTTTCCTTAAATAACTAGAAAGAAATTTATTCTTTTGATTTTTTTAAAGGATCTAGTATACGAGTTTGTTCTCTTTTTTTGAGATAGAGATTTTTGCACTAAAATAGAGAAGATGATATAATTCTATATGGTTTAGATTAAGGATAAGATTAAGGATTAAATTATTTTAATTTAACATCTAAATATTATCTGGATTTTGTCCTGTTAATTAGAACTTAGGCTGGATTTTGTTTTGTTATTTTTTGTTAGATTCTACTTATTTATTTGTTTTTTATTTATTTGTTTTTGTCAGGTTTGATTTATTTGAATTACTAAAAATTTTCTGTTTTATTTTCTTCTTTACTTTTTAATCTTTTTTTTCCCTCTTTTTTTCCCTTTTTTTCCTTTTTTTATGTTTCACCAGTAAGAGTATTCAAATAATAATAATCAAACCAGTAAAAAGTGTGTTATGGAGAGGCAATTGTTGGATGTTTTACCCTTTTTAACAGGGGTGGGCAAACTTTTTGGCTCGGGGGCCACATTGACTTTTAAAATTTGACAGATGGGCCGGGTCAGCACACAGCTCCGCAAAATCAAGTCACTGTGCCTAATGCGCAGACATGATATTCTTCCGATTAAAAACACAACATAGATAGATAGATAGATAGATAGATAGATAGATAGATAGATAGATAGATAGATAGACAGATTCTTCCCCTACAAACAAAAGACTGTGTGTGTGTGTGTATGAATGTACCCCCTCAGCTTACACAAGTTGGCCATTTATAAGATAAGAAATAAATAAACGCCCACCCCCCAAAACATAACTCATCCGGTGCCCACGGATAAACTGTGAACCACTGTTCTCTCCCATCTTACTGCAGGGGAAGGCCGTGGAGGGAGGTGTGAAGCGCCTGCTGGTGCTCGGGTCTACAGGAATACGCATCACAACAGTGGGTGTTAGGGGAGGAAGGAGGCAGCAGTGGAGCTGCTGCTGCTGCTGGCCGAGAGGTGAGGGAAAGGCGGGCCCAGGACGCAGCGAGCCACATGCCCAAGAGTGCACGGCAGGCTGCTCCAAAGCTGGACGTGGGAAAAAACCACCCCAGGCCCCCCCTGCGCAGTTCGGCCCCTCGCCACCACTGCCAGTCCCGGCTGCTCCGGCCACCAGTTGCTCCTTGGGTGCAGCTCTTAAAAGCCTGCTCCCAGCACCCGAGCAACTTCCCAACAACTTTCAGCTTCCTTTTAACTTGCGGGTGCTCGCGCCTGGCCCCGAGCTGCATGGCAGAGAGGAAGTCCAGAGTGCTGCCAGGTCGCCTCCTCCAAGCAGCCCGCCCGCCCACCGGGCTTCCCTTCCGCCACGCAGCTTGGGGCCAGGCGCAAGCGCCTGCGAGTTAAAGGGAAGCTGAAAGTTGCTGGGAAGTTGCTCGGGTTTCCGGGACTTCCAGGCTTAAACTTTGCACAGGCAAAGTTTGCAGGTGGGAGCGTCTTCCCGCCGAGAAGCGGGAAGAGTTCCATCCGGTGGGCGGGTGGGCTGCTTGGAGGAGGCTCCAGGTTTCCCATCCGCTGTGCGGCTCGGGCCAGGCGCGAGCGCCCGCAAGTTAAAAGGAAGCTGAAAGTTGCTGGGAAGTTGCTCGGATGCTGGGAGCAGGCTTTTAAAGTGCCGCCCAAGCAGGACCGCTGAGCCGGGAAACAGGGCACCAAGGCAGGGCAAGGCTCCACCAGCAGCGGCCTAGCTTTAGGTGGCTCCAAGCAGCCTGCCCGCCCGCCCACTGGGCGGAATCCTTCCCGCTCTTCAGCGGGAAGACGCTCCAGCCTGCAAACTTTGCCTTTCCAAAGTTTAAGCCTGGAAGCCCCGGAAAAAAAGGGGGTATTGGCGGGGACTCACCTTCGGAGAGGTTGCACTCAAAGGTGATTTTGAACTCCCAGCCGAGGCCTTTGCAAAGTTCTTTTCTTTCCTACCCCGAGAGCGCTCCGCACTGTTTGGCAGCTTTGGGGGCCACGCGGCACAGGGCAATACTCCACGCCCAGTGATTTTTTTCAGGGGTGGGCCGGATTGGACAGACCAATGAGCTGGATGTGGCCCATGGGCCGTAGTTTGCCCACCCCTGCTTTATAACTACAGAAAGGTAATACTATGTAAGGCTCTGGCTACAAAAAGTATGGAAAACAGAAATATCATCTTATGAAATAATATGGTTGATTAAGGGAAGTTCAGTCCATTTCTGACCTTCATGAATCTGTATAGAAAGATGAAGCATATTAGAGGTGTATTCTATATTACAACAATGCTTGTGCAACAGTTTTTCCACTGCATATCAATCATATTTAATTAGAAGAGCCATGAACCTTTTAGGCACTCAGAAAATAGGGAGCCAGTATCTATACAAGTAGACCACTATAATTACTAATATAATTAGTAATTATAAAATTACTTAGAAGGAAGGAAAGAAGGTTATTATACTAATATTCTTGAGTAGCTCTAAAGCATGAACATGCTTATGCTGTATAGCTACATTGTCCCTGAAATGATCTTCTAGTTAGAAAATTTGTTTTTAAGGCAATTAAAACGAACCCAACTCATACAGAAATTTCACACATACTAACCCTATTTTCTGAAAATTACATCACAAATGGTCTTATATAGAAGGCGTTACAATGACATAGACATTGCATGTTTGATTGAATGATTTAGGTTTGAAAAACAAGCCTAAAGGAATCAATATTTCTCCTGATACGTGCTACTATGTTCCAGTGATCAAGCATGACATTGACATAATCATTGATAAAATAAAGGTGGAACTGCAAAAAAAAAAAAATGCATTTAGTTCTTACCCTGAACTATTAAAAACAGTTGCATAAATTTAGGATTCTACTGGTATAATATAATTCAGGCAGAAAACAGCAAGCACCAGGAATATTGCTGGTCCAGATTTTACCCAGTCTTCAATAAAGTGAATTCACATTCCCCACAAAGCATCCTTGATATTCATTAAAAGATAAAAGGACATGAAAGTGAGAGCGTTATAGGCTTGATTAATAACCCTATTTCTTTCTTCTCCTTAAAGGAAAGCCCTTAGTATAAAAAAAAATTCAAAAATGCAGAGAAGTATAAAGAGATATTCATTGCCCCAGTAACACAAATGTTAAACCATAATGGGTTTCATGTTTGTAGCGTTGAAGAATGCACCAATGCTGAGTCAAAACTATTCCATATATGGTTGAATGCCTCAACAATGGGGGGAGGGGTGCCTATTTTAATGGAGTTTTATCTCTAGGCTTTTTTGTTGTTGGAACCTGTAAAGATAGAACAAGTATGAATGAAAATATTAATTAGAAGCCAGAATAACTTCATGTGTATGATAACATCATCAAACAAAGGAGTAATTTGTATCTTTTGTTTAATGAAGTTATGATTCACATGATGTCATTTATGCCCTCAGAGATGTCATGGGCCTGAACGCCTTGTTATTTTGCAGTAATATTGTAAATGAAGGTATAACAAAATCTGGCTAGAGACAAAGAATTAGAGTAATTATCCAACAGGCTCAACCTTTAGTCAACTTGATGTGAAACTGGGGGATCAGCTAAAAAGTCAATGGAATAACAGCTATGGCCTCTTTAAGACTATCACAGAATTTCTAAGTGCAATAAAAATATATTAGTGATACAGCTCTTTCTCTGATTCTTTTACAAAGACAGCCCTCGAGAATACAACTCATTTGATTCAGAGAACAATGAGAGATTAATTAGAAAATCCAACCTGACAACTGAAAATTATATTTACCCAACCATCTCCATACTGACCTGACTTTTTTCAAGAAAAAACTGCTGCTGATTATGTAGATGTGAAAATTAAAGCGATAAGTAACAGATACTTTCTGCTTGACATCAGATAATGCACACAGCAATTACAAATTGCAAATTTTGGTGACCTGGCCTCTGTCTTTTTAAAGAAGGGAAAGTAGCCTCTGGTGTCCAATTAAGCTACATCGTGGTCTTCTTACAGAGTTCAAAATACCCGATGGGTCAAGTGAATACAAAAATGTTACCATCCTGAAAGAAAGTCATATCAACCAAGAAAATCTGTTTTGGGGTCAACTACCCAAACAAGAAATTCTAGCTATAACCAATATGTATTCTCTTGGAGGATATTTACAATAAAAATAGTTTTAATCATTCTCTATGGCTTCTCTGATAATTCTGTGGCTGGTGTTTTCTATAGTGGCTAGGGTTTTGGTGCCATTGAAGTTGATGCTATGACCTGTGGCTTTCATGTGTTGGACTAGTGAGAAAGTGTGTTCCAGCTTTTTGACTGTATTTTTCTGTTCATCCAGGTGGGTACTTATTCTTCTATTAGTCTGTTCAATGTATGTGGCCAGGCATGATGCCCAGGGGACTTGGTTTTCCAGGTCAATTTTATCTTTGGGGTTTCTAAGGATGACTGCTATTTTTCTGTCTGTTTTGAAGGCAGTCTTTATGTGATGCCTGTGTAGTATCTTAATGATTTTGTCTGTAGTACCTCTTATGTAGGGCAGGACAGCTGTTCCATAGGTCTGCTCATCTTCTAGGTCTCCATTATGTCTCAGTGTGTTTTGGTGGATTAAGCCCTGACTAAAGTACTGACAGCCAACAGCTTCCACAAAAGCAAAATCACCGTCCATAGCAAGTTTGGGAGATTGCTAAATCCATGGGTTTAAGTATCCACCATCCATAGCAGATGGTTTCCCGCTGCATGTTAAATATAGTATCCTTAATCTTTGGAGTGCCTGAAGAAATGTATGCTAAGGGAGCTCAGTATTCTTATGCATTTTTCTAAATTTCTAGATTTTCAAAGTTGAATTTTGGAAGCAAATGTCAACATAACCATGATAACACTAACCATGTAAAGTAAAACTAAGTCACAAAAATTACATAAATATTATGTATCTTTCAGCAAATATTGTTCTTTTCTTGACAAAACCCAAGTAAAATAAAATCACTACTTTTATTCATGTGGTAGTGTGTCAGAAGTATAGTTAGCATTTTTAAAGGTTGTAGTAGTTCCTGTTTTGACTTCTGGTGTCTTAAGATCACCTGTAAAGGACTTCCACTCACTGCTTTTAGAGTTACTCTAGTAATGGATATCCCGCAAATGTACTTCTCTGGCCAATGTTTTCAAAAATGTTATTATTCTTTTTAAAAGTTTTGGCTTTTTTCCCACTGCTATATTACAATGGGATTGTTGTAGTTCGCTGGCAGCAATCAGGTGGACGTTCCCGAGAAGCCTGTGCTGGGTGTGAGTGAGAGGAGGATGATTCATGGAAGAGCAGCACAGGCAACTCGGGAGTAAGAATGCTAATTAATGGCCCCTCCCTCTAGGGAATATAACTCTGATTTCAAATGGCTTTTGCCTTTGCAAAAGTCAAAAGTTCAAAGGAGTTAGTGTGATGATTACAGATTCTGATTTATTGGATTAATTGGCTGGAAGCCATCTGTTATCTACAAATAGGGTTATTTGTGGAATAAAGCTGAGAACGTTTCAGTTTTGGAGATTATCTGTGTTTGCTTTTGGAAACTTCGGCTGGGACAGAACAGGGATTTAGTTTTAAGCCACTATACCAACAAATGAAAGCTAGGCAGGTGTGCGATTCTACCGGTATAACAACTGCTTTGGTGATCACATGCTGCACATGCACACTTTTCACGCATGCTCCACATTTAAAAAAGCTCCGATATTTACCTTCTATTGCAGTCCTTGTGAGTAAAACAGCTGAGGCAAACCACTCTGCCACGTGAATCGGCTGTGCTCTAACAAAAGGAAATAAAGCTCTGGAAAAAGCAGGGGCGGGAGGCAGGCTCACATGCCCGTCACAGCAAATTGCCAGCTGATCCTCAGAGCAATGTGTTATGTCTGGAGCATGGGTGCGAATGATGGAGACGAGCCGGTAGAACCAGTGAACTTTAAACTCTTTATTTACATATTGTGACAGCTCAAACTGGAGGGCTGCTATAGCCTTCCTTATATAGGCAACTTATTAATTATTCAACCAATAGCAAACCTGGAGCGCTAGCTCCGTTAACCAATGGGAATGGCCTGTTAATGGCCAATCAGATGCTCCTGAATGGACCAATCCGATCCTGCCATTAACAGCCAATCAGAAGTGCAGGGCCAGAACCCTGCCAGAACCCTGCACTTGACTTCAAGCTCAAGATAACTTTATTGGTATTATTCATTCACAACACCCCTTTCCCCCGGCTTCTGCCCACAGGGCGCGGTTACATAGTCCTTAAAGTAGGACGGCTGTTTTGTTAGTCTTTTTGATTTTCGCAAAGTGCCTGGCGGTTGGCTGCACTTCTACTGAGGTAGATCGTTGTTTATCAGTAGGGTGCCTCTGGTTCCGAGTTCGCATTCCCGTCGTCACCAATATCACTGGCCACTCCCTGAGGTGAACTCACTCCGGTCCCTGGTTCCTGTTCCTGCATTTCAGTCCCATTATCGGTTTCTTCAAAAAGGTTTCCCTCTAATTGCAATTCGCTTTCCTCTGTATCTCCCCCCACCTCAGTTTGGTCATAAGGGAGTTCGGAAGTGCGCAACGGTAGCCGCGATCGTAGTTGATCTATGTGGCGCTTCCAAAGTCTGTCGTCAGGGCACTGAACAAGGTATGATCTTGGGCTGGTTACACGGATTACGGTCACTTCTACCCACAGCGGATCACCCGATAAGTTTTTAGCGAATACTAAATCACCTACCTGGAAGGTACGGCATCGGCCGCTGGATCCGAGTGGTTTTTCTGGTTCGTAGGCTGGGTGTAACTGATCAAGGTGGGAGCGGAGCTGTTGTCCAATTAGCAGCTCGGCGGGAGTTTTGTTGGTGACGCTGTGAGGTGTGATGTAATGTAGGAAAAGGATCCGGTTGATTTTCTCGTCGATGTTGTCGTAGTCAATCTTTTGGAGAGTCTTTTTGATGAATTGTACCATGCGCTCAGCCCTACCGTTGGCAGCAGAGTGTGCAGGTGAAGTGAGCGCATGTCGGATACCGCGGTCAGCCAGGTACTGCTCAAAAGACAGCACGGTAAACTGGGGCCCGTTGTCGGACACCAGAATGTCTGGTAATCCATGGGTTGCAAACAGTCTTTCCAGTCTTTTGATGACCGTGTCAGTGGTCGTGTTGCTCATTCGGTGAATCTCAAGCCAATTCGAGTAGGCATCGACAGTTAGCAAAAACGTGTGGCCTTTTGTCGGCCCGGCAAAGTCCAGATGGATGCGGGACCAGGGTCCCCGTGGCGTCTCCCATTCAGTTGGGGTTGCCTTTGGTGGAGCGTTGCTTACTTCTTGGCATCTCCTGCAAGTTTTAACCCATGATTCGATTTGTCTGTCGATGCCTGGCCACCATGCGTAGCTTCGTGCGAGGCCCTTCATGCGCACGATGCCAGGGTGGCCATCGTGCAAGGTTCTTAGCAATGTCTGTTGGAGTAGTTCTGGGATAACGACTTTATTGCCCCAGATGACACAGCCCTTCTGCGAGAACAACTCTGTTCGACGACTTTTGAATGGTGCAAAGTCGTCTGGTACTTGGTCCAATGGCCATCCGTGTTCCACCCATGTGAGGACTCGTGCTAAGATGGGGTCGCATTTTGTTTCTCTCGCAATGTCATGGCCAGTTAATGGCGGCATGTGGAGTGTCTCGATCTGCATTGCTGTCATCATTGGTGCAGGATCGTTGATAGTTTCAGGGAGCGGTGTACGGCTCAGCGCGTCGGCGTGGGGAATGGCTTTACCGGGACAATATTGTAGCCGATAATTGTAGGCAGCAAGAATTCTGACCAGCAGGTCATTCTGGGAGAAAGTATGTATTGAGTTGGCTTGTCCCCAGCGATGATCCCCAGCAATGGTTTGTGGTCAGTTACAATGGTGAAAACCCGGCCGTACACATACTATGAAATCTTTTAACAGCTGATACAATCGCCAGGGCTTCTTTATCGATCTGGCTGTAATTTCGCTTGGTTTTCGAGAGCGTCTTTGAGAAGTAAGCAACAGGGGCTTCGTTACGGTTAGGCAACACATGGCTCAAAATGGCGCCCACTCCAAAAGGCGATGCATCACATGTAATGTTTATTGGCAAAGTCTCATTGTACTGCATTAGTATGGCGTCCGAAGTCAGTAGTTTTTTTACATTACGGAACACCTGCTCTTCTTTGTGACTCCATATCCAAATCGATTTTTTATCTAATAGAAGATGTAAAGGTTGAGTGACAGTCGCCTTGTGCGGCAAGAATACATTATAAAAATTGATGAGGCCTAAGAACGCCTGGAGGTCGGTCTTGTTCTGGGGTCTGGGAGCATTTTTTATTGTTCTCAATTTGCTATCAGTAGGGTGAATACCCTGACTGTCAATTAAGTACCCTAAAAATTCAACACGATCTGCACACCGTTTGCACTTATTTTTTTTGACTTTCAAGCCTGCTTCCTGGAATTTTCATAATACCAGTCTTAAATGCTCCTGTAAGATTTTTGGAGTGGGGGCGGCAATGAGCACATTGTCAAAAAGGCACCTCGGTGTGTTACGATAGACTGTGCCTGTGCCGTTTTTTTGTCAACCGGCAGTTGCTGATAAGCCTGAGCTAAGTCTAGTTTAGCGAAGACTTTTCCACCCCCCAGGGAATGGAGGAGGTGTTGTACCACCGGCACTGGATATGGGTTCTGTTGCAGGGCATGGTTTAGGGTGGCTCAGTAGTCCCCACAAATTCTAATGGAGCCGTCCGGCTTAATTGGTGTCACAATCGGCGTTTCCCATGGGGAGTGGTCAGTTGGCTTTCACACTCCCTGGGCAATCAACTTATCAAGCTGCTTGTCAATTTTTGGCTTCAGAGCAAACGGAACTCGACGAGGCTTAAGGCAGATGGGAGCTATCTTTGGATTAAGGCTAAAGGATATCGGGGTCCCCTTGTACTCGCCTAGCTTTTCCTCGAAGACGTCCCTGAATTTGTGGGTGAGGTCTTCCTCCCAGTCACTGCCGCCGATTCGGTTAATGCCAGCCACTTCAATGCCGAGTGGTGCAAACCATTGCAGGCCTAGCAGACTAGGCCGGTCCTTATCGATCACCATCAGGGGTAAGTACGCCGTGCGGTTCTTGAATGCAACCCAGACTCGACTGGATCCTGTGACTGGAATTCAGTTCCCCTGGTAGTCCTTTAACACGAGCCATTGGAATTGAAGGTCTTGGTGCCGGATAGTGGGGATGAGTTGCTTGAGGGTCTTCCATGAGACCATTGAAAGAGACGATCCCGAGTCAACTTCCATTTGGCAAGGCCGAATTTTCTTAGCGTCTAGTGAAGAGGCATGGGCAATTGTGAGTGTTTGGTGGGCCTCTTCCCGTCTCGCTAGACGATTCACGGGTCGGTTTCTGTAGGAGTGGTTTACTGGTTCTCGCCTTACAGGGCGATTCCCTGTCGATTGGCGGAGATTTGTTCCTTTCGAGGTCTGGCTGGGTCTGAGGAGGCTTCTGCAGACCCGTCCGATGTGGCCTCATTTTCCGCACTCGTGGCAGAGCGCGCTGCAGAATTTGCAATCGGAGCGGTAATGGTTGGCCCCGCAGCCAGTGCACGGTTGCTGGGACTTTGGGTATCATTCCCGATCGGACCGCAGGTGATGGACCTCTTCTTTGTCGCTGTCTGATGACGAAGAGAGGTCCTCATGGTGGGCCGTCTGCAGCTACCCTTCTGCGTTTGGTGAAACTTCGCGGGCCGGTGGGTGTGCTGGAGCGCAATTTTGGCGTAGTTGGGCAGCTGACTTCTTGGTCGCCTCCGCTGCTGTAGCTTCAGCTATGGCATCTTTAAGGGTGATGTCGCCCTTTGCCATTATTTTGCTCTATACATTTAGAGCGTCTAGCCCGAGGACTACTCGGTCTCTCAAGCCCTTTTCTAGGTTGGTGAAATCGCAAAGGCCTCCCAAGTTCTGGAGGTCTGCAACGAAATCGGCGATGCTTTCTCCTTTCCGCTGGTTTCTTTGATAGAACTCGTGTCGTCTTACGAGCGTTGGAACGGTTGGTGCATAGTGGGCCCTTAGTAGCGGTTCGAGGATGTCCCAGTCCATGCCCTTTGCTTCCACCGGTTTCGCTAATACCTTAGCCATTTTGAATACCGTCGGGCCACAGTGCATTAGGAATACTGCCCGTTTCTTCCCGGGTGTGGCATCCTTCAGATTATTCGTTTCCAAAAACATTTGAAAACGATCCATGTAGGACTCCCAGTCCTCTTGAGCTGGATCGAATGGAGCGGGTGGTACTATGCCGCCGGACATGGTTCCGCCGTTGTATGCTTCAGCCACATGCTTAGTTGTCCTAGTTGGCTCTGATGTCATCCAATCCCACCCTCGTCGCCAGTGTTATGTCTGGAGCATGGGTGCGAATGATGGAGATGAGCCGGCAGAACCAGTGAACTTCAAACTCTTTATTTACATATTGTGACAGCTCAAACTGGAGGGCTGCTATAGCCTTCCTTATATAGGCAACTTATTAACTATTCAATCAATAGCAAACCTGGAGCGCTAGCTCCATTAACCAATGGGAATGGCCTGTTAATGGCCAATCAGATGCTCCTGAACGGACCAATCCGATCCTGCCATTAACAGCCAATCAGAAGTGCAGGGCCAGAACCCTGCACTTGACTTCAAGCTCAAGATAACTTTATTGGTAATATTCATTCACAACACAATGTGTTCGCACAAACTGGTCAGCACCAGTAGAATCCCATCCCTGAAGCTAGGTGATAGCAAAAAACCATGAGAGAACACTTTATACATATACACAAACTGATTATCCTTTTCACTTCATTCATTACTACATAAATATTTGTTGAAAGTTTAAGATTATACTAGGGTCTATGCTCAGTCTAGTCTTCAAAGTCCAATTTTCCTGAGAATAGTCCAATTTTCCTGTCCCGAAATCAGTCTACAATAAGTGATTCACCATTCTTTGTAAAACCTGACAGACATGATACACATCACAGTAAGTGGTCTCTCTGTGGTTTCTGATTTCATTCAGGAGATGCCAGTATCTCTCAGGGCATGGATCTTCGAAGATATTGTGCTATTAAGAGACATAACCTAAGTTTGCATTCCTTTTCAAAACTGACAGACATTTTTTTGTAAATTTTTTGTCTCATAAGGAAAGTTGCACGAAAGTTGTTTTGTTTTGTTTTGTTTGAAAAGTGAGAGGTTACAGTTTTTAATGATCATAAAGACATGTTGAATGTGAATTCTTCTCTGGAAAAAGTTGACAAAAAGTATATGACTGATGTACTTTCTCTGGAAGATGCTGGGGTCAATCTAAACGAGGATAAATCTGTGAAGTCCTTTGTGCTCTCTGAGCTTCAGCACAGATGTCACCTAGTCTGATAACAAAATGTCTGCAGGAAAACAATCAAGCTCAGAGAACCCCAAGGATTCCATAGTTCAGCCCTTAGCTCCATATATTCTTATATTGGAGGATAAATCTATTTGAGACATTTTTGCTAGGAATGGCAATTAACAACGAATGGGATATAGCAGCCAGACAAACACAATCAGTTATATTTTTATTCTATTTAGAATAAAAGGAAGAGAGAAAGAATTTTTCTTTGAAATAAAACTCACAATTTAAGAAAGTTTACTAATAACTGAACAATATTTATCTGCCCAGATGAAAAACTCAAGATTAGCTGTTGTTGAAATACTGTACATCAGGGGTGTCAAATTCAATTTCATTGAGGGCCACATCAGGGTTGTGTTTGATCTCAGATCCAGGGTGGGTATGGGTGTGGGTGTGTCGCTCATGTTGGGGACGCCTGTGAAGGACCGAGCCCTCTGCCAGCAAAAATAGGCTCCTGAGCTCCATTTTCTGCTGCAATGGTTTCCAGAAAGCCTCTGCCAGCAAAAACGGAACTTGGGAGGGAGGGAGGGTCCCTCCTGAGCACCATTTTTGCTGGCAAAGGCACTGTGGGCTAGTCCTTCACTGTTTCCAGGGCGGTCCTGCAGGTCAAATCTAAGCACCCTGTGGGCTGGATCCGGCCCACAGGCCTTGAGTTTGACACACCTGGTGTACATGATTTCTGTCTGAACAGTTAATTATCATTACACTGACTATCCCCAATAGTGTATATGTATACACACAGCAGGTAGCAACCTATCTTAGTTGATCTTGAACTGTTTTTCTAAGATAGTTTAGCGTTTTTAAGTTAAATTGCAAAATCAGAAGTTTAAGTCCTAGAAGGCAACATATAGAATTCTCAGATTTTGGTTCTAGTATTGCTGTTTGGTAATAATATAGAACAAGTATGTTCCATTCTTCCAGGGTTACTTCTATATAGTTGAAAACAGTGTTGATGTCTTAATTACTGTATTTTCTTGTTCATGCTAAATGGTCCAGTTCTTTCAGCTGTTCTTTAACTACATTTAGGTAGTTTCAGATCTTACTGATTAATAGTAATTAATAGTTACTGATTAATAGTAATTCTACATCCCTTCAACCAGGCACATAACAGTAACACTTCCTTGCTCCCTGACTATTGATTTTCCATGTTTCTAGTTGCTTTTAAATTCTTTCAGGGGAGAAAATTGTAGAATTTGGACCTTAGTCCTGAAGTACAGAGAATAATTACAACACTACTCTTACCACCTGGGTCTATGGCCCCTGCCTGTTTAGAGATAAACTTTTTAAATGTCTGTAATCTTAGTGAAGCCAATGATGACTTTTTATGATCTAAAAACTCTTTTCATGATCTAAAAACTGCTCCAAGTGAATTTTAAGATTTTATGTGATTAGTTATTTTTTATTTCAGCAGCCATATTATACTGCTGGTTCACAATCTGTTTATGATTAAAACATATGGCAAGTTGTAATATCAGGAGGAAGGTGTCCAGTCTCATAGCAAACAAATATATTCAGTATAGCCTCAAAGCAAACAAATATATTCAATATATATTCATTTTAAATAATTCAGCTGCAAAATATATACTCTGGTTAATTGTGGGTAGTGGGCAGAAGAATTACACACCTGAAATTTATAACCAAAATTTCATTTGGATTATTTGGATTATTTTTGGAGCAAACATTAGAAATGCATGAATGACTATAAAAATATACCAGAGGTTCACCTCAAATACTTGTATGTTATATTACTAACACATATACTTTGTCTCCTGATAATATGAACTAATTATGGAATTTAAAGAATTTAAAGTATCCATAATTATCAATAGTCTTTTAAAAGCAATTCATCTGATTCTATCTACACATCTTCATTTACAAGGGAAAAACAGAGTAAAACATCTATCAATATGTTTCATTACTGCAAGTGATAAGAGCTTTAGAAGTATTTTTTAGAAAACATTAGAAGTGATTACTTAACATTAAATGCCACCATTATTTTCAATAAAGCGTTTTTTTAAAAAAAAATATATATATAAAGTTCCTTATGCGTGGGCTTCGATCACTATAATTCTTGACAGTGATTATGTGGTTGGAGAGTTACTTGAAATCCACTCAAAATACTCAGGTTGGAAAACACTGAGTTAAGTAAACAATATTATGAAGATTTTGATTTAATAGCAGAGACAGCTACTTTATTGTAGTGGATTGCTTCAGGCGATAAACTAGAAGATCTTGAATTCTAGTCCAACCTTAGGCAGGAAGCAAGCTGAATCACCTAGAGCAGCGGTCCCCAACCACCGGGCCCCGGACCAGTACCGGGCCGTGGAACATTTTCTACCGGGCCGCCGGTTTGCTGGGCGCCAAAGTGCTTCTGGTGAGCTTTTCCGGTTGGAAAGCGGTGTTTGGGTCCTGAAGGAATCCTTGCACCTTTCGTCGAAGGGGGGGGGGCGGCTTCGAACAAAACTAAGGTGCGAGGATTCTTTCAGCATCCAAGGCAAGGCAAGCCGAACGACCACCCTGAAACCATCCCAAAGCCCATCGATACAAAGGAGGTGGCAGGGAGAAGCGGGGGCGGGCTGGCTGGCTGGCCGGTCGCTCGGCTCGCCTTGCCATGCCATGCATGCTGATGCCGGTACCGGGCCGCGGATCATTTTGTGATGCCGGTATTGGGCCATGGCACAAAAAAGGCTGGGGGCCACTGACCTAGAGGCAGTCACTTTTTCTAGGAAGGAGGCAATGGCAAACCACTTCCAAAATCTTGTTGGGAAAACTGCAGAGAGTTATTCAAAACAAACAAACAAATAATTAAAAGTAGCAATAATAATGCTGTTGTGTTTTTGTAACAATATTTGCTTTGTATTATGTTTTTATGGTTTATTTTATTGTGAGTTGCTCAGAATCAATTTGGAGTCAATCAGCAACTGCAATGAATTAAATACAAAACTCATAGTAACTTCTGTTACAGAACTTTTATCTCTTTTTCTCCCAAAGGAACCAAAACAGCACTTTACGCTCAAAGCATCTCTCCAAAATCAAGTCAGCCCTGAAATATAAAATGTTTGCATCTATGTTTATAGATGCTTAGTTTTACTGTTCATATTTTAAAGATGTGACATTCCTTTTTACATAAAAAGTGCTTTTTTTTTTTCAAATAAATTTTCCGAGAATCAAGACAAGAGAATTTCATACAATGGATGTTGGTACATGCAATGAGCCTCAAATGCAAAACTTGCCTGCTTAGACTTTCCCTTTTGCTGTTCTAGCACAGAGAACAGCTGAAGCTTTTGTATTGGATGGAATGTGAAGGGAAGATAAAGATGGACTTTAATTATGTAAAGTACTTTTCCTGATTCTCCCCCTCTCAATATGATTTCAGAAATAGGCTCTTAATTAAGACAGCTATACCAGTGGGCCTTGTCACCCCAGAGGATGAGCAGAAAGTGATTTAGATTCTTAGAACATGTCACATGCAAATGATGGGATTTAGAAAGAAGCAGCCTAAAGAAAGTGGTCAGTTCCACTTAGGCTGAATGAAATGGCTGCCTCAGGTGGAATATTGGGGGTGAGGGGGTCCTTTGTGCTCTCTGAACTTGGTTTTTTTCTTGCAGATGTTTCATTTATCCATCAGTGGAACATTGATAATGTTACCTAGTTGGGTAATGAAACATCTGTAAGAAGCTAACCAAGTTTGGGAGCATCAGGTCCTCTCATTTCAAACTTGAGTTACAGTCCTTTATTTATATTAGGGATCCCATCATAGTAAGCAAATTGCAACTTCTATAAATTGTATTTTTACAACATAGAATATCTATGTCAGGGACCACAGTAACTTGGCTGACTTTGAGTGATAGTCACCTTGACTTGAAGGGCATTGCCAGTGTTTCTCTGCCTCAAAAATCAACTTCTTTTGATTAAAAAAAAGTCAAATAAGGGGCTAAAGGGATTACTGTAATGATAAGGAGGGAAGAAGGATATTGAATTTATTTGTGATTTCTGTAAAGAAAGGGGAGGTCACTTCTTTAACTTCTTTCTTAAACTGTATTCTTTTCTGTACATTTTTTATTTTTGTTTTTTCTTGATATATTTTAGTTATAATTATTAAATAATAATAATAACTATAATTTTTTTTGGATTGCTATGTAGTGAAGAATAGAACAGAACTGAACTGAACTGAACTGAATTGAATTGAATTCTTTATTGGCCAAGTGTGATTGGACACACAAGGAATTTGTCTTGGTGTAAATGCTCTCAGTGTACATAAAAGAAAAGATACATTCGTCAACAGTTAAGAATCATCAGGTACAAAATTAGTAATAGTCATAGGGTACAATAAGCAATCAAATCATACTAGGAAACAGTCAATATAAATCATAAGGATACAAGTGACAAAGTTATAGTCATACAGTCACAAATTGGAGGGGATGAGTGATAAGGAGTGATAAGAAGAGTAATAGTAATAGTAATGAAGACTTTGTAAATAGTTGGATGATATTGAGGGAATTATTTGTTTAGCAGAGTGATGGCATTCAGGGGAAAACTGTCCTTGTGTCTAGTTGTTCTGGTGTGCAGTACTCTATAGCATCATTTTGAGGGTAGGAGTTGAAACAGTTTATGTCCAGGTTATGAGGGGGTCTGTAAATATTTTCACAGCCTTCTTTTTGGCTATATCAAAAAAACAGTCTCTAGCCTTCTGAAGTCTCCAAGTCAAGAAAAGAACAGGAGAGATAGTATTAAATTCCAAAATAAACTTTGTCCTAGCCTCCTTTTTTTTAAAAAAAAGGTACCAAAAACAAAAGTAGTTAAAAACTTGATTGTAAAATCTGTAACCTCTAGTAGCACTTATAAGAAAACCTAGTTTTTTGCATGTTTCCTGTCTGGACTGGGAAAACAAAAGATTATTCCAAAGCCGCATTCAGTCACTGTAAAATTGCCAATTTCCAAAAACCCCTAAGAGACACATTATTCAAATAAAACCTGTGAGTTGTGAGAGGCTTATCAAATTGTTTTTAGAATAGGTAGGACAATAGATACTCAACAATCTTCAGCTCCTCTCAGTCTCTGGAATTCAAAGGCATAAAGAAATAAGGACATATGATTTGACAGAACTGCAGCATAGCTTCCTTTTAAAAGGAAAATCTAACCTATTATTTGTTTCAAACCAAATGTTTGTTTGGACTGGACACCATCTAAAATAACTCAGTATGAATAACAGGAATAAACATAGGATTAATTAAGTCCTATGAATCTAAAAGTCTTATTTATGGCTTGACTGTTTCTTATAATCCCAGGCAAATTAAAAACCACAGTTTACAATGAAGGGTGCAGATTTATGCATTAAGAATACACTGCCAAGACATTTTCCTAAAATCATTTTGCTTTGATTAAGGTTATACTGTATATCTCCTTTATGCAGTGCAACACACTGATGCTAGTAACTTATGTTTCATAGCAATACAAATGAAATACAACTAAGAAGAACTAGAAAAATTAATCATTGCAGAATAGCTAAATGTCATTTAAAGGACATCTTCTCAATAATTCAGTTAAATACTCTCTTCCTCAAATTTGCATTTTACACCTACATCATCTGCATTGTTTAAAGCTACTATACAAATAATGAGTTGAAAGAACAACTATATAACAACAAGCAAATACAAATCACAGATAAATGATAGAGAAAGAGACAATACTAAAAAAATTAGGTATGTATGTAATGTCTATGGGGATTTTCAGTCATCCAGTTCATGGTTGCCCCAAAGCAGGGGTAGGATGCTACCGGTTCAGCCCGGTTCTATAGAACCTGTAGCTGCAAAGAGCAGCTGACACCGAACCAGTTCAGTGTTTGGCCCACCCGCCTGTCCGGGCTCTAGGCTGTCCTTTATTCGCTGCTTTTCCCTCCTCAGCTGCTTTGTGTGGCACAGCTGAGGTGGAAAATGCAGGAAACAAGAGGATTTTCAAATGTTGCGCACCCAAGCGCTGCGCTTGTCAACTGTCCAGGCAGCACAGCTGATGATTTCTTGCAATCACTGCACACACAATTGTCCCAGTTCGGAGAACCAGCAAATTGCTCCACTGTTTGGCCCTGCCCACTCACTCCTTACTTGGTATGTGAGCCATCCAACTTGCCTGGTTTGGTAAGTTGCTATTTTTTCTTTCTTTTTTTTCCCGCCCATCAGCTGTTCTGCTCTGCCAGGAGATTTAGATTAGCTAGAAAGCAGGAAATCTTTGATTTTCTTGCTTTTTAGCTAATCTAAAAGCAAAGTTGATTCTTCCTTAGGACTGAAGCTTTTCAGTGCAGACTCAGGTAGCCGACTGCAGATTGATAGATCTCTAAGTTAATCTGTGATTCTGTGAGCAACTCAATCTGTCTTCCTGCATTGCCTGCTGTGGGGTAAAAGTTGCTCTTTTTTAAAATAAAAAATTCAATATTTACATACATGGTGTGTTGTGAGTTAATTTTGTGAGTTTGCTTGCAAGCAAAAAAAAAATTAGGTATGTATGTAATGTCTATGGGGTTTGCTTGCAAGCAAATTTTATGTGACAGACTCAGGTAGCTGATTGCAGATAGATAGATCTCTAAGTTAAACTGTGATTCTGTGAGCAATTCAATCTGCCTCCCTGCTTTGCCTACTTTTGAGTAAAAGTTGCTCTCTTTTGATAAAAAATCAATATTTACATAAATATTTATAATATTTACATACAAGCCATGACCACCCAGCCACATGACCACCAAGCCACACCCACAAATTAGGCCACACCCACAGAAACAGTTGTTAAGAAATTTGAATCCCACCCCAAAAGTGCTTTTTCAAGAGGCAACTGGAGTTTCTGGATTTTGTTTTTTTGTTTTTTGGAAGATGTTTTGCTTCTCCTCCAAGAAGCTTCTGAAGCTTTTTGGAGGAGAAGTGAAATGTCTTTAAAAAAACAAACAAAGTCCAGTCGTGTCCTGAAAAAGCATTTTTGGAAGTATATGTGATCTTAAGGAGAAACATAAACATTTTAAATATTGTGAATTCTATTCAGACTAACATTTGTACCAACAAAAATAACTCTTAGAAAAAAATATTGTTAAGATAGCTAATTAATGCTGATGACATTTGAATAACGTTTTCTTCACTTCAGAGCATTTCAAAATCAATATTATATTAATTGTTCAATGAGAGCAATTTCCCACTGATTTAAAAATCAGTAATCCGGTAAAAGATGTTATTTTCCAATGTTTGCACTGTCCACTGAACAAGAACTGAGTCAAATTCTTCCATTTCATCTGTTCTTCATGGAATAAGGACAATAAATCAACAACAGGATTTATTGGGAAAACTTGTCAGTGAGTGTTATGGTTTCTTCCAAAAATAAATATATTGTTATTAAACTAGGAAATATAGGTGGGATAAGAGTAGTAAACTTAGTAGTAGGAGAAAATGAAATATTGAAATATTTTGCAATGTACGCACACACACACTGCACAGGCATACTCCTAAAATATGCTTTTAAAAATCTACTATGCTATTTTGAAGGCTTATTTGAAGAGATTTCCTCATTCATTTGTTGCTTGGAAAGCTTCAACCATTTAAATACATATATAGGTTTAGGTTTATACCTAATCTTCATTGTTGGATTAAAGTAGTCATTTTAGTTTTTTTGAAAATGTGCTCTTACGGGCTATTTTGATATATTGATATTGTTTATACATTTTCTAAGTTGATCGGTGTTGGGAATTCCAACTACTTTGAAAAATGCAGAATTCCTTTTATTTAATACTACAGAGGTGTAGAATGCAATACAGGTAGTCCTTTTCTTACAACGGTTGATTTAATGGCCATTCAAAGTTACAATGGCACTGAATAAAGTGACTTATGACCATTTTTCACAGTTACAACCTTGATCATGTGATCAAAATTCCAGTGCTTGGCAACTAGTTCCTATTTATGACCATTGCTATGTCCCAAGGTCATGTGATTGCCTTTTGGCAACCTTTTGACAAGCAAAGTCAACAGGGAAGCCTGATTTACTAAACAAGCAGACTAATAACTTATCAGCTGCAGTGATTCACTTAACAATTGTGGCAAGAAGGCTCGTAAAATGGGGCCAAACCCACTTAACAAATGTCTCCACAACTCTGCACTGAAGAAGCTCCTTGGATGAGAACCTCCATAGATATTTATGGATCCACTGATCTACCACTAGATGGCAGCAAAGAATTGAATTCTTATGCCTCTTAGCTACCATCTAGTGCAGGGGTCTCCAACCTTGGCAACTTTAAGATTTGTGCTTTAAGACTTTAAGACTTTAAGGTCCCAGAATTCATCAGCCAGCAATGATCATTCAGATTGTGCAGCTGTTAAATAAGTGATGTTGATGAGTTGGATTTGGGGAAAGAACCCAGCCATGAGGATAAATATTGAAGTTGCAAACT